>CM066035.1:137001119-138201119 GCA_033557465.1 Ichthyophis bannanicus | reverse complement strand
ACCGAAGCTGTGAGAAGAGCAGCTAGACTGCGTTCGATAGCAAGGAATTTCTGGTCTATCGACGCTGCCGATGCTTGGGTGTCGGTACCGGTAGAAGTGGTCGCAATCCCAGAGCATGGCGCCAGTAGTTCTGCCGAGGTTGAGGCCTCGAGAACATCCTGGAACCCCATTAGTGCTTTGGAAGCTGAAGCCTCCTGCCGGGGCAGTTTTGCTGGTGAAAATTCCTCAAGGACAACGCCAGGGGCATCTCGATACTTAGAAGGAGATCTACCCTTTGAGGACCGGCTAGATTTATGTTTAGTTACCTGAGATCCATGAGAGGAAGATGAGGCCCTGGAGGACGCCGATGCAACAGACACCGCGTCTGAGGGAAAAAGGGTGCTAAGTTTAGCAGCTCGGTTCTGTCTGCCCCTTTTTGACATCATTCCACAGGAGAGGCACTCTGAAATAGAGTGGTCAGGACCTAAACATCTGAGACACCAATTATGGGTGTCGGTGACGGAAATGGTACCGCCACATTTAGAACATTTCTTAAAACCTGAAGTAGGTTTTTCCATTTTTAAGGAAAATATTGGGCTTAGTGCCCAAAATGGCACCTAGCTCCAAGGAAATAATGTTTCTAAAGTAAAACACCTCAGAAACTATAATTTTTTTTAAGAGAAAGAAGAAAGAACCGGCGATACCAGTATGGCGTCGAAGGAAGGCAGACGCGACCACAAAAACAAAGATTAAAGTCTAAATTTTTCTGCGGTGACAGGGTATGTGACCTGTCGGCTCTGCGGAAAACGAAGAACTGGAGAGGGACAGTTGGAAAGGCGGGAAGGCAGCATGCAGGCGCTGTGGGATGCTCCCAAAGGCTTTCCTATTGAACGCTGGGGAGCGTTCCCGTGCGGGCTCCGTCGGTACCGACAATACCCATATGGGAAGACTACATTCCTGCTTGTTCCTGGAGATTCCAGACTCCAGAACTCTCGGAAAAGGCTCCCCGACACTAGAGGGTATAGCCACCACAGGCCCCTAGAGGATGAAGAGTGGCTCACAGCAGAGTCACTGGAGCCTCCAGCTGGCTGAGCATTCTTAGTGCCACCCAGCACCTCCTGCCCTGAGGCAGGTAAGGGCGGTCTAACTGTATGCCCCAGCTGAAGGGGGAAAGTATGCCCTCCAGGGACAATTCAGAAGCTGCCATGCAGAAAAGGTATAGTCCAGAATCCAAGGATGAGGCTCCTTGCCTGCCATATGTAAAACAACGTCTCCTGGAAGAAGACAATTAGGGGATAAGTATCACAAGATCACGCACTTAGGCTGTGTCGGCCCGTAAGCATGTGTTAACTGCGCTTTTAGATAACACATGTTAAAGGCGCTAGGGAAGGAGCGCATGTTGGAGTCACTTGGGAAGAATGCGCATTAGGACTACGAGACCCCCAGGTTCACAATAGGCAAAAGCATTATTAACGCATGCAGAAAATGGAAAGAAACCCCAAAACAGCACCAACAGTTGTTAGCAGTCCACCCCAAATTGCGTCTCTCAGAAGATGGAACCGAGAGCCCCCAACAAGGACAATTACAAGGTCAAGCCTTGGTACTCATCCCCTGAGAGCCCCAAGTGTAAGAACCATGACGGGCTCAGTTCTATTCCCCTGAAACTGCAACACTGGCTGGGTTTATTTGTCAGCAGCATAGTGTGAAAGTTGGCTGGCAGGCAGATCCCTCCGAGAGCCTTCTGCAATCTTCGGAAGAGAGCAGGGGGGGAAGCAGAAGGGAGGGTGGGGGTGCTGAGGTTTGTCAGACGGCTGCCTGGGTGAGAATCTTCACAGTCTTGACAAGTGCATATCTCTATATGATTTGCAAGGGATTGTGGGCAATGTAGTTCATTCACACCAGACATAGCTGCTGACAATAATTTAGTTGTGCTCTTGGGTAAAGCCAATAAGATTTTTATTTATGGGGTTATTTCTCCCAACACAGATATGCTTTGTAGCACATAAATTAGGTTACTTGCTTTCAGTGTTAACTTGGAAAAACAAAGTTAAAATCAGGAAAACAACAAATGAAAAGCCACAAAGCAAGAAACAAACTGTTCTTTTCAGGTTAACTTCTGATTACTTCCCACATAGATACAGAAGTGATTCTCTCCTAGCTCACAAGCAATTAGGTAAGGCTTAATTGCTAGCAGTTACCAGCTGAAACCCCTTAGCTGGCTTGCCTTCCACTGTGTGGGTCAAATCCTGCTTCAGGAGCTTTTCTGAGTAGATTAAAGAACAAATTTGTATTTCTTTGTGATGGTTGCTGTACTTTATAACAGAAAATTACCAACGGAGTTTAGATAGAGAGCAGTCCATATAAACGGGATCCTCATCTGCTATTATTCCCCCTTGTTCAACAAACATGGGTTCAATATCATGGATTGGCACAGATGAATCTCTCAATGGAGCATTTTCAGGAGAATACTTGTTTCCCTGCTGTCTTTCAAGGTTATAGCTAGGGCATAGATCAGTGTTCATACCTGAGCTTCCATTGCTGCTAGAGTTCCTCTCTATATAGCCTGGCCAGTATGTAGTCCAGTTCTTATGTCCAGCCTTCCAATCTATATCCCTGGACACTGGATCTCTCTTCACATACCTTCTGGCACAGGTCTTAGGGTCCCTTCCGCGTGCAGCCGTCTCCCTCACAGGTAGCCTCTGGTGATTCCTAGCTCTGCAGCACCATTCCTCTGGCTTTCCCCAGTCCAATGGTGTATGCTGGCCCTTGGAATACCTCCCAGTATACGTACTGCTTTGGACTCTTCTAGACCTCTCAAAGGCTTTTCTCTTCCTTCTTCCAAAGGGTCTCTTTCCCTCTCTGTCTGTCCGGTTTGGCTTCTGCTTCTGATGATCCTTCTGATGAAACTGATGATCAAACTCAAGCTGATTCTCAGGATACTGAGGACAATTCTCTGGATATCCAAGGTGATCATGAAGATGGTCATCTGTAGAATAAACTCTACTCTTATTCTGCTTAGATGAGTGCTCCTCCCTAACACAGCACAGCTGTGCTGAATCAGGCCCTGCCCTTTGAGATGAGTGCTTAGGGATTACCTCATAGCCCTTTTGATTGAACACACGTTTTCTCACTTCAGCTCCTCTCATGGCTGTTGGAAACCTGGTGCATTCTGGGACTGGTAGTCTTTTATGGCAAAATTCTGTTTTCTCATTTCTACCAGCACTGACAGGTTGCTTGTTCAGAGACACTTCACCTTTTCTATAGCCCCTTCCTGAGCTATGATAAGCTTCCTTATCACAGGTTGTGTGACGTTGCCGTTCTCTTCTAGATTCTTCCAAAGTCTTCTAAAGTCTTCTAATTTGTGGCTGCTCAAATGGAAATTACACTAACCTGGTAATTGTAGTTCCTGGAGGGTCCAGTTTAGTCCTCCACAATCGGATAGTGCACCTCCTCCTGCAGCCTGGAGACTGGACCAATCAAATCTTCTGTAGTATATATGCAGACGGAGCTCCCAGAAGCCCCCAGTGAACTAGTAACAAAGCAAACTTAACGAAGCAACACATTAGAATAATAGAAAAACCATGCATATTGAAGAATAAAATCTATCCCCTCAATAAACTATCAGCCCCCTCCCCAAACGAGGAAGCCAGAACACTGCACCGCGCCGCTATCGACGCCCTGGTAGCAAAAGGACAGGCCACAGCCACGATCCCAAGAGAGCGGACTGATCGTGAAATAGAAGGAATAGAAGGAATAGAAGAAATAGCTCTTACAGAGAGCGCGACCGCAAAAAAGGCAGAACGGAAAATAGGAAGCCTCTCTAGGACCAACCCGTTCGGAAAAGCGCGCCGCAAAAAAGAACCTGATTCTCGGGAGGGAAGGAGGACTAAACTGGACCCTCCAGGAACTACAATTACCAGGTTAGTGTAATTTCCATTTCCTGATCGGTCCTCCAGTTTAGTCCTCCACAATCGGGATGTAACAGAGCAGTCAACACCGGGCGGGACCTTGCCATCCGGCGCGCAAAACCGCCGAACCAAAACAGGAATCCCGAGCGGCCAACACATCTAAGCGATAGTGTCTACTGAAAGCATGCAACGACGACCAAGTGGCCGCCCTACAGATGTCAGCTGGTGGGACCAAGCTATACTCTGCCCAAGAAGTCGCCTGAGCCCTTGTGGAGTGGGCTCGGATCCCCTCCGGAACTGGCCGCTGTTGCAACAGATACGCGGACACGATTGCTTCCTTGATCCATCTTGCAATGGAGGCTTTAGCCGCCGCCTCCCCCTTTCGTGCACCACCGAAAAGCACGAACAAGCGGTCGGTTTTACGAAAAGATTCGGTAGCCTTCAAATAACGACGAAGCACACGACGCACATCTAGACAGTGAAGACCCTTGTCCGCCGCCCCTACGGAGTCCGAAGGCAGCACCGGGAGGAACACTGCCTGATTCACATGAAAAGGAGAAACCACCTTAGGCAAAAAGGAAGGAACCGGACGGAGAACCACCCGATCCTGGGAAAAAGACAAAAAGGGTTCTCGGCAGGACAGCGCTTGTAGATCTGAAATACGCCGGGCCGAGGAAATGGCCACGAGAAAAACTGTCTTTAACGTGAGATCTTTCAGAGACGCCCTACGCAGGGGCTCAAAAGGTTCGCGAACCAGGGCCCGCAGCACGAGATTCAAGTCCCACGGAGGAACGAAGATCCTGCGGGAAGGCCGCAAATGAAAAACCGCCGTAAGAAAACGACGTACGTCTGGATGAGACCCGAGCGGACGCCCTAAAACCTTTCCGCGATAACAGGAGACAGCCGCCAACTGGACTTTCAGGGAGCTAGCAGCAAGGCCCTTATCAAAACCGTCCTGAAGAAAACTTAAAACGACGGGCACGGAAACCGTCGCTGCACGGACTCCTCGCCGGGAGCACCAGTCTTCAAAGATCCTCCATATTCGAACGTAAGTAAGAGAGGTGGACGTTTTCCTCGCTCGCAGGAGGGTGGCAATCACCGCGGGGGAGTAACCCTTCTTTTTTAACCGAGCCCTCTCAATGGCCAAACCATAAGCGAGAATCGACCCACTTGGGGCATCCGCAAGGGTCCCTGAAGAAGAAGATCCAGTAACGCGGGCAAGAGCCAAGGAACACCGTCTCGCAGTCTGATCAGGTCGGCATACCAGGGTCTCCTGGGCCAATCCGGGGCTACTAGCAACACTCGACCCCGGTGACTTTCGATGCGTTGAACGACCCGTCCGATTAGAGCCCACGGAGGAAAGACATAAAGAAGAAGACCGGACGTGGGCCACGGCTGAATGAGAGCGTCGAGCCCCTCGGACATGCGTTCTCGTCGCCTGCTGAAGAAGCGCCCCATCCTGGCCGACTGAAACGTCGCCATGAGATCCATGATGGGCGGGCCCCACCGATGAACTATTTGCGTGTAAACCTGCGGGTTGAGCTCCCACTCTCCGGGGTCTACCCGCACTCTGCTGAGAAAATTGGCCTGAACATTGTCTGCGCCCGCAATATGCGCTGCCGAGATCGCCGGAAGACGAGTCTGCACCCAACTGAACAAAGCCGTCGCCTCCGACTCCAGGGCTACGCTGCCGGTGCCCCCTTGGCGATTGATGTAAGCTACTGTGGTCGCATTGTCCGAGAGGATCCGCACCGGCCGGCCGAGGACCAGGGCTTCGAGGGCCAATAGGGCTAGCCGCACCGCCCGTAACTCGAGCCGGTTGATCGACCAAGAGGCCTCCAGGGGAGACCATTCCCCCTGAGTGAAGCGGGTTTCGCAGTGAGCACCCCAGCCGGATAAGCTGGCATCCGTTGTGAACGGAACCCAAAGCGGAGGTTCCAAGGGAATCCCCCGCGTCAGGTTCTCGGAGGAGAGCCACCACCGGAGCGATCGGCGAACCGTCTTCGGGCAAGGCAATCTCATGTTCAACGAGTCGAACTGGTTGGACCAACGACGCAGTAGAGCACTCTGGAGCATATGGAAGCGCGCCCAA
The DNA here is from genome assembly GCA_033557465.1 of Ichthyophis bannanicus. Lineage (NCBI taxonomy): Eukaryota > Metazoa > Chordata > Amphibia > Gymnophiona > Ichthyophiidae > Ichthyophis > Ichthyophis bannanicus. Next base: position 138,195,140 of record CM066035.1, on the reverse strand, counting down.
GGCACCACCTCCAGAGTCGCCGCCATCGTGCCGAGGAGCCGAAGGTACCACCACGCGGATGGAGCGGGCATCCCCCGGAAGAGGCAAACGAGACTCCGCAAGGCCAGAACACGGCGCTCCGGCAAACACACCAAGCCCCGGGCTGTGTCGAAGCGTACTCCCAGGTATTCGAGCTGCTGAGTCGGACACAGACAGCTCTTGTGTTCGTTCACCACCCAGCCGAGCGATCGCAACAGAGCCACCACCCTGTTCGTGACCTGCACAGACTCTTGGATGGACTTTGCTCGAATCAACCAGTCGTCGAGATACGGGTGTACCAAGATGCCCGCTTTGCGCAAGGCCGCCGCGACCACTACCATCACCTTTGTGAAGGTGCGGGGAGCCGTGGCAAGACCAAACGGCATGGCCCGAAATTGGAAGTGGCCCCAAGGAAAAGCGAAGCGGAGAAACCGTTGGTGAGACTGCCGGATGGGAATGTGTAGATAGGCCTCGGAGAGATTGAGGGACGTCAGAAACTCCCCCTGACGTACCGCGACAATGACTGACCGTAGGGTCTCCATACGGAAGTGCGGTACCTTGAGAGCGCGATTCACGCCTTTGAGATCTAAGATCGGACGAAGGGAACCGCCCTTTTTGGGAACCACAAAATAGATGGAGTAGCGACCGGCGCCTCTTTCCAAAGGAGGAACGGGAATTACCGCCCCCAGGGAGAGAAGCCGATTCAGAGTCACGCGGATGTCCCGCGTCTTTTGCTCTCCCTTGCTGGGTGACATAACAAAGGAATCTCGAAGCGGGCAGGCAAACTCCAGCGCATAACCCTCTTCGATAATCTGTAACACCCACTGATCTGACGTAATCTGGGCCCAAGAAGGAAGAAAATCGCGCAAATGACCCCTGATAACCGGGCTTCCCTCCAGAGCCCGTCTCGCTTCATTGTGGCTTGCGATTAAAGGAAGAGGACGAGGAAGAGGCGGCTCCGGAGAAGCCTCGTCCTGCTCCTCTGAAACCACGAAACCCCTGAGAACGGGCTGCAAAGCGACCGCGCTGAGATGTCCACAGTCGGGAAGAACGAAACCTGCGAAAATCCCGAAACTGACCGCGCGCCGAGGGCAACGATCTATTGAGTTTAGGCTTATCTTCCGGCAGCCTACCACCCTTAGATTCACCGAGATCTTTGACCAACTTGTCGAGAGCCTCACCAAACAACAGCCTGCCCTTGAAAGGCAGCTTACTGAGGCGAGACTTGGAAGACCCGTCAGCCGCCCAGTTGCACAACCAGATGGACCGACGCGCCGCCACCACGGAGGCCATACTGTTAGCCAAGGAACGGATCAAATCATAAAGCAGATCCGCCAGGTAAGCCGACCCGGACTCCATGCGGGTAACTTCCAGCAACCCTTGTTGATCCAGGCCGGAACCCGAGCGCAGCCGCTGGGACCAACGTAAGCAAGCCCGAGCCACCCAGGCCCCACAAATGGAGGCTTGTAGGGACAAGGCGTTGGTATCAAAGGCTTGCTTCAACAAATTATCAACCTTCTTATCCTGAGCATCCTTTAATGCCGCGGCGCCTTCGACCGGAATGGTGGTTTTCTTAGTCACCGCCGACACCGCAGCATCTACTCGCGGTGACTTGAACAAGTCCTTGTCTTTGTCGGCCAAGGGGTAAAGACGATGCATGGTCCAAACGCCCTTCAAACCGGATTCAGGATGATCCCACTCCGATTGGATCATCTGCTCCACAACCCGGTGTACAGGGAACACCACCTGGGCGTCCCTGACCGCCTGAATGAGAGGGTCCTCTAGACCCTCCTCTTCCAAGGGCCGAGCCACAGCTAGGTTGAGGGTCTGAAGGGACTCCGTGATCAGAGGGACTAACTCGTCCCTACGAAACACACAAATAATCCTAGCCTGATCCTCCGGTTCAAGGATCTCCCCGTCTTCCAACTCGTCAGCCTCAGTCTCAGGATCACCCTCCGCCTCACCAGGAAAACAAAGGGTGTCCTGATCCTGTTCCACAGCCCTGAGCCGCTTAGCGACCGGCTGAGAAGAGCGCTGTACCTCCCCGGAGGAGCAAGGGGGGAAAGGCGCTGGCCAAGCCTCCGGAAGCTGACCGGATCGGCTCAAACGAAAAGCCTGATGCATGAGGAGAACGAAATCTGGGGAAAAATCTACAGATGGTGCAGCCACAGGCGTATGCTGTAACTCAGGGCCAGACCCGTTGGACGGCGGTACTGCACCAGACGGGTGAATGCCCGACGAGGGAACACTCTCCGCAGCTAGAGGGGTGTCACCCGGGCCAGGCAGCTCCTGAAGTTCAAGTGAATGCTCCAGGTCTGAAGAGACTGAGGCACAGCCCCTGCAGATACCAGAGTCAGACACTGCACCCCTGCGTGATCCGCAAATCACACATTGCGGCTTGGCAGCCATCTGCTGACAAGTTCCCGCCAAGCGGAAGAGAAGGGAGCAGAAACAGGGAAGCCTAAGATTAACCCGAAAGAAAAATAAGTACTGATATATAACTGTTTTTTTTTTTGTTTTGTTTTTTATAAAATAAAATACTCCCTAGAATCCTGGAAGTGCCCTGAGCAAAATCGCCAGCCTAAAAAACCCCAAAAACGCCAGGGGAACCCGTGCACAAGTGTTAAAAAGTGGCCCAGAGAAGATCTCTTTAGAGCTTCAAAATGGCCGCCGCACCTGAGCACCCGCGGTAAAAACGGCACGAAAATACAAAGCAAACCGGAGGAAATGAAAAAGAAAAGAAAAGAACCCCAAATGAAGGACAAAATTAGAAAAAAAAACAGAGTCTGAGCAGAGAAGAAGGAATCGGGACGTCAGGGAGCTGTCAGACCCGATGAAAACCGCAACTGAAGGGAGCTGCAGTACCCGAGGAAGGGAATAAAGTCAAAATGCCTACCAGCTCTGCAAACACCAAAGGAGGCAGTCAGCAGCTCAGAGGTAAAGGAAATGCTGGATCCGGTATGGCTTTTCCCCGTGCAGTCTAGGGGAGAGCTCAACCGTGGCCGTCCAGACACACCGGGAGGAAGGCAGGAGCCCAATGCAGGACTGGCTTCTCACACCGGGAGTCCCCCCCGTGTAGTTTGTTTTTTTTTTTTTTTTTTTAAAGAAATTAAAGAGATAGCTACCTAAAAAAGAAAAGATAAGGAAGGAAAGGGATAAAACAAACCCCCAAAAAGACTAACTAGTGTTGCTCCCCCAAGTGTCACTAAGGGTGCCCAGGAAGGGCACACACGTCCTCAAGCTGCAAGGAGACTGGACACACTGGGGGCTTCTGGGAGCTCCGTCTGCATATATACTACAGAATATTTGATTGGTCCAGTCTCCAGGCTGCAGGAGGAGGTGCACTACCCGATTGTGGAGGACTAAACTGGAGGACCGATCAGGAACAGGCCCTTATGATAAGCAGGGCCAGCCCGTCCACTAAGTGAGCTAGGCGGCTGACCCGGGTAGGTGGCTTTGTGCCGCCGCTTTGTTGCCCGTGGCAGGCTATATGCTTCAGCACACATGACCTGCTGCTTCTGATTTCTTTTCGATGCAACTTACTGTCGGAGGGAAGTCAGAAGCAGCAGGCCATGTGTACTGTAGCACATGGCCTGCCACAGGCCACAAAGTGGCGGCACAAAGCCGCCACTTTTAAAATACTGCCGCTGCCTGCCTCCCCCTCTCCAAAGATGGAATCTGATAAGGGCGTGGAGCTGAACCAATTTTCCCTTCTCCAATAGCTAATGAAAAGACCGCAGTTTAATGGCGCTTTCCATGTCTCGCTGAAATGAGTCACCTTTTTAGGGCTTAAGGTGGTGATTCACGAGCATTTAATCAATCTCTTTTCCTCTCAATCTTCAGATTTTTTTAGAGAGAGGAGAAAATCCATCCACCAACTGCTGGACACAAAGAGATACTAAAGGGACCTCTTGCGGGTGCGGCGGATAGAGGCACAGGAGTAATGTCATTAGAGCCAATGAAAAATCCAGGATTCTTGTCTCCATCAATCTGCTGGTAGAGGAACACAACCCACTTATCTGGACTCGTTGAGCAGGACGAAATGGAAGCTGAATTAAGGAACAAACAGAAATAATGCAATGCAATGCAATGTGTACCTTCGAGTCAATGCAGAATCCTTGTGACTCAGCAGCTCCTGGACTCTTGGCTACCAAGCCAGTGCTCTAACCACTAGGCTACTCCTCCACTCCGGAACAAAACAGAAGACACATACAAATTAATTAAAAGAGCTGTAAATTATCATCCAGAGAATTTAGCCATTCAAAGAAGTCAAACAACTGGGCCTCAGAACCATCCCAAATCATTAAAAAACATCATTGTATTGTTTCCATAATTTAATCTGGGCCTGAAAGGAATGCTTCATAAGGTGTCCCTTCTCAAAATCAGCAACATATAAATTCACTACGACTGGGGCCATGGATGAACCTATGGCTACACCTTTGATTTGTTTATAAAAAATACCTCTAAAACAGAAATAATTCTGTCATTGCCTACCACCTCATCCCCACCCCCTTCCCCCCTCCTTCCCTCTGTCCTTCCCCTCCCCCTCCCTTCCCTTCCCCCCTTTCCTCCTGCAGTCATCTGGGCATATTTCCTACCTATCGGTAATGTATTATACTTTGGATCATGTCACACATGGTGGTCGAACGGCGCATGTACTAGTTCCCCCTTGGATCATTTGCCTGCATTTTACGTTTGCTACCGAGGTGTCCGGTACACATTTTTTCTTATGGTTGTGTTTACCACTATGTTAAAGGTTTCTTTTATGTTTTAACACTGAGACAATGGTAGTATAGTTCTAATGGTGCTTAAACAGATCCTGCCAGCCCGCGACAAATAAATATATACCTTTTATAGTATTTTACAACAGTAGTTGATCACAGCCCTCTGGGCTCTTCCACTAATGTTTTCTACTCTACAGGTAGTACATTATACTTTTGATCTAGTATTTTATTTTCAATATTACACGACGTATGTATTGGTTTCCCTTGGATTGGTTGCCTGCATCCAACATTGCTGTTGAAGTGTCAGGCATATTTAGTTTTTTTTTATCCATGATTGTGGTCACTTGTTATGTCAAGCTTCTTTTCTTCATGTTTCTTTTGACAACACCAAGGTAACACTGCTATAGGTAGCCACAATAGCTCCAATGTTGTTTATTCAGTTTCTGATTTGCTTATGGCTTTTTCCATGTTCTTTATTCTACCATAAAACTGCTATTAAACTGACAGTGGTAGCCATATTAGTATTATCAGCATTTAATGATAATTACACTTACCTGGTAATTGTAGTTCCTTGAGTGACGACAGTTCAGTCCTCTACCTCTGGGTTGTCAACCTCCTCCTACAGCTTGGAGACTGGTACGTCAGAATCATGACATCACTGGATATAGCCTGCTGCTCACTCTCTCCTGTCCCAGTGTGAACTATTAACAAAGCAGACTCAAAGGAGCAACAAATAAGCAGCAAAAAACCAAGCAACGAAACCTGGTCGAACTATTCCTAGCACTATTTACACTCCCCGGCCAGGCTTTCTTACACCCTTCACTGCCATACCGCAAATCAACTATATAACCGCAAAAAGCAGAAAGAAACGAAGGTCCACTTACCTGTGACAATTCTCTACTTGCCAGAAAGCACAGTTACTTACCTGTAACAGGTGATCTCTGGGAACAGCAGGAATAAGTCTTCACATATGGTATCGTCGGTACCGAAGGAGCCTGCGCGGGAACGCTCCCCAGCGTCCAGAAAGAAAGCTTTTGGGAGCATCCCACAGCGCCTGCGCGCTGCCTTCCCGCCTTTCCTAACCGCCTCTCTCCAGTTCGAGTTTTAAGCTGAGACAAAGAGAGAGAGAGGAAAGGAAAGATAGATAGAGAGATACAACTCCTAGGGGAGGTGAGTGGGTTGTGAAGACTTATTCCTGCTGTTCCCAGAGATCACCTGTTACAGGTAAGTAACTGTTCTATCTCCAGGAACAAGCAGGAATGAGTCTTCACATATGGGGGACGCCCCAGCTAGAGATGCCAGGGAGATCTCCAAGGTTGTGAGTCCCTGAGAAGGGCTCTACCTCCCCCCATGGATCTCGGGCATCCAACCAGGGATGGGGGGTAGGAGTTGATTAGGTATGGAACAGGTGTTTGAGAACAGCCTGACCAAACAAGGCATCCCGGCGGGAGTCCTTGTCCAAGCAGTAAAGGGCTGTAAAGGTATGAACCGAGGCCCAGGTGGCCGCTCGACAGATTTGGTCGATGGACACAGAGTTTAGATGAGCCATAGAGGCTGCCATGGCCCTCACATTGTGAGCTGTGACATGGCCCTCCAGAGAAAGGTTCTTACTCTGGTAGGCAAAGGAAATACACTGAGCAATCCAATTGGACAGAGTTCTCTTAAAGACTGGAAGTCCTAAATGAGAGGGATCAAAAGCAACAAATAGTTGAGAGGACTTTCTATGTTGCTGTGTCCTTTGTAAGTAAAAAGCCAGTGCTCTCTTACAATCCAGGGTATGAAGATTCCTCTCTGCACTTGATGCATGAGGTCCTGGAAAAAAGACAGGTAAATACACCTCCTGGTTCAGATGAAAAGCTGAGACCACTTTAGGCATAAAGTGTGGATTAGTCCTGAGGACTACCTTGTCATGATGGAACCTTGTATAAGGAGGATTAGCCACCAAGGCTTGCAGCTCACTGATACGGCGAGCTGAGGTGACTGCAATGAGAAAAATAACCTTCCAGGAAAGGAATTTCAAGGAGGTAGTGGCTAAGGGTTCAAAGGGTGGCTTTATAAGCTGGCCAAGAACGAAATTCAAATCCCATGCCACTGGAGGTGGTCTAATGGGAGGTTTAGTTAAAAGAAGGCCTCTCATGAATCTTGCAATAAGAGGATGAGAGGAAATAGGCTGTCCATTGATAGGCTTAAGGGATGCTGCAATAGCACTGAAATGGACTCTTACTGAATTCGTTTTAAGGCCTGCATGGGACAAATGCAGCAAATACTCTAGTAAAGAATTCAGAGGTATTGCAAGAGGGTTAAGACCCTTCTCTGCACACCAAATGGTAAGTCTTTTCCATTTAAAAGCATAGGAACGTCTAGTGGAAGGCTTTCTGGAAGCATGAAGGATATCCTTCACTTGCTGAGAAAGATAAAAATCTTGAAGATCTAGGCCTTCAGCAACCAGGCTCTGAGGTGAAGAGACTGGGGATTTGGGTGCCACAACGTTCCCCCCTCCTGGGATAGGAGGTCTGGAGCAGATCCCAAGTCCAGGGAGGGAGCTTGAGAGAGATGCAGAAGTAGAGGGTACCACACTTGGCGTGGCCAATGTGGTGCTATGAGGATCATAGACCCCTTGTCTCTCTGAAGTTTGAAGAGTGTCTTGGGAATTAGGGGAATGGGTGGAAAGGCATAGAGGAAGTCTTGCCCCCAATGAAGGAGGAAGGCATCCCTGGCCTGAACTCCCTGACACGGAATCCAGGAACAGAACCGGGGAAGTTTGGCATTCCACGGACTTGCAAAGAGGTCTATGTCCGGTGTTCCCCAAATTCGGAAGATCCTGGCTATCTGGTCCCCATGGAGGGACCATTCGTGTGGAAGCAGAACTCGACTGAGTCAGTCTGCCCAAGAGTTTTGAACCCCTGGAAGATACACTGCCATGAGATGAATTTGATGCTCTCTGGCGAAGGCCCACAATCTCAGAGCTTCGTTGCAAAGCGACAGAGAGCCAGTCCAGCCCTGCTTGTTCACGTAGAACATGGCTACTTGGTTGTCCGTGTGGATGAGGACTGTCTTGTAGCTGAGCAGGGTGTGGAAGACTCCGAGAGCTAGAAAAATTGCTCTGAGCTCTAAGAGGTTGATATGTAGAGATGTCTCCTGTAAAGACCAGATGCCTTGAGTGGAGAGATCTTGAAGATGAGCTCCCCAACCTTTTGGAGAGGCATCTGTTGTAAGGGTTGCTTGGGGTAACACCTGTTGAAAGGGGGACCCCAGCAACAGATTTTGAGTGGACTTCCACCACTGGAGGGACCAAAAGAGGCGACTGGAGGTTGCTATTTTGTCTGACAGACAACCTGATGCCTGGGTCCATTGGGTGGACAGAGTCCACTGAGCTGCCCTCATGTGAAGGCGAGCGTAAGGAACCACATGCACAGTGGATGCCATGTGGCCTAACAGTTGTAACATCTCTCGAGCAGTTAAATGGGATTTTAACTGAATTTGTGAGGCTAACTGCACCAAGCGTAGGCAACGGGCCTGGGGAAGATAGGCCCTTGCAGTTGTGGTATCCAGCAAGGCCCCTATGAACTCTAGAGACTGAGTAGGGGTGAGATGGGATTTTGGAAAGTTTATTACAAGTCCCAGATACTGAAGGATACGCCTTGTGCAGGTTAGAGAAGTCTGGGCCTCTGACTGGGATGGAGCTCGGATGAGCTAGTCGTCCAGATATGGGAATACGAATATCCCTAGAGTGCGTAGAAATGCAGCTACTACTGCCATGCATTTTGTGAACACCCTTGGTGCAGAGGCCAGACCGAAAGGAAACACTCTGTATTGGTAGTGCTTCTCTTGATAAAGGAACCGAAGGAACCTTCTGTGTGTTGGATGGATGAGGACATGGGTGTACGCATCCTTGAGGTCTAGAGAGCAAAGCCAATCCTGACTCTGAAGGTATGGAAGGAGAGTACCGAGAGAAATCATCTTGAATTTCTCCTTGCATAGAAACTTGTTCAATTCTCTGAGATCTAATATGGGTCTGTAACCCCCTGTTTTCTTTGGGATAAGAAAGGAGGGGGAGTAGAACCCTGAGCCCTGTTAAAGAAGAGGTACTTCTTCTATTGCCCCTTGGGCAAGAAGGGTAGCAATCTCCTGACCCAGAAGGTCGAAGAGAGATGTCTGAGAATTGAACTGTCTCACCATGGTGTGAGGAGGAAGGTTTAAGAAATGAAGCTTGTACCCCTCCCTTATGATGGAGAGGGTCCATTGCTCTGCTGTGATTTGTTCCCACCTGGGAGCAAAGTAAGCCAACCTTCCTGGAATGGTGAGAGGCTCTGGATGTTCTAGAGCCAGAAAGGCTAAGCTCTCTAGTTGTAAGTCAAAGGCCCTGAGGGGGCTGAGGCTGTTGGGCCGTAGCAGTCCTAGCAGCCTTAGGCTTGGCCTGTTTCGGTTATTGCTGTCTCTTTGTAGCAAAACGACCTGCAGAAGATGACTGCTGACCATAAGCAGAATAATATTTTCCTTTTTTGGGAAAAAAAACCCTTTTTGAACAACCTTTTCTTAAAAGGAGCAGAAGTAGACTTTGAAAGTCTATCTAAAGCAGAATTTTCAGCATCCATTTGGGTGGCCTTTGCTTGCCAATCTTTGCCAAAAAGGTTTTCACCTGTACAAGGAAGGTTTCCTAGTCCATCTTGAACCCAGGGTTCCAAATCAGAAGCTTGTAACCAAGCAACTCTGCGTGCACCTATGGCAATAGCCGAGGCTCTGCTGGCACCTTCAAAAGAGTCAAAGGCTGCACGGTTGGAAAACTTGGAAATATCCTGGACATGTTTGAGCCAGGTGAGGAACTCTTCCCTTTTATCTTCTGAAATAAAAGGAGATAAAGTTTGCAGGTGATCTGTAACTTCTTTTAGAAACATCCCCATATAGAGACTATAGGAGTTGATTCTGGCAACAAGCATACTGGCCTGGAAAATTCTCCTGCCAAAGGAATCTAAGGTTCTGCATTCTCTTCCTGGAGGAGCAGAAGAGTGCCTCTTTGTACTCTTTATTTTCTTCATAGCAGACTCCACCACAATGGAGTGGTGAGGAAGCTGAGTCTTATGGAAGCCAGGACAAGGAGGAACACGATACATGGTGTCCAACCTGCGAGAATGAGGGGGAAGTGGTGAGAGGAGTCTCCCATATGCCCAACATGTGATCATAAAGAATCTCATGTATTGGTAAAGTGGCTGCCTCTTTAGGAGCCTTAGGATATTGTAAAATATCTAATCTTTTGGCTCTAGGCTCTGTCTCAGGTGCCACTGAGATGGAAAGGCCCTTGGCCACTTCCCTAATGAAGTCTTGAAAAGACAAGTCTTCTGGAGGAGACATTCTCCTTTTTGGAAAAGAGGGCTCCTGAGGATGGATCAACGATGCTTCGACAGAGACCTCTGATTCATCAGAGTCTTCAGAGGAATCGAAGTATCGCCTATCTGGATGCTCCTGCAGAGCCCGATACGCGTACCGGGTGGTATCGACATCGGGAGTGATCAGTACCGATTCGGTACCGATGGGCATCACAGAACAGTGTACCGCTGCAGTCGACACCGAAGCGGATGTCTATGCAATTGGTACCGGCACCGGCTTGTATGAATGTAGTTATGGCACGCTGCATGATCAAGATATTCTGATCCATCGATGCAACCAAAAGTCTGGATGTCGGTACCAGTGGGAACCACCGGTACCCCAGAACATGGCAACAGGTGATCGGTCAAGGCCGAGCAATCGATATCAACCTGTGACCCCATAGATAAAGCTTTGGAAGCCGGAGCCTCCCGCCGGGGTAATTTTGCCGGTGCAGATTCCTCGAGGGCATCTCGATACTTAGAGGGAGATTTACCCTTCGAGGACCGGCTGGATTTAAGTTTGGTTACCTGAGATCCATGTGAGGAAGAAGCAGCCCTGGAAGACGTCGATGCAACCGAAGCTGCATCCAAGGGAAACAGGGTACTGAGTTTAGCTGCTCGATTCTGTAAACCTCTTTTAGACATCATGGAGCAGGACTCACAATCCGCAATGGAGTGGTCAGGAACTAAACATTTTAGACACCATTCATGGGTGTCGGTGACAGAAATAGTGCCGCTGCACTTCGTGCATTTTTTAAACCCAGAGGCGGGCTTTTCCATGAGGAAAAATTTCCTAGGCCTAAGGCCAAAGAAGAAAATGCACTGAAGTGAGAAAAACAGTAGGGGTTTTTTTGTTTGTTTTTTTTTAGAATAAGAAAGAAAAGACCGGCGGTACCGGTCCAGCGTCGAGAAGGCAGACGCATGACCAAAGAAATAAAATAAAGAAATTCTTCAGCGGTGACAGGAACACGACCTGCTGGCTCCGTGGAAAAGAACTGGAGAGAGGCGGTTAGGAAAGGCGGGAAGGCAGCGCGTAGGTGCTGTGGGATGCTCCCATAAGCTTTCTTTCTGGACGCTGGGGAGCGTTCCCGCACAGGCTCCGTCGGTACCGACGATACCATATGTGAAGACTCATTCCTGCTTGTTCTTGGAGATACAGCGAACCCCTCTTGAGAGAACCCTGGGCGGGATGGAGGACTGAACTGTCGTCACTCAAGGAACTACAATTACCAGGTAAGTGTAATTATCATTTCCTTATCGTTCCTCCAGTTCAGTCTTCTACCTCTGGGAAGTACCAGAGCAGTAATCATTGGAAGGGACCCCGCCAAACGGCACGCAATACCGCCGAACCGAACCGGGCATCTGTCGCCGCTGCAATATCAAGACGGTAATGCTTACTAAACGTATGCAGAGACGACCAAGTCGCCGCTCTACAAATGTCCTCTGGCTGGACTAAACTGTGTTCCGCCCAGGAAGATGCCTGAGCTCTGGTGGAATGTGCCCGCAAACCTACGGGTACTGAGCGACCTTGAAGCAACTAGGAGGCAGCAATCGCCTCCTGAACCCACCTGGCAATGGACGCCTTAGCTGCCGCCTCACCTTTTCACACCCCACCGAACAATACAAACAGCCGATCCGACTTGCGAAAAGACTCCGTCACCTTTAAATACCTTCGCAAACTCCTCTTCACATCCAAGCCCCACAAACCGCCCTCCAGCTCTCCACCCACTCTAGCCCCCAGAACTGGTAAGCACACCGTCTGATTCAAATGGAAAGGAGACACCACCTTCGGCAAAAAGGACGGAACCGGACATAGCATGACTTTTTCCTTTGAAAAAGACAAGAACGGCTCTCTGCACGATAACGCTTGGAGCTCCGAAATACGCCTCGCTGAACATATGGCCACCAGGAACACCGTTTTCAGGGTCAAGTCCTTCACCGAAACCTGAAGCAAAGGCTCAAAGGGAGGCTTGGATAATGCTGCCAACACCAGATTGAGGTCCCAAGGTGGGATGAACACCCTACGCAACGGCCTCATCCGCAACACCGCTTTCAGAAACCGAACCACATCGGGATGAGCACCTTTCGACACTCCCTTAACTTTATCACGATAGCAGGAAAGGGCTGCTAACTGCACATGCAAAGAACTGGCTGCAAGACCTTTATCAAACCCATCCTGCAGAAACCCTAATATTGCAGGAAAGTCTACCGTGGATGCCCTAATCTGCTGCCTCGAACACCAATCCTCAAATATGCGCCAGACACACATATACGCCAAGGAAGTGAACTGTTTCCGCACCCGAAGCAGCGTAGCGACGACCGCCACTGAATAGCCTTTTTTTCTCAGCCGTGCCCTTTCAATGGCCAAACCATAAGCGAGAACCGATCCACCTGGGGTATGTAGAGAGGACCTTGAAGTAACAGGTCTGCCCTTGCCGGCAACCTCCACGGTCGCCCGTCTAGGAGACGCACGAGGTCTGCATACCACGGGCGCCTCAGCCAGTCGGGCGCTATGAGGAGCACCTTTCCCGGATGTGCTCCAATCTTTTGGACCACCCGACCTATCAGCGCCCACGGAGGAAATACGTATAAGAGCCCCGTGGTCGTCCACGGATGCAACAGCGCGTCGATGCCCTCCGACATTCTTTCCCGCCTCCTGCTGAAGAACTGGTTGGCTTTCGCCGACTGGAAGGTCGCCATTAGGTCCATTATGGGCACCCCCCAGCGATCCACTATTTGCGCAAAGATGTCTGGATGCAATTCCCACTCTCCCGCATCTACCCATACTCTGCTAAGGAAGTCCGCCGTGACATTGTCCTTCCCTGCAATGTGCGCCACCGAAATTGCCGTCAACCGCTTCTCTACCCAAGCGAACAACATATCCGCCTCTTCCTCCATTACCGCACTTCCTGTGCCGCCTTGGTGGTTGATGTAGGCGACTGTCGCCGAGTTGTCTGAGAGCACCCGAACCGGGTGACCTAATACCACTTCCTCAAACTCCATCAGCGCCCGGGCAACGGCTCGCAGTTCCAAACAATTTATCGACCAAGATGCCTCCAGGGGAGACCAAACCCCCTGCGCGAACCTGTTCCCGCAGTGTGCTCCCCAACCTGCCAGACTGGCGTCCATCAAAGGAAGCCAGTTTGGTTGTTCCAATGGCATGCCTGCTGAAAGGGAAGAGTTAAGGAGCCATCACTGAAGGGATCGCCGGACCTTGACTAGACACAGCAGTCGTTTGCTCAATAGATCGGACTGATGCGACCAGCGGCAAAGGAGTGCCCTTTGCAGAGGCCGCATATGCACTTTGGCCTATGGCACCGCCTCCAGAGTTGCTGCCAATGTCCCCAACAACTGAAGATATGACCAAGCCGACGGCGCTGGCACGGATCTGAACTGGCGAACGAGACTCGGCAGAGCCTGAGCTCTCTTGTGGGGCAAAAACACTTAACCTCTCCTCGTATCGAACCGAACCCCTAAGTACTCCAGATTCTAGGAAGGCTTCAGCTGGCTCTTGGTGGGGTTTACCACCCAAACAAGACTTTGCAAAAACTCCACTACTCTGCCTGTCACCCGAACGCTCTCTGCCTCAGACTTGGCCCGAATCAACCAATCGTCAAGGTACGGGTGTACAAGAATCCCTTCTTTCCGCAACGCCGCCGCCACCACCACCATTATTATTTTGGTGAAGGTTCGCAGCGCCGTAGCCAGACCAAAGGGCAATGCCTGGAACTGATAGTGACCCCAAGGCAGAGCGAATCTCAGAAACGTCTGATGAACCTCCTGGGTGGGAATGTGCAAATACACCTCTGATAGATCTAGAGACGTCAAAAACTCCCCTTGACGTACTGCCACTATGACCGAGTGCAAGGTTTCCATCCGGAAATGCAGAATGCGCAGACAACGATTCACGCCCTTCAAATCTAAAATGGGATGCAACGAACCGCCCTTCTTTGGCACCAGGAAATAAATGGAATACCGACCCACGCCGTATTCTTCCTTCGGCACTTCTACCACCACTCCCAACTGAAGGAGCCGCTCTAAAGTATCGCGGATCGCTAGCACTTTCTGGGCACCCCTGCAAGGCGACATGATGAAGGAATCCAGCACTGGTCGGGCCAACTCCAGCGCATACCCCTGCCGAATAATCTCCAACACCCACTGGTCGGAAATGATGTGGGTCCAGGCAGACAGAAACCCCCGCAGCCACCCTCCTATGGGAGGTTCATCTGCCGGGACCCGCCCCATCTCATTGCGACTTGCGAGGTGCGGACGCGGAGCTTGACGAGAAACCTCTATTGGCTCCCTGAAACCCGCGAAACCCCTGGGCTCGAGACGGAAAACGTCCCCTTGGGAAACTACCGAACTGCGTTGCACGAAATCTCCGGACATCCCGAAACTGACTCCGAAATCCCAAACCGGACCTCCCTTGCTTTGGCTTATCCTCCGGGAGCCGGCCCGTCTTGGACTCCCCCAGGTCCTTGACCAACTTATCCAAATCCTCCTCAAATAGCAAGCCGCCCTTAAACGGCAACTTACTAAGGCGAGACTTGGAAGGCCCGTCCGCCGCCCAATTCCGCAACCACACTGATCTGCGAGCGGCCACCACTGACGCCGTACTATTGGCAAGCGCCCTGATCAAATCATAATGCACATCTGCCAAATACGCTGCTCCGGACTCTAAGCGACCTAGCTCCTTGAGATCCTCGAGATCCAAATGCGGAGACTGTCTCAACCTCTGAACCCAACGCAAACATGCTCTAGCTACCCAAGCTCCACAGATGGATGCCTGTAAAGACAGCGAGTCTGCCTCAAAAGTCTGCTTCAGCAAACCGTCCACTATACGGTCCTGAGCATCCCTTAAAGCGGCGCTGCCTTCCCCCAGGATAGTAGTCTTCTTCGTAACCGCAGACACTACCGCGTCCACCCGGGGCGCTTTAAACCTGTCCTTATCCTTATCTGCCAGAGGGTAGAGCCTATTCATAGTCCGGATACCTCGAAGCCCTGTCTCAGGCCAGTCCCATTCTTCTTGGATCATTCTGTCCACCACTCTGTGAACAAGAAACACAACCTGCGTCTGCCTCACCGCCTGAATGACCAGGTCCTCCACTTCCTCCTCCACGGGAGTCTGAGTGGAAAGATTCAGCATCTGCATAGATTCCATGATCAACGCTGGAAGTTCTTCCCTGCGGAAGACCCTAATAATTTTAGCCTGATCCTCGGGCTCCGGAATCTCCCCCTCTTCGAGATCCCGTATCCCTTCCTCCTGGTCCCAATCAACCTCTTCTCCATCAGGCCAATCAGCTTTCGCAGGCGCGGAAAGACGCGTCCGTGGCTTTTTAGGCGCCAGCGGAGCCTCG
Organism: Ichthyophis bannanicus; assembly: GCA_033557465.1. Classification (NCBI taxonomy): domain Eukaryota; kingdom Metazoa; phylum Chordata; class Amphibia; order Gymnophiona; family Ichthyophiidae; genus Ichthyophis; species Ichthyophis bannanicus. The sequence continues at coordinate 138,179,678 of CM066035.1, read as the reverse complement.
TCTCCATCTCCAACTGCCTCCGACAGCTGAGGAGGCCCGGAAAGCATCTTAGAACCCGGTAACTTACCCTGACGCCACAAACAGAAAGCCTGATGCATCAACAAAACAAAGTCAGGACTAAAATCCCCGAGGTCCGAGGACTGAGCCTGCAGAGCCCCAGATGGCCCCGCTAACTCTAACGCTGGATCCTGCACAGGCAGCTGTGGAGAAACCGCTCTTGCCCCCGAACCCTCCTGCGCATCCGAGACCTCTTTGATATCTATTTGCTGTTCCACCGTTGAAGAAAGGGTTGCACACCCATGGCACACCCCGGAATCAGCAACTGTACCCCTCAGGGTCCCACATATAACACACTGCAGGCGACCCATCATAGCCCAGCTAAGAATCTGAGCACAGGAACTAACTCCAAGGTTCTTGACGCACAACTACACTTAATTTGTGGGGTTTTTTTTTTTTTTACAACTGAATGTTTCCCAAAAACAGATTGTAGCCCAGAGTACCCAGAACGTTCCTAAAGCCGAAGATATCTCACTAGCTGCACCCCTTCGCGATAAGGGAGCCCCCGAAGAAAGTACTCCCCCCCCAGCAAAAGAGTCCAATTCGCGAAAAACAAAGAAAATAAACACAAAAGAACGCAATAAAAGGAAAGCTATAGAAAACAATAGTAAAGAAATATGCAATCCCAATAGCAAGGGACTACCTGCTTACCGCACCGCTCCGGATTTGCCTGTCGCCTTTCAGCCACGCGGACTCACCGCACTGCCGAAAATGGCCGCCGGGACCCCGACAGTGAAAAAAGGGTGCCAAAATCCGACGGAGACCAGCGCGCTCAGAGCTGGGGCTCCCTGCCTTCAAGCGCAGCCTGTAACCGGTGCTTGCTTACTGGCCAGGTCTGCGCTGCCTTTTAACTGCCCAAAAAGCCGTGCTGCCTTGTCCATAAGCTAGCAGCAAGTACAGCCGGAGCTCTCCTCCGGAGCCGCGAGCAGTCAGTCAACGCGGTTCGGGCAGGCAGACGCTGAGCAAAAGGGACTCTCCCCCGAAAGGTCCGGGGGGAGAGAACCTGAGGTCTCGAAGAGGAAATTAACCCCCCCTTTCCTCCATATAGATAGATAGATAGATAGATAGAGATATATATATATTTTTTTCAGGCAGGGAGTAAGAATGCCCAATGCTATAATAAATCTGGTTTTGGTGTTTTGGGTTTTGTTTAATAAAGAACAACCCCAGCTCACCAATTGTCAGACCAATTTAAGCAAAACTACACTATCCCTAAGCTCCTTATCTATTCTTCCAGAGAGCCTCTACAAGGCTCACCGACGTCCTCCTGCTGCATGGAGACTGGTCACACTGATACAGGAGAGAGTAAGCAGCAGGCTATATCCAGTGATGTCATGATTCTGACGTACCAGTCTCCAAGCTGCAGGAGGAGGTTGACAACCCAGAGGTAGAGGACTGAACTGGAGGAACGATAAGGAACACTGCTTTTTGGCGTTTCGCATACAAATCCTTGAACTTTCAGCCCCCTTTTTTGGTGCAAAATCAAAGAAAGTTTAAAAGTGCTCTGTTTTTGGAGCAGTGGTTTCATTATCGACTGCAGTGATTATACAAACCCGTTAGATGCAGGGTAAGGAATGTTATTGTTATTCATCCCGTTTTACTTTTTTATTTTCATTTTTCATCTTTTATTTTCTCTCTTAAGGTTGATAGTGTTTTTGATGCCCTGAGCACTCTTATTTATGGTCTCCTCCTTTAAGCTATAACACATGCTCTTTACATGTGCCTAAGGTACATATTGGTATCTGTTACAAACTCTTCTGGCTCTGACTGCCTGTTGCCTCCTGTTCTTCCCTCCCCCATCCAATGTTCCCTCTAATTTTCTGTAGGCTGTGTGCGCATAAAATATCAGCTGTGTGCAGCTTTTGAAGGAAGGTTAAATTTTTGTGCGCCACATAACGACACTCAGAGTTATATACTTTAAAATTTGACTACACGTCAGAATACAGTATGTACACCACATTGATTTTAATCAAATTAAATGAAAATAGACGATTACTAAATGAAGCGGGAAATTTCTAGTAATTACAATCATAACTTTTAAATTTTAAGACGTCTGTGTTGTTTTCTATCAGAATCAGAGCCGTAATTTTTGTGCACTCTGTTGTAAAGTATGTGCGCTCGCTCGGCGAGGTGTGTGCGCGCACACAAGCGCACAGCTTAGAGGGAACAGTGCCCCCATCCCCCACTTTTTTGTCATAACATAGACTTAGAAAGATGTAGTTATTTGGATATCCTTTAAAAGGGACTGGAACATTATTCATTTATTTTTGGTTTCATTTACTCTCCTACAGTCTTATTGGTTCAGTGATTTACCTCCCACAGTGTGCCCTTGTGAGTACTTGCATTGAATCACTGTCCATCAACTTTCGTTTTTACTGCTTATAGTTCCTTCTATTATTTAATTGGTACTTTTCATAGTTTGCCCCTGTTAGTTTTGAATCACTCCTCCTCATCTCTCTTTTGCAGTCCCTTTGTGGGTTTTATATGTATTCCGTGTAACACATGTTGTTCAGGTTCTTTTTTGTAATATTTTTATATTACCCTTACCTTTTAATATTTGCTATTATTGTTTTTAACTGTTATTTTCATTTACTTGTTATATTTACTCTTCTGTATTTATTAATTTTTTCTTTTATTTATATTCTTGTTTCTATTGTTTATTGTTTTGTTTTCTGAGAATGTATATCCCCTGAAGAAGGCTGTTGCAGAAACGCATAGGGGTTTTATTGAATTAAAGCACCTGTGACCTCCACACGCCACTCGCTTGTTGTGTGTTTGTTCTACGTTTGTGAGGGCTCCTGCTCTCTTAGTCCACTTTGAGGACTCTGCACCAGCTCGAAGGACTCAAAATTGTGATGCTTTGTTCCAAGATGATCTTGTGGTTGAGAGGGGTTGCGACTGGGAAAGGAGGGTTTTGCAGAGGGTATCCTTCGCAATTTATTTTGTATCCTCATTTGACTATGGAAACTATGAAGACTATGGAGAGGACTCAACAGTCTGACGGGTTTTCTTGCCAATCTTTCATGTCATTCTGTATTTGGGCGTTTATTTCCTTCATTTTGGATTCAAAGTGACTGTCTCCTAAACATGGGGCATTGGCAGGGGTGGCTCAAGAACATCTGCTGCCTGAGGTGAGATGAACTGGCACCTCTCCCCCCCAGCAGTCAAAATAGAGGGTGTCTCCTCAGAGCATTAGTCAGGAACTAGGGGGTCCCCTCACTCTTAACACTGCTCAGGTGGTGGCCTCAAAAAATTAAGAAAGCAATATATTCCCAGGTCTTTTTTATGCTGCAAAAATTGTAGCAGCTTAATTATGTAACCTGGAAATCTAATGTTAAACATATCAGCTCCTGACATTGTACACATGACCAGAAAGTGTAGTTACTCACCTGTAGCAAGTATTCTCTGGGAATGTCAGGAATAAGTCCTTATATATGGGTGATGTCACCAACAGAGCTTGCATGGGAATGCTCCCCAGCTTCCATAGGAAGATTTTGAGAGCTCCATCATGGATGTGCGACTGTCCTTCCACCCACCGGAGCCATCTTACCTCACTACGACGACCAAGCTTATAAAGAACAACTCCATGGTTGGAGGGGGTGGAAGGGTGTTGCGAGGACTTATTCCTGCTATACCTGGAGAACACCTGCTACAGGTGAGTAATTACGCTTTATAGGGTAACAAGCAGGAAGTAAGTCCTCACATATGGGATTCCCCAGCTACAGGCTACCAAAAAACCGGTAAAACAAGCCCATCGGGGCAACCAAACAGAAGAACCGGAAGAAACAGCATCAATAGTCCCTTCCAAGGGACTTGCCAAGTCAGCATCCACAGCGGACACTAACACTGGGAAGACTCTTTACAGAAACCTGGACGGACAGAAGAGCCGGTGGGAAGGAACTGAAACTAAGTCCCAGATACCAGAGTATGCTTGGCCAAAGTTACTGTTGTGCCGAGTCTCCATCCAGATAGTAATGGGCAGTGAAGGTGCGGACCAAGAGCCACATAGCAGCCCTGCAAATCTCTACCATGGAAACTGAGCGCAGGTTTGCCACAGAAGCAGCCATAGCTCAGATGTTATGGGCATGACTTTCAAGGCTCAGACCGGCCTGCGCATAAGCAAAAGAAATGCAGTCTGCCACCCAGAGGGACAAGGTGTGCTTGGAGACAGCCACACCCAGCCTATTAGGTTCAAAAGAGAGGAAAAGTTAGGTACAGTGCTGATGGGCTTTTGTCCTCTCCAGATAGAAAGCCAAGGCCCATTTACAATCCAATGTGTGCAGTGTGGACTCAGCTCTGTTGGCATGAGGTTAGGGAAAGAAAGTGGGCAAAACCACCAACTGGTTGAGGTGGAATGAGAAGGCCACCTTGGGCAGGAACTGCAGATGCATCTGCAGGACCACTCTGTTTTTATGAAATCTAGTATAGGGTGCATGCGTCAGAGCCTGCAGCTCACTAACCCAGCAGGCCGATGTAACCGCCAATAGAAAAACTACCTTCCAGATGAGGAACTTCAGTGGACAGGAGGCCAACGGCTGAAAGAGGGCAGAGAGGAGTTGCCCCGGTACCACACGGATTCCATGCCCCTGGCACAGAGGAGGCAGCCACGCATGAAGTGCGTCACAAGCAGGTGTGCAGAGATGGGTTGCCACCCAACCTGCGATGGTACACCTCAATCGCACTTAACTGTACTCAAACGGGGTTGGACTTGAGGCCTGAGTCAGAGAGGTGGATATATGTCAGCAGCACCTCCACGGTGCAAGAAAAGGGGTCTAGGGCCTTGTCAGCACACCAGAGAGAGAATTTGAGCCATCTGAAGGCATTGGAACAGTTTGTGGAATCCCTGCGAGATTACATTCTCCACCCCGCAGGAAGATTAAGCTCCGAGAGGACTACCCGCTCAGCATCCACACCGTGAGAGCTAGGGACCACACATTGGTGTGAAGTAAGGTCCCGTTATCCTGAGAGATTTTATTATTTTATTTTATTTAACATTTCTTATATACCGCGCTATTTGTCATCAGTGCGGTTTACATTACAACATTATAACACTTGGTCAGATACATTTGGCCGTCGTTTACATAGAACAGGAATTTAACATGGAGGTAAACTAGGGGAAACTATATACATTCAAGTCCATATACATAAACTTGGGGAAACTATATACAATTCAGATACATTACATGTTTGAGATGAATACACAGTATAATTTTGCATCAGGGAGGAGATGCCACTGAATCATTGATCTTCGGGGGGGGGGGGGTTGTTTTGTTTTTTAGGCAGCATGTAGAGGCCATCCCTGGCATAATTTGGAAGCATTCTTTTTGCTGCCTAATCACAACTGACATCCAGGAGTGGCTCTGTTTTGTTAGAGAGCCTCTTGTAGCCCTTATCCTTTTAGCCAGTCAATGTGTTGAGCATAGATAGCTGAAGCTGCTGCTCTAGATATGGTGTCATATGTGTTGTACGTGAAATAAATAAGATTCTTATAGATACACCCACAGGGACTCCTGCTTGTTATCAAGCCGACTTAACAATTCATGATGGTAAAGCACAGTTACTTACCTGTAACAGGTGATCTCTGGGAACAGCAGGAATTAGTCCTCACATATGGGTACGTCGGCACCGACGGAGCCCGAGCGGGAAAGCTCCCCAGCTTCCCAGAAGGAAAGCTTTTGGGACCTCCCACTGCGCATGCGCGCTGCCTTCCCGCCTTCCTGACCAACTCTCCTCAGTTCGAGTTTATAGCTGAGACAATAGAGAGAGGAAAGGAAGAGAGAGAGAGAGATACAACTCCTAGGGGAGGTGGGTGGGTTGTGAGGACTAATTCCTGCTGTTCCCAGAGATCACCTGTTACAGGTAAGTAACTGTGCTATCTCCAGGAACAAGCAGGAATAAGTCCTCACATATGGGGACTCCCTAGCTAAGATGCCCGGGAGATCCCCTAAAGGGTATGAGACCCTGAAAGGTTCTTCATCTTCCTATGGATCTCAGGCATCCATTCAGGGAAGGTGGGCTGGAGTTGTTCAAGAATGGAACAGGTGTCTGAGGACAGCCTGACCAAACAAGGCATCCCGGCGGGAGTCCTTGTCCAAACAGTAATGGGCTGTAAAGGTATGAACCGAGGCCCAGGTGGCTGCTTGACAGATCTGGTCAATGGACACAGAGTTTAGATGAGCCATAGAGGTGGCCATGGCCCTCACGTTGTGAGCGGTGACATGGCCTTCCAGAGAAAGGTTCTTACTCTGGTAAGCAAAAGAGATACACTGAGCAATCCAATTGGAAAGTGTTCTTTTGGAGACTGGAAGTCCTAAATGAGAAGGATCAAAAGCAACAAAAAGCTGAGAAGACTTTCGATGTTGCTGTGTCCTGTGGAGGTAAAAAGCAAGAGCTCTTTTACAGTCCAGAGTATGAAGGTTCCTCTCTGCATTGGATGCATGAGGAGCTGGAAAAAAGACAGGTAAATAAACCTCTTGATTAAGATGAAAAGGTGAGACCACTTTAGGCATAAAGTGAGGATTTGTCCTAAGGACTACCTTATCATGATGGAACCTTGTATAAGGCGGATTAGCCACTAAGGCCTGCAGTTCACTGATGCGGCGAGCTGAAGTGACTGCAATGAGGAAAATAACCTTCCAGGAAAGAAATTTCAAGGAGGTAGTGGCTAAGGGCTCAAAAGGTGGCTTCATAAGCTGACTAAGAACCACGTTTAAGTCCCATGCCACCAGAGGAGGTCGAATGGGAGGTTTAGTTAAAGTTAAGCCTCTCATGAATCTTGTAATAAGAGGATGAGAGGAAACAGGTTGTCCATTGATGGGTTTAAGTGATGCCGCAATAGCACTCAAATGGACTCTTACTGAATTTGTTTTGAGTCCTGCATTGGAGAGATGCAGGAGATATTCCAAAAGAGAATTCAATGGGAGTGCCAGAGGGTTAAGACCCTTTTGAGCACACCAAATGGAAAATCTTTTCCATTTAAAAGCGTAAGAACGCCTAGTGGAAGGTTTCCAATTGGCATGTAGGATATCCTTCACTTGCTGCGAAAGATTAAAGTGTTGAAGGTCTAGGCCTTCAGTAACCAAGCTCTGAGGTGAAGGGACTTGGGGTTTGGGTGCCACAAAGTCCCCTCCTCTTGAGACAGAAGGTCTGGAGCAGCTCCCAAGTCCAGGGAGGGGGCTTGGGAAAGATGCAGAAGTAGAGGGTACCACACTTGGCGTGGCCAGCGTGGAGCTATGAGGATCATGGACCCTTGATCCCTTTGAAGTTTGAACAGAGTCTTGGGAATCAAAGGAATGGGTGGAAAGGCATACAGGAAACCCTGACCCCAATGCAGGAGGAAGGCATCCTTGGTCTGAACTCCCTGACACGGAATTCTGGAACAGAACCGGGGAAGTTTGGCATTCCACGGACTTGCAAAGAGGTCTATGTCCGGGGTTCCCCATTTCTGGAAGATTCTGAGTACTGTGACACAGTAGCTCCTCAGGAACAGATGGATACAAGTGAGCAGCCGGTGGTAGAAGCCGGTACTGCAGGAGAAAGCAGGGATTTCTCTGCAGAAAGAAAAAAACACAGTTTCAATCAGGCAAAACAGCTCACCTCGAGGGAGGAGAGTAGGAAGGCTTGTGATTGGGCACGCCCCAAGGGGAGGCGGGCAGTGCAGGCTAGAAGCACCTGGTTAAATACACAGGAACCAGGAAGTGAAAGGCAGAAGGAGATCCACGGAGAGATCCATGGGGAGACGCAGATGCAGACGGAGATCCAAAGGCAGATCCAAGGAGAGATCCAGAGAGAGAAGCCAAGAGAGCAACGGAGGTTTCCTTGCTGTGTTAATTTCCCTAACAGTCTGCAGCTGGAAGATAGCTTGGAGCAGCATTCAGAGGAGGAAAGAGACTGCTGGAAGCAGGGCTCTTCTAGAACGCTGAGAAACCCAAGGCTACAGGACCAGGCAGAGCTGGGGAACAAAGGCAGAAGGATAAAGAATCCTCCAAGAGAGAAGCTCCTGTATAAGGTACCCAGAGAAAGAGGAGTTTATGCTCTAAAGCCAGAAAGTCTATGTTCTGCTTTTAAAAGCAAAGCCAGTCAAGATGGTGGCAGCTGGTGTCAGAAAAGAGAAGCTTTTGAATGACAATAATTATTCTTTTAAACTAGCTGAGTCACCTAGCCAGGACAGGGCTGATATAAATGCTTTTAAATATTCTCCTAGCACTGCTAAGTTTGAATGCACAGCACCCACGTGTAGGGAAAGGTGGGGAGCTAACGAAAGCCCAGCACAAGTTTGTTTTCCAAATGCAAACAAACCTGAGAAGCAGCCTGAGATAGATAGGCTCAATCAATACCTATTCACCGAGGGGACAGGAAGACAGCTCAATGAAGAAAGGTTTCATGCTGAATCACTTCTTAAAGAGTTCCAGAATTATTTAGAACAGAAGAAGAGTTTTAATCACAGTGGTCCAGTTACTGGCTGTAAGGAAGAAAACTCTGTTCATAATTCTATGTTTTCCCCTGCTGAGGATGATGAGATGCTGATGGACTGTTCTACCTGTTTAATTGATAGAGGCAATTAAGCAGAGAGAGGATTGTGCTGGTATATGAAGTAATATAACAGTGACAGTTAACTCTGACCTACACAAGAAAGCTTGTGGAGGGAAACTGAATTAGAGCACTACTAGTGATTGATAGAACCTGAGCTTTATTAGTAAAGGACTTTTCTGTTATCAGCCTGTATGTTAAAAGCACATGAAATGAATGTGAAGAAATACAGCATTTAAAGCCAGTCAGGCAAAGTTTCAGTTAATCCTGTTTATTTGGTTTAAACTTCTGCACCGTCTGTAACCTTCTTTTGAACTGCACAATGGCAATATGAGCCACATGAAAAAAATAAACCTCATGTAAATAAATAACTCTTGCCAGCCTTACTGCTCGAAGCATAACACAACTACAACTAACTGCCTCAAGGGCATTACAAGGCAACCCCTCCTTAACCCTCAAGGTTAAGGGGCGGGCGGTGTCATAGTACCTGATCCATGTGCAGGGACCATTCGTGTGGAAGCAGAACTCGACTTAGTCTGTCTGCCCAAGAGTTTTGGATTCCTGGAAGATATACTGCCAGGAGATGGATTTGATGCTCTCTGGTGAAGGCCCATAATCTTAGAGCTTCGTTGCAAAGCGACAGAGAGCCAGTCCCTCCTTGTTTGTTTATGTAAAACATGGTTACTTGATTGTCCATGTGAATAAGGACTGTCATGTTGCTGAGGAGGGTATGAAAAACTTTGAGAGCTAGAAAGATTGCTCGAAGTTCCAAGTGGTTGATATGAAGGGTGGTCTCCTGTGGAGACCAAGTGCCCTGAGTGGAGAGATCTTGGAGATGAGCCCCCCAACCTGTATGGGAGGCATCTGTTGTGAGGGTTGCTTGGGGCAACAATGGTTGAAAGGGGGCCCCCAACAACAGATTTGGAGTGGATATCCACCATTGGAGAGACCAAAAAAGACGATTGGAGTTTGCTATTTGGTCTGAGAGAGCTCCTGATGCCTGAGTCCACTGGGTGGATAAAGTCCATTGAGCTGCTCTCATATGTAGGCGAGCATAAGGCACCACATGCACTGTGGAGGCCATGTGGCCTAATAGTTGTAGCATCTCTCTGGCAGTCAAGTGGCTTCTGGACTGAGTCTGAGAGGCTAAGTGCACTAGACGTTGGCAACGGGCCTGAGGTAGATAGGCCCTTGCGGTGGTGGTATCCAACCAGGCCCCTATGAATTCTAGGGATTGAGTAGGGGTGAGTTGGGACTTTGGCAGATTGATCACAAGTCCCAGATACTGTAGAATTTGCCTGGTGCGATCCAGGGAAGTCTGAGCCTCGGACTGAGACGGAGCTCGGATGAGCCAGTCGTCCAGGTATGGGTAGACAAAAATTCCCAGGGTGCGTAGGAATGCAGCTACTATTGCCATGCATTTGGTAAATACCCTTGGAGCAGAGGCTAGACCGAAGGGAAGTACTCTGTATTGGAAGTGTTTTCCCTGGAACAGAAACCATAGGAATTTTCTGTGGGATGGATGGATGGATGAGTATATGTGTGTACGCATCCTTGAGATCTAGAGAACAAAGCCAGTCCTGACTCTGTAGGTATGGAAGGAGTGTGCCTAGAGAAAGCATCTTGAATTTCTCCCTGTATAGAAATTTGTTCAATTCTCTGAGATCCAAAATGGGTCTGTACCCCCCTGTTTTCTTGGGAATGAGAAAATAAGGGGAGTAAAAACCTGACCCTTGTTGAGGAAGAGGAACCTCTTCTATTGCTTTTTGGGCGAGAAGAGTGGTCACCTCCTGACCCAACAGGTCTAGGAGAGATGGGGGAGAATTGAAACTTCTCACCATGGTATGGGGAGGAAGGTTGGAGAAATGTAGTTTGTAGCCCTCTCTGATAATAGAGAGGGTCCATTGCTCTGATGTGATTTGCTCCCATCTGGGAGCAAAATGAGTTAACCTTCCTGGAATGGTGAGAGGTTCTGGATGTTTTAGAGCCAGAAAGGTTAAGTTCTCTAGTTGTAAGTCAAAAACCCTGAGGGGGTTGGGACTGTTGGGCTGTAGCAGCCCCTGCAGGTTTTGCCCTGGCCTGTTTAGGCTGCTGACGCTTAGGAGCAAAGCGAGCTGCGGAAGATTGTTGGCCAGTATTTGTGGCAAATCTGGCCTTCTTGTAGAAAGGCTTTTTGAAAGATTTCTTCTTGACAGGGGTAGAGGTAGACTTAGAAAGTCTATCCAAAGCAGCATTTTCTGCATCCATTTGAGTGGCTTTGATTTGCCACTCCTTACCAAACAGATTCTCACCTGTACAGGGCAAATTTCCCAACCCATCCTGGACCCAGGGTTCAAGGTTAGAGGCCTGGAGCCAAGCAATTCTGCGAGCCGCTATGGCAATACCTGAGGCTCTGCTAGCACCTTCAAAGGAGTCAAAGGCTGCTCTGTTAGAGAACTCTGAAATATCTTGAGTATGCTTAAGCAGAAGAAGGAACTCCTCCTTTCTATCCTCTGGGATAAAGGGGAGAAAATGGCGTATTTTTAATGCAATTTCCTTCAGAAACATGCCCATATAGAGGCTGTATGAGTTGATTCTGGCAATAAGCATACTTGCTTGGAAGATTTTCCTTCCAAAAGCATCCAGAGTCCTACATTCTCTTCCTGGGGGAGTAGAAGAGTGTCTTTTAGTACTCTTGATCCTTTTCATAGCTGACTGCACCATAATGGAGTGGTGCGGGAGCTGAGTTTTTTGAAACCCAGGAGAAGGGGGGACACGATACATGGTGTCCAGACGACGAGAATGTGGAGATAGGGTGAGAGGAGTCTCCCATAAGTCCATCATGTGATCTTGAAGAATTTCATGGATGGGCAGGGTGACTGCCTCTTTGGGAACCTTAGAGTATCCTAAAATGTCTAACTTTTTTGCTCTAGGTTCTTTTTCAGAGGATACAGAAATAGAAAGACCTTTAGCCACTTCAATGAGGAAGTCTTGAAAGGATAAATCCTCTGGAGGAGACATTCTCCTCTTTGGAGAAGAGGGCTCCTCAGGTAGAGTAAGGGATACTTCAGCAGAGTCATCTGATGAATCAGGATCATCAGAAGACTCAAAGTATCATCTGTTTGCTTCCAGGGATCGATAAGCGTATCGACCGGTATCGACATCGGGGGTACCCGGTACCGGATCGGTATCGGGAAAAACCCCGGAACCAGGAACCGGAATCGGTATCCTGGTTGATGTGGAAGGCATGGGTACCGGTATCGGTTGTGGTACCGGAACCGGAGTCGGTACCGCAGGGTGCAGTACCGAGGGCGTCGCAGCTTTAATAAAAGCCAGAATGGCCTGCTGCATGGATTTAACTGTATGATCCATGGACGCCACGACTGTCTGGATGTCGGTACCGGATGATTGAGCCGGTACCCCAGAACAGTCTAACAGGTGATCGGTCGAGGCCGTGCCATCGATGTCAACCTGTAACCCCATAGGAGGAGCTTTGGAAGCCGGAGCTTCCCGCCGGGGTTGTTTGGCTGGGGCAGGGTCCTCAGGGTCAAGCCCAGGGGTATCTCGATACTTAGAGGGAGATTTGCCCTTTGAGGACCTGCCAGAGGAATGTTTGGTTACCTGAGATCCATCAGGAGAGGAAGACCTGGAAGATGTCGATGCTGGAGTATCTGTAGAAAACAGCATGTGAAACTTGGCTGCCCGGTTCTGTAAGCCACGTTTAGACATCAAAGAACAGGATGGGCAATCCGGAATGGAATGGTCAGGCCCCAAACATTTAAGACACCATTCATGGGTGTCTGTGACTGAAATAGTACCGCTGCACTTGGTGCATTTTTTAAACCCAGAGGCTTGTTTCTCCATGAGGGAGAATTAGTGAAGGCCTAAAGGCCTCACAAAAGTAACACACCAAGTGAGGAAAAGAAAAGAGATTTTTTTTTTTTTTTTTTAAATAAAGGAAAAAAAGACCGGCGGTACCGGTCTGGAATCGGGGAAGGCAGACACGCGGCCAAAGAAATAAACTAAAATAACAACTTCTTCAGCGGTGACAGGAACACGACCTGCTGGCTCCGCGGAAAAAGAAGAACTGAGGAGAGTTGGTCAGGAAGGCGGGAAGGCAGCGCGCATGCGCAGTGGGAGGTCCCAAAAGCTTTCCTTCTGGGAAGCTGGGGAGCTTTCCCGCTCGGGCTCCGTCGGTGCCGACGTACCCATATGTGAGGACTTATTCCTGCTTGTTCCTGGAGATTGTAGAATCAACAGTTCATGAGCCACAAATTCCATAGCTAAATATCGGCAACAAGATTTACCAAAGCACCATCTAGCAGATTATAATCATTGCCTGAAGAATTTGGGCTACAGACTTAAACATAAGAACAAAAGATAAGCCATACTGGGTCAGACCAAGGGTCTATTAAACCCAGTATCCTGTTTCCAACAGTGGCCATTCCAGGTCTCAAGTACCTGTTGGGTTCCCAAAGCTATACACATTCCATGTTGCTTGTTCCAGGGATAAGCAGTAGATTTCCCCAGTCCTCTTTAATAATGAGTTGATGGCCATTTCTGAGACCATCAACTCATGAGGGAGGCATATGATCTTGTCCTGGTGCAGAGAGGACTTTGTATTTTAGTATGAGACTCCTTGAGATAGACTGAATTAGAGGACAGGGTTTTCCAGATAGACAATTGTAGAGCTTGCAGAATCTGGTATATTGGTAGTACTATCACCACTTTGGGAGCACTGCAGAATTGTATGATTGATTAAAAATCCTTCTTATTAGCCAGAGTTAGCCCTAAGGACAAGGCTAAGGCTCTGGAAATCTTTTGTAGGAATTTTGGATAGGAATATTGTTCGGTAGAGGGTTCAAGAGGAGCTTCGTCAAGTTGGTGTTCGAGGACAGGGTGATCATCCTGTTCCAGGAGATGATTCGCAATTTTTTGAGGAGACTACGCTTCTGGGGAAGCAATACTTTCTTGGAAATTAGGAGTGTGGAAGTTTTATGGTGACTAATCTTCTCCAGGTTTTGAAGAGGACTCAGATTGTTGAAAAAAAAAGAGGAGTTGCAGTGACTGAAGAGGCAGCTCAATCTGTAGGTGGCCAAAGGGTCTAAACTAGTATTGTGTAGTAAAGCAGCAGTATGCTGCACAAACTTTGACAACAACTTCAGAATTAGCCAGAAGATGTTCCAGTTGTAGTGGTTGAGGCTTTGGTGCCAGGATTGGCATACCAGAAGAGAAAAGAGCAGTCGACAAATTATTTGTGGTAAACTATGTGGTTGAAGCAACATTAGGATCTTAATGAGACCGTTTTGTTTTCCCGAAGTCTGTAAAGGAGGGTCACAGTGCTTTCTTTTTGACTTGTTCTTTGTGGAAACTGCACTGCTGTGTGCAGTTTGTTATGCTTGGCCGGAGCTTGGACTTTGATTTACCTTAAAAGGTTCCCCCTTTTAAAGCTGACTTTGGTGAGGTGGTGTTCTTTTCTGTAATGGATTGGCCACAAAAAGCTTCAGCCATAACCACAGAGGGAGTTGGAGTGGAGTTCCAGTCCAGATTCTGAAGATCTTGCTGATGGATAGAAGGAGCTGATATCAGGAAGGAAACTGCTCCTGACAGCATGGCAGACACCTTCAAAACACTGGGATCCCTTGCCAGAGCCTATATCAGGGTTGATGGAGTCCATGCAGTAGAGATCAACTTTCTGCTGTTAACTGCTTTAACTGTGGTACCAGAGAAGCCAGTGCCTTTGCAGGGAGAGAAAAAGAGTTAAATTCACGCTGATCTGATCCGTAGCAGCAAAATATTCTGGTGGTTTTGATGACAATATGCCTGCAGTGGCTTTTCGTTTCTTTTTTTTCCTGAAGTTTAAATCGGAAGAGGAAGGGGGGCCAGACTGCACTGCAGAAAAACAGGACTAGAGAGCTATTGGCTAACAACAGGGAAAGCGGGAAGCAACTCACACAAGTTCAAAAGTGATCTTTCAGACTTCCTACTAGCTGAAGGAGGGCTCCACACTTGATTGCTCTATTGGGGACATCATCTATGCTGTTTGAATGCATTAGCTGATTTGTCTACAGAGAAAGAATGCAACACTGTATACTGTAGGTACTTGCTTAGAACCAGAACCAAAGCACTTACCTAGTTAGAACAGGATTTGGAAAGCATTCCAGCTGTTGTGTCATTTCACTTGATTCAATGACCCAATCTTTGGACAAAACAGAAAAATGAAGTTTAGAAAATGTTCATTATTTAAATGTACTTAAAGCAAAACAGCACTCTGCATATAATGCTGAAAATCCAAAATGTATTGAAGGCATCCCTAGATCAGCAATGTCTGTTCACATGTGAGCCACTAAGCCAGTACTTCTCAACTAGTGCACCATGGCACACTGGTGTGCCTTTGGAAAGTCCCTGGTGTGCCTTGGGGAGACTAATAGGGGCATGGTTAGACATGAGTTCATGAGGGTATTCCCCCATTTCTATTGGACAATGCTCCAGAGAACCAGGGTTGGCTTAAGAGGTGAGCCAGTGAGGCACTGACTCAAGAGCACACCACAATAGGGGCACAAGACTCCTGCCTCACTGGCTCACTCTCTGTCTCCAGGGCCACAGCTGTTTTAAAGCATTAACACAGAGCTGTATTGATATTCAACACAAATGCGGGAGCAAAAGCAAATGCTCCCTCAGCAGTACTAATGTTCAATATAGCTGGGGAAGCATTTGCTTTTGCTCCAGCAGCTGTATTAATGCTCAGCACAACCGCGGGAGCAAAAGCAAATGCCCTCATGACTGTTGCTGAAGGGATGGAGAAGGGGTGGCTGATAGTGGGATTGTGGGGGGCTGGAACTGGGCTGATACTGGGACTGGAGGAGGCTGGAACTGGGTTGATATTAGGCCTGGGTGTGGGGGGGACTGTAAATGGGCAATGGTCTGGAGAGATGGGATTGGATAAGGTCTGGGACTGGAAGAGAGCTAATTCTAGGGCTGGGGTCTTGGGATTGAAAGGGGGCTGATGATGGCAAATGCTAAGGTCAAAGTAGGAAAAACGGGGAGATGCTGGGGGCGTGAGAAGGGAGAGGAGAACAGATATTGTGGGGAGTAGGGAAGAAGCAAATTCAACAAAGGGCAGGTTGAGAGGGAGAGGAATAAGAACACATGTTGGGGTAAGAAGGAGGAAATAAGGTTAATGAATATTGGAGAAGAAGTAAATGGGTGTGTGCTGGGAAAGGTGAGTAGGAGGCAGGAGAGCAGGTACTAGGGGCATGGGATGTGGGAAAGCAGAGACTGATAGGTATAAATTCTAAGACTGGGTGAGAAAGACTCTAGGATAGGCTGGATATTCAGAGTTTTAAGGGGGGCTCGAGGCTTGGGTGGGCTTGTGAGTGGGAACTTGGGAGTTGCTTGGGGAGGATAGTGGGGACTAAGAAAATGACTCGAGATTGAGGACAGTGGGGGGGGGGGGCAAGGTGATTGGGTGAGGGGTACGAATAGGGCTGTGAGACCAAGTGTAGAAATATGGGGAGGGGAGAAGGTTTGAAGGACCTGAAGGGTTTGGGGAGGGGAGGAGTTGGGGGGCAATTGAAAGGGACAGAGTGCTATGGAGTAGATGAGGCCACAGGAATGGAAAGGTCTTCCTTGAAGCAAGTGAAAGAGCGTAGAAATAGGGGAAGTGAAAGGGGAAACGGAAGCCTGGATGGGGGTAAGACACAAAGGGCCTGAAGATGAATAGAGGATGATTGCTAGAGAATGAGATGGGGTTCAAGAAAGGATGAGAAGCAGAAGGTAGTAAAAGAGACTGGGGAGGAGATGAGTACAGAGGGAGGAAATGGTGAACTAGAAAGTGGATGAAAGACGTGTGGGGGGAGGAGCGTTAGGATGCTCGCAAAGGAATGAGGTAAATGTGGAATGGAAGGACTAGGGAAGCAAGATTAGGAAATTGAAAACTGGTAAGTAGGTGCATGGTGAAGAGAGGAAGAGTGAAGACTGTAGGAAGGAGAAATAGGAATGGAATAAAGCTATAGTTAGGTAAAAGGTAAATGAGAGGAGTAGAAGGATTAATATCAGAGAGAAATATAGTGAAGGAAAGGATGAAGAAAACAGGGAATGTGAAGAAACAGAAAATGGAAATGGGATCTTGGAAAAGGACTTAGAAGAAAATCAACCAGAGGAAATAGAAAAGAGAATGGGACCAACCCAACTGGAAAAATAAGATGATCAGACAAAAAGGTAAAAAAGAATGTTCGTTTTTAGAGAATGAAATATGTCAGCTTTGAAAATATGCATGTCTTGTCGTTCACAACAGGAATAAATGCATTTCTGTTTCTCTTTCTTCCACGTTTCACAGCTCAGTGTCTGATTTGGGGGTTTTCCCATTTCATTTTTTGTCTTTTTTAGTTTCTTAATCCTTAATTGGTGATGGTCTGTGTTTTCCATGTGCAGCCAAGATAAGGGATTCTGTTAACATGTACTTCTCTCTAGGAATCTGTAGTAGTTCATCAGCTTGTTCTCTTTTCCAACCAGGGGGGGTTACTGGTGCTCTAGAATATTAGCAGTGCTGATTTTCCATAGGCAGGATTTATTCAATTTGAGTTCTTGATGCTGGTGTCGAGTGTCCATTTGCAGGGCTTTGTGTTATGACACACAGGGCCCGATTCTGTCCTGGACGTCCTGGCCAACGTTTATAGTAAGTGCACAAGTCACAGATTACTAATAGCAGGTCTGCAATCTCATATTTCAGTTCTTTCAAAACCCTTGGATGTATACCATCCGGCCCAGTTGATTTGCTACTCTTCAGTTTATCTAATAGTTGTAATACATCTTCCCGATGTATTGATATTTCCTTCAATTCTTCCGCACCTTTAAATACCACTTCAGTCATGGGTAACATCCCTATATCTTCCTCAGTAAAGACCGAAGCAAAGAATTCCTTCAGTCTCTCCGCTATCGCCTTGTCGCCTCTTAGTGCCCTTTTAACCCCCCTATCATCTAATGGACCAACTGACTCTCACAGGTTTTTTGCTATGAATGTACTTGAAAAAGTCTTTATTTCACGTTTTTGCTTCCACAGCAAGCTTCTTCTCAAATTCTCCCTTTGCCTGCCTTATCAATGCCTTGCATTTGACTTGCCAGTGCTTGTGCTGTTTCCAGGTTTCGTCGTTTGGCTCTTTTTTCCATTTCCTGAAAGATGCTTTTTTGGCAACAACAGCCTCTCTGACCTTACCTTTAAACCATGCTGGCAGTTTTTTGGACTTCCTTCCACTTTTCTTAAAGCGTGGAATACAGTTGGTCTGGGCTTCCAAGATAGTATTTTTAAACACCACCCAAGCCTGATGTAAAAGTCTTTAACCTTTGCAACTGCTCCTTTTAGATTTTTCTTAACTATTTTCCTCATTTTATCATAGTCTCCCTTTCGAAAGTTAAAAGGTAGTACTGTGGATTTCCTTACTATCCCTCCTCCACTAATTAAATCAAACGGATCATGCTATGATCACTATTGCCAAGTGGCCCCAACACCCTTATCTCTTGCACTAGATCTGGTGTTCCACTAAGGACGAGGTCTAATATGGCTTCCCCTCTGGTTGGTTCATGAACCAGCTGCTCCATGAAGCAGTCATTTATTTCATCTAGGAACTTTATCTCCCTTGCATGTCATGCCGTGACACTGACCCAGTCGATACTGAGGTAATTGAAATCACCCATTATTATTACTGCGCTGTAACTTTTGTTAACTTCCTTGATTTCTTTGAGCATTTCATCATCCATTTGTTCATTCTGGCCAGGCGGTCGATAGTACACCCCCACTGCCATCGCCTTCCACTTTTTACATGGAATTTCAATCCATAGGGATTCTACAGCAAATTTTGTTTCCTGCAAAACTTTAATCCTTTCTGACTCAATGCCCTCTCTAACATTGAGCGCAACCCCTCCACCAATTTCATCAGCTCTGTCATTACGATATAGTTTGTACCCAGGTATCACAGTGTCCCACTGGTTGTCCTCCTTCCACCATGTCTCTGATATTCCAATCATATCTAACCTCTCATTTAGTGCTATATATTCTAACTCTCCCATTTTATTTTTTGACATGCCCAGTCTCCAAGCTACAGGAGGAGGTGCACAACCCAGAGGTGGAGGACTGAACTGTCGTCACTCAAGGAACTACAATTACCAAGTAAGTGTAATTATCATTTCAGTCATGGGTAACATCCCTACATCTTCCTCAGTAAAGACCGAAGCAAAAAATTCATTCAGTCTCTCCGCTATGGTCTTGTCCCCTCTTAGTGCTCATTTTAACCCTCTGTCATCTAATGGTCCAACTGACTCTCACAGGTTTTTTGCTATGAATGTACTTAAAGTTTTTATTATGTGTTTTTGCTTCCACGGCAGGCTTTTTAAAAAAATTCTCTCTTTGCCTGCCTAATCAATGGGTTGCATATAGCTTGCCAGTGCTAATGTTTCCAGTTTTCGTCATTTGGCGCCTTTTTTCATTTCCTGAAAGATGCTTTTTTGGCTACAACAGCCTCTCTGACATCATCTTTAAACCATGCTGGTGGTTTTTGGACTTCCTTCCACTTTTCTTAAAGCGTAGAATACAGCTGGTCTGTGCTTCCAAGATGGTTTTTTAAACACCCAAGCTTGATGTAAGTCTTTAACCTTTGCAACTGCTTTTAGTTTTTTCTTAACTATTTTCCTCATTTTATCATAGTCTCCCTTTCAAAAGTTAAAAGGTAGTACTGTGGATTTCCTTACCATCCCTCCTCCATTAATTAAATCAAATGCGATCATGCTATGATCACTATTGCAAAGTGGCCCCAACACCTTTATCTCCTGCACCAGATCTGGTGTTCCACTAAGAACTAGGTCCAGAATGGCTTCCCCTCTGGTCAGTTCATGAACCAGCTGCTCCAAGAAGCAGTCATTTATTTTATCTAGAAACTTTATCTCTAGCATGTTCTACCATGACACCGACCCAGTCAATATCGGGCTAATTAAAATTGCCTATTATTATTACTGTGCTGTAACTTTTGTTAGCTTCCCTGATTTCTTTGAGCTTTTCATCATCCATTTGTTCAATCTGGTCAGGAGGTTGATAGTACAGCCCCACTGCCATTGCCTTCCCCTTTTTACATGAAATTTCAATCCATAGAGGTTCCACAGCAAATGTTGTTTCCTGCAAAACTTTAATCCTTTGTGACTCAATGCCCTCTCTAACATTGAGCGCAACCCCTCCACCAATTTCATCAGCTCTGTCATTACGATATAGTTTGTACTCGGGTATCAGTGTCCCACTGGTTGTCTTCCTTCCACCATGTCTCTGAGATACCAATCATATCTAACCTCTCATTTAATGCTATATATTCTGACTCTCCCATCTTATTTTTTTTAGACTTCTAGCATTTGCATACAAGCATTTTAGAGACTGTATTTTATTCATATTAATCTGGCTATTGGTAGACATGGGTAACACAGGTCTGCGACTAAAAAGCTGTTTGATTATTTTCATTTAATTTCCATGTATTTTGGTGTGCTGAAAACAAATAAAATATTGAAAAAACTCCTAGACGTCATGATTTGCCACAACATGCAAAATTGTCTTCAAATTTATCAAATTTTTTCAAATTACTATTAATTAATTCACATAAGTGCATTTAAGATATAAAATGCCAAAAAAAACCTTAAAGGGTTGTCCGAGTTATGTAAAAAAAAAAATAGCACTGTAAAACTGATAGTCAGCAATATATACATAAGCTAAGCAAGTTTTAAGTCCGTGCTTCTAATGGTAGAAGGGGTTAATCTTTCCTGAAGAATCCAGTGGGAGGGAGACACAGGGCAGATAGCAGCAGCTCCGGTCAGTGCAGGGGGGCGTGGCCAGCACTGTGAAGTTGTCTCGTGTGCAGACACAGAGCTGCTCTCTCCTGCATGCCACACTTGTGCACGAATCATCATCATCAGGTTCTTGGTTCTAGGCTGTTCACACTTTTTCATCGCAATTCGTGTTAGCTCGTCATTCTTCAACTGTTATGTTATGGCTCCGCAAAAGTGTATTAATTTGCCAGACAGTTTCTGTTTCATCTGTGGTGAATATACAGGGTTGAAGCAACAGAATATTACAGACTTTGTGAAAAAAGTATACTTTGCATACTTTGGACTAAAAATTGGAGATCAAGATAAAGTCTGGGCGCCTCAAAGTGTGCAAACGGTGTGTTGAGGACCTCCGAAACTGGTTCAAGGGTAAGAAAAAATCTTTCCGTTATGGGATTCCTATGGTATGGCGAGAGCAAAAGAACCATAGTGACGACTGTTACTTTTGTTCATGTGATGTGAAAGGGTTTAATTCCAAATGGAAGAATTCCATTTCATACCCCAATCTTCACTTGGCAATTCGTCCCATCCCCCATGGCACAGATATACCAGTACCCAAGCCCCCTGCTACCTTGGAAAAGATACCTAGCTCCGATGAAGGTGAAGTCATACCTGAACCAGATGACGAATCAAGTTCTGACTTTGAAGATGATACAAGACCAAAATTGTTTTCTCAGGAGGAGATGAAAGATTTGGTAAGAGACTTGAATCTTCCCAAAGATGCCGCTGAGTTACCCAGATCAAGGCTGAAAAGCAGGAATTTATTATTGCCAGGAGTGTCATCTTCATGGTTCAGACATCGTGAAAAGGAGTTCGTTCCTTACTTCGTCCAGGAAGACAAGTTGGTTTATTGCATCGATGTCGAAGGTCTGATGGGTCAATTTAAAATCCAATATGATTCAGAGCAATGGCATCTTTTTATAGATTCTTCAAAAACAAGTCTCAAAGAAGTTTTACTCCACAATGGTTTTCATGTTTCCATACCTGTAGGTCATTCCGTACACTTGAAGGAAACCTACGAGAACTTGGAATTGGTTCTTCGTAAACTTAAATATGAAGACCATGGTTGGCAAGTGTGTGGGAACTTGAAGGTCTTGTGCATGCTGCTTGGGCAACAAGCTGGGTATACCAAATATCCTTGTTTTCTGTGTCTATGGGACAGTCGAGACCGACAAAATCACTGGACCAAGAAGAGTTGGCAGCCGAGGGTGCTAACAGTCGGTAAAAAAAATGTCCTCCAAGAAACTTTGGTACCTTCCCATAAAGTTCTTCTACCACCTCTCAACATAAAATTGGGATTGATGAAGCAATTCGTAAAATCACTTCCAAGAGATGGAGAATGCTTCAAATACTTGGTCACCAAGTTTCCAGGCCTGAAGGAGGCAAAATTGAAGGAAGGTGTGTTCGTCGGACCAGACATTAGAAGGCTTATAGTTGATCAAGAGTTTGTCAATACCATGACGGATCCTCAAAAAGAAGGGTGGATTGCATTTAAAGAAGTCGTACAGAAATTTTTAGGCAATAAACAAAGATCCTCACTACAAAAAGATTGTCGAACGAATGCTGAAAGCATTTCAAGCTTTAGGTTGCCTGATGAGTTTGAAAGTGCATTTCCTCCAGTCCCACCTTGACTACTTTCCTGAAAATTTGGGAGCTGTGAGTGAGGAACAAGGTGAACGATTCCACCAAGACATTAAAGAGATGGAAAGGAGATACCAGGGAAAATGGAGCATTACAATGATGGCAGACTACTGTTGGATGCTTCAGAGAGACATTCCAGATGCTACTCACAAGCGTAAATGCACCAAGAGGAGCATCACAAGGAAGACGAATCGAGTTTAGTGTGTGTAGGTGAGCTCATTTCAATTCCAAAAAGGATTTTCATGAAAATATTGTAATAAAACTTAATTTTATAAGTCTATTTCCATTTATTTTGAGGTATTGCCTTATTTAACATAGTTACCTAAATTGTCAGAAAACGTGATGTCCTATGACAAAATGGAGGTCATTTTCGGATTCAGCGCACCAAAAAACAAAGATTACGTGGAATAACCAAAACAGCTCTCGAAAAAAAGTTTTTTACAGACCTGTGTAATTTGGGATCTTTAAGCTCTGTCTGCTCCATAGTCGAGGGTATTTGGGCTACTTTACTCTTTTTTTGGAACCTCTCTGCTTTTGGTAGTATCCTTCAAGGATACATTCTTCCAAATCATGTGCTCTTGGGTGACTGTCGGCTTTCCCCTATTATCTAGTTTAAAAGCTGCTCTCTCTCCTTTTTAAAGGTTAATGCCAGCAGCCTGGTTCCATCCCGGTTAAGGTGAAGCCCATCCCTTCGGAAGAGCCCCTCCTTTCCCCAGAATCTTCCCCAGTTCCTAACAAATCCGAAACCCTCATCTCTGCACCATCGTCTCATCCACGCATTGAGACTCCGGAGCTCTGCCTGTCTTTTGGGTCCTGCGCGTGGAATGGGAAGCATTTCGGAGAATGCTACCCTGGAAGTTCTGGATTTCAACTTCCTACCTAAAAGCCTTAATTTAGCCTCCAGATCCTCCCTACCACATTTTCCTATGTCATTGGTACCGACATGTACCAAGATAGCAGACTCCTCCCCAGCACAATCTAAGACCTTTTCTAGGTGGCGCGTGAGGTCCACTACCTTCACACCAGGCAGGCATGTTACCAGGCGATCCTCACGTCAAGCCACCCAGCTATCTACATGCCTAATGATTGAATCACCAACTATAAACGGCTGTCCTAACCCTTCCCTCATGGGCACGTGGCCCTGGAGAAATGTCCTCGGTGCGAGAGGGTTTTACATCACCTGGAGGACAGGTCCTAGTTACAGGATCACTTCCTGCCACACCAGGGTGATGCTCTCCTGTCACGTGACCTCTCTCCTCCATGGCAACAGAGATGCTGCCAGACTGGAGGTGGGACTTCAGGACTATATCCCTGTAGGTCTCGTCTATGTACCTCTCTGTCTTTCTTATGTTTTCCAAGTCTGCTACTCTAGCCTCTAGAGAACGGACTCGTTCCCTGAGAGCAAAGAACTCCTTGCAGAAGTAAGACCTCTCACCAACTGGAAGAAAAACATACATGTGACACTCAATGCAAAAGACTGGAAAGCCGCCATCTCACTGCTGGACTGCATCTTAGTTTTAAGCTTGTGTTTAGATCTTTAAGTTCTTTACTTACTAAGGGTCGCTATGGATATTTATACTAATAAAACTGTACGTAATATGCCTTGTTCACCTGAAGCTTAATTAATCTCAGGCCCTTAGTGTATGACTGATTTGGGTTACGAGCTTCACCTGAGAGCACCTCCTTTCCTTTAAGATGTGTAAGTACCTATAAAGCTATGATTATCCCAGGGGTGGGTGGGTATTGGGGAGAGAGGGAGGGAGGGAAATAACACTTATTAAAAGAGGGCTGCTACACAGTACCCTGTCCTGTGCTTCAGAGGTAAGCTGTGACCAACTTCCTGGGTGATTAACAGTCCTTGCTTGGATAGGAGTCGTCTTTCAAAATGGCCTTTTGACCTGCCACCTGGTGTTAACACCTATTAAAAAAGTTTCACAGGTCTCTTGCCCCCTTGGTAGAAGGCTTCTTTGTAAAGGTCTCTAGCAGACTTTATTTGTTGCTCAAAGAGTACTGACCCTGTTTTACCTTTTATGCTAAGCTATATTCCGATTTGATTTAAATTACAGTTCTTTGTTGCTGCTAGGCTCCGACTTATTATGAAATTTAAACTACAAGCTCTCTGCTGGGTTCCAAATTTAACCAGAAAGCTCTCTTCTGTGTTTTAAATTTAAACCAAAAGTATTTTGCTGATACTAGGCCCCGAGTGACTATTAAATTTAAACTACAAGCTCTCTGCTGGGTATGAAATGTAACCAGAAAGTTCTCTTTTGTGTTTTAAATTTAAACTTAAACTGCTGCTACTAGGCCCTGACTGATTTAACAAAAAACAATGAGTTCACAGATTAATTAGCTTTAATACAAAGAAGTCCTTTCAGAAAATTCCCAGAAGTATATACTCACAATTGCAGATCTTTCTCCAGAAGTAGCAGTCCCTTTTTCTAGTCCTTCAAGTCTAATTGCCTAATTGCCTATCAGACTGAAAGGCAATTAGGGATTTGCTAGCAAATGCATAATTAGTCTAACCATGTACTGTAAAACTATACAGATAACATCTGGCCATTCTGCAATTAAAAGCTTGATACTATCTGAATACTTGCAGGGCATGTTAGGAGAAGAGCAAATGTTGGGTCAAAAAATATCCAGATAGTGACAATATTTAGCCACTCTTCGGGTATATTACACATTTAGTTCAAGTTTGGGGAATATCAGGCCCAGCCTAAACAGGTAATGAATGCAGTGACCACGCCATCACTCTCTGTATATTCAGCACTCTATATGGATGCAAAATGTGCCTGCAAGTCAGTGCTGACTCCTAGAGGCCAAGCAGCTTGTGTGTTTTTTTGGCAGTGTGACTAGAAGTAGATTGCCAAGTCTTTCTTCCAAGGCAATGGAGGGTTAAGTGACTTGCACAAGGCCACAAGGAGTGCTAGTGGGAATAAAACCCTGGTCTTTTGGCTACCAAACCAGTGCTCTAACCACTAGGCTACTCCTTCACTCCACTGGGATAGTGACACAGAATAAGTTAAATGAGAGGGTGGCATTTAACAGGTCAATGGGCTGAAAGTTTTCCTCTGTTTGCATAGCTTGCACTGCAAGATCGGACCCAAAAGGAGGGCGGGGGGTGGTGCAAAAGCAAAGGTTGGCTCAGGGTGCTACAACACCTTGAGCCGATCCGGCAGAGAACAGCCCTCTGTCTTCTATTCCAGTCTCTCTTCTCTCAGCCAGCATGTAGAGGAGGTGAGGGGTTGAGCCTGGAGCAGACAGAGCAAAGAGGAACAGCTTTGTTCCCTAATCTTCCCTTTCCTCTTGTTATTCAAAGATTGGTAGGGTGTAACTGGAGCAGACTCAGCATAACAAAGGAGAACCCCTACTCTCCCTGTTGCAGTACAACTGAGTTACATACCTGTAACGTGAGTTCTCCAGGGACAGCAGGATAAGTCAGCCACAAGTGGTGACGTCATCCGACAGAGCCGAGACGGAAGTACTCTCTGTAGCCCAGAAGGCTTTAACCCCCTGGGCATGACCAGTAGCCCCGCCTCCCGAGCCACCCCTAGCTGGCCAGGATTTCTCTAGCTGAGGCACGCCAGGAGCTAGGTGGCGGATTGAAGAGGTCGTGCCCTATATACTCCCCCAAGCCTGAGTCAGCCACAAGTGGTGCCTCCCGAGCTGCACTTACGGCGGCGTGGGGGGAGAGGGACGAAGATAAGAACAAGTAGGCGGGGCATTAAAGTGCAACACCGCAGGCAATAAACATGGCAACAATGTGCAAGTAACAAGGCAACCAGCCATGAACAATCAAGAGTGCAATGACAATGGAGTCACAGTCAACAGTGCAAGAAAATAGTGCAATAGACAACAGGGACAGCGACCAACTGTGGCGCTGAAGAGTAGCAAACAACAGTGCAATAAGTCATTAGAGACAACAGTCACAGGCGACCAAAATGGGCGCTGGCGAGTAGATAGCAGGCACCTTGAGGCTAGACTTGCCCAGGTGCTGGTACTCGTTTGTTGGCCGCGGACAGCACCGCTAGGCCGAAGGCTGAGCCGGTATGCTCTGTCATGTCCAGACAGTAATGGCGTTGAAAGGTGTGGATGGAGGCCCAGGTGGCCGCTCTGCAGATCTCAGGGACGGGGATGGAGTGGAGATTGGCAATGGTGGCGGCAAGAGCCCGCAAGTGGTGAGTCCGGACTCCTGAAGCGGGTGGTGCTCCCGCGAGCGAAAGGCATAAGGAGATACAAGAGGAGAACCAGATGGACAAGGTGCACTTAGACATAGGGGGACCAGGTTTGTTGGGGTCATATGAGACGAAGAGCTGGGAGCCCTTGGGTAGAGAGGCAGTCCGCTCCAAGTAGCACCGAATGGCCCTGACACAGTCCAGGGTGTGAAGGCGCTGCTGCTCCAAGTCTGAGTGCGGGCCCGGTAGGAAGCAGGGAAGTTCAATGGCCTGATTGAGGTGGAAGGCGGTGGCCACCTTCGGGACGAATTTAGGATGCGTTCGTAGACATGCACGGTCCTGGTGGAGAATGGTATACGGTGGGTAAGCCACAAGGGCTTGAAGCTCGCTGATCTGTCTGGCCGAAGTAATGGCAACAAGGAACAGAGTTTTCCAGGAGACGAATTTCAGATCTGCTAGGTGCAGCGGCTCAAAGGGGGCCCCCGTGAGCTGATCCAGGACGATGCTGAGGTCCCAAGGAGGCACTGGTTCACGGACGGGGGGGGGGTGTAGGTTGTGTAGTTCTTTCATAAAGCGGGTAACTAGAGGCAGAGCCGCAATTGAGGTGTCCCCGATGCGATGGTGAAAAGCCGCTATGGCGGACAGGTGGACCTTTACGGACTGGGTCTTTAGGCCAAGCGAGGAGAGAAAAGAGAGGTATTGAAGGAGAGATGGGACCGGACAAGAGAAGGGGTCCAGGCGCTCCGTCTCGCACCAGATGCTGAACCGACGCCACTTGAGGCTATAGGACTTTCTGGTAGAAGGGCGTCGGGCTGCCAGGATGACTCGCTGCACTTCAGATGAGAGGTTTAGTGGTGCCAGGGCTAGCCTTTCAGCTTCCAAGCCGTTAGCGATAACATCTGCAAGTTGGGATGGAGGATGGTGCCGTTGTCCTGTGAGAGTAAGTCTGGCCTCAGGGGGGAGGCGAATGGGCGATTCCAGCGCCAGGCGATATAGGTATGGAAACCAGACTTGCCGGGGCCAGTAAGGGACCACCAGAATGGCCACTGCTTTGTCCCTGATCAGGTGTTGGAAAGTCCGTGCGATGAGGGGAATGGGTGGAAAGGCATACACCAGAGGCCACTGGTCCCACGCCACGTCGAAGGCGTCTGCAGCAACCCTGTGCTGCGCGGGTCTCTTGGAGCAAAGCAGATGGCATTTGGCGTTCTGCCGAGACGCGAAGAGGTTGATATCTGGAAGACCCCACTTCGTGAAGAGGGACTGCGACACCTCCTTGTGGAGAGTCCACTCGTGTGGGTTCAGCTGTCTGCTGAGGCGATCGGCTAAGACGTTCTCCTCTCCTGGCAGGTAGCATGCGTGGAGACTGCATTGGTATGAACTGGCGAGGCGCCAGGTGCGGAGGGCCTCTTTGCACAGGGGCCTTGAGCCCGTGCCCCCTTGCTTGTTTATGTAGAACATGGCCACCTGGTTGTCTGTCAGGATCCGGACGACTTTGCCCTTTAGGCGGTCCTGGAAGGCCATGAGTGCGAGGCGGACAGCTCTGAGCTCGAGGACGTTGATGTGTAGCTCTTTTTCTGAAGGCGACCAAGAGCCTTGAGTGTGGGCGCCGTCACAATGCGCACCCCAGCCCAGATTCGAGGCATCTGTGGTCACTGTGGCTTGGTGCGCAGGTAAGCATAGGGCTCTGCCCTGCGACAGGTTGTGTTGGCTGGTCCACCAACTTATAGCCTTGGCCACGAGGGGTTCGATGGGGATCAGTGCAGTCAATGCTTGCGAGTGTTGGCACCAGTGGGAGCGTAGGTGCCACTGGAGGACACGCATGTGCAGCCTCGCGAGGGGAATGACATGGGTGGTGGCCGCCATGTGACCCAGGAGGCGCAGGAGAGTTCTCGCTGTGGACTGGAGGGAGCGGAGCACCTGGAGGGCTAGATGTATGATGGTGCCCATCCTGCCCTTGGGAAGGAAGGCCTTTGCCCGGGTGGTGTCTATGAAAGCTCCAATGAACTCCAACTGCTGGACAGGAGAGAGATGGGACTTCCCGTAGTTGATCAGAAAGCCCAAAGAGGTTAGCAGAGATGTGGCTCTTTTGACTGCTCTCCGAAGATCTGTGGGAGAGGTTGCGGTGAACAGCCAGTCGTCCAGGTAGGGAAACACGCACACTCCGCGCTTGGAGGTGAGCGGCCGCTACTGCCACACACTTGGTAAAGACTCTGGGGGCAGAGGAAAGGCCGAAGGGTAGAACCTTGTATTGGTAGTGCTTCTCTGCAACTTTGAAGCGTAGGAATTTCCTGTGATGTGGGTGGATTGGAACATGGGTGTAGGCATCCTGAAGGTCCAAGGAGGCTAGCCATTTCCCGGGTTGGATGAGGGGCAGAATGGATGAGAGAGAGTGCATCCTGAACTTCTCCTTGGTGATACACTTGTTGAGCTTTCACAGGTCGAGAATTGGCCTGGCACCTCCCGATTTCTTGGGAACGAGGAAGTATCTCGAGTAAAACCCCGTATTGACCTCGTTGGGTGGGATGGGTTCGATGGCCCTGGATTATATAAGGGCTGTGATCTCGGAGTTCATGGCTGGAAGATGCTGGGGGGGGATGCTGATCGCCGGCGGGGCGCACTGAGGTGGTAGCGAAGAGAATCTTATTCGATAGCCCTGCTTGAGGATGGTGAGCACCCACCGGTCCGTCGTTATATTCTCCCAGGAGCGCTGGAAGGCAGACAAGCGACCCCCCGTCGGAAGGTGGGGGCTGGGCAGAGAGTCAAAAACTAGGATTGCTCTTAGCCGGGGCAGATGTTGTTTTCTTTTGAGTGCGCTCCCGCTGCCGCGGTTTCTGCCTGTAAGGCTGCTGGTAGGGTTGCTGCTTGTATCGCGGTTGTTGCCATTTCCGGTAGGAATTGTAACGCTTGTGAGTTGAGTAGCTCAGCGAGATTCCCTTACGATAAGGGCGGGGACGATCTGTACCCTCCTCGAGGATTTGAAGAGTGGTGCAGCGTTCCCGCATATCGTTGACGGTGTCCTTGACTTTGTCGCCAAAGAGGGAGTCCCCAGTGCAAGGGGTATCCGCAATCTTGTCGTGAGAGTCCGTTCGTAAGCCTGAGGCCCTAAGCCAAGCGGGAGGCACTGGGTTGCTGAGCCTGGTAGCGAGATGGTCCTGCATTGTGCTGCCCTTCTGCGATCCTGTGTGAGCCGGAGGTCCTGTGCCGGAGCCTGTCGGGGCTGACGCGATCTTCAGGGTCGAAGGTCAGGATGGCAGGAACCGGAAGGGCGTCAGGAAGCAGGGCGGAGTCAAGTTGATCAGAGATGGCGGCTTTCATGGGCAGGCACACTTTCACGGCGGGGAGCAGAGACTGAAGCAGGCTCGTCCCCGGCCGGAGTGGGGACGGAGGAATGTCTTAAAGGCACGGTGCTCGGGATCGAAGCAGCAGCGGGATCTGCTGAGTCCAGGAGAGCGTGCCTACGCGATTTCAGAGCCTGTGGAGACATGCAGGCACAGGAGAGGCAATCTTCGACGGGGTGCTCCTTACCTAGGCAGCGGAAGCAAAATTGATGGGAATCTGCGTTGGCCATCTTCCTGGAGCACCCCGGACATTTTTTGAAGCCCGGTTTCTTCATGATGGTCGAGGTAGGTGAGAGTAGTAGAAAATCACGTCTTGCTGGCAAGGCGGAAGACAAATTCTGGCCAGCTAGGGGCGGATCGGGAGGCGGGGCTACTAGTCATGCCCAGGGGGCTAAAGCCTTCTGGGCTACTGAGAGTACTTCCGTCTCGGCTCCGTCGGATGACGTCACCACTTGTGGCTGACTCATCCTGCTTGTCCTGGGAGAAATGTCTCTTCCACTTATAAAGAAACATTTATTTTCAACTTAGTATTCTATTAGATGCCTGGCTCCTACAATAAACTGGATGCTCTGAAACATATATCCTACAGAGAATTTACACGTTGACAATATTTGGATTGTATTGGCAAAATGTCTTCTGATACATAATTAAATCTCTTCTATGCAGGACATATTCACCAGGCCTGAAGCTTTTGTATCGGTCCCAAAAATAGTGTGTGGTAAAAACACTTACAAGACTATATATGCATTTAGATATAGTTTGAGTGTATGTTATTACAATCTTCCACAGAGACACTCCACTGGACTCCCCCCATCCACCCACCAAATTGAACTGCTTGTTTATGACTAGCGCTACAGAGAATAAGCGTCCCAGATTTACTCATTAGAAATCAGGTAGCCTTACTACCCCTCCTTGCCTCCCTGGTAGAAGGACAGTGCTTTTTTCCTATGTCAGCGGTGGCACAAGGGTTTCTGCTGCCCTAGGCAGACTCTCCGTGCTGCTACCCCCCCCCCCCTAAAAGACTGTGCTTCCATTCAGCCCGCCATGCCACTCCCATCTTGTGCTGAAATAGTGGCGGCTGAACTGCCGCTTCAGTGCTATGTCAGGCCTTAAAGTACCCACGTTCATGCACGCTTACATCCTGCTGCTCCTGACTCCCCTCTCCTGATGCAACTTTCTTGGAGGGTGAGCAGAAGCGACAGGCTGGAACTGCACGCACATGCGTGGGTGTTTTAAAGCCCACCACAGTGCTGAAGCAGCAGTTCAGCTGCCACTTCCCGGGGAGGTGGGGGTTAGTGAT
Organism: Ichthyophis bannanicus; assembly: GCA_033557465.1. Classification (NCBI taxonomy): domain Eukaryota; kingdom Metazoa; phylum Chordata; class Amphibia; order Gymnophiona; family Ichthyophiidae; genus Ichthyophis; species Ichthyophis bannanicus. The sequence goes on along the minus strand of CM066035.1, from coordinate 138,148,803 downwards.
GCCACCCTGGGTGACCGCCTAACTCTGCCTATGTGTATCTTTTGCTGGCTTTAATCTGATGTCTGAGTAAAAACATAACAGACATCATCAAAAACCTTAACATTGCCACCTCTGCTCTAGACCCATGTCCAGTCACATGGATTAAAAATACAAAAGAAACACTAAGCCCCTTCATTCAATCCATGGTAACAAGCTCCCTTAAAATTAGTATTATGCCTGTCCCACTGAAAAACAGCTCCATTTGCCCCATCCTGAAAGGAAACAAGCTCAACCCTACATCATCAGCATCCTACAGGGCGATCTCAAGTATCCCCCTTTTAGCAAAAATAACCAAAACATTTGTACAAAACCAGCTCCAAAACTTCATCGATGACCACTCCCCCCTGGACCCCTTCCAACATGGTTTTAAAAGGAATCATGGTGTGGAAACCCTGATCACTTCCCTCCTCGACTCAATTACTTACACCCAATCTCCCGACCAAGTATGTACATTAATCTTCCTCGACATATCCTCAGTCTTTGACGCGCTCACACGCAGACAGCAACTCGACAGACTCTACGATATAGGCCTTAGAGACACAACACTAAACTGGTTCACTTCATACCTTGGAAACAGAACGCAACAAGTACGAATCGGCAATAAATCATCCCAACCATTCACCCTTCCTCAAGGAGTCCCCCAAGGCTCCAGCCTCTCAGCACTCCTTTTCAACATCTTTCTCCAACCTATATGCAAAATATTTCAAGAATTCCACATACAGTATCAACTATATGCAGATGACATAATGTTCTTTGCCCCCTTTAACATATCCAAGCCAAACCTCACCAACCTAAGCAATTGCTTCTACAAAATAAGACAGCGGCTCCTCCACCATAACCTTATAACTAATCAATCCAAAACAGAAGCCATCCAAATCTCCTCCAACTTATCCTTTGTCCCCCTGCCCTCCATTCTCCTTGGGGACCTCACAATCACTAGAAAGGACACAAGTTAAATACCTAGGCATAATAATAGACCAAAAGCTTACCTTTCAGGAACAAAAAAAGAAAACGAAATTAGGTCTTACCTGCTAATTGTCTTTCCTTGAACTTTCTCCGGGCCAGTCCAGGGAAAGGTAGGGTTGTCAATCCCCTATAGCAACTGAGGACTGAATGCTTCAAGTTTTCTGAGAGGTGAAGCCACTCCCCCTTAGGGCTAACCATCAGTCTCCTTATGACAAAGCAACTAAAGAGAAAAAACTGAAAAGAGTAGATTAACCCTTGAAAAACTGATAACAATCTATAGTTCTGGAACAACAATAAAGGAAGAAATACGCTTCCCTTGTACACTTCTGACAAATTATTTTTTTATTTTTTTTTATTTTTTTTTTAAATAGAGTAGGTACTATAGAGCTACCTGAGTGTAGCATCGTTCGTATGCGCCCCGCCCCCAGTTGTGCTTCTGGAGCGAAAACGCAGAGAAAATGACATGCTTTGACGATGCCGAAAAAAGATACCGACATACTGCTTACAAAAAAGGCGGAACCCCAGGGTGGGACCCTGGACTGGCCCGGAGAAAGTTCAAGGAAAGACAATTAGCAGGTAAGACCTAATTTCGTTTTCCTTATCACTTCTCCGGGCCAGTCCAGGGAAAGGTAGGGCAGTACCAAAGCAGTACCTAATTCTGGGAGGGACCCGCCAAACCTGAGATAAGAGCCGCGGCCCCCACCTTAGCATCGTCCCGGGCTTGAACATCTAAGCGATAATGCTTCGCAAACGCATGTAACGAAGACCACGTTGCTGCTCTGCAAATATCCACCAGCGGAATACAAGCGAACTCCGCCCAGGAAGTTGCTTGAGCTCGAGTGGCATGAGCTCGTAACGATTCAGGCAGAGATAGTCCGCGGACAGAGTAAGCCTCGGAAATGGCTTTACGTACCCACCGGGCAATGGTGGACTTCGAGGCCGCGAGACCCTTTCGAGGGCCACTGAACTGGACAAAGAGTCTATCCGTCTTACGAATAGACTTGGAAATACGAAGGTAAGTCTTGAGAACGCGAGCTAGATCCAAATGCCGAAGCGCCCGGTCCATGGGAGAATGGGAGGAATCCGAGAAAACCGGCAACGCTATAGATTGGTTAACATGAAAAGACGAGAGGACTTTCGGCAAAAAGGCAGGAACCGTGCGCAGCAACACCCGTTCGGGAAGAAACTGCAAATAAGATTCCCGACAAGATAAGGCTTGCAAATCCGAAATTCGGCGCGCCGAACACAAGGCGACCAGGAAGGCCGTTTTCCAAGAACAGTGCCGTATCTGCTGTGAGCAAATGGATTTTAAAGGAGAGTGAGACAACGCATCCAAAACCACATTCAAGTCCCAAGGAGGAACCACCGAGCGAACTGGAGGACGGATAATCTTAGCCGCTCGCAAAAAACAACGCACATCGGGATGCGCAGAAAGACGGCGCCGCTGCACCAGACCTCGAAAACAGGCAAGCGCAGCTATTTGAACCCTAAGAGTACTAAGAGCCAGCCCCTTGTCCAAGCCATGCTGTAAGAAAAGGAGAAGCTGCGGCAAGGAAGAAGACATCGGCCGAATATTGCGCCGATCACACCAAGTTTCAAAAAGGCGCCAAACCCTGACATACGACAGAGAAGTCACCGGCCTCTTAGACTGCAGCAAAGTAGAAACCACTGAGGCATCATAACCTTTGCGCGTTAATCGCGTCCTTTCAAGAGCCAAGCCGTAAGCAAGAAGCGATCTACCCGTGGCATGAGAATCGGACCTTGATGGAGAAGATTTGCGCGGACCGGAAGAGGCCACGGCTGATCTACGAGGAGCCGAACTAGATCTGCATACCAAGGTCTGCGCGGCCAATCCGGAGCTATGAGAATCACCATCCCCCTGTGCCGGGCAATACGCTGGAGAACTCGACTCAGCAGCGGCCAAGGAGGAAAAACGTACAGCAGAGAATCCGGAGGCCAGGGTTGAACGAGAGCATCGAGTCCCTTGGACATGTGTTCCCTGCGCCGACTGAAGAAACGATTCGCTTTGGCATTGCTGCACGTCGCCATCAAATCCATTGTTGGTTGCCCCCAACGCAAGGTGAGTTCGTGAAATACTGCCACATTCAACTCCCACTCTCCGGGATCGAGAAGATGACGGCTGAGATAATCCGCTTGCACATTCTCCGTGCCCGCCACATGAGCCGCGGAAAGCGCTAAGAGATTCTGCTCCGCCCAAGTCATCAGCGTGTGACATTCGGCCAAGAGAGAAGGAATTTTGGTCCCCCCTTGACGATTTATATACGCAACCGTGACTGCATTGTCGGAAAAAATCTTGACTGCCGATCCCTTGAGAAAGGAAGCAAATCGAAGGAGCGCCAGACGAGCTGCCCGGAGCTCCAACCGATTGATGGACCAGGAGCTCTCCTCGAGGGACCAAGTACCCTGAGCAATATGTGTCAGTGAGCCCCCCAGCCGACCAGACTTGCATCCGTGGTAACCAACACCCAGGAGGGTTCCAGCAAGGAAACTCCCACTGACAGATGTTCCCGAACTAACCACCACTCGAGACTGTGTCTGACGAGAATCGAATAGGGTAGGCGCTGTGAGAGAGGATGAAGTTGAGGAGACCAACGGGACAACAAAGCCTGTTGTAAAGGCCGCATGTGCGCCTTGGACCACGGAACCAGGTCTAGCGCTGCCGCCATGGATCCCAAGAGCTGTAAATAAGTCCATGCTGACGGAGTCGTTAACCGCAGGAACGCTTGAACCTGCTGAACCAGCTTGTCTATGCGGACTTCGGGCAAAGAGACTCTTCCCCGCTCGGTATCGAAAAGAGCTCCCAGATAAACCATCCGCTGTGACGGAACCAAGAGACTCTTGGCCTGATTGAGTACCCAACCGAGTTGCTCGAGAAGCTGCACCACGCGAGCCGTCGCGGCGATGGAATCGATCAGGGAATCGGCCCTGATCAACCAATCGTCGAGGTATGGATGAACGCGGATGCCCTCTTTCCGAAGCGCCACTGCAACCACTACCATGAGCTTCGTGAACATGCGGGGAGCTGTAGCCAGCCCGAAGGGCAACGCTTGAAACTGGAAATGATCCTCGGGAAGGGCAAAGCGCAAATAACGCTGATGCGATGGCCGGATGGGAATATGAAGATAGGCCTCCGTGAGATCTATTGTCAGAAATTCTCCCGGCTGCACCGCCCGAATTACAGTACGAAGCGTTTCCATGCGAAAGTGTGGCACCCGCAAAGTACGGTTTACGGCTTTGAGATCGAGTACCGGCCGAAAAGAACCGTTCGGCTTGGGCACCACAAAATAAATCGAGTATCGACCGCAACCGTATTGATCGAACGGCATGGGAACGATCGCCTGTAAGTGTAAGAGGCGCGATAGCGTTTCCGCGATGGCTTCGGCTTTCCGCCCCGCGCCACTGGGTGACATCACAAACGCGGGAGGTAAGGGGGACGCAAAATCGAGAGCATAGCCTTTCTGAATGATCTCCAACACCCACCTGTCGGAAGTAATGGTGGTCCAAGCCGTCAGAAATGCCTGTAGTCGCCCGCCTACCGGCACTAACGGCTGGACCAGCAAACCTTCATTGGGGCTTCTTAACGATGGGCTGAGGCGCCCCAAAGTAGAACTTGTTAAAGCCCCTGGCCCCCCGAAAGGACTGTCCACGAAAGCTGGAACGGCCTCTGGCATAGGGGGTAAAACGCGCCCCCCGAAAACGACGGGAATCTCTGCCAGAGCCCCGAGATACCGATCCCGAGCGACCCGGCTTGGGTCTATCCTCCGGCAAACGGCCGCCTTTGGAATCCCCTAAATCCTTAACAATCTTTTCCAAGGCTTCACCGAAAAGTAACTTCCCCTTGTAGGGCAACTTACTGAGACGCAATTTGGACGACACGTCCGCCGACCAATTGCGCAGCCAAAGAAAGCGTCTAGCCGCCACGAGAGATGCCATAGTCTTAGCCGCAATCCGTAACAAATCATAGAAGGCATCTGCCATATACGCCGCGGCTGACTCTAATTTTGCTGCGTCGGGTATGGCAGAAGGTTGCTCACCCGAGCCGTCCCCTTGTAACCAGCGAATGGAAGCTCGAGAAACGTACGCCCCACATATCGCTGACTGCAGCGCCAGAGCGCTGGAATCAAAGGCTTGTTTAAGAAGAATCTCCAACTTCCTATCTTGGAGGTCTTTGAGAGCCGCTGCCCCCTCGACCGGAATGGTAGTCTTCTTGGTGACAGCGGAAACAATAGCATCTACCTTCGGCATGTGCAACAAATCCTTCACTTCCTGGGGAAGAGGGTACAAGCGTGCTAAAGCGCGGCTACCACGCAGGGACGCTTCCGGACATTCCCATTCGGACTCAATCATTTGCTTGATCACCCGATGGAGAGGGAAACAGCGTTGTTCTGCTTTAAATCCCTGTAATAAGGGATCTTCTAAGGGCTCCTGCAAAGAGGAGGGAAGCAAAAGATGCAGAGCTGTTAAAGACTGAGAAATGAGAGCCGAAAGCTCCTCCTTACGGAAGACGCGGAATACATTGGGATCCTCTCCCGGAGCAATCTCCCCTTCCTCCAAGTCTTCCGTCTCAAAATCCAAAGGTACCTCAGCTCCCACCTCTGAATCCCCCTGAGCCAGGGAAATGGCCGGATCCTGAGGAGAAAAGAGATCAATATAATCTGGCATAAAAACCTTAGCCTGAGATGATCCCTCACCAGGATCAGCAGGCTCGGTATTCCGTACAGGCAAAGGCATAGGAGATGAAACTGAACCTGAGAAGGAAACTGGCTGAGAGGATTTCATTAAAAACGCTGTATGCATAGCCAGAATAAATTCCGGTGAAAAACAGGAAGGAATCCCCTCTGGAGACTCAGAAACTGCATCAGCAAGCTTTGCTGGGCGTTTAGGCTCCTTAGAGGTCTTAGATCTGCTTTTATGAGGCCGAGGCTGCTCCGGTACGGCAGACACCGTTGGAGACAAAATGGCCGCCTTTCCCGCCTTTTCGGGCGGTAAAGACATCTCCTGTGAGCCCTGCAAAGGCTGCTCAGCCATAAGAAAAAAAGACCACGGCACCCGAAAGGAAAACCGCGAAGGAGAACGAACGCACCGGTCAGGCACCCCCGATAAAGAAAGTGAAACCACGCGGCTCAAAACCGCGCGGCGGTACTTTATGAGGAAAACGAAGAAACGTCAACAACTCACCACAAAAAATAAGGAGCCGGTCCCGCGAAGCCGCTGCCAGCGGCAGGGACAGCAAGAGTTTCAGCGCTACGGTAGAGGTACAACTGGGGCCCCCAGGATCCTCTAAAAATGGAGACGGAGGCAGGCAATGGGGCAGGCTCTACCCCGCACTGCAATCAGTGGTAGTAGTCACGTCTCAGCGCTCTTAAAGGCACAGAGTTAAATGTAGATGTGCACAATTTGTATACCAGAACTATAGAAATCAGCTCTGCTAGAGCTAATATGGGTAAAACAAATAAAGAGAAGAGGGAGAAATTTTAAGACGATCCTCTATAGTTGCTGAGGACTGAAAGACTGATGGTTAGCCCTAAGGGGGAGTGGCTTCACCTCTCAGAAAACTTGAAGCATTCAGTCCTCAGTTGCTATAGGGGATTGACAACCCTACCTTTCCCTGGACTGGCCCGGAGAAGTGATAAGGAACAACCAATTCAATCTACTTCAAGATACGAAAACTAAGGAACCTCTGTCCATGACTAAATCCAGACTCCTTTTGAACCGTCTGCCAGGCCTTTACAACCTCAACCCTCGACTACTGTAATCTTATATACCATGGTCTCCCAAAACACACCCTCCACCAGGACCGTACCTAGCTCTGTGCGAGCAGTACGGCCGCTCAGGGCGCAAAGGCTTAAGGGGCGCATTTCGTCTGTCTACCGTTGCCTGCCACTGCCACTTTTTCTTCTCTCAGCAGCGACAGACATCCGAAATGTGCCCCTTAAACCTTCTCCGGGAGGGACCAGACCTGCTTAGCGTGCCGGTGACTTGCACATTGGGTGCACGCCCCTTCTCTCCCGCCCCCATAAAGTGGCTAGATGGAGGTGTGTGTGGGGGGGGTAGGGCGTGCACCCAATGTGCAAGTCGCACAGAGTGCATTTCACGATCGGTATGGCCCTGCCCTCCACCCTCTCCAGATGGCGCAAAATTCTCTGGCGCGTCTAACAACACACTCACCGCAACAAGCACACATCACCCCCATCCTAAGGGACCAGGGGAGGCTTAAAGCAATCTGCTGCCTGAGGCGAGGGATGAGATGGCGCCCCCCCCCCCACACGCACCCTCCCCTCAGCACGTGCCCACGCCCACCCCCCTGGGAGGGGATCTTTCTCAAAATTCCAGTCAGGGCTGAACCAAATCAAAAAGTCACTTAGATGGGGGCGCTCGTGAGCCCACTGCAAGATGGCCGCACTTTGTTAAAGCTCCGACCCCACAACCCCTGAATTTCTGCTATCATCAGCTAACAGCCGCATTCTGCTCCCCCCCCCCGTACCTCTCCCGGATCGGCGCTAGCCAGCGACCCCTCTCAGTGCCTGATTTTGCGGCTTAGCGGATCCTCCGGAGGCTGGGGCATCGCGGAGTCGCTCGCTGTCACGCGGCCTGCTAGAAGCTGCCTCTGATCACTGGACTCTCCTTTGCCTGCTCCTGCCACCAGCCGCTGCATCCGGCGCCGCCGAAACTCATCTGACAGGCCCCCGCGAGGCCTACGAAGCGAGCCCTCTTCATTGTCTGCGGGCTGAACGCCGGATTGCTCAGCGGGAGGGAGCTTGTATTTCTCAGCGCGTGGTGCTCGACTGAAGAGCTGAAGAACGGCCGGGGAGCTTGGCCGGGACCACGTGCACTCCACGCGGCGCCTGCTGCAACCTCTATCAGCGCTTACCACCCTTCTTCATCTGCAAGAACCATCTTGAAGGGGGTAAGCCTGTGCATTGTCTCTCCCCCTGCCCACCCCCTGAACTGGGCTTGCAACTGGTGGCTGGGTCTGTTTTCCCCTTGGCAGCCTGGTTCCCCCTCGAGGCCTCCGCCTTCCGGATCAGACCCTGGGTGCCCTGCAGGCCCATACTTGTGACCGCTGTGACTTTGGGTCTCCCCTTGAAGCCTTCTACCCTACAGCTTCGGGCTTCTGACGGTGCAGTCCCACGCTGCCTTCTGCTGCTTTCTGACTCCTACTTGTGCCAGGCTATTTCTCCTCATTGTTCCACCAGTGCCTGTTACCTGGCTGACATTGCTTCTCTGCATCTCCTGATACTGTGTGGTGGTGACTGTCCTACGGACTGGTGCGACTGAGTGCACCGTGCTCTCTCTGGTGCCCTCCCTTTTGCTGGCATTGACCCTACCTCTCCTAACACTGTGTGAGCCTGGTGGCCTTGTGTGATGGCTGCAAAAATTAAAAACTCTGAAACTCGGGAGGGGATGCGCTCTTCCCAGCGGTTGCAGAGTAAGTCCGGAGCCTCAAGCACCCTAAGTGGCCAGTCTCCTCCAACGGGTTCTGACGATGAGACTGTAAGTGAAGAGGAACTGGACCCTCATAAGCCACTCACCTCGGCTCAAATTAAACAAGAGTTCCGTAAGGGCTTCGCAGAGTTAGCCAATGAACTCCGCACACTACGGGAAGACTTGATGAAAGATGTCGCAGACCTCCGGACCGAAGTTACGGAACTGGGAGCCCGTGTAGAGGATGTGGAGTCCAAAGTGGTTGACCGGGATGGGACTCTGATGGACTTACAATGTGCTCTCGACAGGCAGCGTGCGCAGGCTATGGAGCTGACCTATAAAATTGATGACATTGAAAATCGCTCCCGCCGCAACAACGTGCGTTTTCGTGGGATTCCAGAGCCGGGGGGAGGCGGGGAAGACCTGCCGACTGTGCTTAGACTGCTGATAGCGGAGTTGCTTCCGGCGGAGGAGCTGGCTGCACATGCCTCCGGAATGAAAATTGAACGGGTCCATCGCGCTCTGGGAAAACCCCCTAACAACCAGCCACGAGATGTCATTGCGAGATTCCTACGCTATTCTGACGCTGAACTTCTTATACGTCGAGGCCGGGAGAAGAAGACGATCCACTTTCAGGACGCGACAGTATCCATCTATCCGGACCTCTCGATGTTCACTTTGGCGCGCCGGAGAGAGATGAAACCAGTCTCGGCGGTCCTGAATAGCAAGGGGATTCGCTATTCTTGGTCCTTCCCATTTAGGATGAACTTCCTATTGGATAACAAAAAGATCTCTGCAAAGGACTACTCTGAAGCTTGGCGAGCTCTTCGTCAAGCAGGTTTAGTTGATGATAATACCCAGCCTCATCCGCCGCCCCCTAGGCCCCAACACACTAAGTGGACTCAGGTGGGCAAGTCCACCTGACACTTTTGCAGATTTGAAGACCCCCTCCTATTTCTTCTTTCTTAGGGAGTCTTGGCCAGTGGGTCCCCTGTTTGTTTTTTGGATAATTGGTGGCAAAGATTAGCCTGGGGTCCCCACTCCATTTTTCATAGGGGGCGGCGGCTGACCTGTAAATGTTTTTATTGATGTTACTGTTCTGATGGGGGGACATGATGAGAATGATGATCCGGGAGGGGTGGGGGAGTAATGGGGGGAATGTTTTTCTATGTTTAGGTTGAATTCTCACTTTGTGGGGTTTTGGGGGGTACGGGGTTTGTGGTCAATTTACCGTGTCCTGTATTAACTTAGACAGGCAGGTGGTATTGACGGGAAGGGGGGGGGTGACGGGTGGGAGGGGGGTTTCTCAACATGGAACTGGGAGGTGGGTTTGGGCAGGGGAGGTGGGTCTATGGCTTTTGTTCCTGGAGGATGGTCTAGGTGGGCCCGAGCAATTAGATTCCTGGGTTTGCCGGGGGGAACCCCCATTGGGACCTTCTGGACGACCAGCGGATGGGGGGGGTTGGGTAGTACTTCTAAATGGTGCGTTTTATCTCTTTGAATGTTAAAGGTCTTAACTCCCCGCGCAAACGGTCCCTGCTGTTCTCAGAGTTGCGCACTTTGCAAGGGGATATTGTTTACTTACAGGAGACCCATCTTCAAAACTCTAAGCAGGGTTGGCTAAAGCGATCCCCATACACTGAGGTGCGGGTGGCCTCTGACACGCAGGGTCGGAAGAAGCGGGGAGTGGCTCTACTATTTCACCAGAGCCTCTCCTTGCAGATTGAAGAGATAAAACGAGATGCCCTGGGGAGATGGCTTTTCCTAAATGTTCGTCTAGACGGACATTTGCTCACTTTAGCTAATATCTATGCTCCAAATACGGGTCAGGGGCCCTTTTTTACACGACTGAAAGCCCTATTGGCGGATTTTGCAAAGGGCCCCATTGTTTTGGGTGGGGACTGTAATACGCATCTAGTGCCCCATTTGGATTCTACGGGTCGCCCTGGGGGGGGGACGGGGGGATCAGCAAGAGCCCTTCAGCGTTTGATGTTCGACTTGGGCCTACGGGATATATGGAGGGACACTCACGCGGGAGAGAGGGGTTATACCTACTACTCCCCAGTACACCAGGTCCACACCCGCATTGACTATTTTTTGTTGGACCAGCGCCTGCTGGATGGGGGAGTGCGGGCTGGACTTGGAGCGCTGACTTGGTCGGACCACGCCCCGTGCTGGCTCACCCTTCCGGACGGCACGCATAGCGAGTACCGCCGTCTTTGGCGGTTAGACACAAGGTTTCTACGACGGCAGGGTGCAGTGCAGGATCACGCCCAATTTATTAAGGAATTCTTTGAGTTTAATGATACTGGGGATGTTCCCCTTCCCACGGTGTGGGATGCTTATAAGGCCACCGCCCGCGGTCAACTTATGGCAGAGGCAGCCCGCATGCGCAAGGTCTGGACCCGTGATCACGATCATTTGGTGAGGGAGTCTGCTCGCCTCGGCTTGGAGCACGCCCGCACCGGGTCGAGACAGGTCTTACGCCAATGGCGGACGGTCCAAGCGAAATTAGATGCATGTATGCAGAGAGAATTAGATGATAAGCGTCGGAAATTAAGGCAAACTTTTTATGAACATGGGAATAAAACTGGACGCCTTTTGGCTTTGCGTCTCCGTCAACAGCAGTCCTCGAGAGTGGTCCGTGAACTACTTGACGCTGGGGGACAGAAGAGGGTCACTTCCCGGGAGATTCGTGAACTTTTTGCTGACTATTTGGAGCGGCTTTACAAGGCAGAGCCCCCTGGTAGGGACCAGGTGCAGGATTATCTTCAGAGGGCCGCTCTTCCGCGTCTTTCTGACTCTGATCGGGATCAGTTGGACTCGGACTTTACGAATGACGAAGTGGAAAATGCAATTCGGCATTTGAAAACTGGCAGCACGCCGGGTAGTGATGGTTTTCCGGCAGAATACTATAAAAAGTTTCGAGCACAATTGGCACCATCCCTGACCTGTTTGTTTAATGAGCTCCTGGGGACAGCCTCTCTTCCCCCGTCCCAACGTGAGGCATTGATAGTGATGATACCCAAACCCGGTAAACCTTTGCATGATGCGGCTTCGTACCGCCCCATTTCCTTGTTAAATGTTGACGTAAAAATTTTTGCTTCTGTGCTGGCCGCGCGTCTGAACCGGGTTCTTCCGGGCTTGGTTCAGCCCGATCAGGTTGGCTTTGTGCCGGGTCGCCAGGCCGCAGACAACATTCGGCGTATGTTGCAGATTATTCATGTGGCCCAAAGGGATCCACAACCAGCATTGCTAGTGGGAATTGACGCAGAAAAAGCATTCGACCGGGTGGATTGGGGATATCTATGGTGTGTCCTGGAGATGATGGGCCTTGACCCTAATTATATCGGGTGGGTTCGTAGCCTTTATCAGCAACCCCAGGCGTGCGTTCGGATAAATGGGGGTCACTCGCGACATTTCTTTTTGGAAAGAGGCACACGACAGGGTTGCCCTCTTTCGCCCCTGCTCTTTGCCCTAGCAATGGAACCTTTGGCTCAGAGCTTTCGCGATCACCCAAGTTTGCGAGGGGTCCGCATCGGTCCTGCGGAATATCGGATCGCGCTCTTTGCGGATGACATCATCTTATCCCTGGTGGACCCGTCAGTGTCCCTCCCAATCGCAATGCAGCTGTTCGCCACTTTTTCTCGAGTTTCCGGTTTTAAAATCAACTATACTAAATCGGAGATCTTGAATGTTGGGGTCTCCAGGTCGGTCTGTGCGGAACTTCAAGAGGCTTATCCCCTTCGCTGGGTGCCCGGAGCCCTGCGCTACTTAGGGGTGAACCTAACTGTGGACCGGGCGGACCTTTTCAAAGCCAACTATGATCCCTTGCTTCGACAGGTTCGGCGGGACCTAGAAGTTTGGAACGGCCTGCTCCTCTCCTGGTTTGGGCGTATAGCCGTAGTTAAGATGGTGATTGTCCCCCGCTTCCTTTATTTCTTTCAGGTTCTCCCGCTCCCCATCTCGCAAGCTACTTTGGCGACCTGGCAGCAGTTGCTTTTGAAGTTTGTGTGGCATTATCGTCGCCCACGCCTAGCGCGGCAAGTTCTTTTTGCCCGCACGCGTTCTGGCGGTATGGGCATGCCCAATCTACAGTGGTATTACGTGGCAGCACAGTGCCGGGCGGGGGTGGAATGGATGATTGCCGATAGCACTAAGCGGTGGGTGCAGTTAGAAATGAGCTTGGCGGGGGGAGCGGGGTTAGGGGACTGGCTGTGGCTTGGACCACAGCTTCGTCGCAACACATGCACCAGTAATCCCTACATTTCTCACACCCTCCGTTGCTGGGACCGACACTTCAGATCCCGTGGCGTGGATCTATCCCCATTAGCCCCTATAGTTGATAACGCCTCTTTCCCACCGGGTTTGACTGACGTGGCATTTCGACACTGGGGGCACCTTGGCCTCAGCCGGGTCGGCCAATTTTTGTTGATGGTCGGCTACAATCCTTTCGCGCCTTGCGGGACGAGTTTAATCTCCCGGCTGGGCATCTCTATCGTTATATGCAAGTGACGCATTGGGTCAACTCTAGATCTGTTCGGCCCCAAGTTGCCCGGGACCTGACGGATCTGGAGCGCTATTGTGAGGGGTGTGTACTACTACAAAGGGTCTCGTGGCGACATTATATGCCCATTTGCAGGGTACCCAGACGTGCCCCACAAGTCATAGGGTGCTTTGGAACTCTGATTTGAGTCTTTCTTATACTGATCAGCAGTGGGAGGCAGTGGAAGCTCGCCTGTGGAAGAGCTCAATAGCGACTAATGCCCGAGAAACGAATTATAAACTGCTGTATCGTTGGTATATGACTCCGGTGCGGATTGCTCGTATGTTTCCCGGGGCTGGGGACCTATGTTGGCGTAACTGTGGGCAGCGGGGTACCCTGGGACATATTTGGTGGGCATGTCCCCGCATTTGTGCTTTTTGGAGAGGGGTACAATTCCGGATGCAGATGCTACTGGGACTAAGCATCCCTTGGGACCCGGGGATTTTTCTTTTTGGAACCTCCGTGCCGGGGGCCCGGGCTTCACAACTCGCCTTACTTAGGCACGGCTTGAACGTGGCCCGCCTAGCCCTGGCGGCGGCCTGGAAGCATGCTTTGGCCCCCTCCTTCCAGGTTTGGCTGGAACGCATGTGGGATACCTATTCCATGGAACGGGGGGTAGCGGTTAACAGGATGCGTCTGGCTCGCTTTGAATTGGTGTGGAGCCCTTTGTTTCTCGCTATGGTGCGTGATTGTTCTGGCCATCTGGGGGTGATATACTGGCCTCCCTGGAGGTCAGTTCTCTAAGTATATCTCCTAGCTCACCTTTGCTCCGAACCTAACCTTAGCAAGCCATAGCTGGGGGGTGGGGAGGTGGGGAGATGGGGGTGGGGGGCCCGGGATTGGGGTGACTTTGGGGGGAGGGTAGGGAGTTTGGGGGGGGTGGGGCTCCTGGTTTCTTTATTATAAACAAGTAAAAATGAAGACATATTGTAGATCCTCATTGAGATCTGATATTGTGTTGATGCTGTTGCATCTTTTTTGAAGATTTTTGTGGTTTTTGTATCTTTGTAATTCTTTGGAAGTCTTTCAATAAAAAAAAAAAAAAAAAAAGTCAATTAGATAATGTGGAGCAACTGCAAGATGTTCACACACCAATGAACCTAAAGAAAGAGCGAGAACCACAGCAGTTTATAACTCCAAATTATAATTTGTTTGTATTTTGTTATAAAATGCATTATGGTGCTTGCTTTTTCCTTTTGAACATACACTTTGCATTCACAGAACCCCCTCCTCAACAATGAGTGCAGAGCAGAGGTAGAACATTCACCCACAGAACTCAATATATTAAAAAAAAAAAAAAATCTGATTCTGGTCATCTCACCAACAACAAACATTCTCCAGTACCAGGCATATTGGGAATTAATATAAAACCCTACTAAAGTCACTAAGATCTGCAAGAACAAATCTACCATACCATACCAGCATACACTTCCAAAACTCATACAATAAGGGGCCTACCAAGAAAAAGGCAGCACTATAAACACTGCAATGGGCCCCAAAACATCCATACACCTATTTGAAAAGCTGAACAAGCCAAATTACTATAGTACAGATCCCTACATACAAACTCCATATTAAACAGAACACCTGGCCTTGGTCACACACTCAGAACACAGACCCTCACTCACCAAGTACAGAATAAGTGACTACAACCTGAAGCAAAAATAAAAATATGTAGACAAAAATTAAAATGAAACCCCAAGAAGTCAGACTCCGCATGCGGTGCCACACCAGATAAGAGATGCAGTTCCCCATACTATGTGAAATATAGATAGCACACAGTCCAATCACTAAATTGAAAATAAAATTATTTGGAGACGACAGGGTGGGCCCAAGGTCATTGCTTCTGCCAACCTTCGGAAGCAGAAGGGCGGCGGAAGCGATGACCTTGGCCCCCCCCCTTGCCGGCTCCATGCGACCCAGCAGTCTTTGAAAGCAGAGCGCGGGAACGGAGAAATGTTCCCACGGCTGCTTTCCTTTGATGGACGGCGTCGGCGGTTCTACCTTAGGCAGTTGCTAGAGAGCGGCAAATCAGTGCCGCCCCCTAAAAACTGCCGCCTGAGGCCGCCACCCCTGTAAGGGACCTTCACTGGCTCCCCATACAAGGATAAAATTCAAAATCATCATTTATTTATTTAGCTGCATTTATATCCCGCTTTTCAATGGGTCAAAGCGGTTGGGGGATACATTTAACACGAGGGGATATGAGACACATGCACTAATACAGGGAACATGGGCAATGGAGGGTTAAGTGGCTTGCCCAAGACCACAAGGAGCACCTGTGGGACTAGAAACCCCAGTCCTTCCGGCCCAAGGTTGCTGTCCTCTAGTGGGATTTGAACCACCGACATTCCGGCCTGTAGTACCTTGCCCCAACCACTAGGCCACTGCTCCCTCCATTATCATTATCTTAATCCCCAAAGTTCTACACAATAAATCTGCTTCATGCTTAAATTAAACTCTACCAGACCATGTAAATCCAACACAGTAAACATCTTAAGCATCCCAGCACAAAAGAGAAAATGCACCCAATCCACATGAAATCGTGCCTTCTCCCTCTATATAGAACGACCTCCCCCCAGCCTAAGAGGTTACAACATTCAGAATAATGCTGAAAACCTTCCTCTCTTCTGAATACTATCTACTGCCTCCTTAAACACCATAACCCCCCTTCTCTCCCCCCCCCATCCTCCCCTTACTACATACCCTTCCTAACTTCCATAACCTAATGTAAATAGTTATGTTTAAAAGTTAAAAGTTCAACCATTGTTAAAACTGTTTTTGTTCCTTGTAAAAGAGCTGTAAACGGACTTCCGGTAGCATGGTGAGCTGAGCGGGTTACATCCCCCTTAGCTCCGAGGCCCTTTTGCTTCTCTCAACCCCTAACTTTACTGTGACCGCCTCGCAAATACCCAAACAGCGGGTGAGAGCATCCTTAAAAACACGGGTCTCCCATCAGTTAGACGAGGGGTCCCAGGAACACCTCGCATGACGACGAAAACACCCCGCCGCGAAAAGCCACGCGGAGGGGAAACTAAGATGGCGGAGGAGATACTGGAGAGATCGCAGCCTGGGGCTTCGGCGTCGACGATGGTGGAAGATGTCTCCAAAGCGGTGGTGTTAGCCTTGGAAGACCGCCTGGGAGGGCTGGCGACGCAGATTACCGCCGTGGCGCAAGCGGTCTCAGATTTTACTTGCCGCGTTGAACGGGCTGAGAATCGTATAGGAGCCTTGAAAGACTTACAGGTGCGGGATGAGAATCGGCTCCAGAGGCTGGAGGAGACTGTGGCCCGACAACAGGAAAAGCTCGAGGACTTAGAAAACCGCAGCCGGCGGAATAACTTGCGGTTTATTGGTATCGCAGAGGCTGTACCAGAGAAGGATCTCCGCAGCTATTTGGAAAAATGGATCCCCGAGCACTTGCCCCTCGAGGGAGATGTGGGGCCCATTGTACTGGAGCGCGCGCATAGATTGGGTCCGAATCGGGCCTCTGACGGAAGGCCGCGGGCGGTCATTGCCCGGTTCCTAAACGCGGCACAAAAAGCAGGAGTGCTAAGAGCATCGCGTCTGTCTCGGAGATCGGGTGCCAATGGCAACAGGGTACTCATCTTCCAGGATTATTCGGCGGGAGTTGCCCTGCGCCGCAAGGCCTTCAAGGACGCCTGCAGCAAACTGGTGGAGAGAGGAGTTCGCTTTACGTTGGCCTACCCGGCCACGTTGAGGGTAGATGCTGAGAGCGGCCGCCGGATCTTCTCTTCGCCGCAAGAGGCCATGGACTTTTGCAACAGACTCGGCTGATCATGCGGAGACGGGCCTTCAGTGGATGGTCAGGTTTCTTTTGGGGCGGAGGCCTAAAGGACCGGGCATGGATTGAGCTCCATCAGCCTGTGGGACCTTGTTGGCGCTAGGCTTTATCTCAAGGGGTACCTGGGGATGGCATTTTTATTTGGGCCGGACTTTCAGCTTTCTGTCTCGAACTATGCCAGTTGGCCATAGGGTTTTCCCGAGGGGGGCTCCGGATAACCTGTTTGGAATTGTTAAAATATTCGGGGCCCCCGGATACCCCTTGAAGTACCCCTTATAGTACTCTTTATGGTACTATTATTATTATTCTCCTTATGTTATTATTTTTATTATTTTATTCTGATTATATTATTATCATTAATATGATGGTGTTATCATTATGGTGTTGTTGATGTGTGCCGTTGTTTTCTCTCTCTTTGTTTAGAACGTGAAATGGATAGCACTTTGTGCAATAATAAATGTCTTCTTGCTTCGTAGGGCATTGTCAGGTAAACTGTTATTGGGATAGCCCATAGTGGGCGGCCCTAGGTTTTTCACCTCCTTTTCTTTTCGCTCTATCCCGGTCCCGTTATTTTTTCTGCCCCTTCCCTCCCTTTTTTATTTATTTTTTTTATTTATTTATTTTTTTTCTCTCTCTCACTTCCCCCCTTTGGTGTCTCTCCCTTTCTTTTTTCTGGAGAGTTTACCTTCCTCTCTTCTTTCTTTTGGGGGAGCTGGGGTAGACCCGGGGAGTTAGGACTTGGACGGGGATTTAGGAATTGTGCCTAGGAGATGGGGGGTGCGGGGAGGTTGGAGTAGTCAGGGGGTTCCCTTTCATGTATGCTCCCGCACCAATGTGTGCTTGACGCGGAGCCCTGCAGAGGACTCTGGCTCTTAGAGTGCTTGGGGGGGGGGGTATTTTGACGCTCAGGAGTGGATCAGTGAGGAGGTTCTGGGGCAGTGACCTGGGGGTATGGTTTCCTTGTTTTTTTGGAGGGGAGGGTACAGAGGTGTGTAGGGGTAGTTTGTTCCATTTTTTGGGGGGGAGGAGGAGGGAGAGGGCCTTGCATGCAAAGGACGTCCGGGTGGAGCTGGAGTGGCGAGCTTGGTGGTGGGTGGAGGCTGTTACATGGGGAGGGTCGGGAGGGGATGGGGGGGTGGGGGGGCTGGCAGAAGTGCTGGTTCAAGCAGGGTGTGTCTCAGAACGGGAGCAAAGGTATTGGATCTGTGATGGGCTTCTTAAAATGGATGGGTTTGTCTATATGGTGGCTGGGCATGTATGTTTGTGTGTTTGTGTGGCTGTGGCTGTGGAGGCATTGGAGTGGGCGCTTGCGTGCAGCGGGGGAGACCCTAGGCTGGGGGGGTTTCCACCTACTGGATTGGCAAATAAATCTTTTCGAGAAACTCACATGGAGTGAGGACCCTGGGTAGTGCCATTCGGTTTGCGACTTGGAATGTTTGTGGGTTAGGATCTCCGATTAAACGTTACAAGGTGCTTCAGCACTTGCAATGTCAGCATCTTGGCATCATATTGCTGCAGGAAACACACCAATCGGCGGTGGAACATGCGAAGCTGCAAAGGGGACCCGTTGCACACGTATATGGGGCCCCTGCTATGGGGCGGAAGAGGGGTGTGGCCGTCTTAATTTCCAAATCAGTTTCTTGGGTCGAGGAGCGTGTGGTCACTGACCCGGAAGGCCGCTATGTTTGTGTATGGGGATTACTCAACGGCTTGAAAGTGGCTATCTGCTCGGTGTACGGGCCTAATGTGTATGAACCAGGCTTTTAATCGGGCTCTGGTTAGTATTTTGGAGGCTACGGAGGGTTATCAGGTTGTCCTGGGAGGGGACTTTAATGAGGTGTTAGATAACGTGCTTGATCGGTCGGGTAGGGGGGGAGACGGAGGTCAACGGGCTCGTAAGCGTCTCTGGGATCTGCGCGAGGCGTACCGTTTACTGAACATCTGGCGAGTGTTGCACCCAGGGAAGCGCGATTATACTCATTTGTCTCGTGCCCATGGGACGTGGTCACGCATTGACTACTTTTTGATCTCGGAGCCCTTGTTTGGGCGGGTTATAACGTCCGAGATTGGGTCTTCAGTTCTTTCGGACCATGCCTTGGTTGTTATGGAGCTTCGGGAGCCTGGATCTCATCGCAGCCGACTCTGGCGATATCCCTTGGACCTTAGTGGGGACGCTGAGTTTGAAACACACTTGCGGCGGTGCTGGGGGGATTATGTGGCCTTTAACGACGTGGCGGGGACCTCTCCTGCCCTCCTGTGGGAGGCTGGAAAGGCGGTTATGCACGGGGAAATCATCAGCTATTATAGCCTGCGGCGTAAGCGATTAAACCAACAAATTTTGGTGTTGGAGAGGGAGCTGGGAAGGGCTCGTTGGAAGGTAGCTGCAGACAAGAATGCGGCGAATCAGCGTGCCCTACGAGATCTTCAGTTGGAACTGGAAACGTTACTTCACCGCCGGGCCCAGAAGTCTATGTTATACTATCGGTTCAAGCTCTATCAGCATGGTAACAGGGCCGGTAAACTGATGTCTGCCCTGGTGCACCCTGCGGAGGGCGCCAGGCATATTGGGACCATTAGGCACTCTGATGGGACGATTAAACGGGACAAGAGGGCGATTGAGGCTGTTTTCATTGACTTCTTCCGGCATCTTTACGCGAC
The DNA here is from genome assembly GCA_033557465.1 of Ichthyophis bannanicus. Lineage (NCBI taxonomy): Eukaryota > Metazoa > Chordata > Amphibia > Gymnophiona > Ichthyophiidae > Ichthyophis > Ichthyophis bannanicus. Next base: position 138,129,343 of record CM066035.1, on the reverse strand, counting down.
CGAGGGAGACCGGGAGGAAGAGGGTCAGGTGTTTTTGGATGGCTGCGTCCTACCGCGGCTCACTGCAGAACAACTCCAGTGTCTTAATCAGCCCATTTCGGGGAAGGAGGTTCAGGAGGGTATTAAACATTTGAAGAATGGCAAAGCTCCGGGGGTTGATGGCTTTCGTGAAGAGTTCTTTAAGCTCCTGGGCATTGCTATAGTGGCCCCCTTGGTGGGGTACTACGAGGATTTGGACCATAGAGGGAAATTCCCGTATGAAGCGAATAAAGCGTTAGTCACTATCCTGCCCAAGCCTGGGAGGGATCCCCTTCTTCCGGGTTCTTACCGGCCGATCTCGCTTCTTAATGTGGATATCAAACTCCTCGCTAAAATCATGGCCGACCGGCTGGCCCCTTTGCTACCGTCTTTGATTCATTCTAACCAGGTGGGTTTTGTGCGGGGTCATCATGTGTCCCACAACTTGTATCGGATCTTACTCTCCTTGTGTGCAGAGCACGTTATGAGCCGTGGTTCGTTACTTATCAGCTTTGATGCAGAAAGAGCGTTTGATAGGGTCCAGTGGGGTTTTATGTATCAGGTTTTGGAGGTTATGGGGTTCGCGGGCTTCTTTGTGGATGTAATCCGGTTGTTATACGCGGCTCCGATTGGGGCCCTGTTGGTGAATGGGGACATGACGGTGGACTTCGCTATTCAGAAGGGGACTCGGCAGGGCTGCCCTCTGTCTCCACTCTTATTCTTACCTTGGAGCCCCTTCTACATAAAATCCGTGCAACTACGTATTTTCGTGGGGTCCCGATGGGCCGCGAGGAATTTCGTGTGGCGGCCTTTGCAGATGACTTGTTAGTACACTTAGGAGATCCACAGGGTGGCTTACCTCCCCTTCTGCATCTCATAAGGGAATATGGGCTGGTCTCAGGTTTCAAACTTAATTTAGATAAATCGGAGGCAATGCTCCTGGGGGCGGCGGCTGGACAGGTTTGGCAGGGCACCTTCCCTTTGCGCTGGGCAAATGGTTATTTTAAATATTTGGGCGTTTACCTGCCGGCGGCTATTGGAGACCTCTATAGCCTGAATGTGGCGAGGGTGCTGGCCTCTATATCGTCGGCGGTGGATAGGTGGCGCGAGTTGCCGCTGTCTCTGGGAGGGAGGGTAGCTCTTTGTAAAATGACTCTCTTCCCTAAACTCCTTTACTTGCTGCAGACGCTTCCACTGTTTTTAAAATGCTCCGACCTTCGGAAAGTGGATCGGGAGTTTAATAGGTTGCTTTGGCGAGGAGGTCGGCCCCGGGTGCGTTTGAGTATACTTAGCCAGCCGCGCGAGTTGGGGGGTTTAGGCTTCCCGGATGTGCGGAAATATAATGTAGCCTGTTTGTTACGTTTTGCTCGGGACTGGCTGTGGGACCTAGAGGACTACTCTCCTGTCGGGACACTCGCAGAAGTGGTCTCTCCATTTCACTTGCGGTATCTTCTTCATGCTAAAGTGGCTCAGGGGGTGGGGGGGTATTTCGCCGAGTTCTTTTGGATCTGGTGCGTATGGCTTGGCGGTATTTTTGTGCTGGCCGCCAGCTCTCGGCCTATCACACACCCTATCTCCCTATACGAGGGAATGCGGCTTTTGTACCGGGGCTGGGGAGATCGCCTTTTCTGGCCTGGGACCGGATGGGGATCAGTAATTTGGAGCATGTGTTGAATTCTGAAGGGGCGATGGTGGACTTTGCCACGCTCTGCCAGCAACATCCTTTGACTTGCAACGATGCTTTTCATTATGCCCAACTTCGTAGTTATGTATGAATGATTCCTATGGGACCTTTGAACGGGGAGGTTAGTACGGAGATTGAGGTGGCGCTGTTAGGAGGAACACAGGGCATGAGTGTGTCTTGGTTATACAAAATGCTGTGGGAGGGGGCCCCCCCTCTTGATGTGGTGCCGCTGGCGGCAGCGTGGGCGGCTGATTTGGGGGAGGCGGTCAGTGAGGTTGAGCTCCTGAGTGGGATGGCGGCTGTTCCCTCTGTGAGTGTTTTTGTTCCTCACCGTGACACTCAATATAAGATCCTGCGGAGGTTATATTTTGCACCTCTTAGGGCGTGGAGAGCGGGAGTGGGAGAAACCCACTGTTGTCCCCGGTGTGCGGAGCCCCAGGCTATGCTAGGTCATATGTTTTGGCACTGTCAGGGTGTTCAGCCTTTCTGAAGGTGCGTGCCCACTTGGATGCTTGTCTGCACCAATCTGTGCCTTGGAGTGCTAAGATTGTGGTGCTTGATGTGTGGGAGCCCTCGTGGTCAGGATGCTTGGAAGCGGTGGAATGGCGCTGGATGCGATTGGTGTTGGTGACTGCTCGAATGACTGTGTTGCAGCAATGGCTGGACATTAAGGGCCCCCTGTATGGGCTTTGGCGAACCCACCTTCATCGGATCATGCTCATGGAGCAGATGTGGGCTCGTGGAAATGAGCGGCGGTGGCAGCGGTTCTTGGAGGGTTGGGGACCCCATTTGCAACTACTGCCCTGGAGAGCTCGCAGTAGGGTCATGCGACGGCCTTGAGGGTCTGGAATGGCAATGGAGACTGGGCAGCTCATCCGGTAGCCTTGGTCTACTTTGATGGTAGGTGTGCGAGTTTAGGTGACAGCCCAGCACTGGAGATAAGGGGGGGGGGCTTTGGGGAGGGAAGGGGTAGGATAGGTGAGGGAGGCCCGGGGGGGTGGGGGATAGAGCTGTAGGGGGGTTGGGGGGTGAGGGGAGAGGAGATAATGTGGGTATTAGCTTGTTTGCTTTCAGGAGGGTATTTGTTGACGGGCTTGGGAGCAGAGTCAACCCCAGGCTTGATATCTTCTTTTCAGGTTATCTTTTCTTCTCCTCTACCGTTGGGTGTGATTAGTTGGTTGTGTATTTGGGGGGAAGGGGGAGGGGGTTTTAAAACTTTAAATTTGTAGACTGTGTGTTTTAGTATACAGTATTGTAATTTGCTATTCACTTTCTCTGCTGCCACGTGTAGTGGTAGTCTGTATGGAGTATTGGTCCTGTTACTGCCTTCTTTGGCTCTTTGAACAAAAATCGATTGGTCATAAACAGAAGAGGGGAGGAGGAGGGGGATAAGGCTGAAAAAAGGTGAGACAATAATTCAAAGAGCAAATGTTAATGATATAGGTTCCTTTTTTGTTTAATGATACTATCGTGGTTGTATAGTTCGAAGTACATGCATTTCCATGATGTTACGGAAAGTGTAAAGTTTATGTTTTTGTCTCAATAAAGAAATTTAACATAAAGAGCTGTAAACACACTGTTTTTGTTCACTGTAAACCGTTTTGAATTGGAGAATGGTATATAAAAATGTTGAGGTCATTCATTCATGTATAGTATTCACACATCAGATTGAACCCAGCAGAACGAGACCCACACAGGATAAAAATGCTGCTCTCCTTTTGCTAGTGAGAGGACTGATAGTGAGGATCATGCAAAACTCTGTTTGATGTGTCAGGAGGATTGACTAACTCAAAAAGTCTGCCACAAATTAAAAAAAAAAAAAAGAGTCAAGAAGCACTGCACTAAGCAGCTCAAAGTGCAAAATCTCATGTTTGCCCAAGTAGGACTCATCACAAAAGGGAGTTAACAGTAAAAGGACCATCAGCTTCCCAGAGAAATGTCGTTTTTCTCATCCATTGCTTATTCTACATACATTTCAGATATAATGCCAGTGTCCACATCAAATATTTGCCCCACAGATATCAGCAGCTAGGGAGTCTAACTTGGTTCATCCAACCAAAAGGTGTCCCGTTGAATCTGCGACCTCCCCAGGGTCGAGAGTCCTCAGACTTCTCCAGGTTACGCTCTAGCTCTCTCCCAAGGCTGTAAACAGCTCGGCGCGCGCTGCGGGAAACTCCACAACTCGAGGCTATACAGAATCCACCAAGTCACCTTGCCTGCCGCGCCGCTAAAGCTGCCAGTGGGCGACAATGGCACAGCCTGGCTCCAGGTCCGAGGAGGGCTACAGTCATTCCTCACACACACTCCGCCGGGACGTCACCACAACCCGACGCTCTAAACGTCACCCACAGGAGAAAAAGTTTTGTCTCTTCACTCACCTTTTCCTCGTCCGACTGATTATGCGAGTTAACCAGCACAGCAAGAAAATCAGGTCGGTAGTATACTCGCTATCCGCGCTCCTTCCCCCCTTTCTTGTTCTTTGGAGGATCTCTGATGCCTCATCTAGCAAAGATTTAACGTTACGCGCCACAACTGGCGCTCACCGGCGGTTGTTGTTATTACGGGTCGGTTTCTCCAGATCCGTCGACACTCTCTGACCCCGCCCACGCCGTGCTTCCGTTACCATGGGAACCCTTAATCGCGTCTGGGCGGAGCCAAGAAAATCGGTAGGGTTTTGGGGACTGATCTGCGATCCGCCGTGGTACAGCTGAGCCGAGTAACGTTCGAAAGCTAATGGAAACGTGGGGGGAGTGAGGGAGGAAAGTGAACTCCTCGTTTGTCAACTTATGTCCGGAGTTTCTAACACTATTGCGCTTCACTTAAGCTTTTATCAGATCAAGATCATTTTCCTCCAACTTTGCAAGACAACCAGTGACTGTAACCATCGTATTACTTATTTTAAATATTTTTTCCTTTCTTGATATTTTATTTTGCTTGTCTACTGTTTTTTTTATAGCATTTTATTCCGTTTCACATAATGCTGTATTCGTTTAATTGTAATGCTATCGGTTGTATCATGCCTGACAACCCCAAGTGAGGAAGCATGAGAAAGACTCAACAACAACCATTGCTATACAGATACCACATTACCTGTAGAAAGTGAAGACCATCTGAAACATTTGTTTCTCAAGATAAAGGAACATAGTCTGAAATGGGCCTGCACCTTAATGTAAAGAAGACAAAGAGAAATAGTGGACAACTTTAACCTACTTGAATCAACTATCAATAAACAACAACTACTACTATTTAGCACTTCTAGAGTGCCACGCACACAGCGCTGCTAACCTAACCTAACCTAAAAGAGGTAGTCAGCATACATGAGAGTCCCTGCCCATCAGAGTCATACTCATCAGAGCTTACAATCTAGTTAGAGTAGTAAATATGCAATGTGTGCCTTCGAGTCAGTCCTGACTCCTGGCAACCCAGAAGCTCCTGGGTTTTCTTGGCAGTGTCACCGGAAGTAGATTGCCAGGCCTTTCTTCCGAGGCAGTGGAGGGTTAAGTGACTTGCCCAAGGCCACAAGGAGTGCTAGTGGGAATTGAACCCTGGTTGCTTGGTTACCAAGCCAGCGTTCTAACTACTAGGCTACTCCTCCACTCCACAGTTAAGAGTAGTACATTAGTTAAAAACAGTGTAGAATGTTAATCAGTTCTACACAAGGTACGGTATGGTGCAGTTTAGGCTGAAGTTGGTCAAAACATTGATGGGGGTTAGGGTGGGATGAGGAAGGAGTCAGGATCTGAATGCAACGGTGAAGAGGTGGGTCTTCAGCCTGGACAAAGAGGGCCAGGGAGGGTGCCTGGCGCACAGACACAGGTAGGTTGTTCCAGGCGTGAGGTGCAGCAAGGTGAAATGAACATAGTCAGGAGTTAGCAGTGCGGGTGAAGGGCATTGCTAGAAGTAATTTGTTAGTGGAACGCAAATTTCGAGAGGGGACGTAGGGAGAGATAAGAGGTACTGAGGGGCCACAGAATGAGTGCATTTATAGGTCAGCAGGAGAAGCTTGAATTGGATGCGGAACTGGACCGGAAGCCAGTGAAGTGGTCTGAAGAGAGGACTAACATGGGCATAGCGAGGCTGGCAGAAGATTAGTCGAGCAGCGTGATTTTGTATAGATTGAAGGGGAAGGAGGTGGCTCACGGGAAGACCAGCAAGGAGTAGGGTGCAGTAATCGAGGCGGGAGGAGATTAAGGAGTGGATAAGCATTTTGGTTGTGTGTTCAGAGAGGAAGGGACGGATTTTGCTGATGTTATAGAGAAAGAAGCAGCAGGTCTTAGCTACAAGCTGGATATGAGCAGAGAAGGAGAGAAAGGTGTCAAAGATAACCCCTAGATTACGGGCCAAGGGAACAGGAAGGATAGCAGATCCATCAACATGGATTGAAAGAGGAGGAATTGGGGGGGGAGGAGTTAGGTAGAAAGACAAGGAGTTCAGTCTTGGACATGTTCAATTTCAGTCGTCAATGAGACATCCAGGCAGCGATGTCCAAAAGACAGGCAGAGATCTTGGACTGGGTTGCCAGGGAAATATTAGGTGTAGAGAGGTAGATTTGTGAGTCATCGGCATAGAGATGGTACTGAAAGACATGGGAGGAGATAAGGGCACCAAGGCCTTGGGTATAGAGAGAGAAGAGGAGGGGGCCTAAGACAGATCCCTGGGGTACACCTACATGGAGCAGGGAGGTGGAGGAGCCCCCAGAGCATACGCTGAATGAGCGATGGGAGAGGCAGGAGGAGAACCAGGATAGTACGGAGTCCTTCAAGCCAAATGAGGAGAGGGTGATGAGGAGAAGGTTGTGGTCAACGGTGTCAAAGGCAGCAGAAAGGTCAAGAAGGATGAGGATAGAATAGAGGCCCTTGGATTTAGCCAGGAACAGGTCATTTGTGACTTTTGTGAGTGCCGTTTCAGTGGAGTGAAGAGGACAGAAGCCAGATTGAAGTGGGTCGAGGAGGGCTTGGGAGGTGAGGAAGTCGAGGCAGCGACGGTGGCCTGCACATTTTAGTAGTTTGGATACGAAGGGAAGGAGGGAGATGGGTCGATAGTTAGAAGGGCATGTGGGATCAAGAGAGGGTTTCTTGAGGAGGGGTGTGACAACAGCATGTTTGAAGTCAACGGTGACAATTGCAGTGGAGAGTGAGAGGTTGAGGATATGAATGATGGAGGGGGCAATGGTGAGGGGGATGGAACGGAGGAGATGGGTGGGGATAGGGTCTGATGAACAGGTGGTGGGTTTGGAGGAGGACAGAAGGAGTGCAGTTTCTTCCTCAGAGATCGGAGGGAAGGAGGAGAGGGTGGCAGGGGGAGTATGGGTGGGGGAGGTAGAGAATTGGAGGGTAATCTTGTGGATTTTCTCATGAAAGTAGTCGGCTAGGGTTTGGGCCGAAAGGGAGGGCGGGATTGGGGGCGGGGGGGGACCTTGAGGAGGGAGTTGAGGGTATTAAAGAGATGGAGAGGATCAGAGGCAAGGGAGTTGGTCAGATGGATGTAGTAATCTTGTTTGGCAAGTGCTAAGGCTGACTGGAAGGAGCCAAGCATGAATTTGAAGTGTAGAAGGTCTTCCGGGGAGCGGGATTTGGACCAAGCTCGCTCAACAGAACGGGAGCAGATGCATAGGTAACGGATTGTGGGTGAAAGCCAGGGTTGGGGAGTAGATCGTTTGACAGGACGTGGGGTGGGAGAGGCAAGAGTGTCAAGGGATGAGGATAATGTAGCATTGTATGAAGATAATGCCTCGTCGATGGACTTGGAGGATAAAATGGCAGAAAGAGATGGAGAGATGGTGGAGGAGAGAGTCAGGGGATCAATATTATGAAGGTTTCTAAATAGGATGGAGGAGACAGGATGAGGTTGGGACGGCGGATGTTGAAGAGTAAATGTTAAGAGGTGATGGTCAGATAAGGGAAGGATTGATTTGCGTAAGTTTGAAGGAGAGGAGTTGGAGAATAGTATTAGGTCAAGGCAGTGGCCGTGTAGATGTGTGGGGGCAGTGGAGCAAAGTTGGAGGTCGAACGAGGAGGTAAGAGCGAGTAACTTTGAGGCATGGGGGTCAGAGAGGTTGTTGATGTGAATGTTGAAAATCGCCAAGAATAAGAGTGGGGGAGGAGGGATCCATAAAGGCAGAAAGCCAGGAGTCGAAGTCAGCGAGGAAGGTTGATTTGGATTTCTCCGGTGGGCGATAAATAACAGCTATTCGGAGGGGAAGTGGTGAGAGAAGGCGAATGGAGTGGACTTCGAAGGAGTCTCCATGGGGTGGCAGAAGGGGTTGGAATTGGCAGGAGGGAGAGAGTAGGAGGCCAACACCACCACCGCGACTAGTAAGTCGGGGTGTATGGGAGAACTGGTAGCCCCCATAGCAGAGAGAGGCAATGGATGCAGTGCAAACAATGGGTGGCAACAGTATGCAAAACAAAACAAAACAAAACAATGGGTGGCAGAGTATGGGTAGCAACAGTATACAAATGGGTAGCAACAGTATGGGTGGCAACAGTATGCAAAACAATGGGTGGCAGCAATATACAAAACAATAGGTGGCAGTACAATGCAAGCAATGAATAGGGAGTGGATAACGGTTCTATGCAGCGACGGGTATGCAGTTCTATGCCCAGCAGTGGGTAGCAGTGCACTGTAGGCAATGGGAGCAGTGCTAAGCAGGCAGAGGGTAGTGGTGTTGTGCAGGCAGTCGGTAGTAGTTCAATGCCAACATTGGGTAGCAGTACATCGCAGGCAGTGGGTAGCAAGTTCTGGGCGGGTAGTGGGAGGAAGAACAGTGCCAGCAGTGGGAAGCAAGACAAAAGAGTTCAAAAGAGAGTTACTTGAGGGTGCAAGGGTGGAGTTTGTGAGATGGTTTGATCTGGAGGCAATGTACGGAGGAGCAACAAGCCTGCTCGACCCCAGCAGCTGCGGGGAATGGGTAGTGCAAGCAATGGGTAGCCAGTTCAGTGCAGGTGGTGGGTAGCAGGTCATTGCATGTGGTGGGTAGCCAGATCAGTGCAATGCAGGATAAGTTGCAGATACAGGGGTAGGGATAGTGAAGGGGCAATGGGAAACAGTGGAGACATTTGGCTGTGGGTAGTAGAAGCAGTGGGGTGGTTACTTCGTAAGGAGGATGGTAGGATCAGGTGGCAAGGTGTGGAGGAGAGTCATGTTGAGGCGCCTTGGTCCCCACCTAAGGGCCATGCCAAAGGGCCCTCTGGTGAGGCCCTCAGGCGTGGGCGCGCCCGATGGCGCTTCCTTTAGTGGTGCTGGAGGAGGGGGGCCTGGAGCAAGCTGTCCGGCGTGGTGCCTCTGTGCCTGATGGCACTTTCCTTAGTAGTGCTGGAGGAGGAGGGCCTGGAGCAAGCCGTCCGACGTGGTGCCTCTGCGCCCGATGGCGCAACTGGTCAACAACAAGCAGTCAAGAAATCCAATGAGGCATTGCTCTTAGCAGAATGGCTATGAAGGACCTAGACAAGATTCCCAAGAGCAGCGATGACTCTCTCTATACAAAGATTTGACTCATTCAAGCCATGATATTTTCAATAACTTCATATAGTGACATAGTATATGACAGCAGATAAAGACCAGCATGGTCCATCTAGTCTGCCCAGCATGGATGTGAAAGTTGGACAGTAAAAAAAAATAGGAGGAAAATTGATGCCTTTGAATTATGGTGCTGGTGACGAATACTGTGTATACCACGGACTGCCTGAAGAACAAACCATTCAGTAATAGAGGAGATCAAACCCAAGCTTTCTTTAGAAGCTCAGATGACAAGACTTCGACTTTCATACTTTGGAAACATCATGCAAAGAAAGAGGTCATTAGACAAAGACATCATGCTTGGCAAGGTAGAAGGTCAAACCAAAAAGGGAAGGCCAGCAATGAGATGGATCGATACAACAACAGCAGCAGTGAGTGCCACTCTGTCAACAGAATGGTAATAATGGGTGAATTCAATTACCCCGGTATTGACTGGGTCAGTGTCACGGCAGGACATGCTAGGGAGATAAAGTTTCTAGATGAAATAAATGACTGCTTCTTGGAGCAACTGGTTCATGAACCGACCAGAGGGGAAGCCATTTTGGACTTAGCCCTTAGTGGAACACCAGATCTGGTGCAAGAGATAAGGGTGTTGGGGCCACTTGGCAATAGTGATCATACCATGATCACGTTTGATTTAATTAATGGAGGAGGGATGGTAAGGAAATCCACATTACTACCTTTTAACTTTCGAAAGGGAGACTATGATGTTGTTGTTGTTGTTAAGTGCCGTCGAGTCGGAGTCAACACATGGCTACCCTCTGGATAGCTATCCTAAATTGTGTTTGGTCTTCAGTCAGGCGGCTCATTGTTGACAGACTGGTACCCATAGCTGCTGTTATTGTATTGATCCATCTCATTGCTGGCCTTCCTCTTTTACATTGACCTTCTATCTTGCCAAGCATGATATCTTTCTCTAATGACCTCTCTCTTCGCATGATGTGTCCAAAGTATGAAAGTCGAAGTCTTGTCATCTGAGCTTCTAAAGAAAGCTTAGGTTTGATCTCCTCTAGTACCGACTGGTTTGTTCTTCAGGCAGTCTATGGTATACACAGTATTTGCTGCCCAGCACCATAATTCAAAGGCATCAATTTTCTTCCTGTCTATCTTTTTCATTGTCCAGCTTTCACATCCATATGATGTTATTGAAAATACCATGGCTTGAACAAGTCAAATCTTTGTATGGAGAGAGACATCTCTGCTCTGGAGAATCTTATCTAGGTCTTTCATAGCCATTCTGCCAAGAGCAATGCATTGTCTGAGTTCTTGACTGCTTGTTGCTTCTTTATTGATAGTTGATCCAAGTAGGTTAAAGTTGTTCACGATTTCAATTTCTTCTCCTTCAACGATGAACCTGTTGATTATGCCAGTTGTCATGATCTTTGTCTTCTTTACATTAAGGTGCAGGTCCATTTTGAGACTATGCTCTTTGATTGTGAGAAGCAAATGTTTCAGATCATCTTCACTTTCAGCCAGTAATGTGGTATCATCAGCATAGCAAAGGTTGTTGATGAGTCTTCCACCAATCTTCACACCTCTGTTGTCTTCATACAATCCTGCTTCTCTGATGATTTGTTCTGCATATAAATTAAACAGGTAGGGGGAAAGTATGCAGCCTTGTCTTACACCTTTGCTTATTTGAAACCATTCTGTTTCTCCTTGTTCCGTTCAAACTGTTGCTTCTTGATCAATGTACAGATTGTGCAAGAGTATGATCAGGTGTTCTGGTATACCCATGCTTCTTAATGTGGCCCAGAGTTTCTCATGGTTTGCATAGTCAAAAGCCTTGCTATAGTCGATAAAGCACAAATAGATATCCTTTTGGTATTCTTTAGTCTTTTCAAGGATCCATCTCACATCCGCAATGATGTCTCTCGTTCCTTGCCCTTTCCTGAACCCTGCTTGCACTTCAGGTAGTTCTCGTTCCAGATATGGTGGTTGTAGTCTCTTTTGAATAATCTTCAGTAGAATCTTGCTGGCCTGTGGGATCAGAGCGATTGTGCGATAATTTCCAGTCAGTTGGATCACCTTTCTTTAATATTGGTATAAACACAGATCTTTTCCAGTCAGTTGGCCATGATGTTGTCTTCCATATTTCTTGGCAGAGCCTTGTAAGTACGGTAACAGCTGCATCAGATTGCTGTAATACTTCTATGGGAATGCTATCAATGCCTGGTGCTTTGTTCTTTGATAAGGCTTTCAATGCTGCTTCAACTTTTTCTTTCATCACCAATGGTTCCTGATCATAAGGTACAGGTTGAAACGACTGTTGGCCCACTTCATCTTTATCATATAAAAACTCTGTATATTCCTTCCACCTTTTCTTGATCTTCTCAGCATCATTCAACATAGAACCTTGAGCATCTTGTAACATTCCAATTCAAGACTGGAACTTTTTCTCTAACTCTCGTAGCTTTAGGAAAGCCGATCTTGTTCTTCCTCTAATAGTTTCTGCTTCTCTTTCCTTGCATGCATCGTTGTAGTACTTTTCCTTGTCCCGTCTTGCTGCACGTTGGAAATCTCTGTTGAGTTCTGTGATTGTCTTTCTTTCTCCTCTGGCTTTAGCTTCTCTGTTTTCTGGGCAATTTTCAGAGTTTCTTCCGTCATCCATTTTGGCCGTTTTTTCTTTTTCAGCTTTTGTAGCGACTTCTCACTTTCTTCCAACACAAGGTCTGGCACATCAGCTGAGACCTGTCCATCTAGGGAGACCCTGCCAGTAGTTAAACTACCGATAGTTTAGCTCTCAGCATCACTGATGCACACAAGCCCTCACAGCACAACAAGCTGCAAACCAAGTGAGGGGAGACTATGATAAAATGAGGAAAATAGTTAAGAAAAAACTAAAAGGAGCAGTTGCAAAGGTTAAATACTTACATCAAGCTTGGGTGTTGTTTAAAAAAAAACACTATCTTGGAAGCCCAGACCAGCTGTATTCCACCCTATAAGAAAAGTGGAAGTAAGTCCAAAAAACTGCCAGCAAGGTTTAAAGGTGAGGTCAGAGAGGCTGTTGTTGCCAAAAAAGCATCTTTGAGGAAATGGAAAAAAGAGCCAAATGATGAAAACTAGAAGCAGCACAAGCACTGGCAAGTTAAATGCAAGGCATTGATAAGTCAGGCAAAGAGAGAATGTGAGAAGAAATTTGCAGTGGAAGCAAAAACACATAATAGAGACTTTTTCCAAGTACATTCGTAGCAAAAAACCTGTGACAGAGTCAGTTGGACCATTAGAGGATAGAGGGGTAAAAGGGGCAGTAAGAAGGGACAAGGCTATAGCGGAGAGATTGAATGAATTCTTTGCTTCAGTCTTTACTGAGGAAGATGTAGGGAAGTTACCCATGACTGAAGTGGTATTTAAAGGTGATGCTGCAGAAGAATTGAAATAAATATCGATATATCGGGAAGATGTATTACAACTTTTTGATAAACTGAAGAGTAGCAAATCACCTGGACTGGATGGTATACATCCAAGGGTGTTGAAATTACTGAAATATGAGATGGAAGACCTGCTATTAGTAATCTGTGAACTATCATTAAAATCATCTGTAATACCTGAAGATTGGAGGATCGCCAATGTAACCCAAATTTTTAAAAAGGGTCCAAAGGGTGATCTGGGAAACTACAGACCAGTGAGCCTGATGTCAGTACCGGAAAAAATGGTAGAAACCATCATAAAGAACAAAATTACTCAGCATGTAGATAGTCATGGCTTAATGGGATAGATTCTCTAAATCAAAAATGGGTCTGTCTCAGTGAATGACCACTATAAGGCAATAAAAAAAATACCTCATTCAACTCTTTACCAAAGCAATCTGGCTCAGTGATTCTCAATTGTCACAACATGGCCTCAGAAATAACCGTTGGCACTAACAAACTCTGGGGTTATCGTGTTATTCTCCCAGACATGTGCCGGTTTAACATCAATGGCTTATGTTGATCAACACAAACAGTATCACGATGTACCATGAGCAAATTGAAACACATTTATTTATTTAGCTGTATTTGTATCCCGCTTTTCACCGGGTCAAAGCGGCGTTACATAAAAGGGTGGGGAAATTAAGTAAGGGCGGGGCCATCACCGGGGAGGCAACATTGATGATTTTGACATAGGACAGACTTTGGACATGGGACAGACTTTGGACATGGGCAGGTTAATGTAGCTTTGAGTCAGAGGTTCATGGCGGACGAAATCAGAGGTTAGTGCGCTTTTTGGTGGGGGTCGTGTTGAGGTATTCTTGGAACAGGATGGTTTTCAGCTGTTTTCTGAAAGATGGTAGATCGGCATTGTTTCTGAGACAAGTCGGTAGAGAGTTCCATAGTGATGGAGCATAAAGTTCAAAGGCTCGATTGCAGGTCCGTTGCGAGCATTTGGTTCTTTTGTGAGGGAATTGCTGGAGGTTTGTCTGGTAGTTCTGCCGTGGGCTGGACGAGACAGTAGGGTGCGAAGCTGGGTGTTCTGTGTTTGATGGATGGCTTTGTGGGTGAGTAGGATGGCTTTGTATTTTGACCTTGCTTCGAGGGGAAGTATGTGTAGGTCTTTCAGAATTGGGGTGATGCGGTCGGTTTTCTTTGCACTCTGAATGATTCTTGCTGTCGTGTTCAGAGCTGTTCGGAGGGGGTTGGTCTGTGTGGCTGGAAGGCCATGGTAGATTATGTTATAGTAGTCCAGATGTGGGAGCGTCAAGGCTTGCATTACAGTTCGGAAGTCTTGGGGGCTTGTTTACAAAGCCGCGGTAGTGGTTCGCGATCGCGATCGCAGCCGCAGCCCCATTGAAATCAATGGGGCCGCGGCTCCGATTACGATCGCAAACCGCTACCGCGGCTTTGTAAACAAGCCCCTTGGTGTTCAAGAAGGGGTCTAAGACGTTGCACTGTTCTTGCCTTGTGGAATATAGTTCCGGAGGTTTTGGAGATTTGCTGCTTTAAGGTGAGGGCTTGGTCAATAATAATGCCCAGGTATCTTATTTGTGGTTGTATTTGAATTCTTGTGGATCCTATGTTGAGGTGTGTAGGTGGAGTGAAATCTGGGTCTCTTGTGACTATGAGGGCTTGTGATAAGGAAGCTTATCATAGCTCAGGTAGGAGCTATAGAAAAGATGATGTGACTCTGAACAAGCAACCTGTCAGTTCTGGTAGAAGTGAGAAAACAGAGTTTTCACATAAAAGACTACCAGTCCCAGAATGCACCAGGTTTCCAGCAGCCATGAGAGGGGCTGAAGTGAGAAAATGTGTGTGCAATCAAGAGAGCTATGAGGTAATCCCTAAGCACTCATCTCAAAGGGCAGGGCCTGATTCAAGACAGCTGCGCTGTGTTAGGGAGCAGCACACATTAGAACAGGATAAGAATAGAGCTTATTCTTCAGATAACAGCTTCAGGGAGAGCTACAAGAACAGCTTCAGAAAGAGATACAGAGACAGCAACGGCTACAAGCTCAAGCACCAGTATCACCTGGAGAAACAGAAGCCAAGCCAAGCGGATAGAGAAAGAAGGAAACTCTCTGGAAGGAAGAGAAGAAAGGCCATTGGAAGGTCTGGGAGATTCCAAGGCAGTACTCATACTGGGAGGTATTCCAAAAGCCAGCAGAGTCCATTGGACTGGATTCAGCCAGAGGAATGGAGTGGCAGAGATAGGAATCACCAGTGGCTACCTGGAAGAGAGAAGACTGCATGTGGAAGGGACTTTCAGACCAAGGCCAGAAGGTATGTGAGAGGAGATCCAGTGTCCAGGGATCAAGATTGGAAGGCTGGACATCAGAATTGGATTACATATTGGCCAGGCTATACAGAGAGGAATAATGATAGCAGGAGAGGCTCAGGTATGAACACTGATCCAGACCCTATCTATAATAGAGAATGGCAGCAAGGGAATGAGCATTTTCATGATAGTGCCTTAATGAAAGACTCGTCTGTGCCAATGTATGATAATGACCCTATGCTGATTGATACAGCAGATGAAAGTACAGTTTATATGGACTGTTCTCTATCTAAATGCTATTGCTAGCTTTCTCTGAGCAAACACATCAGCCATCACAAAGAAACCTAACTTTGTTCTTTATTTCCACTGCAAACAGCTCTTAAAGCAGGATTTGGGCTCACACAGTAGCAGCCAGCCAGCTAAAGGCTTTCAGCTGGTCCATTGATAGTAATTAGGGCTGCACCTGATTGTGTGGGTGAGCAAGGGAGAATCACTGCTGAGATCTGCGTGGAAAATAAGCAGAAGTTAACCTAACCAGCAAAGTTTATTCTTTTCTTTGTGCCTTTGTATTTGGTAATTATTTGCTAAGAAAACATTAGCTAATTGCCTGACAAGCTGAAGGTTGTTTCTGGTTTACTTTGTGTTTTTTTTGTTATCCATTTAAACACTGCAAGCAAGTAACCTCATTTATAGTGCTATCAAGCATACATGTGCTGGGTGAATTAAACCCCATCAATAAAAGAAGTATTTTATTGATCTTACCACTTGGTTTCACAACTCAAATTATTGTCATCAGCTGTGTTTGGGAGTGAATGAACTACAATACCCACAATACCTTGCAAGAATCATATGAATATATGCATCGTCAAGATTGTGTAAGTTCTCACCCTAGGCAGCCGTCTGACAGGCTTCAGTTTTCTTTATGTTGATGGATAGGTTGTTTGCTTGTAACCAGTCGGACACCTCGGAGAAGCATGCGGATAGATGGGTGTTTGTTGGGTTCGTGGTTGTAATGGGGGCGTAGAGCATGATATCGTCAGCATATATGTGGAAGTTGATGTTGTGGGTGCGTATGACTGAGCAGAGTGGTTGAAGGTAAATGTTGAAGAGCATGGCTGACAGTGTGGATCCTTGGGGCACTCCTTGGTGTTGCTGGAATGGGGGGGATGTCAAGGTGCTGGTACGGATTAATTGTTCTCTGTTGGTTAGGTAGGATTGGAACCACTTTAGTACGATGTCTTTGATCCCAATTGTGCGTAGTCTGTTTATGAGGATGTTGTGGGAGATGGTGTCAAAAGCTGCAGATATATCAAGGAAGATCATGGCATATCCAGAGTGTTTTTCTTGTGTTCCTATGAGGAGAGTGTTCATCAGTGTGGTCATGAGGGTCTCAACCCCATGTAGGGGGTGGAAGCCATGTTGTTGCGGGTCCAATATGTTGTTGATATCCAGGTGTTCCTGTAGTTGCTGTTGGACGATCTTCTCGATTATCTTGGCAGTGAAAGGTAGGCTTGCTATGGGTCTGTAGGATGCTGGATCAAGGGGATCCAGGTTTTGCTTTTTTAAGGATGGTCGGATAATTGTAGTTTTGAGGGCATCTGGCATGTGTCCTTGGGAGAAAGATTCATTGACGATATGGGCTAATGGCGTGCTCAGTTCATTTTTGGATTTCTTTATCCAGTCAGTGGGGCAGGGGTCTAGTGGGGAGGTGGTGGTGTTGAGGCAGGAGATGGTGGTTGATATTTTGTCTGGTGAAGTTTCTTTGAATGCGGTCCAGTCACTGTGTAAGTTAGGGTGAAGGTCTGTTGTTGTGGTCCCTACGTTTAGCTGGGAGTTCTGCGGTCGTTGTAGTTGTTTGTATTGACGGGCCAGTAGCTCTGGTGGGATCTTCGGTAATTGGTCAGAGTTCTGGGGTGCCTTTGTCAGTTTTTTGACAATCTGAAAGAGTTCACGAGGTTTGTTTATGGAGGTATTTATGATTTTCATGTGGTAGATTTTCTTTGCTTTGTCGGTCTCATAGTGATATGCATTGAGTTCATATAGGTATTTTGTTTTGTCATTTTCGCCTTTGGTTTTTCTCCATTTTCTTTCATATCTTCTAAGTTTTGTTTTTAGCTTCCGGAGACTGGGAGTAAACCATCTGGCCTTTGTGGAAGGAGGTCTGGTGATGGCTTTGTTTGTTGATGCTTCAGATGCAGTGGAGATCGTGGTATTCCAGTTCTGTATTAGATCATTGATGTTACTGGAGTTTGCTTGTAGATTGGGTAGAATTTGTGCTAAGAAGTCTTCTTTGTTAAAGGTTTTAAATATTCGTATGTGGTGTCCCTCTTCCTTGTTGGTCTTATGTTGGTAGGTGTAGGATATGGTGATGAGGTGGTGGTCAGACCAGGGTACCGGCGATATTTGTGGGTTCTTTCCAGAGGCGGCGGTTGTGGAGTTTAGGAATATGAGGTCTAGAGTGTTGCCTTTGTCATGAGTGGGTTCCTGTATGATCTGTATCAGATCCATCGCAGACATAGCGGTGTGGAAGGTTGTTGCTTGTTCATCTTGCAGCGATGGGAGGTTGAAGTCTCCTAGGATGATTTGTTCCTTTGTCGAGCTGGTGCTTTCTGATATGAATTGGAGTATCCTCGGTAGGTTAGTGGTCGTGGTAGGTGCACGGTAGATTAGACATACTGAGAGGTGTTTATTGGTGATGGTGAGGAGGTCAGCTTCATTGGTGGTTTCTGATGAAAGGATCCTGAGGTGGAGGTCTGTTTTCACGATGATAGCGACACCCCCTCCTTTGGTGTGTGCTCGGGAGCAGTGATGGAGGGTATATCCTTCTGGGGTTAGTTGGTTCATTAGTACCGTGTCAGTATCAGTCAGCCAGGTTTCTGTTATACATAGGAGGTCTATCTGCTCATTTGTGATTAGGTCTTGGAGCATGTGGTATTTATTTCTAACAGAGCGTGCGTTGATAAGTGAGATGGTGATGTGGTGATGGGTTGGGGGTTTGGGGGTGTGGGTTTGCGTGTGCTGAGTGTGGGAGTGGTTTTGTTTTGGTTTGTAGGTGTGTGTGGGTTGTGCTGCTGGGAGAGTGGGCCAAAGTAGGTTATTGTGTGTGCATGGATGGGGGGGGGTAGAAGGTCAGGAGGGGGGTGAGGAGGTAGATGGGGGCTAAGAAAGGTGGCATGATCAATGAGAGTACCTGGTATTTGGGGACCAAGCTGGGCTTCGGCGTTGTTGGTTGCTGTTTTTCTATCTTTGCTGCTGCAGCGGGTCGTGGTGTTATCTTGTTGTTGCGGCTGTTGTTGCAATATTCCTTTCTCTGGTTTTAGCAGTGGAGTCCCGGTCGAGTAGGGACTGGTTGTTCGGTTTGTTTTTTTGTAGGCGCCGCGCCTAAGGGCCACGCCAAAGGGCCCTCTGGCGAGGTCCTCAGGCGCGGGCCCGCCCTGCAGGGACACTGCTTTTAAGCCCTGCTGATGCCAGCTCCCACTGCCCCGATTGGGCAGGAGCTAGGAGGGGAGGTGAAATGTCCCGGCAGCGGTGTCTCTGCGAGCAGGGACGCTGCTTTTAAGCCTGCTGAAGCCGGCTCCCACTGCCACGATTGGGCAGGAGCTAATCCGGCTCCCACTACCCCGATTGGGCAGGAGCTAGGAGGGGAGGTGAAATGTCCTGGCAGCGGCGTCTCTGCGAGCAGGGATGCTGCTTTTAAGCCCTGCTGAAGCCGGCTCCCACTGCCCCGATTGGGCAGGAGCTAATCTGGCTCCCACTGCCCCGATTGGGCAGGAGCTAGGAGGGGAGGTGAAATGTCCCGGCAGCGGCGTCTCTGCGAGCAGGGACGCTGCTTTTAAGCCCTGCTGAAGCCGGCTCCCACTGCCCCAATTGGGCAGGAGCTAGGAGGGGAGGTGAAATGTCCCGGCAGCGGCGTCTCTGCGAGTAGGGACGCTGCTTTTAAGCCCTGCTGAAGCCGGCTCCCAGTGCCCCGATTGGGCAGGAGCTAGGAGGGGAGGTGAGATGTCCCGGCAGCGGCGTCTCTGCGAGCAGGGACGCTGCTTTTAAGCCCTGCTGAAGCCGGCTCCCACTGCCCCAATTGGGCAGGAGCTAATCTGGCTCCCACTGCCCCGATTGGGCAGGAGCTAGGAGGGGAGGTGAAATGTCCCGGCAGCGGTGTCTCTGTGAGCAGGGACGCTGCTTTTAAGCCCTGCTGAAGCCGGCTCCCACTGCCCCGATTGGGCAGGAGCTAATCCGGCTCCCACTGCCCCGATTGGGCAGGAGCTAGGAGGGGAGGTGAAATGTCCCGGCAGCGGCGTCTCTGCGAGCAGGGACGCTGCTTTTAAGCCCCACATGAAAAAATACTTAGCTCATTCAAAGACGTGATGCTGAGCATAATACTCCATGAGTCTTGTATATTTTTTTGAGAATTTTTTAGTGTTGTGAATTTTCTTCCACTTTCAATCAATAACTCAAAACTTGTCCCAACGCCAGCCTTGTAAGGCGCCCGTGCGTTTCTCCGTGAAGGGTTTCTCAAGGGACTTGATCATGAAGTTATATTCCTAAAAATGACATCATAAATGACTGAACTATGCTGTTGTTATGCTTAAAACATATACCACATTATCTATCTTAAAACAAATGAAACAGAATGGTTGTTTGATAAAAACCTGACAATGCTGCGGCTGAACTGCTCATTCCGACTTTCTCCATCTCATGCTCTGGGGAATCCAACAAACGCCGTGCATGCGAACAAAAGGTGGAGCAGCCCTGATTTAAATGCCCCTAAGAACATACTCTCATTGGTCGAACGTTACACACAAGCTGCCCAATCTATGCTTTGATTCAATCCTCCCGGTTGTACCGTGGCTAGTGTGTAAATCCACCACTGTTCTCTATAGATCAGCCACTGGTCACGGGTTCTTCCTGACACAGGTTTTGTCACCATTTCTATACACCAACAACGAAGTTGGGAAAATGTATGATTATATAGTAAACAGTGTTGAACTAGAGGAGCTTCTCTGCGGGCACACCGGAGCCGACTTGCATGTTCCTGCATCCGAACCCGAAACGGACGGATCGTTTTTCCTATGTAGAGCAAAGCACAAGGGCATTGCACAGCGTAGACCACATAAGTGGACTCGCAAGTGGTGGCATTTTTTAATTTATAAGTGATATCATTATAAATAAAGCTCTTCCGTTCTAAAGTAATTTCACATATTGCACAGCCTCCACATTTTTGATGACCTAGGTTCAAAACGTCCGACAAAGATGACATTGGGGCTCTCAACTTAATAGGACTCAAATATTCCTTTAGATTGCGACTCCGTTTCCAAACACAGTGTACTGATTTACCTTGTATCCCTGGTACTGCTTCAAGGATGTCACCATATTTTCGAAAAATGCGTTGTATACTCAAACTTACTGGTGAATAAGAGGTAATGAAATTGATATGCTGATGATCACTGTGGCATGCTTCATGTTTCCTTGGTGATAATAATAAATCACGATTGATGTGCCACGCTCGCCGATAGGCTTGGCGTACTACAGAGGAAGGATATCCTCTTTCAGCAAAGTTAATCTTCAAGTTTTTAGACAAATTCTTGTAAGTTTGTAGACTAGAGCAATTGCGGCGATATCGCAAGAACTGGGACAGTGGAAGGCTGTCTTTTAAATTCGGAGGGTGGGCACTGTCGTGATGAAGGAAAGTGTTCCAGTCTATAGATTTACAGTAGACAGAAGTGCCCCAACCATTTGTTTGCCTCGTGACTTGCACATCCAAATACGTGATATTGCATTTGTGAAAATCACTAGTGAATTTGATGTGAACATCCTGAGAATTCAGCCACTGAAGAAAAGAACTTAACAAGGATTCAGTGCCCCGCCACAGCATAAAAACGTCATCGATGTAACGATGCCAAGCCTTGATGTTAACCAAATAGGGTGATGTGGGGAAATAACCTTCTTCAAAAGCCCCCATATATAGATTAGCTACTGATGGGGCGCATGTGGCGCCCATTGCCACCCCTGACACTTGATGGTATAAAACCCCCTGAAACTCGAAATAGTTGCGAAAAAGGGCTAAGCCTGTAAGGGCTTGTAGAAATTGTAACTGCTGCGAAGACAAATCTCACCGAGCAATCAACATTTGTTGTACTATGGTACTGGCTACCTCCTGTGGAATGCTCGTGTAGAGGGACTGAACGTCCAAGGTTACCATAAGTATTTCATCGTCAGTGGCCCAGCCTGACAAGCCCCGTAAAATAAGTAAAAAATGAGTCGTATCCCGAATATAAGAAGGGATGTCTTGCAACAATGGACGCAAAAACGAGTCCAAGTATGTAGAGATGGGCTCTAACACCGTTCCTTTGGTTGATACTATTGGACGGCCCGGAGGCCTGGTTAAGTGTTTATGAATTTTTGGAACCGTGTAAAATTGGGCTGTTCTTGGAGCAGGAACATTCAAGTACTGATATTCCTTCTTGGAAATAACCTT
Organism: Ichthyophis bannanicus; assembly: GCA_033557465.1. Classification (NCBI taxonomy): domain Eukaryota; kingdom Metazoa; phylum Chordata; class Amphibia; order Gymnophiona; family Ichthyophiidae; genus Ichthyophis; species Ichthyophis bannanicus. Next base: position 138,107,960 of record CM066035.1, on the reverse strand, counting down.
GTCTTTCAAAGCTGCTTGCATCAGTTCTTTAATTACAGCCTGAAGTTCAATCCTAGGATCCTGCTCTAATACTGTATAGGTTGTGGAATCACGAAGTTGTGTCAAAGCTTCTTGAAGATAAAAATCTCGTGTTTGTATAACTATCGCCCCTCCCTTGTCGGCACGACGAATCACCCAATCCATTCGAGATTGCAATTCTTTTAGTGCAACTTGCTGTGTCCAAGAAAGGCGAACATGAGTGGAGGAGTAGCCTAGTGGTTGGGGCAAGGTACTTCAGGCCAGAAGGTCGGGGGTTCAAATCCCACTAGAGGACAGCAACCTTGGGCCGGAAGGACTGGGGTTTCTAGTCCCACAGGTGCTCCTTGTGGTCTTGGGCAAGCCACTTAACCCTCCATAGCCCATGTTCCCTGTAAAATAGTTATCTCCAAGTTATAATGCCCTGTTCAATGTAATTTCAGTTTGTTCAATGTAAACTGCACTGATGCAGAATAGCGCGGTATATAAGAGAATGTAAATTAAAAATAATAATAATAATAATAATTACGTGTTGGGCGAGTATTAGCCAATTTTTTCACCTCTTGAAATACAAGGTCTTTAAAAATTTGTATTGCTGGATGAAACGGGCCAGGTGGTGTCCAGTTAGACTTTAAAGGTAACTGGACTCGCCTCAACGCCATGGGTTCTGTGATCCATGGTTCACCTGATGGCGTAGAAAAATAATTTTTCAAATGAAGCTTTCGTACTAAGCTTTCTAAATCAATACGAAACTGGAAAAGATCAAAATGTATAGTGGGGACATATGAAAGACCTCTCTCCAAAAGGCCCTCTAAATCTGATGTTAAGGGTTCACCAGTGATGTTCACAACCAAACTTTGGGGTATTACTTCCCCCGAGATTTTTGTTTGCCCCGTCCCTGACCTTGAATGGGTTGTGATGTTTTCTTTCTTTGGGGACGGCCTTCGCTGTCTTCTTCCAAAAAATTCTCCTTGGAAGACTTACTGGACTCCGAACTCCCCCCATCTTCCGTTGTGTCGTCAAAATAAACATGCTTCTTAACTTTCTTTTGTTTGCGATTGATGTTCATCCACGGATACACGTAACCCGTAGTATAATCAGCCCATCGCGTTTTAATTTCTTCAGTTTCTTCGTCATCACTTCTTGTCGCGATGTTTGTTAATCAACATAAGCCATTGATGTTAAACCGGCACATGTCTGGGAGAATAACACGATAACCCCAGAGTTTGTTAGTGCCAACGGTTATTTCTGAGGCTATGCTGTGACAATTGAGAATCACTGAGCCAGATTGCTTTGGTAAAGAGTTGAATGAGGTAGTTTTTCTATTGCCTTATGGCTTATGGGAGACAGCCAACATGGCTTTAGACAAGGAAGATCTTGTCTTACTAATCTGTTATGTTTTTTTTGAAGGTGTGAATAAACAGGTAGAGAAAGGTGAGTCGGTTGATACAGTGTATCTGGACTTTCAGAAAGCCTTTGACAAGGTCTCTCAGACTTTTGGCAATACTAAAAAGTCATGGGATATGAGGTGATATACTATTGTAGATCAGGAACTGGTTAAAAGATAGAAAGCAGAGGGTAGGGTTAAATGGTCAATTTTCCCAATGGAAAAAGGTGAATAGTGGAGTACCCCAGGAATCTGTGCTGGGTCCGCTTCTTTTTGACATATTCATAAATGACCTGGAAAAGGGAATAACGAGTGAGGTTATCAAATTTGCAGATGACACAAAACTATTTAAAATTGTTAAAACCAAAGAGGATTGTGGAAAATTGCAAGAGGATTTTGATAAATTGGAAGACCGGGCATCTAAATGGCAGATGAAATTTAATGTGGACAAGTGCAAAGTTATGCAGGAAAGAACAACCCAAACTATGTTTACATGATGCCAGGTTCTACATTGGGAACCACCACCCAGGAAAAAGATTTAGGCGTCATCGTGGATAACATGTTAAAACCCTCTGCCCATTGTGCAGCGGCAACCAAGAGAGTAAATAGAATGCTAGGTATCATAAGGAAAGGAATGGAAAATAAAACAAAGGATATTCTAATGCCTCTGTATCGTTCCATGGTGCGACCGCACCTTGAATATTGTGTGCAATTCTGGTCGCCGTATCTTAAAAAAGATATAGCATTATTAGAAAAGGTACAGAGAAGAGCCACCAAAATGGTAAAGGAGATGGAAGGATACTCTTATGAAGAGAGGCTAAAAATGTTAGGGCTCTTCAACCTGGAAAAGAGACGGCTGAGGGGAGATATGATAGAGGTCTATAAATTAATGAATGGAGTGCAATGGGTAAACGTAGATCGATTGTTTACATCATCAGAATATAAAAAGACTAGGGGACATACAATGAAGCTACAGGGTGACCTATTTAAGACTAATAAGAGAAAATATTTTTTCACTCAACATGTAATCAAACTCTGGAATTTGTTACCGGAGGATGTAGTTAAAGCTGTTAGTGTAGCTGGGTATAAAAAAGGTGTGGACAAGTTCCTGGAGGAAAGGTCCATAAACCATTATTAAAAGGGACACGGAATATTACTGCTTGACCCAATACAAGCATTGAGGAACCTGTCTTTTGGGGAAACTGCTAGGTACTTATGACCTAGATTGGCCACTGTTGGAAACAGGATACTGGGCTTAATGGACCTTGGTCTGACCCAGTATGGCATATCTTATGTTCTTAACAATGAGCCGCCTGACTGAAGACTGAACACAGTTTAGGACAACTAGAGGGTCACCATGAGTCGACACCGACTCAACAGCACTTAACAATAACAACAAAGAAATTATTTATACTCCTGCTGGAATTCTGCACACAATAATTCCAAATTTTGCAGTTTTTTGGATTTGTTTCTGTATTGTATTTTAAATTAAGTTTCACTCAAACACAATATGCTTTGTTATTTTGACAGAGCATGCAGCATTTTTCATAATTCCTGTTCCTTGTAAGTTTCAATGTATGTTCCATTCTACACTGTACTATTTATTGTTATTTGTAAACTGCACTGATTCTAAAGAGCACTGTATAAAAAAAAGACTTTAACAAATACAATAAATAATTCAGACCTTTTGACACAGAAGTTTAAATTGAATTTGCAACCTATTGTAGTACTTTGTCAGCTCTGCTTGAAAAGCACCAAAACAACAAGGGCTTCAATGATTTTGAAATTTGAAGGCAGAAGAGGTCAGAGGAAGGTATAGCTGGATTGAAAAACTATCCTTGGGAGCAAGTAATTTTGGTGGTTGGGAGCTTGTGTGTGCCTACTTGCCTGCTGCTGCAGGAGAGTGTTCTGCTTGGAGGAGATATTGCTCTGCCCATATTACCAGCAGAAGACCCGGGACTGAATTTAAAACCCTTCAGCCAGCTGCTTGAATTGGGAGCAAGTAATTCTGGTGGTCAGAAGCTTGGCTATCCTGTGTGTGCCTGCCTTTCGCTGCTATGGGAGAGCAGTCTGCTTGGAGGAGGTATTTCTCTGCCCACTCCCATCACTGGCAAGAGACCCAGCACTTAATTTAAAACCCTTAAGCCACTCCGCTGTAGTGTGCCCGAAGGGGTGCGTGACCAAAGGGGTATGCCCCTTCAGGGCTAGGGGCCCTGGCCTTCTGCCACGTGAGATGCCCAGAGGGACTGGAAAGTGGAAAATCAAGGAGCAAAAGAAGAAGATGGCAGCTATGTCATCTACCCCCAAAGTGATCACTGGACCCATGGACCATCATTTACTTGCAATAAGTTAGGTAGTGGGGATATCCGGTGGACTCTCCTTTATTCTGGCTCTCCGGGTCATCTCTAAATCCAATAGTTCGAACCCTGCCCCCTAATCTGGGAGTAGTATTGAACAGAAAAGGAGGAGGGTGTTTCCATTTCTCTAATGGATTCCAGCCAGGTGCAGGAAGAGGCCCTGACTGTGAGAACCTGCTGCAAGCTTCTCAGGAGAGAATTCTTCTTGAATCTTTGTGTGTGTCAGGGTCTTGTGTTTCCTCAGGGGTTACTCCTTCTGAGATCATACTTTCGGACATCTGGAAGGTAGTATCTGAGAATAATCTATTGCAGGGTTTCAGAGATCAGACTGTGAAATTTTATGAGCAAGTAATTGGAAAACGTCATGAGTTAGATTTAAAATTGTTCGATGAAACCCCAAGGCTTGATAAGATTCAGGGTAGATTGGGTTGCTACAATCTGCGGGCTCTCTGGGTGTTACTTATTGCACAAGCATATTGAGTCCTTGGATAATTTTTTGACATCTAGGAACCTTCAATTTCTAAATTTTCCAAAGACTCGATTCTTGTCTCCTTTAGGGCTATTAAAGAAATATTGTGAAGAAATTCTACTGCTTCCTGATTCTGATAACCTGGTTGTTTCAAATGTATTTTGCTGAGAAGGAAGAGGCAGTGCAAGTTGGAGGAAACTAATTTTGACTTAACTAATTTCCTAGAATCATCTAATGACAATATTCCCCACTGTGCAACATTGCTTGTTTCCCTAGGCACAGAGGTGGATAAAATTATGAAGGTATATTTCCATAAGATAGTAATCTTATGATCACAAAATAAAATAGTCTATCTTTCTGGATGTCTCTCATTTTACTCAAGTATGAAGGAAGTCTTTCCTGCAGTTTAAGCCGTGAGCTTTCGTAGCAGGGGGAGCTTTCTTCTTACGTTTCCCATGTAAATGTTTAATTACTTGTTGAAGGGTGTGTTATGTTTTTGTAGACCCAACACAACCAGAACAATTTCTTGATGGAAGATGAAGGCTTGAGTTTGACATCTATTCTGATTTCCTTATCTAATATATTTGATTTTTCTTTTAGATAGGGATGGGTTATCCAACTATTATGTGTTTGTTTTCTCCTTCCTGCCAGGGTTGCTTGAGTACTTGCTGAAATGTGGGCTATGAAACTGGTATATTGTATGAGTTGCTAATAATTTCTTTTGATTAGTTCATTGCAATTTTGTGCATATTTGCTTGTTTGTAAATTTAAGCATATATTTCAATTTAAAAAAAAAGAAAAGAAAAACTATACTTATGGATATAGGAACGATTAATATGAAGTCCAGTGGTGATTTTTCTCCTAGGTAATGTCAGGTCACTGACCTGAAACATTTTTTAACTTGTTTCTCTTCCCCCCCTCCCCTCAGCAACTAGAGTGGTACCAGGGGTGGATTCAGAATGTAAACCATTCCTGGAAAATGTTCTAAATGTGGCCCATGTTATTTATATGGTAACCATCTTAAATGTTCATATTTCATTAACAGCATGCTCCTTCAATAGTTCTGGTAATGCATAATTTGCTAGTCAATACACCAAAAAATGTTGGCTAAATATATAGCATCACTCTCATATCAAAATTAACATATGACAAAAGCTTTGTTGTTTTTAACAGCCATTTAAAACAAAAGGAAGGAGAATACAAGTACATCCCCACCCCCATTTTAATATCAAACACAGCAGATCACAGCTGTGGTAATATTGGGATGGTTTATGGTTTATTCGGTTTTTGATATACCGCCTTTCTAAAAATAATCACAGCGACTTACTATTTCATAAAAATATCAGCTAGAAAGGAACTACAATATGTAAACCCAAGAGGGTTTTGATTGCTTTTCCCAGGGATGTAGCTAAGGGTGGACCAGGAGGGGCACAAGCTTCTCTAGGAGCTACATACCTGGTGGCGATCCCCGACTCCACCAGCTGGAGTGACCCAGAGAGCAGTTTGCAGGAACAGTAAGAACAGCACTGTACCTAGCTCAGTGTGAGCAGTGCAGCCACATAGGGTGCAAAAAAAATAGGGGCACATTTGGGGGGCTGGCCTAAGCTCCCTCCCCCGATGCTACCTATCCATGCGCCACCACCTCTCTTCATGTTCCCTTGGCAACAGCGGCAGCAGCAAAAGCCGGATTTCCAATTATAAAAAAAACCAAAAAAACCAAGCGAGTCTTTTCGACTCCATGCTTGCATGCTGTCCTGATCCCTCTGGGACCAGACCATCCTTTCAAATGCAGAGTTGCAAAGACCCATGTTTGAATGGCTGGTGTGGTCCCTCCCTCCTCTGATGCGGGCATACAGAGGAGAGAGGGAATGTTAATGGGAAAAGGAGGAAGCAGATTGAGATGTGGAAAGAAAAGCAGATGGCAGATTATCAGGGAAGGTAAGGCTCACCTAACTCAGGCTCACCATAGCTAACCAGGCAGAAGCAGAATATCACCGTTGCCTGGTTAGCTGCATTGCTATTCAAAGTTGGTGGCCAGATATGGCCCCAACATTGAATATCCAGGTTTAAAGTTCAGCTAGCCGCTTTATCAACACTAACCATTGCTGCTGAATATCTCCCCAGAATTTTGAAAATGAGTCAAACTACTTCTCTCTGTTCTCTACTGCCCCAACCCCAAACATTGTCCCCCACAACTGCCCCACCACTCTGCACAAAGCCCCACTCCAAAAAATGACCACAAGAATATAAGAAATGCCATACTGGGTCAGATCAAGGTCCATCAAGCCCAGAATCCTGTTTCCAACAGTGGCCAATCCAGGTCACCAATACCTGTCAAGTTCCCAAAAAGGTACACTGGTTCCATCATGCTTGTCCCGAGGTAAGCAGTGAGTTTCCTGGGCCCTCTTTAATAATGGTTTATGAACCTTTCCTCCAGGAACTTGTCCAAATCTTTTTTAACCCAGCTACACTGACAGCTTTTATACTACATCCTCCGGTAATGAATTCCAGAGTTTGATTATGCTGTCTTGAAGGACTGGCTGTCTTGAAGGACTGGAAAGGGGGGCTGTTACTTCTGGAGAGAAATCTGAAATTGTGAGTATATACTTCTGGGAATTTTTCTGAAAGGAATTTTTTTTCTTTTAAAGCTAATTAATCTGTGAACCCACTATTTTTTTTGTTAAATCAGTCAGGGCCTAGTAGCAACAGTTTAAGATTCAATTTAAAAACACAGAAGAGAACTTTCTGGTTACCTTTCATACCCAGTAGACAGCTGTAGTTTAAATTTCATAGTCACTCAGGGCCTAGCATCAGCGAAGTACTTTTAGTTTCAAATTAAAACACAGAAGAGAGCTTTCTGGTTAAATTTAGAATCCAGCAGAGAGCTTGTAGTTTAAATTTTATAATAGGTTAGAGCCTAGTAGCAGCAAAGAGCTATAATTTAAATCAAATCAGAATATAGTTTTCCTCAGCAGCACAGGACAAGGTACTGTGTAGCAGCCCTTTTTTAATAAGTGTTATATCCCTCCCTCCCTCCCCACACCCACCCTCCCCTGGGAAAATCACAGCTTTATAGGTACTTGCACACCTTAAAAGACAGGAGGTGCTCTCAGGTGAAGCTCATTACCCAAATCAGTCATACACCAAGGACCTGAGATTAATTAAGCTTCAGGTGAACAAGGTATATTAAACTTCTTAGGTACAGTTTTAGTGGTATAAATATCCATTGCACCCTTTAGTACATATAGAACTTAAAGATCTAAACACAAACTTAAAACTAAGATGCAGACAGCAGTCCAGCAGCGGGATGTGGGCTTTCCAGTCTTTTGCATTGAGTGTCACATGTATGATTTTCTCCCAGCTGGTGAGAGGTCTTACGTGTGCACTAGGTGCAAGGAGCTCTCTGCTCTCAGGGAACGAGTCCGTTCTCTAGAGGCTAGAGTAGCAGACTTGGAAAACATAAGACAGACAGAGAGGTACATAGACGAGACCTACAGGGATATAGTCCTGAAGTCCCACCTCCAGTCTGGCAGCATCCCTGTTGCCATGGAGGAGAGAGGTCACGTGACAGGAGAGCATCACCCTGGTGTGGCAGGAAGTGATCCTGTAACTAGGACCTGTCCTCCAGGTGAAGTAAACCCCTCTCGCACCGAGGAGGTTTCTCCAGGGCCAAGTGCCCATGCGGGAAGGGTTAGGACAGCAGTTATAGTTGGTGATTCGATCATTAGGCATGTAGATAGCTGGGTGGCTGGTGGACGTGAGGATCGCCTGGTAACATGCCTGCCTGGTGCGAAGGTAGCGGACCTCACACGCCACCTAGATAAGGTCTTAGATAGTGCTGGGGAGGAGTTTGCTGTCTTGGTACATGTTGGTACCAATGACATAGGAAAATGTGGTAGGGAGGTTCTGGAAGCTAAATTTAGGCTTTTAGGTAGGAAGTTGAAATCCAGAACTTCCAGGGTAGCGTTCTCCGAAATGCTTCCCGTTCCACGCGCAGGACCCAATAGGCAGGCAGAGCTCCGGAGTCTCAATGCGTGGATGAGACAATGGTGCAGAGATGAGGGGTTCGGATTTGTTAGGAACTGGGGAACATTCTGGGGAAAGGAGGGGCTCTTCCGAAGGGATGGGCTTCACCTTAACCGGGATGGAACCAGGCTGCTGGCATTAACCTTTAAAAAGGAGATAGAGCAGCTTTTAAACTAGATAATAGGGGAAAGCCGACAGTCGCCCAAGAGCGCATGGTTCGGAAGAATGTATCCTTGAAGGATACTACAAAAAGCAGAGAGGTTCCAAAAAAGAGTAAAGTAGCCCAAATGCCCTCGAGTATGGAGCAGACAGAACTTAAAGATCCCAAATTACCCATGTCTACCAATAGCCAAATTAATATGAATAAAATACAGTCTCTAAAATGCTTGTATGCAAATGCTAGAAGTCTACAAAACAAGATGGGAGAGTTAGAATATATAGCACTAAACGAGAGGTTAGATATGATTGGAATATCAGAGACATGGTGGAAGGAGGACAACCAGTGGGACACTGTGATACCTGGGTACAAACTATATCGAAATGATAGAGCTGATCAAATTGGTGGAGGGGTTGCGCTCTATGTTAGAGAGGGCATTAAATCAGAAAGGATTAAAGTTTTGCAAGAAACAAAATTTGCTGTAGAATCTCTATGGATTGAAATTCCATGTAAAAAGGGGAAGGCGATGGCAGTGGGGGTGTACTATCGTCCGCCTGGCCAGAATGAACAAATGGATGATGAAATGCTCAAAGAAATCAAGGAAGCTAGCAAAAGTTACAGTGCAGTAATAATAATGGGTGATTTCAATTACCCCGGCATCGACTGGGTCAGTGTCACAACAGGACATGCTAGGGAGATAAAGTTCCTAGATGAAATAAATGACTGCTTCTTGGAGCAGCTGGTTCATGAACCGACCAGAGGGGAAGCAATATTAGACCTAGTCCTTAGTGGAACACCAGATGTAGTGCAAGAGATAAGGGTGTTGGGGCCACTTGGCAATAGTGATCATAGCATGATCGCCTTTGATTTAATTAGTGGGGTAGGGATAGTAAGGAAATCCACAGTACTACCCTTTAACTTTCGAAAGGGAGACTATGATAGAATGAGGAAAACAGTTAAGAAAAAACTAAAAGGAGCAGTTGCAAAGGTTAAAGACGTACATCAAGCTTGGGTGTTGTTGAAAAATACTATCTTGGAAGCCCAGACCAGCTGTATTCCACGCTTTAAGAAAAGTGGAAGGAAGTCTAAAAAATTGTCAGCATGGTTTAAAGCTGAGGTCAGAGAGGCTGTTGTTGCCAAAAAAGCATCTTTCAAGAAATGGAAAAAAGAGACAAATGATGAAACCTGGAAACAGCACAAGCACTGGCAAGTCAAATGCAAGGCATTGATAAGGCAGGCAAAGAGAGAATTTGAGAAGAAGCTTGCTGCGGAAGCAAAAACGCGAAATAAAGACCTTTTCAAGTACATTCGTAGCAAAAAACCCGTGAGAGAGTCAGTTGGTCCATTAGATGATAAAGGGGTTAAAGGAGCACTAAGAGGCGACAAGGCGATAGCGGAGAGACTGAATGAATTCTTTGCTTCGGTCTTTACTGAGGAAGATGTAGGGATGTTACCCACGACTGAAGTGGTATTTAAAGGTGTGGAAGAATTGAAGGAAATATCGATACATCGGGAAGATGTCTTACAACTATTAGATAAACTGAAGAGTAGCAAATCACCTGGGCCGGATGGTATACATCCAAGGGTGTTGAAAGAACTGAAATTTGAGATTGCAGACCTGCTATCAGTAATCTGTGAACTATCATTAAAATCATCTTTAATACCTGAGGATTGGAGGATCGCCAATGTAACACCAATTTTTAAAAAGGGTTCGAGGGGTGATCCGGGAAACTACAGACCGGTGAGCCTGACATCAGTACCGGGAAAAATGGTAGAAACCATCATAAAGAATAAAATTACTCAGCATATAGATAGTCATGACCTAATGGGAGACAGCCAACATGGCTTTAGACAAGGAAGATCTTGTCTTACTAATCTGTTATGTTTTTTTGAAGGAGTGAATAAACAGGTGGACAAAGGTGAGTCGGTTGATATTGTGTATCTGGACTTTCAGAAAGCCTTTGACAAGGTCCCTCATGAGAGACTTTTGGCAAAACTAAAGAGTCATGGGATAGGAGGCAGTGTACTACTGTGGATCAGGAACTGGTTAAAAGATAGAAAGCAGAGGGTAGGGCTAAATGGCCAATTTTACCAATGGAGAAAGGTGAATAGTGGTGTACCCCAGGGATCTGTGCTGGGTCCGCTGCTTTTTGACATATTCATAAATGACCTGGAAAGTGGAATAACGAGTGAGGTTATCAAATTTGCTGATGACACAAAACTATTTAAAGTTGTTAAAACCCAGGAGGATTGTGGAAAATTGCAAGAGGATCTTGATAAATTGGAAGACTGGGCATCAAAATGGCAGATGAAATTTAATGTGGAGAAGTGCAAGGTTATGCACCTAGGGAAGAACAACCCAAACTATGGTTACACGATGCAAGGTTCCACATTAGGAACCACCACCCAAGAAAAAGATTTAGGCGTCCTTGTGGATACCATGTTAAAACCCTCGGCCCAGTGTGCAGCGGCGGCCAAGAGAGCAAATAGAATGCTAGGTATGATAAGGAAAGGAATGGAAAATAAAACAAAAGATATTATAATGCCTCTATATCGTTCCATGGTGAGACCGCACCTTGAATATTGTGTGCAATTCTGGTCGCCGTATCTTAAAAAGGATATAGCGATTTTAGAAAAGGTTCAGAGAAGAGCCACCAAAATGGTAAAGGGGATGGAAGGCTACTCCTATGAAGAAAGGCTAAAAAGGTTGGGGCTCTTTAACCTGGAAAAGAGACGGCTGAGGGGAGATATGATAGAAGTCTATAAATTAATGAACGGAGTGGAACGGGTAAACGTAGATCGATTGTTTACCTTATCAGAATATAGAAAGACTAGGGGACATGCAATGAAGCTACAGGGTAAACTATTTAAGACTAATAAAAGAAAATATTTTTTCACTCAACGTGTAATCAAACTCTGGAATTTGTTACCGGAGGATGTAGTAAAGGCTGTTAGTGTAGCTGGGTTTAAAAAAGGTTTGGACAAGTTCCTGGAGGAAAGGTCCATAAACCATTATTAAGAAGGGACCCAGGATATCAATGCTTGAACCAATACAAGCATTGTGGAACCTGTGTCCCTTGGGGAAACTGCTAGGTACGTATGACCTAGATTGGCCACTGTTGGAAACAGAATACTGGGCTTGATGGACCTTGGTCTGACCCAGTATGGCATATCTTATGTTCTTATGTTCTTATGTTGAGTGAAAAAATATTTTCTCTTATTAGGTTTAAATGGGTTACATTGTAGCCTCATTGCGTGTCCCCTAATCTTTCTACTTTTGATGGCGTAAACAACCGATCTACGTTTACCCGTTCCACTTCACTCAATTTATAGACCTCTGTCATATCTCATGTCAGTCATCTTTTTTCCAAATTGAAGAGCCCTATCCTTTTAAGCCTTTCCTCATAGGGGTATTCTTCCATCCCATTTACCATTTTGGTGGCTCTTCTCTATACCTTTTCTAATTCTATTATATCCTTTTTAAGATATGGTGACCAGAATTGCACACAATATTCAAGGTGTGATCGCACTATGGAACGATACAGAGGCATTATAATATCCTTGGTTTTATTCTCACACAATTGCCTCACCACTCTACAAATTGCTTCACTGCCAAAAACTACCCCCATAACTTCCCCACTACACCAAAAAATGTACCACTCCAATATACAACCTCCTGAAACTGCTTCACCACTCCACAAACCGCCCCACCTCCCAAAAATACTCCAAATGCGCAACCCCTAACAAAAATATCCCACCACAACTGCCCTACCACCCTGTAATCTCCATTGCAACTACGCCACCAACCTGCAAAGTAACCTTCCCCCAAAACTATCTCCCTGCAACCACTGTTCCCTCTAAGCTGTGCGCGTGTGCGCGCGCACACACCTCGCCGAGAGAGCGCACATACTTTACAACAGAGCGCACAAAAATTATGGCTCTGATTCTGATAGAAAACAACACAGACGTCTTAAAATTTAAAAGTTATGATTGTAATTACTAGAAATTTCCTGTTTCATTTAGTAATCGTCTATTTTCATTTAATTTGATTAAAATCAATGTGGTGTACATACTGTATTCTGAGGTGTAGTCAAATTTTAAAGTATATAACTCCGAGTGTTGTTATGTGGCGCACAAAAATTTAACCTTCCTTCAAAAGCCGCACACAGCTGATATTTTATGCGCACACAGCCTACAGAAAATTAGAGGGAACATTGCCTGCAACTCTCATCCCACCAAAACTACATCCTGCAACTGCTTCATTGCCCCCTGCTACTCTTCTACATACACACCATATGTACAGTACACACAGAACATATGCACAGTACACACAACAGAGATAGACAAATGCATGACCACCACACATACACAAACGGATTATAAATAATTCCCTAGCTGTGCTGTACTGCATTTTAAATTATTCACATATATTTTGTTTTCTTTGCTTTTATTCTGTTGTGAAAGCTACTGACTTAACCACACTTAACATAGTGGATGACTGCAGATAAAGACCAACATGGTCCATCCAGTCTGCCCAGTAGGGGTGCTAGGGTAGAACCTGCAATGCAATACAGCTTACTTTGGTATGGCGCTTGATTAAGTCTCCAGTCTGCTGTGAAACAAGGCTGATAGCAGAAAGAAAGATAATCTAGGATCTAGGACCCCCTCCCCCTGTTGTACAGCCAAAGAGCCCATCCACAGGCACAGTACATTTTTTCTAGCAAAAAGGTCTGGTATTCATAAACAGGATTCTTTCATTAGTATATGAGGATCATGGGTCAAGTTTAACAGACAATGAAAAAGGTGCACTCCATACCACCGCATAACCCTCAAAAAAGCCCTGCACAGCATAACTCCAGCTGCACCATGCAGCATGTTTTATTTTTTTTTTTTGTGGGGGGGGGGAGGAGGAGGTCATACTTGCCGCACAATGATAAAGTGGCAGCACAATGATAAAGTGCCGCACAATGATAAAGTGGTGTTGAGGGGTACTGGAGGATTTCCAATTCTTCTGCCCTCTGTTCCGTCTCCAATGCCACAGTAATCTGTAGGCCTGCTGCCATGTCCCTAATGAAGTCTTAGAAAAACATATCCTCTGGCGGGGATCAACGCCGCTGATGAGGAAGGAATGGGTCTGAAGGAATGTCCCAGCTTTCTCGGGAGTCCTCCGATGCATCGTCAGAATCGGAGGAAGAAGAGTCAGAATCTGACAAGAAGTCAAAATATCAACAATCTCGATACTTCCCCGATATCTGTACCAATGATTAGTCGGTGCTGCATCGTGAGCCTGCCAGGTACTGACTGATCATCGGTTCCAAGGGGGACATTGAAAGGAGAAGATCCTCCAATGCAGCTTCGAAGGCTGGTATTTATTTATTTATTTATTTATTTATTTAACTGTATTTCTATACCGTTTTTTCTTACAATCAAGGCGGTTTCACAGCAAACAATCAAAAGGGGTGATAGTGTTTTTCATGCAGTGAAGGATATATCGTGACTTGTGTGTATGTTGTGTTGTGTGTTTGATTATGTTGAGCTATGTACATTGTGTGCTATGATACATCATGTTTTATAGTACATTCTTTTATACATTTAGTGTTAAGAAACATCATGTGCTGTTATACATTCTCTTTTCAGTGGGTCGGAGGGAGGTATGTTGGTTGTTCCTGGTAGTTAGATCATGTGACATGTCCATAATGTTCTATGAACAGCGTTGTCTTTAGCTGTTTGCGAAAGTCTTTGAGGTCCGTCGTTGATCTCAGATCTTCTGGGAGGTTGTTCCAGATTGTAAGTGCAGCCAGGGAGAGTGCTCTTTCTGTGGTATCCTTGCGTGTGTTTCTGAAGTCTCTTGGGATGCTGACTCGGTTGGAGGTTCCTTTTCTTCTTGGGCGTGTGCTGGTGTCTGGTTGTATGAGGGTGTGCAGGCTGTTAGCTGAAGTGTGTTGTTTGATCTTAAATATGTTTATGATTGTTTTGTATTTGATGCGTGAACTGATTGGGAGCCAGTGTAAGTCTTTCAGAATAGGTGTGATGTGTTCATGTCTTGTTGATCCAGATATTATGCGGGCTGCGGTGTTTTGTGCTAGTTGTAGTGGTTTGAGTGTTTGTTTTGCTAGTCCAAGGTAGATTGGGTTGCAGAAGTCCAGTAAGGGGGTTATTAGTGCTTGGCATACGGTACGGAAGTGCTCAGTGGCGAGGAGGGGTTTCAGTCTTCTGATGATTCTCATTCTGTAGTATGCATTTTTGATTGTTTTGCTTAAGTGTGTCTTGAGGTTCAGTTCATTGTCCAGAGTCACTCAGAGGTATTTTACTTCCGATTTTATTGGTATGGTTGTATTTTGTATCTTGATGTCCGGTGGGTGGATGAAGTCTGGGTTACGAGTGATGACTAGTGCCTCAGTCTTGCTGTAGTTGATTGCGAGGTTGTTGTTTTGACACCATCTTGTCATTTGTGTGAGGCAGTTTGTTATTTTAGAGTAGTCCGGGTCGTGAACTGAGATAGGTGTGTATATCATGATGTCATCTGCATAGATAGTATATTGAATGCTGTTTTTTTTCAGGATGTCGCATATTGGCTGGATGTAGATGTTAAACAGTAGGGCTGAGAGTGCGGATCCTTGTAGTACTCCTTGGAGGACTTTTATGGGTTGAGAGGTGTTGTGGCCTACCTTTACCTGTATCCGCCTGTCGGTTAGGTATGAGTGGAACCATTTTAAGGTGGGTCCATGTAGCCCAATGTTCCTTATCGTTCCTCCAGTTCAGTCCTCTACTTCTGGGATGTCAACCTCCTCCTGCAGCTGGAGACTGGTATGTCAAACTTATGACATCACTGGATATAGCCTGCTGCTCTCTCTCTCTCCCTCCAGTGTTACCAGTCTCCATGCAGCAGGAGGACGTTGTGAGCCCAGGAGAGGGCTCACTGGAGTGACAGATAAGGAGAGTGTAGGCTTAGTCCAGTTAGTTTGGGATCTTTACATAGACAAAAAAAAAAAAAAACAGTATTCCTTGCTGGGGTACTGTATCTTAAAAAAAAGAAAAGAAAAAAAAGAATTATAAATATACTTCTGACGAAACGGGAACAGGCTGAATAGTTTAGGTTGAGGAGTCTTCAGCATTCTGGCTCTCTGCCTGTCAGCCACCTCTCCACAAGTCTACCCGGGACGCGTGTGTGGTGCGGTGCTCGGAGGATCTCTCCCCCCGGACACTAAGGGGGAGAGCTCCGGTTTCCATCCCTGTACTCTGCCGGGCCGCAGTATGCGCTGGTCGCGGCTCCGGAGAGCAGGGGAGCGGCAGACGCGTTGCTGAGCACAGACTGCCCCGATCCGCTGCCGGCGATTCCTGTCCGGTTCGGGGATACTGCAGACCTGCCCGGTAAGCTCAGAACCGTGGCAGGCTGCGGTGGGAGAGCAGGCGGTCCAGTTAGTTCCCGCAGTGCTGGAGTAGAAGAGGTTTGGCGCCTTTTTTTCTATCTGGCTCCCCGGCGGCCATTTTAGCTGGCACGGAGGACCGCGTGGCTGAGTGGCGGTCAGGCCTCTGAGTTGGTAAGCCGGCTTTGCTATTTCGGGGGTAGCGCCTCCCGGGGTAGCAGGGGGGTTTACTTTTGTTTACTTTTGTTTTACTTGCCTTTATTTTACTTTCGTTTTTCCCGCGATCATAGGATACTGCGGGGGGGGGGGGGGAGCAGGTGGCCCTTAGCACGGTGGCAATTACCTGGAGCTGTTGGCAGGCTTCTCCCTCGGCAGGCAAAGGTCTGTGTGGTCTTAGGATCTCCCGGGCTAGCAGAATTTTCCTTTTGGGTGGCTTCTGGGCCCAGGGGTAAACGCCGGGAGGTTTATGGCAGGGCGACCACAGTGTGTAGTCTGTGGCACCCGTAGAGGCACGGTGGCGGAGTCTGGCGTGTGCCGTGGCTGTGCTTCCCTGTCGTCCACAGTGGAGCAGCTATTGGATGCCAGGGAGGACTCAGAGTCCCCGGGAGTGCCGTCGGCGGAGCTGGCAGCGCCTCTTCCGGACCCAGGACAGGGAGCTCCTGTGGAGGAGCAGCCTGGTCCCTCGGCTCCGTTATTGGAGCGGCAGCCGGAGGCTTTGACGGAGTTTTCCCCGGAGTTTGTCTTAAAGTTGTACAAAGCCTTTTGCTTACGGCGCCAGGGTCGCTTAGCGGAGTCTGGGCCGAGTTCGCTGTCCGCTACGCAGTTGGCGTCTGCAAGCGAGGTGCTAGAGGGTCCCTCGGCCCCAAAGAAAGCCAGGGCCAGGGAACCCTCGGCATTGGACGATGACTGGGCGGAGCAGGACGAGCCTGACTGGGAGAATGAAGCAGGGGCTCAGGATCTAGAAGAGGGTGAGATCCTGGAACCCAAGGACCAGTCTAAGATCATTCGGCTTTTTCGGAGAGAGGAGCTTCCAGCGCTCATCACAGAGTCCCTTCAGATGCTCAATTTGACGGCACAGGCGTCCGCAGAGGATGAGGTGGAGAACCTTGTCATTCAAGCGGTGCGGCAAACACAGGTGGTGTTTCCGCTGCACAAGGTGGTCGATAAAATGATTCAGGAGGAATGGAACCAGCCGGAGGCGGGACTTAGAGGTGTCCGCACCATGGCTAGGCTTTATCCATTAGCAGATAAGGATAAGGAAAGGTTTAAAACACCGCAGGTTAATGCTGTGGTATCAGCGGTTACCAAAAAAACTACCATCCCGGTAGAGGGTAGCGCAGCTTTGAAGGACACGAAGGACCGTAGGGTGGATGGCCTTTTGAAGCAGACGTTTGAGGCGGACTCTCTCGCGCTGCAGGCGTCCATATGCGGAGCCTGGGTGGCGAGGGCGTGCTTGCGCTGGGTTCAGCAGTTGTGTTGCTCGCCTCAGTTGGATCTCAGCGAACTCCAGGAGCTGGGGCGTCTGGAGTCCGGTGTGGCTTATTTAGCAGATGTGCATTATGATTTGGTCAGAGCCCTAGCTAATAGCACGGCTTCCGTGGTGGCCGCCCGCAGATCAGTGTGGCTGCGTAATTGGGCGGCGGATGGTTCCTCTAAATCCTGGCTGGGTAAGCTGCCGTTTAAGGGGCGGTTACTTTTTGGAGAAGACTTGGATAAGTTAGTGAAGGACCTGGGGGAATCCAAGGCGGGTAGACTGCCTGAGGATAAGCCGAAACAGGGGAAGGTCGGTCAAGCTTTTCGCGGTCAGTTTCGTGACTTTCGGAGATTTCGGGCGTCGCGGTATGGCGCCTTTCAGAGGGGCCTATTTTCTTCCCGCGGTCCAGGATTCCGGGGGTTTCGAGGGGCGACTAGGGGTTTCGCCTCGGGCGCCGTGTCAGCGGCTCGTAAGTCGCAATGAGATGAGGCGGGTCCCGGTGGCGGACGCTCCCATCGGCAGGTGGCTTCGGGAGTTTCTGTCCGCCTGGACCCTCATCTCCTCCGACCAGTGGGTCCTCGAGATCATTCAGCATGGTTATGCCCTGGAGCTGGCGAGGCCCGTGCAAGATTCCTTCGTCTTGTCGCCCTGCAGGGGGCCGCAGAAAACTCTTGCGGTTCACGACACTTTGGACCGTCTAATACGCTTAGGAGCGGTGGTGGAGGTGCCCAGGCAGGAGTACGGCGTGGGTCGGTATTCCATATATTTCGTGGTGCCAAAGAAAGGCGGGGCGCTGTGGCCTTTCTTAGACCTCAAGGGGGTGAATCGGTGTCTGCGGGTGCCCCACTTCCGTATGGAGACGTTACGGTCAGTTATCGTCGCGGTCCGTCAAGGAGAGTTTCTAACGTCCTTAGATCTCATGGAGGCTTATCTGCACATTCCCATCCGAGAGGCTCATCAGCGGCTCTTAAGGTTCGCCTTGCCCTGGCGTCACTATCAGTTCCGAGCATTGCCCTTCGGCCTGGCAACGGCGCCGTGCACTTTCACCAAGATTATGGTGATGGTGGTGGTGGCGGCGGCGCTGCGCAAGGAAGGTATCCTGGTGCATCCGTATCTCGACGATTGGTTGATTCGGGCGAAGTCGGAGGCGGAGAGCCGGCAGGTGACCAACAGGGTGGTAGAGTTTTTGCAGGGGCTTGGCTGGGTGGTCAATCCAAGCAAGAGCCATCTACAGCCTGTTCAGGTCCTCGAGTATCTAGGGGTCCTGTTTGACACTCGCAAAGCGCTGGTCTTTCTGCCGATCAAGAGGGCGCAGGCGCTGCGCAGGCTGGTTCGCTCGTTCCGAGCCACGCCCGCTCCGACGGCGTGGTTCTACCTGCGAGTACTCGGCACGATGGCGGCAACCCTGGAGGCCATCCCGTGGGCCAAGGTGCATATGTGGCCACTGCAGAGAGTGTTACTGAGGCACTGGTCGCATCAGGTGGATTCCCTGAGCAAGCGGTTGCCCTGCCCCCTCAGGGTGCGCCGGTCCCTTCAGTGGTGGTTGCTTCCGTCCTCGTTGGTGGCGGGCATGCCTCTGGAGCAACCGGAGTGGGTTCCAGTGATGACCGATGCCAGTCTCTCGGGCTGGGGAGCTCACTGCGGAGGCCAGTTTGCACAGGGTTACTGGTCTCCTCTGGAGTCGACGTGGTCGATCAATCGGTTGGAATTGCGAGCGGTAGCGAGAGCCCTGGAGGCATTCGAGCAGATGGTGCTGGGGCGTTCCGTTCGGATTCTCTCAGACAATTTGGTGACGGTGGCTTACATCAATCGTCAGGGAGGCACGGGCAGTGCCACGATGGAAGAGGAGTTGGACTTGCTGTTTGCCTGGGTGGAGAGTCGGTTGACAGCAATTTCGGCGGCACACATTGCCGGAAGAGACAACGTGATGGCGGATTTTCTGAGCAGAGTACGAGTGGATGCCGGGCAGTGGGAGCTGCATCCAGAAGTCTTTGCGCAGATCGAGCGGCGTTGGGAGATGCCGATCATGGACTTAATGGCCACCTTTGCTTCGACCAAGGTTCCGCGGTTTTACAGCAGGAGAAGAGAAAGAATGTCAGAAGGCATAGATGCGCTGCTGCAGTGGTGGCCGACGTCGGGTCTTCTGTATGTGTTTCCACCGTGGGCACTGATAGGGCGCGTGGTGCAACGGATAGAGGCGTTTCCGGGGAAGGTGCTTTTGGTGGCGCCCGACTGGCCACGGCGTCCGTGGTATGCGGATCTAATGAGGCTCCTAGACGGCCGTCCCTGGCGTCTCCCAGCTCGGTCGGATCTGTTGCGTCAGGGTCCTTTATTCATGCCCCAAGTGGATTGATTCTCGCTTACAGTATGGCCATTGAAAGGGCTCGGTTGAGGAAGAAAGGTTACTCAGCGGCAGTGATTTCTATGCTGCTTCGGGCGAGGAAACGGTCTACTTCCTTGGCGTATGTGCGGATATGGCGTATTTTTGAGGATTGGTGTTCGAGACATCAGATTCGGGCAGCCACGATCTCCATGTCTTCCGTATTGAACTTTCTACAAGATGACTTTGATAAAGATCTGACGGCCAGCTCGTTGCGGGTGCAGTTGGCGGCGCTGTCCTGTTATCACGGCAAGGGTCAAGGGCTAGCGTTGGGGGCGCATGCCGATATCATCTGTTTTCTGCGGGCAGTGTCTAGGCTGCGCCCTGCTCGTCGGATACTGGTTCCGCCTTGGGATCTTAATCTGGTGTTGTGGGCGTTGGTCAAGCCGCCCTTTTGAGCCTTTACATTCTGCATCACTGAAGGATCTTACTCTCAAGGTGGTCTTCTTGGTAGCGATCTGTTCTGTGCGGCGCATTTCGGAGTTACAAGCGTTGTCTTCTAGAGAGCCATTCTTGTCCTTCTCGCGGGATAGGGTAGTGCTATGGCCTGTACCATCATTCTTGCCTAAGGTTGTTTCTCCGTTCCATTTGAATCAGTCGGTGTGTTTGCCTGTCCTAGGTGCCGGAACAGGAGAACCTGAAGATCGCCGTTTCCATCGCTTAGATCTTAAGAGAGCTTTGCGGCAGTATTTGAAGTCCACTGCGTCATTTCGCAAATCGGATCGCTTGTTCCTGTTGTTTGGGGGCAGGCGTAAGGGCGAGGCGGCGTCTAAGGCTTCCATCGCTCGTTGGATTAGGGAAACGATAGCTTCCGCTTATTTGTTACAAAGCCGCGCGGTACCTGCCGGTTTGAGGGCTCATTCTATCAGGGCGCAGGCAGCGTCGTGGGCGGAACATGGGCTGGTGTCGCCGAGTGAGATTTGTCGGGCGGCTACATGGTCGTCCTTGCATATGTTCAGTAAGCATTACCGTCTTGATGTCGCAGCGGCCGGTGATGCTTGTTTTGGGGCAGCAGTATTGCGCTCCGGCTGGAAGGGTCCCTCCCGATAATTACTGCTCTGGTACATCCCAGAAGTAGAGGACTGAACTGGAGGAACGATAAGGAAATCATAATTACACTTACCTGGTAATTGTAGTTCCTTGAGTGACGACAGTTCAGTCCTCATTCCCGCCCAGAGATGTTTCGGAGGGGGGACAGCCGGAGGTCGCATGGTCATTTCTACAGGTAAGTCCATTCCTTTGTTAGTTACAGGATGGTGGCTGATAGGTACGGTGGCAGTACAGGGCGTTTGACGCCTTCATTGTAAGTTGCTATAGTGTTTTCGTTTACCTAAGTTAGATGCAGTTGACATTTATTGCTACTTATTTGTTGGCTCCTTTGAGTCTGCTTTGTTAATAGTTCACACTGGAGGGAGAGAGAGAGAGAGCAGCAGGCTATAATCCAGTGATGTCATAAGTTTGACATACCAGTCTCCAGCTGCAGGAGGTTGACAACCCAGAAGTAGAGGACTGAACTGTCGTCACTCAAGGAACTACAATTACCAGGTAAGTGTAATTATGATTTTTTTTAGTCTTTCCAGGAGAGTTTTGTGATCTACTGTGTCAAATGCTGAAGAGAATGGCATCAATTCTGGAACCGGCAGCTATAGGCAGGGTGCTGTTGCCTGTATTCTGGAGCTGTCGATATTGTCGGTACCGAGGCTGCAAAGAACGTGCTAAAACTCCTCTCAATAGCCAGTATGCGCTGGTTGAGGGAGCCGACTGGTGCCTGGGTAGAGTCACGTATAGGGCTTTGAGCTACCATCCCAGAACATGAAACCAGTAGCTCTCCAGAGGTCAGTGCCTCAGGAGCGTCCTGGAGCCCCTCCTGTGCTTTGGAGGACAAGTCCTCCTGCCGGGGTTGTTTTGCAGGCTGGTCTGCATTGGAAGCACCTTTCAGTGAGTCTCAATGGTGATGGAGGGACTTACCTCTGGAATCAGTATCAGTCCTCGATGCCGATAACTTAGACTTAGTTTTGTGTTTGGACTTTGAGGAGACCCGAGAACCATGAGAGGAGGCCGATGTCCTCGACAATGTGGAAGCCACTGAAATAGAGTCCGGGGCAAACAGCGAACTGGGGCTCTGTTCTTTAAGCCTCTTTTTGTCCTTTGCTGGCACAAAGGACAATCATTTGGTACATGGTTGGGGCCCAAACATTTTAAGCATCAGTCATATTTATCCGTGACTGATAAGGTACATTTCTTGTAACCACTGATGTGTTTTTCCATCATGGTGAGGAAATAATAGGCCAAGGCCTAGATGGCAGTTGAAATCACCAAAAATGAAAGAAAAAAAAAAGAAATCATTGAAAAATAAAATAAAAATATCGGGCTGGTGTCTGTAGAGGAACAGACGTCGACAGAAAGGCAGAGCACACAATTAAACAAAAAAAAGAATGTTTTTCAGCAGTGACAGGAAAAAACAACCTGCTGGCTCCCAGAAAATGAACTGAGGAGTTGGGAATGCAAATATGCAGGTGCAGTGGATTGCTCCCAAAAGCTTTCCAATTGGATGCTGGGGAGTGTTTCCATGCGGGTTCCGTTGGAACCAACAACATTCCTGCTTGTTCCTGGAGATCCAAATTCTATCCAGAGCAGAAAAAACAATTGGGGAGTGTGACTTCGATTTTCATGATCTCTATGTACTCAAGCTCAAAATGTAATTCAGGAGTGGAAGGGAAGATGTATTTTGTTGATAATTACACTTTTCCAGGAGGAATTCATTTTGTTTATGTATGTGTGCCTAATCGAACTTGAGCAGTATTTTTCAAGATGTGACTGACCAGTTACAGGAGATGGAGCAGTGGCACAGTTTTAGTGAGTGGGAATCTTAATATTACCTTACCCCCTGAGTTAGTTACATAACTCAGGGAGTGAAGAGGGGTGGAGAGGATATTGAAAAAGGGTGGCATTTTTACATGTTTGGGACTTGTTTGACTTGTGGCGAGAGCTGCATTTCAAGTGCAGGAATTATATGTTTTTCTCTAGCTCCCATGGCACACATTCATGGATAGATCCACTTCTGTCCATGTGAAGTATGATCTCTCACCTTGAAGAGGCAGAAGCGGGGAGTATAACATGGACTTATCATGACCCTGTGTGGCTGGTTTCCTGTCTTGGGAAGGAGAAGAATGATTATAAATTTTGGAGAATTAATGATAATCTTTTGAGAAATGATCAAATCGTTCAGGGGCTGGGAGGGTGATATCAAAGAGTACTTTGACCTAAATAAATGGTGAGATATCTATGGCCATGGTCTGGGATGCGTAAAAAGTTGCAATTTGCTTAGCTAGGGTACCTCGCCTATCTTTAAGGCGCAGAGGGCTAAGCAGTTAGCATCGAAAATTGCTGCTACCCGTTTAGCCTTTTCCTCTGCCCTGGAATGCCCCCAACATGTCCCCATGCTTACCACATAGCATCTGGGTGTGTTAGGGGCTTATCCAGGATTTTCCAAAGGCACTACCCATGTAGGTGCCTTTAGAAAATCCCAGATAAGGCAGTTACATGGGTAACTAGGGCAGTTACCCGTGTAAATGCCTTAAAATGCCCCTGCTCTGCCTACAGACCGTCCCAGTTTTAACCAGGCGTTTTTATGGTGGTCTGTGGGATATTCAGCAGCATCAACTAAACATTAAATATCCCACAGACCACCATAAAAACGCCTGGTTAAAACTGGGACGGTCTGTAGGCAGAGCAGGGCCAGAGACAGCCACTATCCAGTTAGCAGTGTTGTTCAGCTGCCATTTACCTGTCCTAACTTTAACTGCTTTGCACTAGTGGCTTAGTATTGCCACTAACCGGATAACAGCACTGGTGGCTTGGAAGTCCAGATATTCAGCAGCAGAAAGCGAATATTTTCCACCATTGAATATTCAGCTTTAATTGAAGCGGCAGCGGCTAGTCATTTTATTTTGCCTAGTTGCCATCGCTGAGTATACCCCCCAAAGAGATTAGGAAGCAATTTAAAAATTGCTTTGCCTCTCTCTATTGAGGTAAGGGGCATGGGGTAGGGACTTAGTGAAGTAGACAGCTATTTGGACTACATACAGATATAAGCAACATCAGTGAAAGCTAAATACTTGATAGATAATGATAAGTTATACCATCAACTACATATAACTGGTGTTTTGAGTTGAAAAAAGAAAAATATCGACTCCTTGGAACAAGCTCCAGGTTTTTAAATAACTTCAGGAAGTAGTAATAAAGAATTAAAAATAGAATCCACAAGAAGGTCGTTGATGCGAATATCAGGCATATATGTGGAAGTACAGACGTTAGTCTGACACAGAATGCTGGCAAGTCTGAGACCTTCATAGTGGAAATTAAATAAGAGCCCTTGAAAGGTTTAATTAGCCTTCAGTTTCTTCAGAGTTGTATTGAACGTATAGAGTTTTTGACATTGACATTGAACGTTCAAAGAACAGACCACAGTTAGGCCTTTCTTCCAAGGCAAAGGAAGATTAGGTGACTTCCCCAAGGCCATAAGGCGTGCTAGTGGAAAATGAAGAGGTCTCTTGGTTACCAAGCCAATATTCTAACCACTAGGCTGCTACTCCACTCCAGTTAATACAAGGGAGATACTGGACACAAGGGAATAAGGAGACAGAGGGTTGATGCTAGACATGCGGGTAATGAAAGGGGAGATGCTGGTCACTGGGGGAATAGGAAGGCAGAGGGCAAATGGTTGTCACAGTGGAGAAGTAAACAAGGGAAATAATGGCATAAGGAGGGAGTAAGAAGGGGAGATGATGGACACGGGGAAGGGGTGATGCTGAATGGGAGTGGAAAAGGAGGTACTGGATGACGAGTGGGGGAGAGAGCTGATGCTAGATAAAGAGTGAGGGAGAGAGAAAGAGGAGAGTTAATGAAAAACTTGGGGAATAAGAGGAAAGGGAATGGGAGGATGGGGTGAAGGACAAAGATGGAAAGCTGTAGTAAAAAGGAAGATTAAGGTCTGATACCAAGAAGAAATGAAATCTGAGTGGATAGAAAGGCAGAAAAATAAGTGAAAGGAAAAGATCACTGTCAGAGATATAGAAGAGGAGGAAGAAGAGAAGAAAGAAAGAAATATAAAAAAAATGGAAGGAGACCCTGAAAAGAGAGTTAAGACAGAGAAAAGCAGAAACCAGAGACTAGTGTCCATTGTGGAAGAAATTCAGAAGAGTCAGCACCTTGAAAGTATATGTAACACCCCTGGCATTTCTCAAAATGAGACAACTCAGTGGACTTTGAGCACACAGTGGACTCAAGCCATTCACAGATTCCGAGATGTCATACATCTCACTCTACTTCTCTGGGACTCTGCCCTAGTGGACAGTGCATTCTAATTTTGCAAGAGACATTCTTTTCCAAATTCCACCTTACCAAAAAGTACTTACAGCAGATGTATCCAAATTGGGCTTGGGAGCAGGTGGACTTCATACTCAAGGATTATGGGCCACTTAAGAGAAACCTCATCAGATACATTTTCTGGAACTGAGAGCAGTTTGGAATACATTAAAGGACTTTCAGAGATTGTACTAATATAATTTGGTTGGTCAACCAACCAATCAAGTTGTGATGAATTAAACAAACAGGGTCATACATCCTGTACTGTCAGGATATGGAACTCGGCCCTCTCTCACAGGATGACCCTTACGGCCATATAACTAGCAGGGAAGGACAGCATCCTGGATGCAGAGGTGGCTCAAAGATTCTGTCAAGAGTGGGGCACCCCCTATATAGACATCTTCTCCTTGCCTCAGAACAGGAAGTTATCTCTTTTCTGATCCAGGATAGGGACACATGGCAAACTAGGCTCTGATGCCTTCCTTCTAGATTGGATGGAGGGTTGTTATATGCCTATCTTCCAATACCCCTGATAGCGAAAACTCTCCTATAACTGAGATGTGACCAGAGAACTATGATTCCATAGCTCCCTACTGGATGAGAAAGGTGCATTTCCCTCTTCTGAAACTTTCCAAAAGAAGACAAAAAAACTGGGGAGGGGCTCTCCAAAGCTGATCATGCAGATTCAAAGAACTCTGAAGCACCCCAATATTGAGTCCCTTGCCCCCACAACTCAGATGTTGAAAGGGTAACCTTTGCTTCCATGAACCTGCCTGACAACATTTCACAGGTTATTCTGACTTCTAAGATAGAAACACGATGGCAGAAAAAATACCATGTGGCCTATCCAGTCTGTTCTTCTATACCAACTATTATAGTGCCAATTTTTTCCTTTAGAGATCTGTGTTGGTCCCATGCTTTCTTGAATTCAGATACTTTCCTGGTCTCTACTACCTCCACTGGGAGACTGTTCCATGCATCTACCACTCTTTCCATAAAGAAACAGTTCTGCATAATACTCCTGAGTCTATCCCCTTTCACCTTCATCCTATGCCCCCTTGTTGCAGAGCTTTCTTTCAATTGAAAAAGGTTCTTCTGTGCATTTATGCCATGGGTGGGGGTATTTAAACATCTTCATCATGTCTCCTTTCTCCCACCTTTCCTCCAAAGTATCCATACCGAGATCTTTATGACGAAGTCCACTGACGATTTTGGTAGCCACCCTCTGCACAGACTCCATCCAGTTTTATATCCTTTTGAAGCGGTGGTCTCCAAAATTGCACACAATACTCCAAATGAGGTCTCAAAGACTTATACAGAGGCACTATCACCTCCTTCTTCCTACTGGTCATTCCTCTCCCTATGCACATAAGCATCCTCCTGGATTTTGCCGTCACTTTCTCAACCTGTTTAACCACTTTAAGATCATCAGAAACAATTACGCCCAGTTCCCGCTCTTCTTTTATGGACAGAAGTATTTCACCCCCCTAACTGTACCATTCCCCTGGATGTTTGCAGCCCAAATGCATGACTCTGCATTTTTTGCTGTGAAATATCAGCTGCCAAATTCTCGAACATTCCACAAGCTTGGCTAGATCCCTACTCATATTCTCTATTCCTTCCTTGGTGTCTACTCTATTGCAGAGTTTGATATCATCTGCAAAGAGGCAAACCTTACCCAACAGCCATTCTGTAATATCACTAACAAAAAATGATAATTACACTTACCTGGTAATTGTAGTTCCTTGAGTGACAACAGTTCAGTCCTCTACCTCTGGGTTGTCAACCTCCTCCTGCAGCCTGGAGACTGGGCATGTCAAAATCGTGACATCACCGGATATAGTCTGCTGACCTCTCCCATCAGCCCCAGTGAACTGACAAAGCACACTCAAAGGAGCAACAAATAGGTAGCTATTCTAAAAACTTCAACTTTACACTGAAACCTGAACGTAAAACGCAATAGATACATATAACCTTTTCCTTTTTTTTTTCGAAAATGGAGATTGAAATTAGCAAGGCTCTTCTTCTTGCACCTCACCCTTTCGTCTTATACAAAAATAGAAAGAATACCAGAGAAAGGAACAGTACAGTAAAGCATGAGAAGCATTTATAGACCTTGAATACTCATACTTACCGGTAGTACTACTATTCCTCTTTTGGCCCATCCTCTGCCACCCCGGGCGGGCATGAGGACTGAACTGTCGTCACTCAAGGAACTACAATTACCAGGTAAATGTAATTATCATTTCCTTATCGTTCCTCCAGTTCAGTCCTCTACCTCTGGAATGTACCAGAGCAGTATTTATTGGGAGGGACCTTTCCCGCCGGCCTTTAAAACAGCCGAACCGAAACAGGAGTCCTTCGCCGCCAAAACGTCCAGACGGTAGTGCTTACTGAAAGTATGAAGGGACGACAAAATAGCCACCCTAAAGATCTCTCCAGGCGGAACCAGGCCATGTTCCGCCCAGGAAGTGGCCTGTGCCCTAGTAGAATGTGCTCGAATCCCCGTTGGGACCAAACGCTCTTGTAGTAGATAAGCTGATGCAATCGCCTCTCTAATCCATCTAGCAACAGAAGCCTTCGCCACTGCCTCACCTTTGCAGATACCTCCGAACAATACAAATAGATGGTCCGACTTGTGAAAGTTCTTGGAAACCTTCAAATATTGCTGCAGAACCCGTTTAACGTCCAGACGACGTAACGTACGATCCGAATCGCTGCCCTCCGATGACCCTAGGACTGGAAGAGACACGGCTTGATTTACGTGAAAAGGTGACACTACCTTTGGCAAAACGTATGGCACTGGTTGTAACACCACTTTCTCTCTTGAAAAAGACAAAAACGGCTCTCTACAGGACAATGCTTGCAGCTCCGAAATGCGCCTCGCCGAACAAATGGTCACCAGAAAAACTGTCTTCAACGTCAAATCCTTAATTGATGCCTGGTGTAATGGCTCAAAGGGTGCTTTGGTTAACGCCCCTAAGACCAAATTGAGGTCCCATGGCGGAACCAAAATTCTCCACGAGGGCCGCAGCCTAGCTACGGCCTTCAGGAAACGCAATACGCCCGGATGAACTCCGAGTGCAACCCCTTGCACTTTGCCCCTGTAACAGGAAAGTGCTGCCAGCTGCACCCTCAAGGAGCTGGCTGCCAGCCCCTTTTCAAACCCATCTTGCAGAAAACTCAAGACGAAGGGAACAGAAACCGTCGCCGCCTTCACTTGCCGTTGCGAACACCAGTCCTCAAAGATACGCCAAATCCGAACATATGCCAGGGATGTGGACCGCTTCCGCGCTTTAAGCAAAGTTGCCATAACCGTCGCTGAATAATCTTTCTTCGCTAGCCTCGCCCTTTCAATAGCCAGACCGTGAGTGAGAACCAATCCATATGAGGCATTTGCAATGGCCCTTGAATCAACAGATCTACTGTCATCAGTAACCTCCAGGGATCCCCGTCGAGCAGCCGAATGAGATCGACGTACCATGGCCACCTCGGCCAGTCCGGAGCCACCAGCAATACTCTGCCCCGGTGAGCTCTGATGCGCTGAATCACCCGGCCTATGAGTGCCCACGGAGGAAAGGCATAGAGAAGGCCTGTCGATGGCCAGGGCTGCATCAGGGCGTCGATCCCTTCCGACATCCTTTTGCGCCTTCTGCTGAAGAAACGACTTGCCTTTGCCGACTGGAAGGTCACCATTAAGTCCATTACTGGAGGTCCCCATCTGCGAACTATTTACACGAACACGTCCGGATGTAGCTCCCACTCCCCGGCATCCACCCGGACCCTACTGAGAAAGTCCGCTGTCACATTGTCCTTCCCTGCAATGTGTGCTGCCAAGATGGATGTCAGCCGACGCTCCACCCAAGTGAACAGCGCGTCTGCTTCCTCTTCCATGGCTGCACTTCCTGTGCCGCCCTACCAATTCTTGTATGCAACTGTTGCTGAGTTGTCCGATAGCACGCGGACCGCTCGGCCTGTCACCACATCCTCGAACCGTTGTAACGCTAGTGAGACCGCTCTCAACTCTAGCCAGTTTAATCGACCATGCGCACTCTTGGACAGACCACGTGCCTTGAGCGAACCGAGCTTCGCAATGTGCTCCCCATCCCGCGAGACTCACGTCTGTCAGTAATGGGAGCCACTCCAGCTGCTCCAGTGGCATTCCGGCCGACAAGGATCCTGGAAGCAGCCACCATCGTAGAGCCTGCCTGACCTTAACAGGACAGGGAAGCCGCTTGTGCAATGAATCCGTCTGGTGCGACCACCGGCGAAGCTGCGCTCTCAGGAGCGGTCGCATATGAAATCTGGCCCAAGGCACCGCCTCCAGGGTCGCCGCCATGGTTCCCAGTACCTGGAGATAACGCCATGCTGTGGGAGCCAGAGCGGCTCGGAACTGACGAACCAGCAGTCGAAGGGCCCAAACTCGACGGTCCGGAAGAAACACCGCTCCTTCCTGCGTATTGAAATGCACTCCCAGATACTCGAGATTCTGGGAAGGCCTTAAGCGGCTCTTGGCCGGACTGACCACCCAGCCGAGACTTTGCAACAACTTTACCACCTTGTCTGTCACCCGGATGCTCTCTGCTTCGGACTTGGCTCGAATTAACCAATCGTCGAGATATGGATGAACCAAAACACCCTCTCTTCGTAGCACCGCTGCTACCACCACCATAACTTTGGTGAATGTTCGCGGTGCTGTCGCCAGCCTGAATGGCAAGGCCTGGAATTGATAATGACCCCAGGGCAGCGCGAACTGCAGGAACCTTTGATGGGCCTCCCTGATTGGAATGTGCAGGTACGCCTCCGTAAGATCGAGGGAAGTCAAATACTCCCCCTGCTGCACTGCTACAATGACGGAATGTAGCGTTTCCATCCTGAAGTGAGGTACCCAAAGACACCGATTCACCCCTTCAGGTCTAAGATAGGCCGTAGGGCTTCATCCTTTTTTGGCACCACAAAATAAATGGAGTATCGACCTGTGCCGTAATCTGCTAACAGTACTGGAACGACCGCTCCCATCTGCAAAAGGCGATCCAAGGTCTCGCGCACTGCCAGGGTTCGCTGTTGCCCTCTGCAGGGCAACATCACAAAAGAATCCCATACGGGTCTTGCCAATTCCATAGCGTAACCCTCGCGGATGATTTCCAGCACCCACTGGTCGGTGGTTATTT
Organism: Ichthyophis bannanicus; assembly: GCA_033557465.1. Classification (NCBI taxonomy): domain Eukaryota; kingdom Metazoa; phylum Chordata; class Amphibia; order Gymnophiona; family Ichthyophiidae; genus Ichthyophis; species Ichthyophis bannanicus. Next base: position 138,077,790 of record CM066035.1, on the reverse strand, counting down.
GGGTCCAAGCAGGAAGAAACTCCTGCAGTCGCCTGCCTACTGGTTAACTCCCTGCCAGGACCCGCCTCCTTTCATTGTGGCTTTTCCCCTGCTGCTGAGGAATTGACTGCGAAACCCCTATTTGCCCCGCGGAAGTCACAAAACCCCTGGGCCCTGGAAGGAAGTCTTCCTCTTTGGAAACCGCCCAGCCAGGAAGCACAGAATCTTCGGAAGTCCCGAAATTGGCCTCTAGAGCCTTGGAAGGACTTCCCTTGCTTGGGCTTATCTTCTGGGAGTCTGCCCCCCTTGGACTCTCCGAGGTCTTTGACCAGCTTGTCCAAATCTTCACCGAACAGCAACTTCCCTTTAAACGGCAGCTTACTGAGCCGTGACTTAGAGGAACCATCGGCTGCCCAATTCCTCAACCAGACCGACAGCCGAGCCGCCACCAATGACGCCGTACTATTGGCCAGCACCCGAATTAAGTCATAATGCACATCTGCTAAATATGCTGTCCCTGACTCAAACTGATCCAATTCACAAATGGAAGCCTGTAGAGACAGAACATCCGGTTCAAATGATTGTTTCAATAAGGCCTCTACCTTCCTATCCTGCGCATCCTTTAAAGCAGCGCTACCTTCCACTGGGATAGTGGTCTTTTTAGTGACCGCTGCTATGGCCGCGTCGACACGAGGAGATTTGAATTTTTCCCTGACCCCATCTGCCAAGGGATAGAGCCTGTTCATGGTCCTGATTCCTCTTAGACCAGCCTCCGGCTGATCCCACTCCTCCTGGATCATCCGGTCCACCACCCGGTGAACAGGGAACACCACCTGTGCCTCCCTCACTGCCTGAATGATAGGATCTTCTACTCCTTCTTCGTCGCCTGGCTGTGCCATAGCCATATTGAGCATTTGTAGAGACTCCGTGATAAGCGCCGACAGCTCCTCTCTCGGAATACTTGAATAATCTTTGCCTGATTCTCCGGCTGTTGTATCTCGCCTTCTTCCAACTCCTCCGCGCCGTCTTCGTGCTCCCCATCAGCGCCCTCTGCCTCTGGCCACTCGCCCTCCGTAACTGAGATCTCGCTGGTCCTGGGCCTCTTAGGGGCTCTCTGGGCCAAACCGTCCATGTCGCCTATCGCGGGAAGTTGCCCCTGGCTAACTATTGCCCCGGCCTCTGGGAGCTTTCCCTGCCGCCGCAGGCAAAACGCCTGATGCATAAGTAAAACAAAGTCTGGGCTAAAGTCCCCTAACTAGGACCCCACCCCAAAGGCCAAAGGTGCCCCGGACGTGCCAGCGACCGCCTCCTGGTCAGCCCCCGGCGCTGCGGCCCTCAAGGTCTCGAGCTCGGTCCCAGGGATGGGCTCCTGGGACTCCTGCACAACATTGACCTCCATCTGTTGCTCTACACTTGTAGAGACTAGTACGCAACCCCGGCAGATCCCTGAGTCTGCGGCCATACCCCTGCGAGTACCGCATATGACACACTGCGGGCGCGTAGCCATAGAGCAGTCCTGTCTTTTTTTTTTTTTGGAAATGAAACAAGACAAAATAAAGAAAAAAATTTCCAGAGAGAAACTAACTCCCCCTTTTTAAATGAAAACGATGCCCCGACACTGCACACCTAAAAGCAAATCAACCAGGCCTGGAACCGCGAAAAACAAATGTTCCAAAACACCAAAAATAAATAATAGCAGCTGGGAAGACGCTCCCCACAAGCCCCCAAGGCTCATTTCTGACCCCGGGCCCCCAACTCAATGTTCTGAGTCTGTAGACGCGAGCGCCGGCCATGCCGTGCACACGCGATCTCAAAATGGCTGCCGCTCAGCGCGTCCACGAAATGGCGCCAACCCTGCTTCCAATTACCGCCGCAAGGTTTTCTGCCGATGCCGGCCCTCTCCCCCAGCGCCTGGCGTAAAGTGTGGTTACCTGCTTGCTGCTCAGCGATCCGCCGTCAAGATTAAGAGCCTCCCGCCTGTGCGACTCCGCTCCCAGGAACAGTAAGCGGGCCGCTGCTAGCGGTTTAAGCTCTGTCTGCCCTCCGCTCCAGCGGGTCTGCTGCTAAGGGAGACCGCTGGGGAAGACCGCTTTCCGGCGAGCTCTCCTCCGGACAGGCAGGGAGGAGAGATCTGCCCGGCGCACACCAGAGAAATAAAGTACAGCAAACACTGAAGACAGAGAGGGGCCGGTGCAAGCAGAAATGCCTTTCCTCTGCCTTTTTTTTTTTTTTTTTTTTTAAAGAGACAGGGCTCCAGATCTAAGGTATGAAACAGAACTGAGAAATCAAATCAAAACAAACCCAAGAAATCAAATCTAAAGCTAGCTACTCTAACAGTTCCTTATCAGCCCTCGAGTGAGCCCAAACCTAGGCTCACACGTCCTCCTGCTGCATGGAGACTGGAAATACTGGGGCTGATGGGAGAGGTCAGCAGACTATATCCAGTGATATCACGATTTTGACATGCCCAGTCTCCAGGCTGCAGGAGGAGGTTGACAACCCAGAGGTAGAGGACTGAACTGGAGGAACGATAAGGAACATTAATAAGAATCGGACCAAGGACAGATCCCTGCGGTGCACCACTGGTTACATCCTTTTCCTCAGAGTAAGCTCCATTTACCTGTACCCTTTGTCATCTTCCACTCAACCAATTTCTAGCCTAGTCAGTCACTTTAGGGTATATTCCTAGGATGCTCAATTTATTTATAAGTTGTCTGTATGATTTGGTGTCAAAGGCTTAACTTAAATTTAGTTCACCACATCTAGGGCTCTCCCTTGGTTCAACTCTCTGGTCGCCCAAAGAAATTGATTAGATCTTACAAGATCTGCCCCTAGTAAAACCATGCTGCCTCGAATCCTGCAATCTATTGTATTCCAGAAACCTCGCTATCCTCTGTTTTAGCAGCATTTCTATTAATGTACTCACCACAGAGGTCAGATTAACTGGCCTGCAGTTCTCAACCTCATCTTTACTTCAGTTTTTGTGTAAAGGGATCACATGCACCCTTCTCCAGTGCTCTGGGACCCCTTCTAACTCTAAAGAAGCATTGAAAAGGTCAGACTGTGCAGACGCCAGAACTTCCCTAAGTTTCTTCAATACTGTTGGATATATCTCATCTGGCCGCATCGCTTTGTCAGTTCCATTTTTTTTTTACTAGAAGGGGAGGGGGGGGGGCCTTAAAATGAGTAACAAATGAAGATTTTTTAACATAGGAGACGGATAGTCAAACCTGCCAGACCCGGTAAGGAGTTTTGTGGCAGTATGCTGTATTAATTGTAAGTGACAAAGGGAGGACTGTATATCTGCATGACTAGGAAAATTGTAAAAGGAAAACTGTGAGGAAAAGAGAAGGAAGGGTTATTGATATGGAAAGGTGGCCTTGATAGGGGAGAAGAGTCTATGATGACGGAGGAGAGGAAAGGAGAGGAGACCCTACTGAGGAATTGAGAAACAGAGCCTAATGGGGTGAGGATAGGTATCTGAGAAGGCAGCAACAACTTAGGTTCTTTGGTGGTTCTATTTAATATAGTGCATTAAAAATCAAAGCAGTTACTTTCACAATATTTTTGATGCATAATTTCCTGGAGTGCAATAAACAACTCCTTCCATTCATGAAAATATTGTATTTTCAATGAAACTATTTTGTTGAATGAAACAGTAGCACAAAATATTGTTTTGCATGATTTGAAACAATGAGAAGTTTATGCTGGAATGGAAATTGTGAGAAACTATAGGGTAATATATCTGTGAACATAATTAGCAATTTATTACCAATCTATGCAGAACAGCTGCACTAATTAAGACTTTATTTGGAACAGATTAAATTTAGTTGTGCGCATGCAGAATTTTAAGATTTGCTATGACTGACTGTGTTTCTAATAAAGAAACTAATGAACCCACTCTTAATAAAGCATAGCTCATAGAAGAGAGATTGATTACATAGTCAATCATTTTTCATTATATTATGCCTAAGTGAAATTGCCTAGCTTAATTTAGACAGAAGTATTTAAGTGTATATTTAGCAGTTGGTAAAGATCAGTGGCACACTAAGGGGCATGTTTATTAAACAGTGCTAACCGTTAGCTCAGGGTTCAGTGCCCCACACTAAAAATTGTGTGCTAACAGATAAGCATGTGAATGGGTGAAGACAGGGCAGGTTGGGGATGGAATGTGGGTATTGATGGCATATCACAGCGCAGGCATGATGGTAACATGCTGTTATCATTAGCCCAGGTGCACAATGCTACCTGTGGGTGGCATTAGGTGCACCTGCATGCTAGGTTACCTCAATGCTGCGTGTTAGCAGCACGCTTATTGCAAGGGGACAGACATATACACCTCTTGAAGTTGGCATGGGCCTCCGTGCTGGTTTCACAGCTCAATCACATGCTACTGTTTGTAGTAAACATGCCCCTAAATATCAATGCCATACCTTTTGGGGAGTCTTATTTATCCAAAGATATACTCAGAAGAAGGGACCTGCATGACCACAAAAGCTCACATCCAACTTTTATCTTTGGATTGTTGTGCTGGTCCAATAAAAAACTCTACAAAAAAAAATCCAGTTTTCTCCATGATCAATACAGCCACATCTGTCATTGCCTGTTGATTTTGAGACTGGTGAGTCTTGTAGCAGGTTAAGTATGACATAATGCCCTGAGCTGTGGCTGGATGTTTCTGCCCAACAGGGATACTGGTGGTACCCTAAAGATGTAGTATTTCATGTGATAGATTAAATTGCTCAATTACTGGAAACTCAAGATACAGAGAAGATTTTATGAATCTCTAATTTATCTTTTTAATTTTCAGGCAAAATGCATTGTAAATTGGTGCGTTTACCTTTTGGGTTTGGAAAAATGGAAGAAAACTGGCAGAAATAAGAATAGTAGTATGATTTATGGTTTACTTTTATTTGTTATACCACCTTTTACAAAAATCAAAGCAGTTAACACCTTACAAATAAGGGAATAAAAGAAAAAAATGAACTACAAATTTTTGATAGAAAAGAGGAAAAGCGAAAAAGACAAGCAACTATCGGACAGTCTTTAGAAGAGATTCTGTGTTTGTCCTTTCTAGATGTTTATCTAATCTCTTGACAATGGGGAAGCCAATTTGCCCCTAAATCAACCCGCCACCTCAGTGGCCTATTTAAAGAGATGGGTCTTCTTCATTCCCTTCTTTATTTCATATATATATAGTAAACTCCAATAAGTTAATTCATCAAATTTTAATTATATTGTTTCAGATTAGTTGTTTTGGACCATCATAAAAGGGAACCTAATAAGGATATAATGAAATCATAATAATGACATAATGAAATCTCCAAGACAAAATTTGAAAGTATGTTGTGGTGATCACAGCAAGATTGATTTTCACTTTTCCCTGATGCACAGTCCATTACTCAACATACCGCAGTGGTCAATATTATTGGCACCCTTCAGTTCAACCCCTTAATGTCCAATATCGCCTAAAAAAAAAGTGGCCAGTGAAATGGCTTTGGACTATATATGCATACATATTTGACACACAAAAGAATCAAATAACCCAAGACCAATTAAAAAAGGAAATAGTAGGAAATAGTATAAAAACTGGGACACTGCCAGCACAAGGTTATTATATTTAATAAAACTGTAAATGCTATCCCACTAATATCCACAACCTATAAAGAGATAGACAACTTCCTTTTGAAAACAGCCCTATGATTTATGACCCCTTTAAACCCATTCTTTTTGTCGGATCATTTGCCTTGTAAGTAGGGACTTCCCCCTCTCACTTGTAACAAACCCTCCTTTTTTTCTTCTTTTAAAACCGAGGAACTAATCCTCTTTTCTGAGGACTCCCCGAGGCAGAATACAAAAATCCTCTTCAGCTTATCCCAGTAATCTTAACAGAGTTGCCCTAAAAGTAGTATGGGTATGACTTATCTGGAAATGCCAGGAAGCAAATCTGGTATTCGTAGTTACCCCCGCTGGATTCAAGGGCCCTCTTAAAGCCAAGCGGTATAAACCATCCTTTCCACCTCGTGGAATTTTATTGCCAAATCAGTCCCGGATCCAGATCCTCTGTTTTACTGCTCCAAACAAAGCACTCCAAAGTACTGTTATTTTCAATAGACGTCACTATTCTCTTACAATGATGATGGTAATAATTCTCATCCAATAATGATGGTGTACACAACGCTGTGTTTCGGACCTCTGAAGCTCCCGGTCCTTCTTCTTGCACAAACGCCTGCAGATAGAAATAGAATGCTTGCACCGACAAGTGATAGCGTTGGACCAACTCCGAAAACGCAGCTAATTGGTCCGCGTCTGCCATTCTCAGCTGTCCCAAATATTCGAGACCAGCCCTACACCAAATAAGCACCATCCCCCTCCCCCTCCCTGGCTGAAAGCCCCGATTACCCCTCAGAGGGAGGCAGTCCATGACCTCCCAGTTGCCACCTTTCAGGCGACACAAAGCCCGCCAAGCTTCACGAAGCGCACCCATATAGATCGACGTCCTCCAGAATCGTGGCAGCGATATCCTCGCACAGTGCAACAAATAGACCCTATGCCAACCCTCTGACATCTGATCAATCAACGCAATTGGCAGGCGGTCCTCCACGCTGAAAACCAAATCACTTAGACGCCGCGCCAAATAGCAAAGATTATAGTTACGCAGGGATGTCAGGCCCACACCACCGTCCTCCACCGAGCGCATTAGCGTCACCAGAGAGATTCTCGCCCGGCGATTTCTCCAGAGAAACCGCCCAAGATGCTTATGGAGCACAGAAAGATCCTTCCGTTTGAGCCACACCGGTAGGTGCCGCAACACATACAACCAACGGGGCCACTCTATCATCCTCACTAAAGCCACTCGACCCAGCAAAGAAACAGGGAGGTCCCGCCATCTCTGTAGCCTCCTTATCGTCGAGTCAAATAGCGGCATCACATTCACCTCATACAAACGCCTCGGATGCTCAGGGATCTGGATGCCGAAGTACCGGATTTGCCCCGACGCCCAACTAAGTGGAAACACTCCACGCCAATTCCCTCGGGAACGCCCGTCGACATCCAAGACCATGGACTACAGCCGATTAATGTGCAATCCAGAGAAGGCTCCAAATTGCTCTATGACCCTCAATGCCTGTAGTAACGAGCTCTCCGGGGAGCCCAAACATAGCAGCAAGTCATCCGCAAACGCGCTAAGCTTAATGGAACTCCCGTCCCACGTTATGCCTACAATCTGGTCAGACTCAAGAAGCGACACCAAGAGGGGCTCCAGTTGTAACACATATAGCAGCGGAGATAGCGGACAACCCTGCCGAGTACCCCTATGCAAAGAAAAGGGCTGCGAGCGAACCCCCCCCATCATCTACCACCGCCAACGGATCCGCATAGAGGGCTTGTATCCATGCCAAAAAGGCACCCGTGATACCAAACTTCTGCAGGGCTGCAAACATGTAGCTCCATGCCACTCTATCGAAGGTCTTCTCAGAGTCTAAGCTGACCAGGATCACGGGGTCACATGTCAACAAACGTTTTTCCAGTCCTAGCAAGATCCTACTGATGTTAACACCGGCCTCCCTCCCCCGCACAAATCCAGCTTGATGCGGACCCACCAAGGCCGGAAGGAGCAACTGCAATCTCTGCGCCAGCACCGAGGCCAAAAGCTTCATATCCACATTGATCAAAGAGATCGGCCGATAGGAAGCCGCCTCTTCCGGGTCCTTCCCCGGCTTCGGTAATAAGATAATGCTGGCCGTGCGCATATCACGGGGGAAACCACCAAGCTCCAGCGCTTCACCATACACTGCGGCCAAGGTCAGAACTACTTGCCTCTCCAACATCTTGTAAAATTCCACCGGGTACCCGGAGCCTTATTAGAGGCTCCCGCTCGAATCACCCGTTGGATCTCCTCCCCCCCGATAGGCTGATTCAAACTTGCTCGCTGTGCTTCCGACAATGCCGGGAGTTTCACCCTGTCTAGAAAAGCAACCATGGCGTCCACATCACTCACATCCGCCACATATAGTTCTGCATAAAAACTGCGGAGCACTTTTACCACATCCACAGCCCGATTGTATTTCTGCCCCTGTGAATCCCGAATCACCGTAACCCCCTGGGGGCCTGCCTTATCCCGTACCAACCGCGCCAACAGTTTCCCAGAGCGATCCCCATATCGGAAGAATTGATGTTTATAGTTCTGCAAGGAGTAAATGGCGCGCTCCTGCAACAGCGCATTCAGCCGCTTCTGAATCTCAAGGTACTCTCTAACCCCTCCCCGCTGGCTCTCCGCCTGCCTTTTCGCCACACGCAACTCTCTGGTCAGTCTAAGAAGCTCCTCATTGAGTCGGCGCCGCTCTGCTGTCACATACGCTATGATATGACCCCGAAGAACAGCCTTCCCCGCCTCCCAAAACATAGCAGCTGAACTGATCGTGCCCTCATTAAAGGCCAGGTACTCTGCCCAATGACGATCCACATAGCGTTGGAATTCCTCCTTCCGCCATAAAGATACCGGAAACGTCCACTTACAGCCCACAGACCGCTCACCCCGCCAGTCCAGACGAACCATAGCATGGTCCGAGACTACAATGGGATCAATCTCAACCGCTCTCACCTTTCCAAACCACTGCTTTGAAACCAAGATGTAGTCTATCCGCGACCATGTATGATGGGCCCGTGACAGATGTGTGTATTCCCTACTTTCTTGGTGTAAGACCCTCCAAGAATCCACCAGAGCTCCCAACTCACACAGATAATCCACACCCCTGCCAGACCAACGACATCCCGAGAGCGTCGCGGACCTGTCCAGAGCAGGATCATGCGGGCAGTTGAAGTCACCAGCAAGAATTACAGGGACCGGGGGGGGGCGGCCAGCACCTTGTCCAGAATGCTGCGAAAAAACAGATGGTCATACGTGTTAGGAGCATAAACATTACCTATAAAAAATTCTTCCCCCTGGAGTTTAACATGCACAAAAAGAAATCTACCCAAAGGGTCGCCCACCTGTGCAAGCACCTCACAAGGCACACTCTTATGTATTAAAATCGCCACCCCCTTCCTTCTACCCCCGGAGGACGCAGAGAGAACCTGGCCCACCCAATCCCTCCGTAATTTGTCATGTTCCTTCTTGCTCAAATGCGTCTCCTGTAGTAGGGCTACCTGCGCTCCCCCCCTCTTAAGAGCCTGCAACATTTTCGTGCGCTTCACCGGGGTACCTATCCCTCCCACGTTCCAGGTTACAAACCGTAAATCAGAGGGCATAGCGTACACCCGGGAGGACACCAAAGCAGACAGACAGATATGAGAGCGCAGGGCAGCCCAGCCTCCACCCGCCACCATAGAGCACTTCGCAGAGGCCACACAGATCAACTCCCTCGAGTCTTCCATATTCCCTCCCAGATGCTAACATCCCTACTATCATCCCAGAAACTCTACCCTGAAGAGTATCTACCCTCCCCCATCCCCCCAAAACCCCCTCCAACTCCCCCCCCCATCGTACTGCTGGCCGGCCCCCCCTTCACATCTCCCCTCCCCCTCCTCCCGCCCCTTCCCATAAAAACAAACCAGATAAAGTCCTCAGCTAACTACACTGAGGCCTAGACCCAAGTGACGCTGCAGGGCTGCCGCAGCCTTCCCCCCTCCCCCCGGTTCCCCAATCACCCGATTCATGCCCAGACACACATTACAGCAACATCTTAACTGCCCACTCTAGGCTTAACATGGTGCAACAGTAGCAGAAAACAGGAAAAGAAACCCCCCGGGGAATCAGCGCTCCATCCCACGATAGCCAGCGCGTCCCCCTAGGGCATGACAAAGGAATGTAGCACACTCAAAGCCCGGACCTTAGCCCCCAACTTATGCCCAGGCAGTCCACTTGTGCAGGCCACACAAAGCATCTCCGCCCGCGTGCACGAAGTATATCATAGTCCCCAGTGGAACAGTCAACCCTCTGCTCCTGTGTCCCCCAAGTGCTGTAAGAAGGTCTGCGCCGCCGCCGCCTGGTCAAAGACACGGGTTTGCCCCTGCACAGTAACCCGCAGGAGCACTGGAAACGCCAGGGTGAAGCGAACATTACGTTTAAATAATGTGGCACTGCAGACCAGCTGCAGGCAGAAGGAAAGGTTTTAAACACAGAAAAAAGAGATAGACGAGCTGCAGCATCATGAGGAGCCACATAGAGGGAGCCAGAGAGACCTCTGGAGGTCTGAAGAACCACGCCCTAGAGCCAATGATGTAATTCCAGCCAACACCCAATGCAGAAAGGGAAGAACTCCTCTTAAATGCTCAGATGACTGGAGGAAGTCAGAGAGGCAAGGAGAGTGGCAAAAAGACTCTGATTCAGACTCCGGTTGGAGAGAAAGAGAGAGGCAAGGAGAGTGGCAAAAAGACTCGGATTCAGACTCCGGTTGGAGAGAAAGAGAGAGACAAGGAGATTGGCAGACAGCTCCAGATGGGCAAGGAGACTGTCAAGGAGTCTTGCAGGAAGTTCCAGTTCCAGATTTTTACAGATATCTGGAGGATCCAGGGAGAGGAGTCCTGATCAAGGGATCCGGCCTAGCAGACCCAGCCAAGCCAGGTACGGAAACCTACTTTAAACATTGCAAAAGAGGAAAAGATATACTTTCCAGGAGGGAAAGGTTTTATAAAGAAGCTAACCCTGAAAGAAGGTGGACTATAACAGAGAGTCCCAGGCCTAACTTTAATAGGAGCCAGCAACTGTTGGAAGGAGCAACAGTGAACGGCAGTGAAAGGGGTGAAAGAGGAATTGAGAAGGGTCACTTCCAAAGCTGTGGGAGAAAGGAACCATGGCACCAGTATGCCCTGACTCCAGCAGAAGGCAGAACTAGGAACCAGAGGCCTACCTGGGCACCTGAGAATCCAAGACCCAGCAGGCCCAAGCCTCAGCCTTCACCTCCCGGAGACCACCTTAGAAGAAAAGGTAAATGCCAATTTTATAATGATGATTTTATGAATGCTGTGACCCAGAAAAAGTCAGGCCCTAGAGCATGCTGTCCTTCAAGAGGCCTTCATGAAACAAAATACAGACCTGCAGTTAACAGGAAGCCTACTAGAGAAGGAACTGTATACAGGAGAGACTGTCCTCAGTATAAAAATATACAAAGCCAGGACTTACCTTGTAACGCTGACTATTGGCGCATCATCCAAGCGCTAGGCAGAAAGCCTGAAGGAGAGCCTCCAAACATTCTGGACTGTGAGCCCATGCAAGTCGAATACCAGGAGGACCCCTTAGACATTCCCATGGACGTTAACTATTGCCTATCAGAAAGGATTGAGCCCTAACAGAGGCATAGCTGTGGTTTGGGGATAAAAGTGGATGCTGTATTTCATTTACCTGTGCTGTGAAGTTAACAGTGTTTTCAGTACGTGTTTTCCTTTAACCTGAAGCAAGGATATTTCTTTTCATGTGTTGTTGTATTCTGGGCTAAAGAACCTGTTTGCAAAGAGGGAAATAAAAGTCTTACAATTTCCCTATACTCTGACTGTAAATTCTTGGGAGTGTTAGTTATACAGAAGGCTACCAGGCCTGTAGAAGCCTGGGCCCTGCAAGAGAACCAACCTCCTCCACAAACAAACTTTTCTCCTCCCTGTCCACGCCCTTCTGTCGTGCCACGCCATCACCACTAGGGGGGCAGTGTGACAATAACTCCGCACAGATCGGGGAAAACACTCTGCGCTGGGCAGCCACCGCCGCCGAATAATCTTGAAAGAGCAGAATCTTGCGGTTGTCCAGTTGCAGCTCCGACTTCCTACGGTACGCCTGGAGGATTTGCGTTTTATGTTGGAAGTTTAAAACCCGAAAAATTACCACCCGGGGCCGGCCTCCAGACTCCCGCCGGGCCCCCAGTCTATGCGCTCGCTCAATCTTGAAGCACCCGCGCAGCTCCTCCAATCCCAGCGCCTCCGGCAGCCAGCCTTCCAAGAGCTGCAGCAGCTCCTGCTCAGGCTTCTCCTCGCCGAGCCCCACCAACCTCAAGTTATTTCGGCGTGATCTGTTTTCCAGATCGTCGACTTTCTGCTGGAGCTCCACCAATTGCCGCTTCAGCTCTGCATCCTCTTTCTCTCGCTTCCCCTCGCCTTCCTCAACCAGAGCCATGCGCTGCTCCAATTCCTCCACGCGGTGTCCAAAGTCCGTGAGCGCCTCTTCCATGCCGTCCATCTTTTTCAACAGTAAGTCGAATTTCGGGTCTAATAACTTAACGACCTCTTTCGCCAGTTCAACTGAGGCCGAGTCTGTGCTCTCCACGCCTGGCGAAGCTGGCTGCGGCGTGGCTGAGGTCGAAGGCCCCGACCTGGTCACCTTCTCCCGGTCTTTCCTCGCGGGCAGCGGCATCAGCGACTTGTGTAAGTGCTGTTCCCAGGAGCGCTCAAGGTGGGGAAGTCCCGGAGAGTTAGAGGGGCGGAATCCCTGGATTAAGTATAGATAAAATGCAGGATAATTGCTGGGGCAGCCCCGGAGCGAGCAGGACACGTCCACCCTCACTCACGCATCACGTGGTCTCTCTCGGTCTGATTCTTTTTAACATTTTTGTTAGTGATATTGCAGAATGGCTGTCGGGTAAGATTAGTTGTTTGCAGAGGATACCAAAATTGACAATAGACACCCAGGAAGGAGTAGATAACATGAGGAGAGATCTAGCTAAACTTGAAGAATGGTCTAGAATTTGGCAGCTGAGATTTAATGCTAAAAAATGCAGGGTCATGCATTTGGGCTGCAAAAATCCAAAGGAGCAGTACAGTGTAGGGGGTGAGGTATTTCTGTCTATAAAAGAGGAGCGGGACCTGGGCGTAATTGTGTCCGACGATCTTAAAGTAAATAAACGGGTAGAAAAGGGCCCTGCAAAAGCCAGAAGGATGCTTGGGGGTATAGGGAGAAGAATGGCCAGCAGAAGAGGTGATAATGCCTTGTCAGACGGCTGCCTGGGTGAGAATCTTCACACTCTTGGCAAGTGCATATTTCTATATGATTTGCAAGGTATTGTGGGCAATGTAGTTCATTCACACCAGACACAGCTGCTGACAATGATTTAGTTGTGCTCTTGGGTAAAGCCAATAAGATATTTATTTATGGGGTTATTTCTCCCAACACAGATATGCTTGGTAGCACATAAATTAGGTTACTTGCTTTCAGTGTTAACTTGGAAAAACAAAGTTAAAATCAGGAAAACAACAAATGAAAAGCCACAAAGCAAGAAACAAACTGTTCTTTTCAGGTTAACTTCTGATTACTTCCCACATAGATACAGAAGTGATTCTCTCCTAGCTCACAAGCAATTAGGTAAGGCTTAATTGCTAGCAGTTGCCAGCTGAAACCCCTTAGCTGGCTTGCCTTCCACTGTGTGGGTCAAATCCTGCTTCAGGAGCTTTTCTGAGTAGATTAAAGAACAAATTTGTATTTCTTTGTGATGGTTGCTGTACTTTATAACAGAAAGTTACCAACGGAGTTTAGACAGAGAACAGTCCATATAAACAGGATCCTCATCTGCTATTATTCCCCCTTGTTCAACAAGCATGGGTTCAATATCATGGATTGGCACAGATGAATCTCTCAATGGAGCATTTTCAGGAGAATACTTGTTTCCCTGCTGTCTTTCAAGGTTATAGCTAGGGCATAGGTCAGTGTTCATACCTGAGCTTCCATTGCTGCTAGAGTTCCTCTCTATATAGCCTGGCCAGTATGTAGTCCAGTTCTTATGTCCAGCCTTCCAATCCAGATCCCTGGACACTGGATCTCTCTTCACATACCTTCTGGCACAGGTCTTAGGGTCCCTTCCACGTGCAGCCGTCTCCCTCACAGGTAGCCTCTGGTGATTCCTAGCTCTGCAGCACCATTCCTCTCTCTCTCCCCAGTCCAATGGTGTATGCTGGCCCTTGGAATACCTCCCAGTATACGTACTGCTTTGGACTCTTCTAGACCTCTCAAAGGCTTTTCTCTTCCTTCTTCCAAAGGGTCTCTTTCCCTCTCTGTCCGTCCGGTTTGGCTTCTGCTTCTGATGATCCTTCAGATGAAACTGATGATCAAACTCAAGCTGATTCTCAGGATACTGAGGACAATTCTCTGGATATCCAAGGTGATCATGAAGATGGTCATCTGTAGAATAAACTCTACTCTTATTCTGCCTAGATGAGTGCTCCTCCCTAACACAGCGCAGCTGTGCTGAATCAGGCCCTGCCCTTTGAGATGAGTGCTTAGGGATTACCTCATAGCCCTCCTGATTGAACACACATTTCCCCACTTCAGCTCCTCTAATGGCTGTTGGAAACCTGGTGCATTCTGGGACTGGTAGTCTTTTATGGGAAAATTCTGTTTTCTTATTTCTACCAGAACTGACAGGTTGCTTGTTCAGAGTCACTTCATCTTTTCTATAGCTCCTTCCTGAGCTATGATAAGCTTCCTTATCACAGCCTCTGTATAAGTCTCTGGTGCGACCTCATTTGGAGTATTGTGTACAATTCTGGAGACCGCACCTTCAAAAGGATATAAGTAGGTTGGAGTTAGTGCAAAGGGTAGTTACTAAAATGGTTGATGGTCTTCATTATGAAGCATATGAGGGCAGACTTAAAGATCTTAATATGTATACTCTAGAGGAAAGGTGGGATAGGGACAATATGACAGACACATTTAAATACCTCAGTAGCATAAATGCACAGGAGGGTCTCTTTCAGTTGAAGGCAAGCTCTGCTATGAGGGACATAGCATGAGAGTGAAAGGGGATAGATTCAGGAGTAATATGCAGAAATATTTCTTTACGGAAAGAGTGGTAGATGTGTGGAATAATCTCCCAGCTGAAGTGATGGACATGAGGAGAGTATTTGAATTCAAAAAAAGCATGGGACAAACAGAGGATCTGTAAAGGTAAAAAGAGGATTATTGTAGTTGATATGGAAGAGCAGATTATATAGGCCATGTGGTCTTTTTCTGCTGTCATGTTTCTGTGTTAGGATAGTCTTTGGGATCCTAACTGGTTATGCATTCATCCCATTTGCCCCCATTCAAATCTATGGAAAAAACTATTTTACAATGGAACAGTGAGACTTGCCATCTATTTTCAATCAAACCTGCTTGAAACTTGATGGCAGGTATCTGTAACAGCATTTCAAGCCATCAAGAGTGTAACCTATACCCCAGGGGCACCAGAAGAGAAGCAAAGAATATTACAGTGGGGGAAGCCACCATCTGAAGGGAAAAGTGGCACAAAGAGCAGAGTGAATACCTCAAGATAGTAAAAGAGGGCAAAGAGCACCGTGATTTGTGGATGAACGCCAGGGCACTTTGAGAGGTGTAAAATGGCACCAACATTGGCAGGAAGATACCATGGCATAGGCAGGCAGAGGGATAAAGTGGCAATCACACTGTTTGGACAACCTCAAGACAGTATAAGTAGATTAAAGCAGAAATTATATTGGCTGGAAGGCACAGCAACACTGGGAGAGGACCAATATGGCAGTAAGATGGGCTGTAAGATCCTAAAGCATGTGAAGAGAGCCAACACAGCAGCAAGACAGCCTGGAAGGCTCTAAGATACCAGAAGAGAATCAATACAGTATCAAGATCAGCTGGAATTCCCTAAAACACCTGTAGAGTGCTGACACAGTAGAAAAATAGGTTAGATGTTGCAGCACCCAAAAAGTCAACACAGCAGCAAGACTGACTGCAAGGTCCTAGAATACCCAAAGAGGACCAACACAGCAGCAAGATCAACAAGGTCCTAAAAAACTCAAAGAGGACCAGGACAGCATCTTGACTGGCTGTAACGCCCTAAAACATGCCAGGAGGACCAGCAGAAGAGCACCTCAATTAGCTGTAAAGTCCTAAAACACACTAAAAGGACCAGTAGAGCACTTTGATTGGCCATAAGGCCCTAAAAGAGTAGAGGAGAGCCAACACAGCAGCAGAAGAGGCCGCATAAGCCTGTGCCACAGGAGAGGGGCTAGTTCAACTAAGTTATGTGCTTGCAAGTTAGAGTCCTGGCACTGAGAGCTTTGGTCTCAGCATGGGAACCCTAGTTATAATATAGAGGAAGATCCCTTTTGGTTGGAAAAAGCATTCATAGACTACTTAGATTACATGCTGAGGGATTTAAAATAGAACATAGAAACTTGATGGCAGAAAAAGCTATATGGCCTATCCAGTCTGCCCATCCCTACCAACTACTATAGTCCCTTTTATTCCTTTAGAGATCTTCTATGTTTGGCCCATGCTTTCTTGAATTCCAATATAGTCCTTGTCTCGATTACCTCCACTAGGAGACTATTCCATGCATCTAAGATCTACCACTCTTTCCATAAAGAAATATTTCTGCATATTACTCCCAAGTCTATCCTCTTTTACCTTCATCCTATGCTCCCTTATTGTAGAGCTTTCTTTCAATTGAAAAAGGATCTCTTTCCATGCATTTACGCCATGGAGGTATTCAAATGTTTCTATCATATCTCCTCTCTCCCGCCTTTCCTCAAAAGTATACATATTGAGATCTTTAAGTCTTTCCCCCCCACATGCCTTATGACGTAGCCCACTGACCATTTTGGTAGCCACTATCTGCACAGACTCCATCCTGTTTATATCCTTATGAAGGTGTGGTCTCCAGAATTGCACATGATACTCCAAATAAGGTCTCATCAAAGATTTATAGAGGCACTATAGTCTCCTTCTTCCTGCTGGGCATCCCTTTCGTTATGCACCCACGCATCCTTCCAGCTTTTGCCGTTGCCTTTTCTACCTGTTTAGCCACCCTAAGATCATAAGAATCACTCACGTCCAAGTCCTGCTCTTTTTTTGTGGACAAAAGTACTTCACCCCCCTATACTGTACCACTCTCTATTGCAGATTTTAGTGTCATCTGCAAAGAGGCAAACTTTACTTGACAGCCCTTCTGCAATATTACTAACAAAAATGTTAAAAAAAGAATCGGACCAAGAACAGATCCCTGTGTCACACCACTGGTAACATCCTTCTCAGAGTAAGCTCCATATACCTATACCTATACGCTCTATCACCTCCCACTCAACCAATTTCTAACCCAATCACTTTAGGATTCATCCCTAGGGTGCTGAATTTATTTATGTCCCCTGTGCGGAACGGTATCAAAGGCTTTACTTAAATCTAAATACACCACATCTAGGGCTCTCCCTCGGTCCAACTCTGGTCGCCCAGTCAAAGAAATTAATTAGATAAGACCTGCTTCTAGTAAAACTGTGCTGCCTCAGATCCTGCAATCCACTGGACTCCAGAAACCTCACTATCCTCTGTTTTAGTTGCGTTTTCATTTTATGTCGGAGAAGTGAAGGTATTGGATCCATGAAAGGCTCTCACATTTCTCACAATAATTATGAGGAGTGCTCTAGAGCTATTAACAATGTTACCAAGAAGCTGAACTGAGGTAAGATCTAGTCTAGGATCTAGGAATATGTACAAATTTGAACACAAGTGGAAAAATATCCCAGTACAAGTTGTTGGAATCAGGCACCTTAACAGAGACAGAGGACGTTAATCTCTCGCAGAACACCTTACATCCCTGAAAAAGATCATGGCTGAAAACAGGATAGCTGAAGAGGTAATTCAGGGGATGAAGAGAGGCAGTCCATCTTGTCTTGGAAAGAGAACAATGTGACTAGAGCATTTAACAGCACTAGCAAAACAACCACTTAACGCTAATTGTCTTTCCTTGAGTCCCTCCAGGCCAGTCCAGTTACACTTGGGTAGTTGCCGTCTACCAGCAGCTGAAAACTGAGCATGTCAGGATTCTGAAATCCCAGTAGAAGAGCTTCCCCTTGAGCCTCAGCCTCCAATCTCCTACTGACAAAGCAGTCTGCATCTCAACTAGACCAACATTGGCCAAAGGGCCCTTTCCATTTCGAAAGGGAGAGAAAAGAAATGCCTGGCCCCAAGATGAAAAAACATTCTCTTGCTCCTTTTAGTTTATTTTGTTTTTAAATTAAATTATTGCTGAAAATATGCAAGGTAAGGACGAGATGTGCACAGAGGGCCCGGTACTGCCAGGATGCCCAACCACAGAGGGGACACACCTATTTTGTACTGCTGTACTTCTTCGTATAAGTCTTCACCTATCACTGCAAGGAGCCATCTCACTGGGCTTGCTGCCAAAATGTGACCATTGATGAACTCAAACATCCGAGCGGGTCCTGGGCTGGCCTGGAGGGACTCAAGGAAAGACAATTAGCAGGTAAGGTCTAATTTCACCTTCCTAATAGTCCCTCCAGGCCAGCCCAGTTACGCTTGGGATGTACAAAAGCAGTGCTTAAACATGGGAGGGACCCGCAAGTCCAGCCTGAAGAACCACGGAACCAAATGTGGCATCCTCCACAGCCTGCACATCAAGACGATAATGTCTTGTGAAAGTATGAAATGACCACCAAGTTGCTGCCCTGCAAATGTCCCCTTGGGGGAATGAGGCCAAACTCTGCCCAGGATGCAGCGTGCAACCAGGTGGAGTGAGCTCTGAGCCTCAACAGTGGAACTCTACTGCAAGCCGCATAAGCAGCACTTATGGCCTGCTTTACCCAATGGGCAATCGATGCTTTGGCAGTAGCCTCCCCAAAATGGGGACCTCCAAACAACACAAACAATCTGTTCGAGTTCCACAGGGACTGTCTTCTTAAGGTATCTCCGCAGAAGTCTATGTAGATCCAGCCCATGTTTCTGACGATCCTCCTTGGAATCCTCGAGTGTGGGGAAGGCCAGCAAAGAGACTGTTTAGTTCAGATGGAAGTGAGAAACCACCTTTGGGAGGAAGGAAGGGACTGGGAAAGAAGGCCCAGGGACTTTTGTAGGTTTTGAGGCACGCATTTCGCCCCCTATCAGCAGGGCCACTATGGGGTGTGAGGACAGCCCTTTTGGGGATCTCGGGGTTATTACTCCACCTCTCTGGGGCAAAATAAAAAACCCCAATGAAGCCAGGGGGCCCAGGTGGACGTAGCAGTTGGCAGTCGGTTACAACAGTTTTATTCTGCCTGGGCAAACATCACAACTGACCAGTGGGTCTTAGAGATCATTCGGGAGGGATATGCACTGGAATTCATCAGACCCCTTCTTGAATCCTTTGTCCACTCATCCTGCAAGGCTCCAGAGAAGGTGGTGGTAGTAGTCCGGACCACTCTACATCATTTGCTACAGCTGGGAGCGGTGGTGGCGGTGCCCCCAGACCAGTGCGGGTCCAGTCAATACTCCATCTACTTTGTGGTGCCCAAGAAAGAAGGAAACGTTCAGCCCATTCTCGATCTCAAATACGTGAATCACGCCTTGCACATGCCACACTTTCGAACAGAGATCTTACCATTGGTCATTCTGATTTTCTGCCCTTGACCTCACAGAGGCCTACCTGCACATACCCATCTGGGCTGAGCATCATCGCTTTCTCCGCTTTGCGATTCCCATGGGGCATTTTCAGTTCTGGGCATTATGCTTTGGCCTGGCTACCTTCCCGCGCACCTTTACTAAGATCATGGTAGTAGTGGCGGCAGCATTGTGGAAGGAAGGCATCTTAGTGCACCTGCATCGTCAGAGCAAAGTTGGAGGTGGAGGCTCGTCAGAGCAAAGTTGGAGGTGGAGTCTGCCTCCGCTATGAAGCGAGTGATGGAGATCTTACAGAGTCTGGACTGGGTGGTCAACTTGGTCAAAAGCCAACTTCAGCCCGTACAATAACTGGTCTATCTGGGGGCCCAGTTTGACACTCGGGCAGGCTTGGTCTCACTTCCCAAGGAATGGGTACTCAAGTTTCAGGTATAGGTGCAGCACTTCTTAAGCAAGGCAGTGCCAGCGGCATGGTACTACCTGAAGCTTTTGGGTTCCATGGTGGCAGCCCTGGATCTGGTGCCCTGGGCCCAAGCTCACATGAGACCATTCCAGCGTGCGCTGCTCTCTCGCTGGTCCCCGCAGGTTCAGCCCTTAACTCAGAGGTTGGAGTGTGTGGAGGAAACCAGGAATAGTCTATGATAGTGGCTGCAGGCCACTCACCTTGTAACAGGAATGCCTTGGAGCCCCCACAATGGATCCTAGTTACGAAGGATGCCAGTCTCACGGGATGGAAAGTGCATTGTCTGGCACAGGAGATACAGGGGGGTTGGACTCAGGAAGAGAGTTGTGGTCCATCAATTGCTTGGAAATGCAGACTGTTCCTGGCCCTACAACACTTCCGCCCGTGGATTGCACAGAAGGCAGTGCAAGTGTGCTCTGACAACGTGACTATAGTGGCATACATCAAACGGCAGTGGGGCATGGGGAGTGTGTCCCTGCTGGAGGAGAGGCAGTCCATCATGGCTTGGACAGAGAAACTTGTCAGCTCTCTCAGCAGCAGATGTTGCAGGCAAGGACAATGTCCAAGCAGACTCTCTCGGTCAACACCAGTTGGATCCAGGCAAATGGGAGTTTAACGCAGCAGTCTTCCACAACATCACCATGCATTGGGGACAACCGGTCATGGATCTCATGGCAACGCAGAGCAATGCCAAGTTCTTCAGCAGACGCAGAAAGCACATATCTGAAGGTCTCAATGCTCTTGCTCAAGTTTGGAGATATCAAAAAAATCTGATCACAGAAAAATTAATGATGAGGGAAGAAAACCACAAAACTAAATTTGTATGTTGGAATGTTCATTGTCCAGGGGGAAAGGAAGTTGTGGTGGCAAAAGCACATTTGAGCCCCGAGAGTTAGGTGAAATAAAAACATTTACCTTTCAGCAGAGAGATAGCCCTGAGAGCAGTGAGGGTCAAACTACAGCAAAAGGAAAAAAACTACATTCAGTTGCTGAGTGCAGGCCACGCCCAAGCTCCAAGGCAACCGAGGAAAGTAATGGGAATCACCTGGGGGGAGGTGTGGAAAAGATAGTGCAGCCACTCTCTTTAAAACCCCAGGGAACAGAGGAAAGAGGGGAGTCCAGGAAAGAGGAGCCGAGGAAAGCCCAGCACTCGAGGAGAGCAGAGCACCCGAGGAAAACAGAAAGAAAGGAGCACCAGACCTCCAGGGAAACAGAGGGGAGTGAGTCCAGTGAGGAGGAGGAAGAAAGAACCTTCAGGAAGCTTGAAGGGAGGAAATCTTCCAGGGACAGCCTCAGAGGGAATCCCCAAAGGTCTCAGTGTACGGGAAGCCACAGTCCAGGTAGATGCCTGTGCTATAGAAGTGCAGCTGAGTCTGGAGACGGGAGAGCTTTACCAGGGAAAGCTGTTGACCAGGAGCAAGGTACAAAGGCTGTGTTACAGAAAACTGTCTGGAAGTTACCAGCTCTGAAAAGGTCTGTGCCTAAAACTTTTACTGAGATCAATTTAAAACTGTTAGAGTCTCTGAATCGTTTACTACCAGATAAGGATCAGTACAGCTCTGCTAGGATCCCTGAGGGTAGAAGCAGCTCACGCTGGAAGGCACTCAGACTTGCTAGAAGAGATTAACCCTTCGCATGCTCAAGCTGAGGAAAGCCAGGAGACAAGAGAACAGGAACATGAAGCCATGCAAATAGACCAAGAATCTATAGAATCTTGTCAGGACCTTCTGACCAAGAATCCATAGAATCTTGTATGGATTGCTCTTTTTCTGAGAAGGTAATATAAGGGCAGTTCTGAGTTTTAAAGGAAGGAAAACCAGGACTGGATTAGCTGGACAACAAGTACTGTGATTGCTGCAAAGGTTTGTGAAAGTCAGCTGTATTTAAAGTGAACCAGTAACATTTAAAGCTGTGATTTGAATGTTAACACCTTTTGGTCAAGAAGCAGTTCTTAAGTTCAAAGGATGGACACTTTTGAATGAAGCAGACACCAGGCTCAAAAGTGAGCAAGAATCGTTTATGCTTTATTGTAAAACACTGAGACTGAAAAGAAACACATGCTGTGGTAATTAACTGCCAGAAACAGTGCTATCTTTAAGTTCCTGTGAAAGCTTTGCTATAAAACTTCTTTTGTGTTGGAGAAGCATCCTATCTTTTGTTTAACATGCATTGAGCTACCAAATGCTCTGTTTGGGGGAAGTAAAATAAATTCCTGTGATTTTTGCCTAACAAACCCTCGGACTCAATTATTATACACAACTACATTTCCCAAAAGCCACGGCTCTGGATCCTCTTGATAACAAGGGACAACAAAAGGCACGCCGCTACTTCTAGGCAACCGCCTAGGCGGTAGTGGGCGCCACAAAGTCCCCTCCAAAAAATGAACCACTCCTTTTAATCTTTTTATAAAATTATGCGTGAATTGAAACTTTCAATGGCAACCCAAAGCCAACGTGCCAAAAATTTACTTAATGACCAACAAGGTTTCAAATCATGTACTTAACTGGCAATCGGAGCCGAGAAGTCCATTATGTTTAGGTGATCCAATATGCCCATCGAAGAGCAGGCAAAAGGTTTACCACTACAAATCAAGTTGTACAGCACCAAATATACGTACAGCGTGACACAGCACTGTGTTTTGGGTCAAAGACCCTGTCTCAAGCGTTGCGTTGTTAAATGCTCCTCAGATGTAAAAAATTCACAGACTTCAGCTCTGAGTCCACTCACAATTCCCTCAAAAGGGATAGAGTCTGACGTCACAGCAAAAGGTGTTTCCTTATATAACCGATAAAAACAGCTACAGAAAAGCAAAAAGGACAAATCAAGAAGAAAACATCATGATCCAAGAGTGCTCCACCAATCAATTTCCAAATTTAAACCATTTGGGATGACGGTATTAAGAGAAAAGATCCAGCGTTGTTCTAAAACCTGCAAGCGATATTCACGATCACCTCCACGGGGGTCAGGAGGAACATGATCTATGACACATCGCTTGAAATCCAAAAAAGTGTGTTGTAGTTGGATGCAGTATGGAACCAAAGGGGCTGAGTGTGTTTTGGTATTGATCCTGGATTTATGTTCAGTCAAGCATTTCTTCATAGGGCGAGTTGTACGTCCAACATACTGCAATCCACAAGGGCAAGTTAACAGGTTAACCACAAAAGGTGAAGTACATGTAGTGTGCCATTTGGCAGTATAAAGGTGTCCTGTCAAAAGGTGTTGCCATTGAGGATCAACTTGGGATTGTTTGCAAAATACACAACCGGCAGAATTACAAGTAAAATGACCTGGGTCCTCATGAGAAGTCAAAGGACGGTCCACACAAACATTAGAATGGACGACCAAGTCGTGAATATTGCTGCCGCGTTGAAAAAAAAAACCCATTCAACGTACATCATTGTATATATATTCTTTGTACATAAGTTATGTTTTATTACTTCCATCTGTACATCTCTCACCCCCTTCCTCCCCACCCTAGCTCCTTCATAAGTTAAATGTAACAAAAAGTTCAAAAGTTAATGTAACCAAAAGTTTCATAAGTTCTCTGTAAACATGTAAGTTTGATGTAAACCGCTTTAACGATAAAGCGGTATATAAAAACTGTTAAATAAATAAAAATAAATAAATGCAATCAAGTCCTTTTGAAAACACGAATGGAGGGCCAATACATGCCAATGCTTACGCAAAATGTTCACAACTTGGGAAGAACCAATCATATAAGGTAAAATGCCCACAATCTTGTCTGCTACACTCTCAGGTTTACAATGCGATGTCAAAGTGGGATCCAGTAGCCATTCCCTTTGTATATGTTTAGCTCTTTTCTACACTGTATCAATAACCTGGGAAGGGTAGCCCCGGTAAGAAAGATGCTTGTATAAGTCCTTCGAGTGAAAAGTAAATTGTTCCGTAGTAGAGCAAATGCATTTCAACCAAAGAAATTGGCCAAAAGGTAAGGCCCTATGTAGAGGGCCCGAGTGATGACACTGAAATTGTAAAAGGGTATTACGCTGAACAGGTTTGCGAAATAAAGTAGTGCATAAATGATCATTGTGTTTGTAAAGGCAAACATCCAAAAACTCAATGGTGGTAAAATGGTATTTGGCTGTAAATTTAATATTTGTTTTGATGGTATTTAACCACAATAAAAATAGCTACTATGTTACAGTCCAGAAATCGTTCCACTGCCATGGCCTACATGAGAGTTTGGTGCGTCTTCGAGGGCTGGTGCGAGGAGTGAAGCATTCACCTCGGATTGTGCTCTCCCTGAGATTTGGCTGTTTCTACAATATGGCCTGGACAAAGGGTGAGCTCTCAATTCCCTTAAGGTCCAGATAGCGGCCAAATCTTGTTATAGAGGTCAAATTTAGGGATGCTCTCTGGCACCTATCTGGACCTGGCACAGTTCCTCAAGGCGGTGAGGCAGGTTTGACCTCCCTTGCAGCTGGCTTAGGTCCTCAATTTGATGCTGTCAGCCCTAACGGTGGCGGCGGCGGCGTTCAAACCCATCATGAGGGTATCCCTCAGAGACCTTAATTTGAAGGCAGTGTTTTTAGTGGTGCTTTGTTACGCATGACGAATCTCGGAACATCAGGCCCTGTCCTGCACCGAGTGCTTCCTGCTTTTTTTCAAGGAAAAAGTGGGGAGCCCCTGGCTTTGGCCCTTCGGGTTTATCCTCGCGTAAGCGGCCTTCTTTCAAATTGCCCAAGTCCTTCACGATCTTCTCTAGCACCTCCCCAAAGAGTAACTTATTCTTAAAGGGGAGCTTACTAAGTTTAGACTTGGAGGAGGCATCCGCCGACCAATTACAGAACCAGAGGAACCGCCAGGCCGCAATAATTGAGGCCATGGTCTTAGAGGCTACTCATACAAGGTCACGGAAGGCGTCTGCCATGTATGCCACAGCTGATTCCAGTCTGCTGCCCTCTGTCACTACCGCCCTTCCAGGTCCAGTAGCGTTAGCCCCTGGATCCACCGAATGGAGTGCCTGGAGTCGTAGGCCCGCAAACGGAGGCCTGCAGTGCCAAGGCACTAGAGTTGAATCCCTGTTTTAGCAGTGACTCCAATCTCCAGTCCTGAAGGTCCTTGAGTGCAGCCTTGCCTTCCAGGGGAATGGTGATCTTTTTGGCAACTGCCGAGACCACGACATCCACCTTAGGCATCCGCAAAAGTCTAATTCCTCCTGCAGAATGGGGTACAACCACCCCATTGTTTGGCCGCCTCTCAAGGTGGCCTCCGGAAACTCCCACTCTGACTCAATCATTCTCTTAATGACTCTATGCACCGGGAAACACACTTGCGCCCCTTGAAGCCCTGCAACAAAGGATCCTCCAAGGGCTCCTCCACCAGTGCCGGTGAGGGCACAATTTTCAACGCTGCAAATGACTGGGAAATGAGTCGACAGCTCCTCCCAATGGAAGACGTGGAAAACATTGGGGTCCTCACCCAGCAGGACCTCTCCTTCCTCCAACTCTGGGGTGGCCGGGTCCCCCCAGAGGTCTGAGGGTTCCTCCCCCAGGTCCTCTGAGGCCTGAGATTGAGGGACGTCCTGAGCCAGCCAGGCCTCATGGTCCCCCCTGTCAGCATACATCAGCATGACATTCCCAGAAATGAGATCAGCTTTGACCCCCTGGTGATGTCAGATAGGATGTCTCCAGACTTGATGGTCTTAATTTGCTTGATGAGATTAGTTTGTAAGACAACAGCCCCTCCTTGCTAATCAAGTGATAGCAGACCTCAAACAAACCAAATTATGACAAAGGG
Organism: Ichthyophis bannanicus; assembly: GCA_033557465.1. NCBI lineage: Eukaryota > Metazoa > Chordata > Amphibia > Gymnophiona > Ichthyophiidae > Ichthyophis > Ichthyophis bannanicus. Next base: position 138,052,270 of record CM066035.1, on the reverse strand, counting down.
AGGTGCTGAAGAATTTCACTATAAATAGAGAAACACAAAATATCCTTCTCTTCCTATTCATCAGATACTTCTTGCTATGAGGCTCTGACACACACTACTCCTTACACCCCCCCCCTCTCTCTTCCTATTCATCAGATACCCCGCCCTTCTCTCTCCTCTCTTTCTTATTCATCGGACATGAGGCTCTGACACCCACTTCTCTCTCTCTCCTCCCTCTTGTTCTCTCTTTCTCTCTATATTCTTCTTACTATGAGACTCTGACACACACTCCCCCCCCCCTCTCTCTCACACAAACACACAGATGCAGATCTGTAACAACCTTATAACTCTGTTCTGTACCTATGTAATAAGCCTATTTCTATATAAAACCCTTTTTCCAAGCCACACCAATTTTGGTTGTCTTATTGTGCTACTTACCATACTGTCTCTGTGAAATGAACCCATGACCAAACGGAGAGTAGATACCAGAAGATTACATTTTATGGGGGCCCATCTCAGACTTTACAGCAGATCTCCAGTTGGGTAAGTAGCAATTTAGTTTTAAACATTAAAGTGGATTTCAGACAGGGTGCGACAGGAAAATCAAAAGCCCTTGTGACCATTTACAATTGACAATTTGGGTTACAGGCTGGATGACACGTTAGTGAAAAGACTCTGTAGACAGGCAGAGTGACACTATTTAGTGAAAAGTTCCAGTGATACCTTTGTTTTGTGGGTTAGACAAGGTGAGATTTTTACTGTCAAAAGGCTCTGTAATAATCCTGAATTTTAATTATTACCTACACCTAGGGACATTACATAGGGTGGCTTGCAATTGTCTTATTTTTATGTATAGGCTTGCTACAGATTTTTCTATAGTATTTGAGCTGCTAAGAAAAGACAGAGTTACACAGGTAAGCATTCCCTCATTGAATACAATATACATCTTTCCTGGTAACACTACTTTACTTTACCTCCTGTCCCTCTGCCTTTTATTTCTCAGTCTCCTGTCAGTATGTATCTTGGTGAGAGCAGGCTTAAAGTTTGCTGCAAATGATACAGTATCTGACAATTCTATTAATCTCCTAACAACTTTCTTATTATAATTTCATCCTAAACTTCCACCCTGTTAAAAGGTGGTAAGCACTTTTTATGCAGGTATAATTTTAAGGCGTGGTCTTTATGCCAGTACTCTTTACTGAACACCCATAAAATTTATGCCATTTCAACTATAATTCTAAGTCTCACTTCTTCATAAAAGTGAGCATTCCTCCTTCCAAGGTTGCACATTTGAGATAGTCGCATAAAACCAAATAAAAAAAAACATAAACAGCTAGGCCCCTGTACCAACTACAGTCTTTCTGCAGTCTCAAATATGGAAGCCTTTGATTTTAAAGAACTTAAAAAAAATAGTATTGACATACTGTAAGATAAAAGGTGGTCCCTTTGAAGGTGAATTCCCTGAGGCATCATGGTATAATGTTCAAAGACAAATGTTAAACCATTATCAAGAATTCAAAAAGAAAACAAATAAAAGAAAATGCCTTTTTATCCAAGGCATGTGCAGGGGGCTCATTAGCATGAAACAGGACAATACTGAACTGACTTCTGTGATGGGGAAAAGATATCCTGTGATAGGAAAGCAGAGGAACCTATGAGTAATAGGGCTGTTTCTAGCAGGAATGAAGATATCAGGACACCCAGTTGCCAAGAGCAACACAAACATCCCCAGCCACGAGGGAGAGAACCCTGCACAGCTGATAGGCATTCCCCAGCTCTTAGCTCTGATAGCTTTCACCTGGGAGGGGGAAGGGCTGGAGTAGAGCCTCAGCAAACGTATAAGGGACGTTCATTAGAGAATGGAGGTGGTGGTGGTAGCAGTTGTAGCAGCAACAGTAGGAGGAGCAACCGCTGTAGCTGGAGAAGGAGTTCTAACACTGGCTTTGGTAGCTTTGGTAACTCCAGAGAAAACAGTTTTGAGGATTCAGTGAAACCAGCAACTGGAAGCAGGAGAGACGTGCTGGATCAGAACCAGCTGGATACTGAGTGCAAGCTGAGGTCTGAATCTGGGAAGCAACGTCTGCTTTGGGCTGGTAGGAAAACTGATGTGACTGACTTTGATTCTGATTGTGAAAGAGAAAGGCAGATAACAGCTGATAGTGTTAATTGGAGGAGAAAGGCACGGAAAGCTTTTAACCAAGCCTCCAAACATATACCTTATACTGAAGGCATTTATAAGGAGAAAGTACCAGTCAGGACAGCTGGAAATCAATTGCAAGCTTCAAGAAAGAAAGAATACACAGTGCCAGACATATGTATGTGGGAAGAGGGTGACAAACAGCCTAAGCCTAGAGAAAAGCCTCTGAGGTTTAAACCTTTCTGGAAGAAGCAGTGCATAGCTTTTCTCCTGCCTCAAACCCAGAAGGTAGGCTATTTAACCAAGGTAAAGCTGCTCCCAAGTCTTTCACACGTAGAAGTTATAATGGACATAACTCTCATTGGAATTATATACCAAGATATGGGGACACTGACCCTTACCTGCTGGATGAAATAGTAGGGAGGTCCAGGGAGCTGGCAGAGGAGAATAATCTGCCGTTATATGAGCAGCAACATTATACAGATGATAGTCAGGTTGAAGCAATGATAATTGATCCTCCAGAGCCTGAAGCATCTGACTATCAAATGGACTGTACATTGGCTGTGTTAAATGATACAATTTCATTGTGCTGAAGATATATAGTTCTGGAAGTGAGTTAACTGCCTGTTTAAAAGCACAAGACTTTATTTTGTCCTTATCCTTTTTGCCAGAGTGTGGCTTATGTTCTTTTGTTACCTGTGTTATAATCCAAACCCCAGGAGGGGAAATAAAACCCTGATTTAACCTTTACCACTCGAGCCTCAATTACCTTATTGCAAAGGAGCCCAACTACAATTCCTTTCAGTAAAAGGTCCCCCTGTAGCCCAACCAGTATACTACACTGCTGGCAGAGCAGGGTGTGACATTTCTCATTGTACACAATTAACCAACGACCTAGAGGAGGCACAAATTTTCATTTCCATGCAAAGGGCTCAGGTGATACAAGTCACAAACTCCTTTATAAATGTTAGTGAGCAATTAGAAGCACTTAAACTTGAATTGAGGCACGTTAAGGATGAATTGGCCTCTGAAAGACAAAAGAAATATAAGCTCTGGCCAAACACTATTTCACCCTCAGCCCCCCCCCCCTGCCTATGACACACCCTATAAACAAAAGAATACAGAAGTATCTATAGCTGGGCTTAGGAATGGGAAAAATAGAGAGGAAAACAGCACAGAAGAAAATCCTAAAAGTTTATCTCAGCCAGAACAGAGCAATAACCAGGACCTGTGTCAGGAGGATAATTCAGATGACTCAGACCCGGCACCCAGTACCGAACTCAGAGCACCAGTTAAAGTGATGCTGCAGGACTCTTTAAAAGATAGGGACATCGAAAGGATAGTTGAGAAAGCGGGCCCTATGCCTTTTAATGTAAATGAATGGTGCAAATGGGCCACTGATATTCTGATTCACTGGGGTCTAGGGAAATACAGAAGAAAACAATCAGACTTTGATAGACTTATGCCTCTGGCTCTGGGGCCACACTATTATAAACCTGGCTCTCTCACTCACCCATACCAGTTAGTTAAAAGGGGTATTGAGAAACTATTTCACTGTTCCCCAATGCAAGTATTTAAAATTATTTCACCTCTACCAAATGATACACTGGAAGAGTTTGCATATAGAGCCTGGATTTTAAAAGCAGTTCTTAATGAGCAGGAGTCCTGGCCCAATGCAGAAGATTATGGGGAGAGTACGCATAAGGCATTTTTATTAGACTTACTATCCCCTGAGATTACAAAACACCTTCTGTTATTTTCTGAAGACCCTAAAGCAACACCTTTTGATACTTTAATGCTCAGAATTGGGTCTGTTTGGAAGACCCAGCCCTTGCAGGTCATAACAGTATCAGAAGCATGGAAGTGGCAAGCTGAGGGATCCTCTCAATACACAAAAAACACAGACAAAGGATACAGAGGACAGACACCTTGGAGAGGACAAGGCAGAGGGACTTTTAGAAATTCCTCAGGTTGCATCCCCTTTCAAGAGCTCAAAGCACAGAGAGATGGATTAGAAAAGGAGAAAATTAAATGGGAACAGGACAAATACATACTGCAGGTAGAACCAGATAAATTAAAACAGGACTTACAAGCAGCTCAGGACAAACACAAGGCTAGTGCATAGGGGTGTCCTGACCTCCTGGGTTCAGATATCAAAATGTCTCAAGCCTTCATAGCCCAGCCTGCCTCCGTTCTCTCAGCAGAGGACTCGATTCCAAAGCCTCTGGATGATGAAACAGATACAGGCCCAGAATACAGTTTAAGGCTTGTAACATCATTGATACTGGACTCTTGTGGACGCCCCAATGTTATCAGCAGAATAGGGGATCAGGATAAACTAGCTTTAATTGACACAGGGGCTGGAATTAGTTTTACAAACAGAGCTTCTCCCACTGCAGATCAGAAAAATATGGAAATTTATGAAATTCAAGGAATTAATGACACAGCTTCCAAGGGTGTGGCTATCCCAGTTAAATGGGGTATCCCTGTGCAGAGTGAACAAAACAAGGAAATGTTGGAAACCACTGCCTCCACTATAGTGAACACACCAAAAGAAATAATTGGAATTGACGTTCTCAACCAGTTAAATCTGGTAGTGGATATGGCTAATCTTAGATTGTGGCAGTATACAGGAACTTCAAGTGCTTCTAAAACTTTAGTGCATGAAGTCATTCCCATGCAGTTAGCAACTCAGTGCACCAAGGCAGCTCAGCAGTATGATCTGTGTGTAATTCCCTCAGAGGTGGCTGATATTCCAGTCTGGGCACAAGACTTAGATTGTGGGAAAATGCACACAGAAATACTGTTGGAAGGCGAGGATCCTTCACCACAGAAACAATGTCCAGTACCTCATCAGGCTATAGAACCAGTGACTAAAATTGTGAAGATACTGGAGGAGAGGGATCCAATTAGACCTATTTCTTCCACATGCAATTCACCAGCCTGGCCAATAGTTAAACCGGGGGGTTCTTTCAGGCTCACTATGGACTTCCGTGCCCTGAATCAAGTTTCAAAATCTGTAGTGCCTGTGGTAGCCTCATACCCTGACATGATCTCTAAACTGAACGCCAAATGTAAATTTTTCTCTGTTTTAGACATATCCAATGGGTTTTGGAGTCTGCCCCTGGCCCTTGAATGCCAGTACAAAACAGCCTTTCAGTGGCTGAATAAACAATATGCATGGACTGTGCTTCCACAGGGTTATAAGGATTCACCATCGATCTTCCATAAATACATGCAGGAAGCCCTGTCACTAGTGTCCTGCAGAGATAATATAATTCAGTATGTAGATGACATTCTGATTCAGTCTGAGAATGAAGCTGTACACTGGAATCATGTAAGAGAAGTTTTAAAAGCCCTCTTACAAGCTGGTCTTAAAGTTAATCCTGCCAAGGCTCAACTGTGTAAATCACAGGTTTCCTTTTTAGGGGTTACAATTGGCCAGGATGGTAAATCTGTAGATTCTCAGAGGATAGAGCTGATACAGAAACTTCCACTTCCTACAGATCAGAAATCACTCTAGTCAATTCTAGGGCTCACGGTTTCTGTCGTGACTTCATGCACAATTATGCTGAAGTGGCAGCTCCACTTTACTCCCTGCTAAAAAGTAAAAGTTATGTTTGGGAGGAAGAACATACAGAGGCTGTAACTAAATTAAAGCACATTTTGACTTCTGTTCCTGTTCTTGCACACCCAGATCACACACAACATTTTTTCCTGTACCCTGTAGTTGGAGAGAACAGTATAGGTGCAACTCTAACACAACGCCTAGGAGGAATAGATCGCCCTATTGCTTTCTGTTCCAGAGTTCTCACTTCTCCTGAACTCAAAATGGGAATCTGTGAAAAACATGTACTGGCTTCCTATGCTGCTATGCAGAAATTTACATACATCATTGGTGCTCAAACCACATACATATGCAGCTATCACACCCCCCTCAAATTCATTGTAGAGGGAAAGTTAGCATGTAGCAAGATTAGGACTGAGAGAATAGTCCAGTGGATTCTCATGTTGCAGGCACAGAATGTAAAGTTTGAATTGCTGAAAGAACCTAACGTGCAAGTGGCTGGAATCTTGCTGGAGGGGCAACCTCATGACTGTCAGTCCTCACCCAGTGCCCCCAATCACATGATCTTTAGGGAACTGGGACTAGACAAAATTTCACCTTTTCTTCCTACAGTATATATTGATGGTAGTAGCCAATGTGAAGGAGGCAGGCGACTAGCAGGTTTTGCAATTGTACAATTGGACCCAAATAACCAAGTGGTACTGCAGAGACAGTATTCCTGTGGGTCAGCGTCAGCACAGTACTGTGAGCTGGCTGCTTTTGTAGCTTGTATGCAACAACATCAGGATTCACACCTAGAGATACAAATCATTTTAGATTCTGATTATGTCTTTAAAAGTGCCATTGTCCCGTTACCAAGGTGGCTGGCAAATAAATTTAAATCCACAGATGGGTCCAAGGTGAAAAATTCATCACTGTGGACTATGGCACAAGAACCGAGTGAGACGTTTCAGAGAGTACATTTAATTAAAGTGAAGGCACATAGGAAGAAAGGCCCTTTAGTGAAAGGAAACACATTAGCAGACTCACTAGCCAAGGAAGCATGCCATGTAGGCCTCATATGGCCCTGGTATGAGCAGACACGCATGGTTGCTATTGCTACACGTTCCACAGATTATGATCAGATAATACCACCAGATTACTTTGAAGCACTGCAGACAAAGGACCCTGAACTTTCCAATTTGAGGAAGCTTGTGCAGGACGCCCCAGATAACCTATATCAGCACACACCCTTTCTCACACTCACTATAGAGAAAGACATTCTATGTGCAAAAAGAGAGGAAGGCTTGGTTATAGCTATCTGCAGAGCTCAAGGTAAAGAGTGGATGCATTGGGTTCATGGTACAGGCCCTATGACACACCCTAAAGCAGAAGAAGTGCAGACTATCCTCAATAGGTTGGTATGGTGGCCAGAAATGAAACATGATATACAGAATCATGTTTCCTCCTGTGTAATCTGTGCTTCATTTGGGAGGCAACCTAAAAAGAGAAGGGGACAGTTAATGAGAGCACCTCCTCGTGGCCCATTTGAGAGATTGCAAATAGATCATGTGGGCCCTCTTCCGTTAACAGCTAGGAAAAATAGATTTTTACTCACTGTTGTTGATTCCTTTTCTCATTGGGTAGAAGCATTCCCTGTCCCAGATCAAACTGCTCAAACCACTGCAGAAATCCTAACTATGCAATATTTTTACATGCTGGGGCATTCCCAAGACTATTGATTCTGATAATGGTCCTGCATTTGTTTCTCAGCTCATCAAGGAATTGTTTGATTTTCTAGGCATAGAACAACAACTCCACATTCCGTACCATCCACAGGCAGCAGGGCAGGTAGAAAGAATGAATCAAACAATTAAAGCCCACCTCAGCCCTATGCTTAATCTGACCAGAAAAAATTGGGATCTGGTGCTCCCTTTAGTCCTTATGCGTATCAGAGCTAATGTCTGTAAATCCACAGGTTTTGCACCCTATGAAGCCTTAATGGGAAGGCCTAATGCAACGGTGGGAAAATATGCTGCATCCTTTTCTTCCAGAGGACCAGACCGTAATTCTCACCAATAAGTGGATGAAATCCCTGCAAGAACATCTAAAAGAAATTCAGACCACTGTGCTAGCTAACACAGAAAAAGCTAGAGATTATCTGCAGGAGGTGCATGCAAAAGGTTCCGATTTAAGGCCCCTCAAGGTTGGGAGTAAAGTGATGATTCTGAGACCTAGACCAAACCTCCCCTTTGGAACTGCAAAGTGGGAAGGACCGTACTTAGTTACTGATACCTTAGGCCCAAGCCTATACCAGATCCTAATGCCCGACAACCAGCAGTATTGGAAACACATCACCCAGTTGAAACCATATGGGTAATACGTGTTTTATCAGTCTTTGTTTTCAGATACACCTGAAGACAGCACGGACAGCTGCTTTCTAAACAAAAGTCGCTTGAGGATGGTAACTATTTACTTCTGCTGTATAGTTGATGTGTCCTATATAATGGACATGTGTCTGTTATGTAAATAAGTAGTAAACATTATTTCTGTTGTTGCATAGTATAAGTGGGGAGCACTAGTTTACTCCCTAGTAGAGTGAAACAAGTTAGCTTTTATTATGTCTCAGTTTCCTGTTGCTCTTGTATCTGCTCTCTTCTACCCAAGTCTCATTACAGGAACTATCATCCGAATATGCACGATTGGCTGGGCTAACTCCACAGGTGGGGTATATCGCTATCAAGAAATACCCCCACCTTTCCCGGAAGGAAAGGATCTGGTCATCCTGAGTTTCTGTTCCGTACAGGACAAGCCAGTGTTCTATTCATTAAACATCACTCAAGTACAGTGGGCGCCACCAGTTTCCACTTCTATAGAAAGGACACAAGAATTGAGGGCACCTCCAGAACATTACTTTTTAGGTCCTCCTGCCTTGATTTTATACAATATTTCCTGTCAGGACAAAGAATGTTTCTTTTTCAGTTGCTCCCAGAATGCATGACATCTGCCTTCCTAAGAACACTTTATTGTACAGTTCAAACTATGTACTAAACAATACCTGGTGCAGTCATACACCACTGGTCTCCATCACCATTAACGGGACAACTTATTCCACACCGCTGGTTACCAATGACTTTATTGACATTCCAGACTGTATCTCATATGCTGTGCATCCATTACCACTTGGCATGGGAGAAGAGACACTACATAAACTGCTCAACTTTACAGAGTGGAGGAGTGGCCTAGTGGTTGGGGCAAGGTACTTCAGGCCGGAAGGTCGGGGGTTCAAATCCCACTAGAGGACAGCCACCTTGGGCCGGAAGGACTGGGGTTTGTAGTCCCACAGGTGCTCCTTGTGGTCTTGGGCAAGTCACTTAACCCTCCATAGCCCATGTTCCCTGTAAAATAGTTATTTCCAAGTTATAAGGCCCAGTTCAATGTAATTTCAGTTTGTTCAATGTAAACCGCACTGATGCAGAATAGCGCGGTATATAAGAGAATGTAAATAAATAAAATAAATAAATAAACTCCATGCCTATATTGATCACCTTACAACATCCACTGAAGTGAATCACACCATCGCTTATGAAAATGGACACATTCGACAAATTGTTGGACACTTGCTACAAGATGCTCATGTGTCTGTGTGGGAATTGTTATTTGGTTACTCACCTACTGCTAATCATGTCTTTAATGTTTTTATTCACCCTATTATTTTAACTGCTGTACAAATATTGCTATGCATTATCATAATTTTCCTGTGTTGTAAAATGAAACAAATGTACATCTCCTTGCAGCGCATGTCCTACAGAACATCAACAACATTTTAAAGTAGTTACACTTAATTTCTCCAGCATCTACCTCTACATCCAGGCTCATTTGGCCTGCTAATTTGGCATTTCCTATTACATTGAATACCAGAGTCAGCTGCAGTCTAGTATTGCGTCCTATCCTCACTCATAGCATCCTGGTACCTTTCGGCTTTAACCTCCTCAGAATTTCCTGCATCCCTTATGCACTGTTCACTCTCTCTAAGACGGGCACTGAGGTGGCATATTGGGTTTCCCCACCCAGTAGTGGCTGCCCTACCTAAGACACGAGGTTTGGACTCATAATGGGACTTGCTTATCTCTAGAACACTAGAGACAGTACTGTGCAGGACAGGGGACCTGCTGGACATAGCAAGGTATTTAATACAGGAGGTATTAGACAAGCTGGCAACTATCATGTAATTGCAGCTGGGACAGATACCACAGGTTTGCTTCCACCATTTCCAGGCACAAATAATAAATAAAAAAGGTGTGGGAGATGTCAGCATACATCAGCATGACATTCCCAGACATGATGAGATCAGCTTTGACCTCCTGGTGATGTCAGATAGGATGTCTCCAGACTTGATGGTCTTAGTTTGCTTGATGAGATTAGTTTGTAAGACAACAGCCCCTCCTTGCTAATCAAGTGATAGCAGACCTCAAACAAACCAAATTATGACAAAGGGAGGTGCTGAAGAATTTCACTATAAATACAGAGAAACACAAAATATCCTTCTCTTCCTATTCATCAGATACTTCTTGCTATGAGGCTCTGACAAACACTACTCCTTACACCCCCCCTTCTCTCTCCTCTCTTCCTATTCAGACACCCCGCCCTTCTCTCTCCTCTCTTTCTTATTCATCGGACATGAGGGACATGAGGCTCTGACACCCACTTCTCTCTCTCTCTCCTCCCCCTTGTTCTCTCTTTCTCTATATATTCTTCTTACTATGAGACTCTGACACACACTCCCCCCCCTCTCTCACACAAACACCCATGTGCACACACACACAGACGCAGCTCTGTAACAACCTTATAACTCTGTTCTGTACCTTTGTAATAAGCCTATTTCTATATAAAACCCTTTTCCCAAGCCACACCAATTTTGTTTGTCTTATTGTGCTACTTACCATACTGTCTCTGTGAAATGAACCCAGGACCAAACCAGAAGATTATTGATGTATGCTGACACCCCCCCCCCTACTTCTTTTCACCAGAGGGACCCCTATTTATTTATTTATTTACATTCTCTTATATACCGCGCTATTCTGCATCAGTGCGGTTTACATTGAACAAACTGAAATTACATCGAACAGGGCATTATAACTTGGAGATAACTATTTTACAGGGAACATTTTACAGGACCCCTACCATGGGGTCCTCCTTCTGCTGGACTGTTAAGCCATCAGCGCAGGCAACTTACTGGGAAACCCCCCCCCCCCGATATATCGGCTTGCTTCCTCTTTAGGCAGTAGGCCTTGTGCAGGGTTAGAATAAAATCTGGAGAAAAAAAACCAACTCTAATCACTCAGAAAAATGTCAGATGCTGACCGAGGTGCTAAAATTGCAGCAATCAGGCTTTCTCCTTTACTTTTCTTTTTACTGCGCTTCACTTTAGTTTCTGGGGAAATGGCCACCTGAGAAGAAATGACCACGGTTCCTGCCAAATTCTCTGGGGGCCCCAACCACAGGTGAATGGCGATCCAGGCAAACTGTGTTCATCTCCATGCTAGTGGACTCCAGGGGGAAGCGAAAAACTCTGCCCCACCGAAGACAAGGGGGACAAAACCCCAAAAGAATAAACTGTGACTGCCTGCACAGTGAACATAGGCAGGAGGCAGTGGCAGCATGTGCATCTCTCACGATCAAGGCCACACACCGGAGGCACTGGAGGAGGAAATCAACATCAGACATAAGAAAGGGGAATCACATTGCACACACCGACCCCCCCCCTCCCAAAGCCACTACCCGAAGCGAAAAAAACGCTCAACAAACCAGATTGCTGCAAGCAGTAGAAGCCCTCTCATCCAGTTCTAAGTTCCATTGTGTATGTGAGAAGCACAGCACCAGCGTACCTTTAAGGGAACTCAGCCATATGCAGCACAGGCTCTGGGGTACCCATCTGAGGGGGGAAAGGAACCTGGGGTTCCCAGACAGTTTAACCCCAGGCAGATCCTGAACCCCTGAAGGGTTTGAGGAAGAGAGGCAGGCTCTGCCAAGCTGCTTGCCCAAAATCAATACCCCAGAAGTAGGGAGCGTCTCAGCAATGACCTGCAGAGCATTCGCTCTCTCTGTTTCTCAAAGGTTTACTGTAATCCTTTTTTGTTTTTTTTTTGGTTTAAATTAGAGGCTAATCATCTCTTCAGGGAGCCCACTGGGAGAACTCTTCAGCCAACTGCTGAGAACTGAGAGACTGGAGGCTGAGGCTCAGAACTCTTCTACTGGGATTTCAGAATCCTGACATGCTCAGTTCTCAGCTGCTGGTGGACAGCGACTACCCAAGTGTAACTGGACTGGCCTGGAGGGACGATTAGGAAGACAATATTCAGAAGACTAGCAGACATCTGTATAACATTTGTGGTGGCCTTAACATCTGCCTCTTCCCCTCAACCCAAGTTATCTCTCCCCTGTCCCCTTTAATCCAACTCCAGTAGTCTTCTTCCTCCCTCCCTCCTAACCCTACTCAGCTATTCACTTAACCTCCCCCATTTCACCAAAGCCGAGCCAGGAGTTTTGTTCATGCAAGCCCTATGGCTCCTTACCCTCTTGTGTCTCTTTGGTCTGCCATGACTCCTCAGCCTCCTGTAGCCTGCAGGAGGATCCAGAGTTAGAAAAGATTAGTCCAGCCCAGGAGTGTTGCCAAATAGGATGTACATGAAGGCACACTCTGCACTCAGGCAACAGATAGGTATGTCTAAGCACATTGTCTCTAACCAAATATGCATCTGTATATATAATCAGAAATATTATCTAGTTATTGATTACTCACGATATACAGAAACATATCCATTTAATTCTGCTTGTTTAAAAATACGTGGATAATTCAAACCTAGTTTAATTTAACCATCCTCCATGTTCTACTTTTCATCTAATATGCTCTATACTTTTATATGTAACTTATTCAGACGTTGTTCTATGATCTATCAAGGTCAAATATAATGTTTTCTCTTTCATTCAGACAGCAATTTATCCTTTCTTTGTATTTTCTGTAGGCTTAGATTCGGGTAACTATTAGCATGACAAATATACAGTATTAAACAAACATATCAAGTGGTTAAGGTTTAAAGAAAAAGAAATTAGTTACTACCATTATTTTGTAAGTTAAGTAAAATTAGAGTACAGCAAGTACAATAAAGTCAATTTTTAGATTTTGGTACTAGTTGGTGCCCTAACTTATTGCTTATGTTAAAGTGCCATCTAGTGGATCTAATTAAAATTATCTAAGCAAATTATCACCAACCCAACACACAAAAGAGGGAACATACTAGACCTCATATGTATTCCACGAGATATTCAACTACATAATAATACCCCCCCCCCTCTTATTACTCCGGTACCTTGGTCAGACCATCACTTCATAGAATTCACACTAAGTCACACAATCATTCTCACCAACTCATGCAAAATGCGTTAAATAATACTCTAAATATATACATTTTGAAAAAGAACCATTCATAGAAAACTCCTACAATCCATACACACTAGCACAGAAGATCTAGATGATCTCATCAATAACCGGAACAACACTATCTCTAATCATGCACTCAAACCACTAAACGCACAATAAACCTCTAAAAACCCTTCTCAGCAATGGTTCTCAAAAGAGCTAAGACTAATGAAAAGAGAACTAAGAAAACGAACGTACATGGCACTCCAAAAAAAACCCCATTGAAAACAGGGTCAAATACTTATGCCTGCTTACCAAATACCGTCAGCATATTAACCAGACTAAAAAGGAGTACTATACATCACTCCTGATGAAATCAATAAAGGAACCTAAAGATCTTTTCTCAATAGTAAAAGCTCTCACAACTCACCCAAATCCCTCAACTGACTCCACTATGATTTCACCACAAACCCTAGCAGACTATTACACGGGTACACTACCAAAAAACTGCCTCCAGTTTTGCAACTGATTCCTATAGATTTTGGGGTGCTGAATCCAGGAAAAATAGCCAAAATGTTCCATCACGTCACGTTTTCTTGCAAAATTAGATTTCTTACCCATATAAGGAATGTTCACATAATTTCTTTTTAGCCGACTGCAGTTTATTTTCTTGGCCCAAAATAGAGGTTGTAATGGTTAACTAACTAGAAACACTCCCTCATGATATTTTAGAGTGTTTTGTATTCATTTTATACATTAACAGGACAATTGGGAGGCGGGGGGCTAAATCCAGTACTCGCGCTGGCGCATGTTCTTTCCTGTTCGCCTCGCCTCGTTCGCTCGCTCAAACACGGTGGTTGCGACATGAACGTTCCTGTCAAATTTCAGTTTCTTGCAAGTTCATTATTACCTTTTGTTTGCTCAGTCGTAATCCAGCTTTATTCCGAAGTGGTTCACTACAGTTGTAGTTTGCAGTGCTGTGTATTTGTGATGGCTCACAGAGCCAGAGGTTGCGTCAACTCTCCGGACAGTTTTTGTTTTATTTGTGGGGAATATACCGTGAAAAAGCGGCAGAGGAACATTTCTGCATTTATTAAAAAAGTATATTTCGCCTATTTCGGTTTGAAGTTAGGCGATCAAGACAAACCATGGGCTCATCACAAAGTGTGCAAGACATGTGAGGAAGATCTACGCTTATGTATGAAAGGTAAAAAACAAGCATTTCGTTTCGAAATACCTATGATGTGGCGTGAACAAAGAGACCACAGCAGTGACTGCTATTTTTGCTCTTGCATTGTGAAGGGATACAACTTAAAAAATAAGAACGTAATAAGTTACCCCAACCTTCCCTCAGCAATTAGGCCTATGCCTCATAGCAACAAAGTACCTGTGCCTGAACCACCAAAATCTTTGGATCATATTTGTGTGGACCGTTCTGATCATGATGAGACTCATCAGATGGCTTTTCCCGATGAGTCCAGTACTTCCGAGTTTGAAACTGAACCAGATCCGAAACCTGAACTTTTCTCTCAAGCTGAATTGAATGATTTAGTCCGGGATTTAGGACTCCCAAAAGATGCTGCCCAACTGCTAGGTTCTCGGCTTAAACAGAAAACTCTATTGTCACCAGGAACAACTTTTTATTGGTACCGCAACCGCGAGACACAATTTTTGAAGTATTTCAGCAAAGAGGAAGATTTGGTATTTTGCAACGATATATACGGAGTGATGGAAAAGTTTAAACTCAAGTATGATCCTGCAAAATGGCGGCTGTTCATTGATTCGTCAAAAGACAGCATAAAAGGTGTTCTTCTTCATAATGGCAACACATTCGCTTCAGTTCCTATTGCTCACTCTGTTATTCTCTCCAAGAAAAATACGAGAATTTGGCCCTGATTCTTCAGAAGATTCATTATGATGAGCATAAGTGGATGATTTGTGGAGACTTTAAAATTCTATCCATGCTATTAGGGCAGCAATCCGGTTTCACCAAATATCCCTGCTTCCTTTGCTTGTGGGATAGCCGGGCCCGCGACCTACACTGGGGGAAAAAAGACTGGCCAATTCGGGAGTATTTGAGACCCGGTGAGAAAAATGTTCTTCATGAGAGCTTGGTACCTCGTGATAAAATTCTATTACCACCTCTCCACATTAAGTTGGGTCTCATTAAGCAATTCATCAAGTCCCTTCCAAAAGATGGTGAGTGCTTTCGGTACCTTTGCTCAAAGTTCCCCCGACTTTCTGAAGCAAAGCTAAAGGAAGGAGTGTTTGTTGGCCCTGATATAAGGAAACTCATTTCAGATGGAGCATTCGCTGAAACGATGTCTGAGAAGGAAAAAGAAGCCTGGGATTCCTTCAAGGATGTTGTTCTCAAATTCTTGGGGAACAGGCGGGATGAGAACTATACGGATATTGTTGCCAGGATGCTCAATGCCTTCAAAGAACAAGGCTGTAACATGAGCCTAAAAGTCCATTTCTTGCACTCCCATGTGAACTACTTTCCCGAAAACTTGGGGGCGTACAGTGAAGAACAAGGTGAAAGGTTTCACCAGGACATCAAGGACGCAGAGAGAAGGTACCAAGGAAGATGGAACACCACTATGATGGCTGATTTCTGCTGGTTGCTGCTGCGGGAAACCCCAGATGAAAAATACGCCAAGCAGCGCACCAAGAGAAGCATTCGGGGGAAGAAGAAAGGGGCCCACCAGGAGATTGATTGACCCAAGAATGACTTTAAAATCTAAACTGTGTTGACAAATATCGTGTTTTTACTAAACTTTGAAATAAAAATTTGCTAGTTATTACCACAGTGTCGGATCTCATTTATTAGAATTTTATTTTCACACCATCGGGTGTTTGTCTTCATGTATTGCAATGGTGCGGTTTGCGTTTTCTATTCTTACATACATACCTGTACAACATTTTTTGCACATTTCTTTGCTTTGCTTTGTGTCTAACCTCGCTCTTATATGCTCAATGTTTGTGCACATGTATGTGGCTGTTTTAAGTGCAGACAATTTTGCTACCATCACAGTATGTTTTGTTGACATTACTCTATTCTTATGTGCTGCCTTGTTACAATTTTCTTTATTCTTATTTGAATAACTACTAAACAATTAGTATAAAGAATTCATCCAAGAAACTTTTATCTCGATCGCACTCAATCTGAAACGTTCACCTCAAACTGCTAACCCAATGTAGCAAAAAATCTGTACGTGATGGAGCAAATTGGTTACCAGATTTGGATTCAGCGCACCAAAAAACGTAAAAATCAATCGAAACATTAGAGGCAGTTTAAAAAAAAAATTTTTTAGTGTACCTGTGTTATGCATCCAAAACAAACTCCGCTGCAAACGCCCCTCCTATATCTATCTTTGATACTACACAGCCCAATGAAACCTGGGAAAAGTTCTATCCCATACACCTAGACTCCCTCAAACGCACTATATCAAATATGAATATCACAACATCAAAAACTGATCCCTGCCCTGTTAAATGGATTAAAACAGCATGTAATGAATTAGCACCCATCCTCCTGAAAATAATTAACCCTCTCACTCTCTCAAGGATACATATACCTTGTGACCTTAAGAAAGCCATCATACGCCCAATACTTAAAAATAATACTCTAGACAAAAATAACCCTTCCTCCTACAGACCCATCTCCAGTCTACTTTTTCTTGCTAAACTAATAGAAAAAAAAACATATATACACAACTCCAAGACCACATAGATCTCTACTCCCTGCTGGATGATTACCAATTTGGGTTTAGACCCCACCATAGCACAGAGATCCTAATGTTAACAATCTACAATAAGATCATAAAGGGCATTGATAACAATCAAGCTTTCATACTTATTTTCCTAGACGTTGCTGCAGCTTTCAACTCAGAAATCCATGCACACCTAATACAAAGACTAAATCAAATTGGCCTAATACTACCCTGAATTGGTTTAAATCTTACCTCTTCAACAGAGCACAACAAGTCGTATACATGGACCATGCTTTCTCTAATCCATACCCACAAACCACAGGCTTACCTCAAGGATCCGCACTTCCTGCACTACGTTTTAATATTTATATCCAACCAATCTGCCACACAATTAAAAATTTTTAAATTAATTATGCCATTTATGTGGATGACAATGTTCTACATGCTCTTTAACATTAACAAGCCTAATTTTGATCTCATTATATCATATTTCAAGGAAATTGCAGTATGGCTCAATAACCACGGACTGAATATAAACTAAACCCGAAGCACTTATAATTACCAGAAACAAAACATACATCCCACCCCAAAATATAACTATTGATAACTTTGAACTTAAAGTCAAAGATGAAGTAAAATGCATAGGCATAATTTTAGATAGGCACCTATCATTTAAAATGCATATAATAATAATTTCATTTGTACATGTATTTAATTTACCTTACTCAACGTATCGCAGATGTATATAGTTTACCCTGTTGTCCAAGTTACTTGTTCCTGTTCAATGTAATGACCTGACTTTTGTTTATTGTCGGATACTGTTTGTTCTATGTAAACCGCGCTGATCGCAAATAGTGCGGTATATAAGAAATGCAAATAAATAAATAAATATTAAAAACATATCAAGAACAATATTCAACAAAATAAGACTCCTACAACACCTTAAGCTCCTACTGCAGCTCTCAGACTTTAGAACCCTAATGCAATCCATGATAATCTCGTGCCTTGACTATTGTAATAGTCTCTTTCATGGTCTTCCTAAAATATCCTTTCATTCGATGATAATGGCGCAACATACGGCCGCCCGAATTATCCACAACTCACGCCATATTGAACATATCACCCCAGTTCTACATGACCTACACTGGCTGCCTATTCAAAGCCGAATAAAATATAAATTAATATTGACCACTTTTAAAATCATAAGAAATATAGCACATCAACTCTTTCTCAACTGATCAAAGCAACATCCAATGACAGGTTAAGACGTAGTCAAACCAAAAACATGCGCACAAAGCATAGTTACTCACCTGTAACAGGTGATCTCCGGGAACAGCATAAATTTAGTCTTCACATATGGGTTTCGTCGGTACCGACGGAGCCTGCGTGGGAATGCTCCCTATCGTCCAATAGGAAAGCTTCTGGGAGCATCCCACAGCGCTTGCGTGCTGCCTTCCCGCCTTTCCCAACTGTCCCTCTCCAGTTGACTTTAAAGCTGAGACAAAGAGAGAAGGAAAGAGAGAAAGAGAGACAGAGAAATAGAACTCCTAGGGGAGGTGGGTGGGTTGTGAAGACTAAATTCCTGCTGTTCCTGGAGATCACCTGTTACAGGTGAGTAACTATGCTATCTCCAGGAACAAGCAGGAATGTAGTCTTCACATATAGGGACTCCCTAGCTGCAGATGCCAGGGAGAAGGCCCCAGAAGTTGTGTGCCCCTGTGAAAGGGCTCCACTTCCCCCCATGGATCTCTGGCATCCTACCAGGTATGGTGGGTAGGAGTTGATTAAGTATGGAACAGGTGTTGAAGAACAGCCTGACCAAACAAGGCATCCCGGCGGGAGTCCTTGTCTAAGCAGTAATGGGCTGTGAAGGTATGAACCAAAGCCCAAGTAGCTGCTCGACAGATGTCGTCAATAGACACAGAGTGAAGATGAGCCATAGAGGCTGCCATGGCTCTCACATTGTGAGCTGTGAGATAGGCAAAACAAATACACTGTGCAATCCAGCTGGACAGTGTTCTTTTGGAGACTGGAAGTCCCAAATGACTAGGACCAAAAGCAACAAAGAGTTGAGAGGACTTTCTATGTTGCTATGCAAGTAAAAGGCCAAAGCCCTTTTACAGTCCAAAGTATGAAGATTCCTTTCTGCATTTGAGGCGTGAGGCCTTGGGGAGAATACAGGAAGGTAAACCGCTTGGTTTAAATGAAAAGGTGACACCACCTTTGGCATAAAGTGTGGATGAGTCCTAAGGACTACCTTATCACGATGTAACCTTGTATAATGAGGATCAGCCACCAACGGTTGCAATTCACTGATGCGACGTGCTGATGTGATTGCAGTAAGAAAGATGACCTTCCAGGAAAGAAATTTCAAAGAGGTAGTAGCTAATGGTTCAAAAGGCAGCTTCATGAGTTGCCCACGAACCAGATTTCAGTCCCATGCCACCAGTGGTGGCTTAATGGGAGGCTTAGTTAAAGAAGGCCTCTCATAAATCTCGCTATGAGAGGATGAGAGGAAACAGGTTGTCCATTTAGAGGCTTGAAAGAACCTGCAATAGCACTCAAATGAACTCTCACTGAATTGGTCTTAAGCCCTGCATTAGACAAATGAAGGAGATACTCCAGTAATGATTCCAGAGGTATCGCAAGAGGGTTAAGACCCTTCTGCAAGCACCATATGGTAAACCTTTTCCATTTGAATGCATAAGTGCGTCTTGTGGAAGGCTTCCTGGAAGCATAAAGGATATCCTTTACCTGCTGAGAAAGGTTAAGACCGTGAAGTTCTAGGCTTTCAGCAACCAGGCCCTGAGATGCAAAGACTGGGGATTGGGATGCCACAGCATCCCATCCTCCTGAGAAAGGAGAGTTGGAGCAGATCCTAACTCCAGAGGCAGAGCTTGAGAGAGAGATGTAGGAGCAGAGGGTACCACATTTGCTGCAGCCAATGTGGAGCTATGAGAATCATATGACCTCTTTTTCTCTGAAGCTTGAATAGGGTTTTGGGAATTAGGGGAATGGGTGGAAAGGCATACAGGAAGTCCTGGCCCCAATGGAGGAGGAAAGCATCCCTGGTCTGACAACCCTGAGCCGGAATTCTGGAACAGAACCGGGGAAGTTTGGCATTCAGCAGACTTGCAAAGAGGGCTATGTCCGGGGTTCCCCAAATTTTAAAAATTTTGGCCACCTGGTCTGCATGGAGAGACCATTTGTGTGGAAGCAGAACTCGACTGAGCCTGTCTGCCCAAGAGTTTTGAATGCCTGGAAGATACACCGCAAGGAGATGAATCTGATGTTCTCTGGCGAGGGCCTATAGTTGCAAAGCTTCATTGCATAGCGACAGAGAGCCTATTCTGCCCTGTTTGTTCACATAGAACATGGCTACTTGATTGTCCATTTGAACTAGGACTGTCTTGTAGCTGAGCTGGGTGTGGAATACTTGAAGAGCAAGGAAGATTGCTCCGAGTTCCAGGAGATTGATGTGTAGGTAGGCCTCCTGTGGAGTCCAGGTACCCTGGGTAGAGAGGCCTTGCAGGTAAGCTCCCCAACCCACCTGTGAGACATCTGTTAGAGTGGTTTGGGGTGAGGGTTGCTGAAAAGGAGACCCCCACCAAAAGGTTTTGGGGTGACTGCCACCAGTGGAGGGACAAAATAAGGCGATCTGAGTTTGCTATTTTATCTGACAGGCAACCTGACGCCTGAGTCCACTGAGTGGATAAAGTCCACTGGGCTGTCCTCATATGAAGGCGAGCATAAGGAACCACATGCACGGTGGATGCCATGTGGCCTAGCAACTGTAACATTTCCCGAGCAGTGAGGAGAGGTTTTAGCACTGCTTGGGAAGCTAACTGCACAATGCGAAGGCAGCGGGGCTGTGGAAGGTAGGCCCTTGTCTGTCTGGTATCCAGCAGAGCTCCTATAAGCTCCAGGGACTGAGTGGGAGCAAGGTTGGATTTTGGGAAGTTTATGACAAGTCCCAAATACTGAAGGATGCACATTGTGCGAGAGAGAGCAACCCTGGCCTCTGGCTCTGAAGGGGCTTGAATGAGCCAGTCGTCTAAGTAAGGGAAGACGAATATTCCTAGGGTGCGGAGAAATGCTGCCACCACAGCCATGCATTTTGTGAACACCCTTGATGCAGAGGCCAGGCCAAAAGGAAGAACCCTGCATTGGTATTGCTTCCCTTGAAACAGAAAGTGAAAGAACTTTCGATGAGTTGGATGGATGAGAACATGAGTGTACGCATCCTTGAGATCTAGAGAACAAAGCCAATCCTGACTCTGAAGGTATTGCAGTAGAGTTCCTAGAGAAATCATTTTGAACTTCTCTTTGAACAGGAATTTATTCAATTCTCTGAGGTCTAAAATGGGTCTGTGTCCTCCTGTTTTCTTTGGAATAGGAAATAGGGGGAGTAAAACCCTGTACCCCATTGGGGCATGGGTACCTCTTCTATTGCCCCTTGGGCAAGAAGCACAGTGACCTCTTGACCTAACTGGTCATTGAGAGAGGTCTGAGAATTCAACTGCCTTACCATTGTAGGAGGGGGCCTGCTGAGGAAATGAAACTTGTACCCCTCTCTTACAATAGACAGAGTCCAATTTTCTGCTGTTATCTGACCCCATCTGGGGGCAAAATGACCTTACCTTCCTGGTATGGTGGAGGGTTCTGGGCCGTTCAGTGCCAAGAAGGCAAAGTTCTCTAGATAGGAGTCAAAGCCCCTGTGGAGGCTGAGTCTGCTGAGCCGGCTGAGGCTTAGCTGCTTTTGTCTTTCTTTGTCTAGGTTGCTGCTGCTGTCCCTTTTGGGCAGACTGACCTAAATAATGCCCCTGTTGGGTATAGGAAGGATAAAACGTCTTCTTCTTACTGAAGAATGGTTTCTTAGAGGATTTTTTTCCCTCGCAGGATCAGCTGTAGATTTAGACAATCTATCCAAAGTGATATTGTCAGCATCTATCTCATTAGCTTTTTCCTGCCAGTTCTTGCCAAAGAGATTCTCTCCTGTGCAAGGAATATTCCCTAGTTTATCCTGTACCCAAATTTCCAAGTCAGATGCCTGGAGCCAGGCAATCCTACGTGCACCTTTGGCAATGGCGGAGGTTCTGCTTATGCACTCAAAGCAGTCAAAAGCTGCACGATTCACAAACGTGGAAACATCCTGAGCATGTTTGACAAGGGCGAGATAATCTTGCCTCTTATCAGGAAGGAGAGGGCTCATAAGCTCTAAATCTCCTGTGACCTCCTTAAGGAACATTCCCATATATAAGATATAGGAACTGATCCTAGCAGAAAGCATGGAAGCCTGGAAGGTTCGATGTCCAAAGGCGTCAAGAGTCCTACACTCACGTCCTGGAGGATTAGATGCATGCCTTTTTGCACTCTTTATCCTTCTCATTGCTGACTCCACCACCATGGAATGGTGTGGTAATTGAGTCTTCTGAAACCCAAGACAGGGAGGAACTCGATACATGGTGTCGAGTCTTCGATAGTGAGTAGATGTGGTTAGAGGTGTTTCCCCACATCCTTAACATGAGATCATGCAATCATGCAAGATCTCATAAATAGGTAAGGTAGCTGCCTCCTTGGGAGCTTTAGGGTACTGCAGGATTTCTAATTCCTTTGCCCTAGGCTCTTTTTCAGGAGCCACTGTGATGGAAAGACCTCGAGCCACATCTCGGATAAAATCCTGAAAGGACATATCCTCTGGTTGAGACTCCTACGCTGAGGAGAAGAGGAATCCTCAGGAAGAAGTACTCTGGTATCGGCAGAGCTCTCAGAGTCTTCAGACTCATCCGAGGATTCGAAGTATCTCTGATCCGGGTGATCGTGCAAGGCACGGTACCGGTACCGATCGAAGTCGGCATCGGAGTGGTCCGGTACCGACCTGTCGATACCAGAGGGATATGCATGACTCGGTCCCGGTAGAATATCTGCCGATATCGATGCAGTTGGTGCCGGCACCGGAGTCGGTGCCGGTTGAATTGTCTGAAGCGGTTTCAAGGGCATCAAAGCCGTGAGAAGAGCCGCCAGACTGCGTTCAATAGCCAAGAATCTCTGGTCTATCGACGCTGCCAATGCTTGGGTATCGGTAGCGGAAGAAGCGGCCGGTACCCCAGAGCATGGCACCAGTAGTTCTGCCGAGGTTGAAGCCTCGAGAACATCCTGGAGCCCCATTAGTGCTTTGGAAGCCGAAGCCTCCCGCCAGGGCAATTTTGCCGGTGAAGGTCCCTCAAGGGCAACGCCAGAGGCATTTCGCTGTCTAGAAGGAGATCTACCCTTTGAGGACCGTCTAGATTTATGTTTAGTTACCTGAGATCCATGGGAGGAAGATGAAGCCCTGGACGACGTCGATGCCACGGAGGCTGCATCGGAGGGAAAAAGGGTGCTAAGCTTAGCAGCCCGGTTCTGCCGGCCCCTTTTCGACATCATAGGGAGGAGTGGTCTAGTGGTTAGGACAAGGTACTTCAGGCCGGAGGGCTGGGGGTTCAAGTCCCACCTGGGGACAGCAATCTAAGGCCGGAGGGACTGGGATTTCTAGTCCTATAGGCACTCCTTGTGGTCTTGGGCAAGTCACTTAACCCTCCATTGCCCATGTTCCCTGTAAGTATTAACGTATGTGTGTTATATCCCCTCGTGTTAAATGTATCCCCCAATTGACCGCTTTGACCCGGTGAAAAGCGGAATATAAATACAGCTAAATAAATAAATAAATCATCCCACAGGCAACACACTCTGAAATAGAATGGTCAGGACCTAAACATTTGAGGCACCACTCATGGGTGTCGGTGACGGAGATGGTACCGCCACACTTAGAACACTTTTTAAAACCCGAAGCGGGTTTTTCCATTCTGAAGGAAAAGTTGGGCCTAGTGCCCAAAATGGCACGTGGCACCTGAGAGAAAATTACTGGAAAGACTCCAGAAGAAAGTTGTTGGGTTTTTTTTGAAGAAAAGAAAGAACCACCGGCGGTACCGGTGTAGCGTCGAGGGAAGGCAGACGCGAACACAAAAAAAAAAAAGAATAGAAAGGGATTTTTTTCTGCGGTGACAGGATGTGCGACCAGTTGGCTCCGCGGAAAACGAAGAACTGGAGAGGGACAGTTAGGAAAGGCGGGAAGGCAGCACGCAGGCACTGTGGGATGCTCCCAAAAGCTTTCCTTTTGGATGCTGGGGAGCGTTCCCGCGCAGGCTCCGTCGGTACCGACGATACCCATATGTGAAGACTACATTCCTGCTTGTTCCTGGAGATCACATACCGACTTTAGAAAAACAAAATAAAATACCAGCAATAAGGCTTTTGAATATATAATCACCAATGCTCTGGAACCAATTACCCGATAAGCTCAGAAACATCAGATTTATCCTTATTTCGGTCCCATCTCAAAACCTATTTATTTATGGAACATTTTGGTCAAAACGATCCCTCACCAAAAACTGACCCAACATAAAACACTTCCCTGACACAGTCCTCTAACTTTTAACAATCAAACTAATCAAAAAATCTCAACTATTACTTCAACACTTCTGCAATACTCACCCTCATCCAACATTAACACCTCTTGCAACTAATTTCTATGTTATATTGTAATACAATCATGTAAATTTAAATGATTAATGATTTGCACCTGTTTTTATTGTTAACTTGTTTTAATATACCTGTTGTTTCAAATGTAAACCACTATGATTACCTGAAACAGCGGTATATAAAACTCATAAATAAATAAATATGGTCTTAGTAAATGCATAATACTTAACTCTGCATCAGTACATATCAGAGTGGAGGAGTAGCCTAGTGGTTAGAGCACTGGCTTGGTAACCAAGAGACCAGGGTTTAATTCTCACTAGCACTCCTTGTGGAATTGGGCAAGTCATGTAACCCTCCATTGCTTGAAAGAAAGGCCTCCAACAAATCTCACCCAAAGGAATCAACTCACAGAAATCCTAAAATATAATCTTGATTCCACTTTAGCACCTTCTGGAACTTGTACTCAAATGCTCAATTGACAAAAGTGCTCCCACACACCCCAAACATCAAGTAGCTCTTCCATATGTGAAATACTTTGCATCTAATTTTTTGTCGGATCGCTCACCTTGAAAGGGAATCATCCCGTTCTCGTAGTGAGCCCTCCATTTTAATCAATTTGAGTACAGCCACCCTTTGGCCGTTAAAACCTGACCCCGCAACACAAGTCGCTGTCAGCACTCATATTTGTGAAATTCAATGGGAATTAGGAAGCTAGTTCTGGGCAAATGAAACCCACTCATACTCAGTCCAAGTCTCTTCTAACGACTGACACTATGTAGAGGAAAAAGTACTTAACTTCCTCGACGAAATGGAAGGAGAATTACTTCGGCTGGAACGCAGCAAACTCATAACTGCTCGCCCAAACTAATGGGTCCAACTCCAAACACCGAAATCGGCATTCCTTCCAAATGCCCCTTCTCCTGGGGTCCCCGCGACACTAATAGTGTTTCAAGCCGCGTATTCCTTCAGCTCTTCCTCAGGCTTAAGAACCCCACTGCTTCAGAGTTCCAATAAATGCCCCGATAGCGTGACGACAGAGGAAGTCCAACAACCTTATCTTTCACCAACTTTATTGAACACACAAACCCCACCAGTCAATATCAGCATTCATTCCCTGTGGTATCATAGAGGCCAATTGAAAAATCCAATACTACTCCCTCAAATGAAGTCGAGCGCGACGATCCCCTCCACGAAGGGGTACTGGAACTACCTCCAACACCCGCCACCGCAAATCTGTAAAATAATGACCTAACTGTTGGCAGTGCAACACTCCAGGGGCCCCTTCTTGTCGCCGATTAATCCGAGAACGATGTTCCAGTAATCTTTTTCTGACAGGGCAAACAGTGCTCCCCACATACTTGAAATTACAAGGACAGACCAAAACATAGATTACAAACTCCGTATAGCAATCAGAAGCACTCTTCGAGCGATAATGTATGTCCATATGAGGATCTTCCCAAACCAATCCCTCCAGCGTGCTAGCACAAAAATCACAGTGGCCGCAGGCATAATGGCCCACACAACTATTGTCAGACCCCAACCCATTAAGGGCAGAAGTCTGTACGATCCAATTACCCACTGTGCGGGACCTCCGATAAGCTATCATTAACGGATGATTTTTGAACAAATGCGGTTTGGATTTAATAGCGTTGCTGATAGAGCGATTGACGCTGGGAGAGAAAACCGCTCAGGAACAACTAAGCCATTTGGAACAGAAATTAAAACAAGAAATGGTAGCTGAGACTTTTAAGGTTAATAAATTGGAATTAATGGATTACAATCAACAGTTTCGCGATCAACTCAGATCGACTAAGATAGCTAAATTTTCTCGTGATACGGCGGATTATACTTTGGATCAGGTGTACACCTGGCGGAAGCAGAAGCAAGATGGGTTGAAAGAGCAGCGACAGGTCACATTTGATGATTCTACAGAGGACTATGCATCTGATTCCTCGGGGGAAGGGGGGTCTAGCACTGTGAAAGGACGTGGACGTGGCTCTTCTGGATCTCAGCGGGGTTTTTCCAGGGGCCGCCCTCAATTTCGACGGCCATCCCGCACGTTCCAGGAGGGTTGGAGGGGCCCGTCCACTCGCTCACAGACTCGTCAGCAGTCATCAACTTGTCTACTCGACAGCTGACTGGTGATCAGTTGGAGCTGCTGGATAAAGGGTTGGGTTTTGTGCCGGCCCCTTACTATGACCCCTTTCAGATGCGGGTTGCGCTTCATCAATTTTTTAAGAAGTTACATACTATGCTCTATTTTTCTACAGTTGGGACTGCTTCAGTGGATATTTCTATCTGCAAGAATAAATCATCTTGGAGACCGCCGGTGAGTGTGGACGCCACCTTACTTACCTTTCAGAATCTTGTGCTCCGGGACTTGCATAGTCTAGAATCTGTGCGTAAGAAATTTTGTTCTAACTTGCCCCCTGGTCAATTTCGTGCTTTGCAAGCGTTGCATACTGAACATCAGGTTGTATTCCGCAAAGCCGACAAAGGGGGAGCGACAGTGATTATGAATTGGGAGGATTACCATTGGAAGGTGTTAGCACATTTATCGGACACTAAATATTATTCAGTCCTATCGGAGGATCCCACTGGGCAGCTCCAACAAGAGATCAAGCAAGTGACTTTGGAAGCATTAGATTGCCATTGGATAACTCAGAAAGAATTTGTGTTCCTGAATGTTGCCCATCCAGTTCTTCCCATACTCTATATGGTTCCCAAAGTGCACAAGTCGCTTGTCGACCCGCCAGGTCGGCCTATAGTTTCCTGTAGAAACTCTGTGTTAGAACCGTTGTCGCAGTTTTGCGATCATTTTTTCCAGCCTTTGATGCAACAAGCTACACGATCATACATTAGGGATTCTTTCCATCTGTTGTCATTAACTACGCGGCTGTCGATCCCCACTCCCTCATTGTTGGTGACTCTAGATGTGGTTTCCCTTTATACCAACATTCCTCAAAAGGAGGCCTATGAGGTGATATCTGGTTTGGTTTGGCAGCCTCCTCCTCGATTACCTCGATATTTCGTTTTGCGGCTGCTGAAGTTGGTATTGGAATCTAATTATTTGGTATATGCTGGTACATTTTATCATCAACAATATGGAGTGGCGATGGGTGCAACAGTAGCGCCGTCGGTTGCGTCATTGTATGTGGCTAATTTTGAGGAGCGGTACGTCTATCCTTCGGGGGATTTTGAGCATATTTTTTTATGGAAACGGTTTCTTGACGACATCTTTTTTATCTGGACCGGGTCGGAGGATCGGTTACAGCAATTTCTGGCCACGTTAAATACGTTTGATGTCAATTTACAGTTTACCCCCAAATATCATAGTCAGAGAATTGAATTTCTGGATCTTCTGTTGTATATTCAGGACACTGCCTTGATGAGTACACTGTACAGGAAACCAATACAGAAGAATGTATTACTGCATTATTCGAGCTTCCATCCACCTTCTCTTAAGCGGAATTTACCCTTCGGGCAGTTTCTCCGTATACGACGCCTGTGTTCTTCAATCGATCAATATCGTCATCATGCACAGGCTTTGAGCAAGCGGCTATTGGACAGGGGCTATCCGGAGACCCTAGTACGGTCAGCCTACAAACGGGCCCTTTACAACCATCCAGTTTGGTGGGAGAATAGCGAGCTTGCGCCTTTAGAGAGGGGTCGG
This sequence comes from Ichthyophis bannanicus, assembly GCA_033557465.1. NCBI lineage: Eukaryota > Metazoa > Chordata > Amphibia > Gymnophiona > Ichthyophiidae > Ichthyophis > Ichthyophis bannanicus. Next base: position 138,024,283 of record CM066035.1, on the reverse strand, counting down.
CGAAAGGATGTGGTAATTGGGGTGGTCCCTTTTGTGCCGAATGCTCCGAGGATACTCCATATCTTGAAAAAACATTGGGCAGTGCTATCTCTACACCCTTGCTTTCAGAAACCGTTAATGATAGCTTATCGGAGGTCCTGCACAGTGGGTAATTGGATCGTACAGACTTCTGCCCTTAATGGGTTGGGGTCTGACAATAGTTGTGTGGGCCATTATGCCTGCGGCCACTGTGATTTTTGTGCTAGCACGCTGGAGGGATTGGTTTGGGAAGATCCTCATACGGGCATACATTATCGCTCGAAGAGTGCTTCTGATTGCTATACGGAGTTTGCAATCTATGTTTTGGTCTGTCCTTGTAATTTCAAGTATGTGGGGAGCACTGTTCGCCCTGTCAGAAAAAGATTACTGGAACATCGTTTTCGGATTAATCGGCGACAAGAAGGGGCCCCTGGAGTGTTGCACTGCCAACAGTTAGGTCATTATTTTACAGATTTGCGGTGGCGGGTGTTGGAGGTAGTTCCAGTACCCCTTCGTGGAGGGGATCGTCGCGCTCGACTTCATTTGAGGGAGCAGTATTGGATTTTTCAATTGGCCTCTATGATACCACAGGGAATGAATGCTGATATTGACTGGTGGGGTTTGTGTGTTCAATAAAGTTGGTGAAAGATAAGGTTGTTGGACTTCCTCTGTTGTCACGCTATCGGGGCATTTATTGGAACTCTGAAGCAGTGGGGTTCTTAAGCCTGAGGAAGAGCTGAAGGAATACGCGGCTTGAAACACTATTAGTGTCGCGGGGACCCCAGGAGAAGGGGCATTGGGAAGGAATGCCGATTTCGGTGTTTGGAGTTGGACCCATTAGTTTGGGCGAGCAGTTATGAGTTTGCTGCGTTCCAGCCGAAGTAATTCTCCTTCCATTTCGTCGAGGAAGTTAAGTACTTTTTCCTCTACATAGTGTCAGTCGTTAGAAGAGACTTGGACTGAGAATGAGTGGGTTTCATTTGCCCAGAACTAGCTTCCTAATTCCCATTGAATTTCACAAATATGAGTGCTGACAGCGACTTGTGTTGCGGGGTCAGGTTTTAACGGCCAAAGAGTGGCTGTACTTAAATTGATTAAAATGGAGGGCTCACTACGAGAACGGGATGATTCCCTTTCAAGGTGAGCGATCCGACAAAAAATTAGATGCAAAGTATTTCACATATGGAAGAGCTACTTGATGTTTGGGGTGTGTGGGAGCACTTTTGTCAATTGAGCATTTGAGTACAAGTTCCAGAAGGTGCTAAAGTGGAATCAAGATTATATTTTAGGATTTCTGAAAGAAAGGCCTGGCAATCTACTTCTGGTCAAACTCCCAAGAAAACCCAGGAGCTGCTAGGTTGCCAGGAGTCAGCATTGACTAGAAGGCAAACATTGCATTGCAGTACATATTATTTGGCTTATTAAAAAAGTAGATAATAATGGATGTTAACATGCCCATGGAAGCTTTGTGGCACAGAAAAATTTAAACATGTAAATTTGTAGGTTTTAAAAAATCTTTTGTGGGTATTAGTGACTTGGCTGGTAAAGGCACAGCTTACTGGGGCCAAAGTGTCTAGAGGTTTAAGGGGAGATGTTACCCAGTAGCTGCCAGAGACATTCCATCATACTATAAAACCTCAAAGGAAACTCCCACTTTATGGTGCCAAAAGTCTCGATTGTGGCCAGATGTTTAAACTGTCTTCATATCACCTGGAGTGATACATTGAGGGGGAATACTTTCTGCTCTTTTCCACAATCTCTCCTCTCTGCAGCATCACTTAAATAATGGATAATGCCACCCTTTCAAGGCAGGTCCCAGAGGTAGATAGGAGGAGTTAGGATGGATAAAGAAATAAATGGTTTTATACACCAAGGTACATTGAAGGAATAGATGTTATCTGTCACAAAGACCAGACCCAAAGGAAGAAAAAAGACAAATGTATTTCTTTCCTTCCAAAAGGTTGGAAGATAGTATTCAGATTCAAATCAAATATCAAGGGAACAGTTAATAACACTATTTTTTTATAGCAAAGATTTCTAATTTTTTTTGTGTTGAGTGGGCAGTTTATTAACCTCCAAGAAGTTCAGGGACCTCCAAATGTATTACCACCACTCTTTCCAGGCCCCCTCCTCTCAGTATCGAATCTATCGCCTCTAGGCTCTTCCCTTTCCTTTCTCCACTAGTCTCACTCCCTCTCCCCCAGCCAGGGCCCACTAGTCTCTCTCTCGCTTCTGCTTATCTTTTACTTTCTCCCACTGTCTCCCCCTCTCTTGCTCCCCAGCATTGTCCACCTCCCCCTCTCCCCAGCCAATTCCCTCAAGTCTCTATTTCCCCTCTCCAGCCAGTCTTCCTCTCTCCTTCCAGCAAATCCCCATTATTGGTATCTTTTCCTCTCCTCAACTATTAATACCGCACCGCTGTTCCCAGTTCCAGCAAGCTAATGCTGGGCCTGGTGCCCCTTCTTTCAGTCTCCACAGCTTGCTTTGATCACACTCCACTGCTGTCCTCACCTCCCAAGACTGTTTCTGGTTCCACCTTCGTGGCCACTAATGCTTCTAGCCTGTGCGGCCAATTCCAATCCCACCTTCACAGCTACTGCTTCTTCCGTCTGCAGCTACTGATTATGCTACCACCACCCCCACTGCTTGCATTGATTATAGCAGTATGAAAAGACTTCTTTCCCCTTAGGTGTCCTGTGGACCCCCTGTAATGGTCACACAGTCCCTTAGGTATCTATGGACCAGTTTGGGAACCACTACTTTATAGCAACAGGTATACACAATTCACCTGCAAAAGATATGCAACATAGGAAACATTAATAATGTACTCTGTACTCTCTCTTTACAGGGAACCTAACTATTTTTTTAATGTTTTTCAACAAAGTTTCCAGCAACAAGTCTTAATATTAGAAAAGTATCTCTATATAGCAACTAGTCTATGTTTCTCAACAAAGTTTTTTTAAAAAAAATCGAGATCCTTTTCTCAAACTCTCTACTTTTCAGACTCTCCCACAAACAAAAGTACTTTATCAGGTAAGTATAGGTAAACTAGTAAATAAAATTGAAATCTCATCCCTGTGAAGTTACTAAAATTTACTCAGATTTCTCACAAAACACCAAGTACTCTCAGGGGCTTGTTTACAAAGCCGCGGTAGCCGTTCGCGGTCGTTATCGGAGCCGCGGCCCCATTGAAATCAATGGGGCCGCGGCTCCGATAACGACCGCAAACCGCTACCGCGGCTTTGTAAACAAGCCCCTCAGTGTCAAGGGTACATGCTTGAGCAGATAAGCTCACAATTTCCTATGGTGCTGTTTAAAGTTCACCTGGGCTGGGATAATGTTGGGATGGCTATGTGGTATTGCTCCTGCATTACAATCCTTCACGGGTCTCTTGAATATTACCGAGTATCTATCTTAAGAAAAAACAAAAGTACTACCCATAGCTTAACTCTTGATCTGACTCTATGACAAGTGAAATTGCGGGGCCTAGCTATCAAAAGAAAAAAAAATGGTTCAGGGTGTCTCACTAAACAAAGAGGAAAGGGTAACTTACAGTCATGTGCCACAAACACATACACAGAGAATTCTCTGTTACAGGGGCGAGGGAATGGTCAAATGATTGGGGAGGGGCTCCAAGCTCCACCCTGACTCTGCCCCTAGCCCCCATGGCCTTTCACTGCTGTTCTGCCATTAAGGATCTAATTTCCTGATCCCCGCGGGCAGAACAGAGGGAGGATCGCACCAAAGACTCTCCTTCTGTCTGCCCCGATCTCCCACAGACTGACAGGAGTCTTTACCGTGATTGCAGCCATTCAATTTATTTATTTAACATTTCTTATATACCGCACTATTTGCCATCAGTGCGGTTTACACTGTAACAATAAAACACATTAGTCAGATAATTTGACTTTCGTTTACAGATAACAGGGAAATAACTTTGAGTTAAACCAGGGGAAACTATATACAATCTTAGTAACTATATTGTCTTCTGCCTGCGGGAGCTTGAATTCCCACAGGCAGACAACCCACATGATGTCGCAATTGGGGCCTTTCCCTCCTGTTCTCCCTGAGGGGATCTGATCTCTGGTGGGCAGACAGAAGGAGTCTTTGCTGCGATTACAGCAGTTCTTTTCTCTTCTGCCCATGAGATGGGATCCTCGCAAGTAGAACAGCAGAGGATCACAGCCTCTGTGCAGTTTTCTGGCACCTGGCAGGCAAACCTTTGCTAGGGCCTGGGCGGCTCACCCTGTTCTGATGTCTATGCTCTGGTACAGGAGTTGCTTCAATACAGTTGGACGTGAGGTATTATGGACCAGGCATTAGTGGCTTTCTCTAGCTCTTTCGCCTTTATGTCCATCTTCTATCCCCACCAGTAGACATTAAATCACGCTCAAGAGTACTCATTCAGACTTGGGGCTTATCCTGAAAAGAGCAGGGCTGGCATATATGGTGTCCAGCTACTCTAGAGCAGTGGTTCTCAAACCCAGTCCTGGGGGCCCACCAGCCTGTCAGGATATCCACAATGAATATGCATGAGAGAGATTTGCATGCCCTCTACTACTTCCAGTATATGCAAATCCCTCTCATGCATATTCATTGTGGATATCCAGAAAACCCAACTGGCTAGTGGGCCCTCAGGAGAACCACTGCTCTAGAGCTTTCTTTCAGCTTGGCATTCATTCGTCTGCATTTCTGGCTTCCTGTAGTTCTGCACAAAGTCTCTTCTCTATTGCTATCTTGGCTGGACGCTCTCTTCCACTACAGGCACCCTTTCAGCTGGATTCTTCTCACTTTGGATTCCTGTGGATTTCACTGCCAACAGGCATTCGCCTTCTTGCTTCTCTCAGGGTGATGCAGTCTCTTTGCTCCAGATGTTCCTGGCAAATCTGTGCTGTCAGTCTTTCTCAGCTGGCTCATGCCACCTTCTCCTGCATCCTCTACCAGGATCTGTTTATCTTTACAGCCTCACTAGGGACTCTTTGTGTTCAGTGCAGCCAGTTGTCTTCAGTCAGGGCCAGCCCGACCACTAGGTGACTGCCTAGGGCAGTAGACCTCCATGGGCAGCACGGCATACATTTGCCTGCCATTCCCCTTCCTCATGCTGTGCCACCACCTCCCGCTGATTCCAGCAACAGAGTCAGCTTGGCTCAGCTGCAGAGACCCGTGGCAGGCCATATGCTTCAGCATACATGGTCTGCCGCTTCTGACCCTGCAAAGTTGTGTCGGAGGGGTCAGAAACAGCAGGCCATGTGTGCCTAAGCACATTGCTTGACACTGCCACCAGAATAAGCAGCAGCTGGGGGTGGTGGTGGAGCTCAGCTGGGGGAGGGAGGCATGGTTTGATGCTGAGGGAGGGAGCAGCAGAAACCCTTGGGCCAGCCCTGCTCACAGTTTCTGGGTGACTGACTCCCAGTAGAGCCAACCCCAGAGATGGTTCAAGGTGTTGGTGCCCTAGGCAAACCTTAAGCTTTACACCCCCCCCCCCTTCCCTTTTCCCAGCATCAAAATCTATTGTTTAGCTTTGAACATCCTACTATTTGCTCCCCCTCCACAGAAATTTGGGCCCCAGGCAACCACCTAGTTTGCCTAATGGTTGGGGCCAGTCCTGACTTGCAGTCTTTGGGGGCCTCTTCTCTTTCCTCTGGTCCAGCTCCTCCTCCAAGGCCTCCTCACATTTCTCCAGCAGGAATGTTCCACAACATTTTGGTTTTTTCTTTTACCTTCCACCCCCGATACCAAGTTATAAATTCGTCTTCTCCCCTTCAGAGGAAGAGATCTTTAGCTCTCTTCTGTGTGCTTTGGAGTGGGAACTTTTTATCTGTACCGTTTGCTACCGGACTCTTGTGTCTGCCGGACCTCCTCCTGTTTCTCTAGGCCTAGGCCGGTTCTCTCCCACTCCCGGGGCGGCCCTTCATTGCCGCAGCGACTCATTCCAGTAGTTGGGCTGTTGCGTTACCTCACACTTCGGATATCCCAGCCTTCCGGTTCAGGCTTCCTCTTCTCCAGTCCACCTAAGAGAGGAGTAAGTACATTTATAATCTCGGGCTACAATACTCTTGGCTACTGTCAATGGCCGTGCCGTGGTGGTTTCAGTGCAGCACCGTAAGTCGTTGCCATGGGCGCAACTGTGGAGCGGGTCTCAGGAAGCTTGGTGGGTGGTTGTGAACTAAGAAGTAAAAGTGGCCAGTGGGCTAAAGTGGAGGGGATTCTTTCCGCTACGCTGACGAAAAGGTGGAGTCGGGGAAACGCAGATACCGAGACACATCTGGGATGGGGGATGGGTGCTGCTGCTGCTGCTGAATTGTATAATAAACGAATCAGGCAGGAACTGACATAAGCTCTACGGAGGCATTTAAAAGGAGCACTTCCGGTGCAAGTAAGTAAAGGCTGCAGGAAGGGAAACGGAAGGACCTGTCCTGTAGAACGTAGTAAAGGATCTTAGTTGATGGTCGGGATTAAGGTAGAGGGGGAAAGGTTGCGGGAGTCGGAGTTTATTGTTAACAGAGCGGCTTTAAAAAGGTTATAACAATATAAATTTGGAGGACCAGTGTGAATGTGAATGGGTTTTTTTTTTTAAATGGGGGGATTAAAACAGTACTGAGTTGAGATAAGAATAACTAGTGCATGCGTGATGATTTTTGAAATTCTGAGTATATTGTTAAGAAAAAACTGTGATCGACCCTTTTAATTGTTAAGCTTTAGGTAGGAGGAACATTGTCGCTGAGGCTCACTGATTGAAAGAAAAATACGTTTTAAACTTGTTGGTTTAGGAAGTAAGAGTTGCTGCTTTATTTGGAAGATGAACTAAATCTCTGGTTTTAAATTCCACACAAGGGTGCTTCTCTTCAAAGTAGAAGAAAAGAAAACATAATGGACGCTGGAAGGGCTTCTGTTAGATTTTGAAGATAAAGGGGAAAAAACTCAGTCTATTGGAATCTGGAGCTTAAGAAACTGATGGGTATGTTTATTAAATAGTGTTAACGCTGCAACCTCCCCCCCCCCCCCAAAAAAAACAAAAACCCAAAAAAACACAACAACCCTGCATTATCTGCAGATTCTGCTCTAACTGCTGGAGTGGGTTTACTCCAAGCAGTAACGGCAAAGTTGCAGACAGTGTGTGGGGTTAGCTGCATCCATGATGTTTCTGTAGTTCACTCTCTGTTGCTTCCATGTATTATCTGCTGGGGAAATGCTGTGCATGCCCCCAACAGATAATGTATGGCTTTTGCAGCTAATGCCTTGCTGTCTGCACTTTCTTGCCACATTAGCTGCAAAAGCCTAACATGCTTTAGCAAACAGACCCTTAAATCTGATATAATATTACGGAGGGTAGGAAAATAATTTGCAGAACATTATGCATTTTCCTGATATAAAATCAGACCTGGTTCAGTAAGGGTGCAAAAAAGGAACACGAACACAAGGTTCAGCTCATATAAGTCCATCAGTGAGGGAAAACTGGAGTTTTATGAAACTTCAGAAGTTTGCTAATGAATGAAGCAGTGAATGTTAAGTTTTATGTTCTGGGTGTCTTCCATATTCATTTTGAAATTAAGATAAGACTTTTTCATGTGGATCAGACAGGGCTTAATAAAGACATTAGCTTTCTATCACATCACATCACAAGCTGTAAATATTAATAGCCTGGTCACCTGATCACCCATCAATCTCTCCCACTCCACCATCTTCCCTGAGACTGTCCATGGAATGCTTTTGTAATTCACTTATATATTATGGTATTCATCATCTGTTGCTCATACTGTCCTGATCTGGAGAAGAAGATTTTAACCTTCAAAAGCAAGTCCAAACTTGTATGTATTTAATCCAATAAAAAAGTATTACGGTATGTTTAATTTTTTGTTTTTCTTTTTATTTAACTAAAAAGAACTTGGAAAAAATTATAAAGAAGGGGTGGAGAAACATCTGTCTAGGACAAAATGTCTTTCTAAAAAGCAAACAGAATACAATGAAATTTGGATGGGGGAAAACACATCAAGTTTGAAAATGGATCACTTGCATTGGGGTTCAAGAGAAATGTCCACACCAAAAATGGCCCATAGTGAAGCATACACTATAGCAGTTAGGATGTAGCCAGCGGTAAGGCACTAGAGGTGGGAATAGTGAAAAGCAACTGTAATAACAAAGACTGGATAGCATTCAGCCAATTTGAAGGCTCTGGGTGGGATGGCACATTGGAATTGAGCTCTAGGTGAGCTGTTGAATACTTATACGCAGGAAGTTCACTTGAATAGCATAGGTTTGTAGATGGAAAGGAAATGAAGGCTCCTTCAAAAAAAATGCCCCATTGCATTTCTGTGGGAAAAGTAGTTTCAACAGCAGCAGCAGCAGCAGCATACTAAGGCTGATTAACAGTAACATAGCCCTCACGGAATTGTACCTGCCTTCTCGCCTTGTCTCCTGCTCAGACACAGAGAACTAACATAGACACACGCACACTTAAACACATACATGAAAGCATTCATATAGATAAATGCACTGACGTACATGTCCACAAAGATATACACAACATATACAGAACAGAGATACACAGACAATGCACGTAAAAACAAATGGGTGTGTGCATGCATGCACACATGCTGTCTAAAGCAGTGGCCACTCCATATTGGTGGGTGAAAATTCATGTGATCCGAGATAATAACCAAATTAAATTATCACTCAAACATAAATGTAAACATATAAATATACTTTTTAAAGTAATGAACTGATGCATTCACCATGCCTGAGACACTTTGGCTTGGAAGTTACAACACAGGCTTAACAAACATTTGTAGTACAGTTTATATTGCACATCACATCACTCTCCCAGATTCACTTACCATGCTGCCCAGGCTCCTACCTTACTCATCTCTCTCTCAATAGCACCCATTTACCAGACTTGCCCCCACACACTCACCACTCTGCCCCGGCTCATGCCCTGTTTGTGCCTCATTCAGTTATGTTCATCCCCAAGACTTGCTGCCCCCTCTACACCATTCTGCCCAGACTCATGCCCCCCTCAATCACACCCATTCCCCAGACTTGCCGTCCCCTCCACATTTACCACCCTGCTCAGGCTCATACCTCATTCATGCCCCTCTCAATCACACCTACCCCCAGACTCACCCCATCTCCCTGGCTCATCCCCCCATCACATCTATCCCCCAGACTGGCTCTTCCCCCTCACACTCCCCCTCACTGATGCTCCTCTGTCACACCCCCGAAGATGTACCTTTTGTCCATAGGCATGAATCTGGGCAGAATGCTCATTCATGCCTCCCTCAATCGCACGTCTCCTCGAGATTCATCCTTTCCTCCACATTGGCCACTTCTAATTCTCAGACTCCACTCCAGTCTCACCCTCCATATTTATTTCAAACCCTCCTCTCCTACTGGTATCTTTAGAATATCATGGAACTGATGGGAGGAGAGTAAAGGACAGAACCGAGATGCTCCCAGCAGGACAGTGATGCGGAGGATAACGTTTGACGCACTGCTAGAGGCAGACAGAGGCAGCTGCGGTAGTGATGGGTCTGTTAGAAATCGTTGGGAGTTCCCAGTAGCAGGAAGAGATGACCCTCAAAGGCAGTAAAAAGTAATCCTTGGGTAGTGGCAACAGGCAGAGAGAGCCACTGGGGGCAGTGGCATGGTGTAAAAAAATCTTGGAAGAGCAGCAAACAGAAAAGGTCCTGGGGGCAATGCCAGGGTGGTAAGAAGACCCGGGAGTGTCAGTAGTGGGTAGCTGTTTCATAGGTATTTCCTGGATGCATAGGCAGTGGTAGGAGAGGAAACAGTGCTTATTACCTTTAACTTTGCAAATTGCAGTGGGAGCACCATTCAGGTCAGGCAGCAAATCAGAGCAGCCAGCTCCATGTTGTTCACTCTCCACACATGTGGCTCCATGAAAGCATAGGTTTGCTGCTTTCCTTTGTATCCACAAGGTGCAGTAGTGCTTCTTGTTTTTTCCTCTTAAATCTACAAGCAACTGTGACCCCAAATGAGGATTTGCGATCCCATTTAGGGTTGTGACCCACAATTTGGGAACCATTGGCCTAGGGGTTGGCAAGAATTTGTGAGCCATGTTGGGCATGCTTTCTATACTTGGTACTTAGTAACAGAATGAACTGCTAATAAAACACCTTTTTCACCATCTACTGTCATTGACCTTTTGATATCCAATACAGATGGTGCAGTCCAGTGCTCAGGAAGTGATGTGGCTTGTGATAAAAGCCAAGGTGCAGTCTGCAAGCTCAAAGTCCTAAACTTCAAAAACACTGACTTCAATAAAATGGCTGAGTACCTAAAGGAAGAGTTGACAGGGTGGAAGGAGATAAGGGAAGTGGAATTGCAATGCGCTAAAATAAAGGTGGCAATGAAAGGGGCAACAGATAAATATGTAAGAAAAGTAAATAAAAACAAAAGGAGAAGGAAAACTATTTGGTTCGCCAATGAAGTGACTGCTCAAATAAAGGCAACACAGCTTTCACAAAATTCAAAAGCTTGCAAACAGAGGAACACAGAAATTAATACAGGATCAAACTCAAAGAGACAAAAAGAAATAAGGATAGCAAAATCAAAGGCAGAGGACAAGATGTTAAGTGTGGCGACAACTTTCTTCAGGTATATTCGAGAAAGGGAGGTTTTGTTCGATGTACACCGCACTGATGTGAATAGCGTGATTATAGAAGAAATGTAAAATAAATAAATCAATCAGAGGTGGAATTGCGGGACTCAGAAGTGCTGGGAACGGACTAGTGGAAAGTGACATTGAAAAAATGGAATTGCTAAACAAATACTTCTGCTCTGTTTTTACTAAAGAAAATCCTGGAGAAGGACCACCTGTGACTCCCAAATATAAAAATGGCAATTTATTTATTTAGCTGTATTTATATCCCGCTTTTCACCGGGTCAAAGCGGTCAATTGGGGGATACATTTAACACGAGGGGATATGAGACACATACGCTAATACTTACAGGGAACATGGACAATGGAGGGTTAAGTGGCTTGCCCAAGACCACAAGGAGTGCCTATAGGACTAGAAATCCCAGTCCCTCTGGCCTGAGATTGCTGTCCCCAGGTGGGACTTGAACCCCTGGCCCTCCGGCCTGAAGTACCTTGTCCTAACCACTAGACCACGCCTCCCATGTGGCAATGAAGTAGATACGACACCATTCACAGAAGATGATGTGTCAGAACAACTTGCAAAACTGAAAGTGGACAAGGCCATGGGACCAGATGGGATACATCCCAGGATACTGAAAGAGCTCAGAGAGGTTCTTGCAGGGCCGTTAAAGGATGTTTTCAACAGATCCTTGGAAACTGGAGATGTTCCTCAGGACTGGAGAATGGCTGATGTCGTACCTCTACATAAAAATGGTGACAGGGAAGAAGTGTCAAATTGCAGGCTCGTGAGTCTTATCTCGGTGGCGGAAAAAGTAATGTAGGCACTCCTGAAAGAGCGAATAGCGAACTTTCTTAAAACCAACAGTTTGCAAGATCCGAGGCAACATGGTTTTACCGAAGGACGATCTTGCCAAACAAATCTGATTGAGTTCTTTGACTGGGTGACCAGAGAACTAGATCAGGGGCATGGGATGGATGTCATATGCCTGGATTTCAGCAAAGCCTTTGATACTGTCCCTCATAGGAGGCTTATCAATTAGCTCGGTAGTTTGGAGATGGGTCCCAAGGTGGTAAACTGGATCAGAAATTGGTTGACTGATAGATGACAGAAGGTGATGGTAAATGGAGCTCACTCGGATGAAAGGAAGGTGATTAGCGGGGTGCCTCAGGGTTTGGTCCTGGGCCCGGCACTGTTCAATGTATTTGTGAGTGATACTGCTGAAAGACTGAATGGAAAGCTCTGTCTTTTTGCAGATGACAAGAATATTTGCAACAGAGTGGACTCCCCCAAGGGAATGTTTAACATGAGAAAAGATCTACAAAAGCTGGAAGAATGGTCTAATGCTTGGCAATTAAGATTCAATGCAAAGAAGTGCAGTGTCATGCACTTGGGAAGCAGAAATCCAAGGGAAATGTACGCGATAGGGGGCGAGAGGTTGGCGTGCACGGATCAGGAGAAAGACCTTTGGTGTGATTATTTCTGTAGATCTCATTGTGGCAAAACAGTACAACAAAGCGGTGGCAAAATACAGGAGGATGTTGGGCTGCATGCGAAGAGGAATTACCAGCAGAAAGGAAGAGGTACTAATGCCACTGTATAAGTCACTGGTGAGGCCTCACTTGGAATACTGTGTTCAGATTTGGAGACCATATCTTGCAAAGGATGTAAAAAGAATGGAAACTGTTCAGAGGAAGGTGACCAAAATGATTTGGAGCCTGCGTCAGAAGCCTTATGAGAAGAGACTTGAAGACCTAAATATGTACACTTTGGAGGAGAGGAGGGATAGGGGAGATATGATTCAGACCTTTAAATACTTAAAGAGAAATAATGAACAAACCTCTTCCAAAGACGGGGAAGCTGTAAAACTAGAGGGCATAACATGAAGCTGCAAGGTGGTAAATTGAAAGGCAATGTCGGGAAATATGTTTTCACTGAAAGGGTGGTGGATGCTTGGAATGCCCTCCCGATGGAAGTGGTGGGGGCAAACACAGTGACGGAATTCAAAATGGCATGGGGGAGAGACAGTGGATCCCTTTACAACAACAACAGAATAAAATCAAAATAAACTGAACCATCTAGTGGCAGGTGCACTCATGGACAGAGACATGGGGAGTGGTACACCTACTCCTGGTGGATGCACCCCTAAACAAAGACATGGGGAGGGGTGCACCTACTCCTGCCAACTTACAGGGCAGACTAGATGGACCATACTGGTCTTTATCTGCTGTCATTTACTATGTTGCTATGTAGACAGGCTTAGCTAGGCAGAATGGGGCCAGAGCAGTTGTCATGTTTCAAAACACTTCTCACAGGCAATCTGGACTGTTGGCACTGTTCAAAACAGAATAGTGAGAGCACCATGGGCTGCAGGCTTTCTGAATATATTCAGCTCTTTGTTCCCAGGGTCTGCCCCCTCTATAATCCTCATGCTTTTTCAAAGGATGTGGGCTGTGGGAACCAATGTTGCCATTTCTGCAGAGTTGCCATGTTACCTAGTTCCAGGAGTGAGATTTTAAGCCAGTCCTGGATGTCTGACAGTCTCATTCTGATGCCTAATGTGTCATGCAACACTGATTCCTGTCGGTAAACCAGCGACTATAAATACCATACTTCATTGCAATGCAAATTTCAAATCAGAATTGACAAAAAATCTCACTGCTGGAATTTGGTAACTTGGCAATTCTGTTTCTCTGTATTCAAGCAAGGGGTGATGCAGGCACACTCCAAGGTGCTGCCTGGGTGACAGTGCCAGTACCGGCTCTCCCTTAGCTCGGAGAAGTCTTTTGGTCTGAGCATGCGTGCACCTTCCCGCCCGACCTCACACCCTGCGTCCTCTCCAGTCTTCTGTTTCCGCAGAAGCAAGCCAGCTGCGTCTGTCCCTTCACATGATTATTTTTTTTTTGCTTATTTTCTTTATTTTTACTTCAGTTTCATTTCCTCCACGGTACTGACTAAAAAAAAAAACAACCAGACATTTCTTGGTGGCTCCCTGCCGCTGCGGTCTCTACCTTTGCTTCCTGACCAAAAAGAAAGCAGCAGCAGCAGCAACGAAGGACAGCAGCACAAGGGAGAGAGAACCAACAGACCCTCTCCTGCCTGCAGTACTTTTATTAAAAAAAACAAAACAAAACAGAGGATAAGGCACAGGAACAGCACTTGTATAGATTAGTGACAAGCTACCTGCCCACATCTTCTAAGACTGTAAATTTGAGTCCTATCAGTTGCCCTCTATCCATTTCATGGCAACTCCTGCTTCATCGCTTGTCCCATTGGGCGCAGACAAGGCATGATCTGGACCGGATGAGGTGGCTGGAGGCAGATCTCCTACCAGCGCCATCATCTAAAAAGATGGCATAGAGCCTTCATAAGCAGCCAGAGGCCCTATGCCATCACCACCTAACTCTGCTTCTGTACCACTGTCTCCGAGGTTGGAGCCTCTGGTAGGTAGCAAACATGGATCTAAGTCAAAACATTGCCGCAAGGACAACTTCGCAAGTGCACAGAGTTCCCAGGACCGGCATCTGCACAAGCAGAAGTCCAACGGAGACTCCTCTGGGACTTCCTGTCATAGGTCCAAAAGGGCTAAACAGCATATGGCCAATACACAGCCCTTGTCTCCTTTAGCTTTCCCCAACAACAGATAGGACTCTCTCTAGTGATTCCCTTCTGCAACTGTTGTGCCATTTTGTCCAGTACACTGCAGCCCTACTAGAAACTGCCCTTCCTAGTGATCAGTCTCCCCTGCCAGCCTTTTCCAGTTACGGTGCAGGAACCCTCTTCTCATCTGGAATGAGAAGGTCCCCCCCCCCCCCGTAACTTCAGAAGTAGACATTTCTCTGACAAGTCCCTCTTACTCCCAATGGGGGAATTTGGAGTCCTCCATTTTGGGAGAGATGGAGCCAGAACCCTCTTCGAACACCCACTGAGGGAAGACTCTCCTGAGGATTTCTCCTATCTGAAGTTTCTCCAGAAGATTTCCAGAGCACTTGCTCTTAGTGATACTCGGACTCTGACCGACAAAAAGGATTTTCAGTCTATTCTGCAGGCCTGTACCACCCCTAAGGAGGTCCTGGCTATTCTGATTCCCAAAATTCTGCAGGATCTCCTATCATTTTGGAAGATGCCAGCATCAGTCCATGCCACCGCTCCCCATCTAGACAATATGGGCTGGGGAGCCCATCTCTTGCACCTCATGACTCAAGGACATTGGACCAGCAGGGAGGCCCCTCTGCATATCAACCTGCTGGAGATGCGTGCAGTTTACTATGCTCTTCATGCCTTCCTTCATTGGGTCCGCAACAAATCAATTCTGGTGCAGACCCAACAATCAGATCACCATATTCTACATCAACAAACAGGGTGGTTCAGGTTCCCTGTGCCTCTGCTGCAAAGCCGTCTGCCTATGGCTTTATGCTTAATCCATTGGAGTTTTCCCGCAGGCAGTCTACCTTCCAGGCATTCAGAATCAGTTAGCAGACTCGCTTAGTAGTCGATTGGACCCACATGAATGGTCACTGCATCCCACGGTCCTAACTCCCATCTTCCAAGCCTGAGGGACTCTAGAAATGGATCTCTTCACCTCAGATTACAATGCCAAGTGTCCTCTCTACTGCTCCCTTCATCCCAGTTCCAACAGATGGGCAGTTGATGCCTTCCTCATCTTCTGGATGGGTCACCTCTTCTATGCATTTCTGCTGTTTCCGCTAATTCCTCGGGCCCTCCTCAAAGTCCAAGCAGACAGTGACTCTGATCCTTATTGCTCCTCACAGCCCAGACAGACCTGGTACCCACATCTCCTCGCCATGACACAATACAGCCCCTGGCCGTTACCACATCTTCCCTTCCTTCTCACACAGCAGGAAGGTCATCTGCTACATCCTAACCAGCAATCTCTAGCTCTAGCTGCTTGGAAACTAACCATCTGAATGCTGTTGTTCCCCCTCCCCCCCCCATTCCAGCTATACTTTGTGATGAGGAGAGCTCTGCTGAGCCCATGGAAATAGAGGAAAATTGTAAATATACCTTTTAAGGAGAGAGACAGGCAGGGAATTCACAGCTTTCAGAGTGCAGGTAAAGGAAGAAAACATACAGTCACTGAAGTCGGGCCACACCCAAGCTCTGCTAACCTAAGTGCAGGCTTGGGGAGTAATGAAAAACACCTGAGTGGGAAGCAGTGTATGCTAGTTAGGAAACAGCCTTATAAGCCCAGGGGAGAAAAAGGAAGAGGGCCAGCACCTAGGAGCAGAAAGGAGATCACCGGGGAGGAGAACGGTGAAGACTTTGGTGAGGAGCTCAGCAGTGAAAGTAGCAGCCATAAACCAAGCCAGGCTTGCAGGAGGAGTGCTGTTAGTCCTGAAGCCAGCCGAGGTGGGGCTAGGAGAATTGCTGACGAGGGTCAGGCTGCAGTTCAAACGGTCCGTGGTCCAGCTCAAAGAGTTCAAGCTGCCAAAAGGTGGGTGGACAAACTCACAGCTAGAAGTGACCAGAACCCAGCTGGGTGGAAAGAACCAGGGCTGAACAAGTTAGAGGAACTGAGGCACTTGATCCAGAGAAGGAATCCTCACATTCCAGGTACAAACATTCCTTATTATGGAGAGCACCTGTGGAGAGAAGTCCAGGAGCTTTTACAAAACATTAAGCCAGAAACAGTGCAGGAAAGCTCAGAGTCAGATGTACATGCTGAAAAGCAGGAAGATATGCAGGTAGACTGTCCTGAGCAGGATTCTATAACTGAGGAATTAGCAATCGACTGTTCATTGTGCCAGAGGGCAGATTGAAAGCTTTCTGATAAAAAGTCTTTAACTAAGAAAGCACTGAAGAAACAGGGTGAGTTAACCTATCTGTGTTAATGCTAGGAACCGCTTCTAATGAAAAGAATACATGCCTAACTTGTATTTGAATTACTAAAGAAGCAGAAGATAAAAATGGACGCTTTGCTTGAAGGAAGAAGCTATGTTTTGTTTCTGAACATTTGATGAAAACAGCTACACATGTTAAAAGGCTTATGAAGCAGTTTCAGTTCTCGTTTGTGTATAATTTCCTGATGTTGTTGCTTGGAGAAGAATCCTAACGTTTGTGTTGAGCCTTAGTGCTTTGGGGAAGATAAATAAATTTCTTGTTTTGCCTTTTAAAAACCATCGGTTTCACACTACTGTCTTTAAATAAGAAGAAACAACTACAAGTTCCAGAAGTCCAAACTGTGGACAAGAATAGTATAATTCTTTATTTAAGGACTAACATTGGCAGCCCTGCGCCTTAAGGCCTTTGGCCCGGGCTAGGGTGACGACAACTTCAAGCATCTAGCTGAACTACACAGCGCTCCTATCAGCTTAAATGGTCTCGCTTCTTCCATTGGACTGCTTGGCGGGGCCTGGGCCCAGCATTATGCTCCCTGAGTCATATTCTCACTTATCTCCTTCACCTATCAGACTCCAGTCTTCAGACTTCCTCAGTTTGCTACCCTCTCTCTGCTAATGCAGTATTCCGTCATCATGAGGATGGCAAACCCATTTCCATACATCCTAAGTTCCTTCCAAAGGTTGGATCCAATGTTCATTTGAACCAATCCATTGTACGTCTTACGTTTTTCCCGGGCACTCAGCTGTATTCTCCGGAAGAAACTCTGCATTCTCTGGATTGCCGTTAAGCTTTGCTCTACTACCTGCACCAGCTCCGACAGTCTTCCTAGCTTTTTGTTACCTTCAATCCAAAACCCAGGGAAACCTGAATCCAAGCAGACCATTTACTTCCCTGATTGCAGACTATTTCTTTTTGTTATGTTCAGGTGGGTTGCACCCTCCCGGATGGGTGGGTCCCCACCAACTCCAAGTTACAGCAACTACCATTGCCAATTTGGCGGCTATTCCTCCTCAAGATTATCTATCTGCAAAGCCGTTACATGGTCTTCTGTTAACATCTTTGCGAAGCACTATAGCCTGGATCGCTTTTCAGCAGCTGACCTTACCTACGGTCAGGTTGTCCTGCGGAATCTCTTTGCTTAACTTCTTCTACCTCCCAGTTTCTCACCAGGCCACAACCATTATCAGACTTTCAGGTGGCCCTCAGCTCTGGACTCACCTTGGAGTGTGCCTGCATCATCCCTTGCTTGAATATGGAGAAAGCATTGTTGCTTACTTGTAACGAGGGTTCTCCGTATTCAACAGGGGTATGCAGCTACACTCACCCACCGTCCCCACAAACCTCCCCCCCCCCCCAAGGAGGATGGTTCAAGTCACTACCAAGGCAAAGAACACATAGAAATATACCCAATAATTAATCTGCAGTACCAACAGTTCACAGTTTTGTGCCTGCATATCCAGCTCTACTAGTTACCTCCTGGCATCCATAGCCCCTGCTATTTTGTCTACTTCTGCGTTCTTATCAACTGCCTTGAGCACTGTGCTCACCTACTATGACATTGACTGGAGAGGACGCAGGGTGTGCAGTTGGGTGGGAAAGTGCGCGCATGCTCAAAAGTCCAAAGGACTTCTCTGAGCTAAAGGAGAGCTGGCACTGTCACCTGGACAGCATCTTGGAGTGTGGCTGCATACCCCTGCTGAATATGGAAAATTTCCATTACAGGTAAGCAACAATTCTTTCTGTGTTTTTCTCACCCAATTGTGTGACTTTATTTTGCCTGGATTGTGGATTTCTGGGCCATTGCTCATGCGATTTTGGTTGAGAAATCCACAAAAAATAAGGAAAGGTTCTGGTATTTTCTGTATTTGTCTTGCCCTGGGCAAGTGAGAAAGTCACAGGGTGATGTCAGCCCTTGACTGCATCTGATTGGTCAGGGCCCAGAGAGGCATATTCAGAGCTGACCAATGCAATTTAGCAGGGTCTGAATGATCACACACAATGGACTGCTAAATTCCAGCCAATCAGGGCTGTGTAGGGTGAGTCCATGCAGCATGATAGGTAGGTATTGTCATGCCTAATGGCTCTTCTGTCAGCCAATCAGGAAAGGGGAGGGTGGGTCACTTTTTTACGTTATTTTTGTAGGAACAATGGCTGGAACATTTCAGGTCATGTAGCATTGGTGGGGAAAGACAGCACTGCACATGTGGCAGAAAGATACAGAAATATTTCCCATTGTATTGGCAGCCAAAGGCCCGATTAAGCAGAATTTCCAATTACACCCTGCTAAATTATCCATATATATATATATATTGTCGCAACTCCCCTCCTACAGGCCAGTGGCTTAATAGCAGGGGCGACCGCTATATTTGTTTGACAGTGTCCTTTTACTATTTTTGCCAGCAAGGGTTGCTGGGATTTGTAGTTTTGAGAACACCTGGAACAAATTGTGTTGTGGCACGAGGGTCAATTTGAAACAGATAAATTTATTATAAGGGTTTTTCCTCTTCACAAGGGTTCATAGGTAAATAAAGCAAATAAGAATTCTTTCTTCTGAGTAACAGAAAGTAAGGGTAAACTAGAAAGCATGAAATAAACTGTTTTCTTCACAGTAACTGAAAACCTTTTAAACAACTTTGTCAGTACTTCAGCAAAGCTTGTTTCAACGGAGATCCAGTTTATCAGAATCACAGTATGAGCAATCCATCTGACAGCATTCTATATCATTAGGAACAAAAGGTTCTTCAACAATCATTTCTTCATTGTCAATGCTACAGCACTGCTCTTGAGAGTTCCTATCAAGCACAGCTGAGCTCACGTCCTGCAACTGGTTTAGGAAGGTTCCCTGATCATATGCCGTGACAGTCTTTGGTTCAGGAGAATACTTGTTATGTAAGCTTTCTCTTATAGAACTTATATCAGCTTTTAGCCACTTCTCCAAAGCATTAGAATTAGAAGCATTTACAGCAGTGCTATCTTGGCATTGGCTAGCACTAGATTTTAACTGCTTTACTATCTCTTCTACCAGGCTTTGATTAGGAAGTGATACAGACGTACCTCTTTTGTCAGCACTGCTCTGTCTGTGTTGAGAGCTTTGTCCCTTCCCCCAGGGTAATAGCTTAGCCCTGTCTTCAGGTAGCTCATCAACAGACTTCAGCTTGGCTTTAAAGTAGTAAGGAATGAACCCACGTGAATCCTTCTTGCCTGAAGCTGGGTTTCCAGACCTTCCTGTCTGTTGGCTTGTGTGGCTGCTGCTGTGATTGTATCCTCTCTGGACGTTGTCTTCCTTCACGTCCTTCCCCGTGTCTGACCTCGTGTTCTCTGTATTTCCTGTGTTCCTCTTGTGCCTGTCTCCTTGTGTCTCTCCACGACTAACTTTGCTTCCACCCTTAAAGAGTGAATCTGAAGCTGGTCTCCAACAGCTTCCACGTGCAGGCACACCCACCTGATTAGTCAGCTGCCTCTTGTTAGAGCTGCCTCTAGCTCTTACGTCATAATCCTGACTGAGCTGCATTTTTTCTAAAGGCTTCCTGCTTCTATGGAAACCTGGCTTTTCCTGAGTTTTACCGCTAGAGGGCTCACTACTCTCCCATTCCATCATGTCAGAAGTGCTTTCTGTATCACAATATATAATTACATCTTATGAATTCCAGAAGGAAGCTCTGTTTGGCACAATGTAAATACTATGGCAAGCATTAGCAGTAAATGTGAGAGACTGAGATCATACCCCACATTCCCTGGCTTATGAGTGAGGTTCATGACTCTCATGGTATGAGCAAAACTAACCCTATTGGAAAAATAGCCCCCTCAGAGACTGCCTGACCTTAACTGCTCTCAGATCAGGAGAGTTTGCGAGGAGTGTCAGAGGAGGATAGAAAGGAATGAGGACAGGAAGGAAAAGTACGAGGGAAGCAAAGGAGAGGTGGAAGATAGACAAGGGAGGAAAGTATGGATGTGAGAAATGATGAAAGATAATGGAGGGGAGATAGAGAAAATGAGCTAAAGAAGGAAGTGGATGGGAAGAGGTGGTGAAAGGTAGAGATGAAGATGAGATATGGGAAAGAGGATGGGTACAAAAGAGAGACATGGAGAAAGTTAGTAGGGAGGAAAGGAGCAAGGTGTGTATGTGTGAAAGGTGTGTTAGCAAGAGGAGAATAATATGTTGAAATTGTAAGGAGGTGTGGTTTGGTCATAGCCTGGATGGGTCAAAAACCTACATGTGCATTCCCCATTTCATATAGAGAATGCACAAGTATGACCAAAATTGTCCACATTGGGCTTTACAGCTACTCCCTGGCACATATGTTTTCAAAAACGTCTTGTTTTAGCCAGCCCTTTATAAGAGGAGGTAAGGAGAATATTCTCCTTAATCTCCTGTTCCAGGTCGTCCTGCTAGACCAGTCTATACAAGTGGGTTAAGTCCCCCTGCCAGCAGATGTCGAGACAGAGAAAATAATAAGAGCCAGTCCAAGCTGTGATATCCCACTAGAGGACAGCAACCTTGGGCCGGAAGGACTGGGGTTTCTAGTCCCACAGGTGCTCCTTGTGGTCTTGGGCAAGCCACTTAACTCTCCATAGCCCATGTTCCCTGTAAAATAGTTATCTCCAAGTTATAATGCCCTGTTCAATGTAATTTCAGTTTGTTCAATGTAAACCGCACTGATGCAGAATAGCGCGGTATATAAGAGAATATAAATCAATCAATCAATAAATAAATCATCCCTGGTATAAGTTATATTGTTTTTAAAAAGTTCCCTGTAAACCGCCCCTGATCTCTGGAAGGGGCGGTATAGAAAAGCACGCAAATAAATAAAATAAATAAATAAGCCCCCAGGCACAGCTAGGGGTCTCCTCAATAGTTTCTCTCTCAGCAGATGTTGGACGACTCCATTTTTTTTTGTCTCTATCGTGGCCTTCAGCCTTCCTTCTTCTGGACACTGGGCCACTTGATCCTGGGGTGTGCAAGATACCCTCTCCAGTGGATCATTTGTGGGCTAGCTCCTGACTACCAGAGCCAGTGAAACCCTAGGATCCTATTTCCTTTTTCTTTATTTTGTTCCCTGTGCCTTTATTTATTTAATTAAAAAAACAAAACAAAAAAAGAGGATTTTCCATTAATCTTCAGCTTCCTTATCGCCTAAGCACTGTATACCAGGACGCTGACTCAGCTGCGACATCTGATTCGCATGCTGGCTGATCGGGTTCTCTCAACTTCACCCTACTATTGCCCTCGTTCCTCCGGAGCTCTGGGGGCATTGGAGAGCATTCGATTGCTACCCAGCCAGATTCTGGCCAGCATGCTGCCTCACAGGAACCACAGCAACTAAGTATGAGTTCGCATCTGCAACCTGTTTACTGCCGCCGCATTTTCCTGCCTGCCTTCTTTCCCACTGTCTCGTCTTTTTTTGTCGTGGCCAGTACCATTTTGAAGAGATTGAGTCATACCTCACCATGCCAACTTTCATTTCATTTTCATTTCATTTATTTAGGCTTGATATACCGCCCAAGACCGAGGTATCAGGGCGGTGTACAATAAAAGGCAGCTGTGGAAAAGCAAAGAGAGAAAGGAACGCCATTGGATAATAGGAAAGAGTAAGAGAGAGAAAGAGAGAAAAATAGAGTAGAGTCTACAGAGCTAAACACAGGGACGTGGGGAGGGAAGGGAGACGGGGTGGGAGTTGAATGTGATGTGGGAGTCAAGAGTTGAGTGGCAGTTGGATGTAACGTGAGGGGCATGAATTGGTAGGATGACTACATGTCAGGGGGAACCTGTAGGTTGTACGCTTGAGAGAAAAGGTGAGTCTTGAGGAGAGTTTTGAAATGGGGGAAGGAGGGTTCAATACGAAGGGTGTGAGGGAGGGAATTCCAGAGGGCAGGGGCCAGAAAAAAGAAGGCAGAGTGGCGGGTAAGTTCAAGGTGGGCCTGGGATGGAGGAGGAAGGAATAGGCGATTGGTATGAGATGAGCGAAGAAGACGGGGAGCGGGCTGGTGGAAGATAAGGTCAGAGAGATACCGAGGAGTGCTGGTGTGAAGAACCCTATGAGTGATAATGATATACTTGTAAATAAGTCTGAATTTGATGGGAAGCCAGTGAAGGGAGAAGAGGCAAGGGGTAATATGATCAAAGGGGGAAGAAGAGGTGAGAAGGCGGGCAGCAGTATTCTGGAGAAGCTGAAGACAACGGAGTTGACAGGAAGGGAGACCAGATAAGATAGAATTGCAGTAGTCTAAGCGGGAAGTTACAAAAGAGAGAACCAAAGTGGTGAGGGATTGAGGGGAAAGAAAAGGACGAAGGGAGCGAATACGGCGCAGATGAAAATGGCAAGTACGAACAAGGGAAGAAATGTGAGGGTGAAAAGAGAGAGAAGAATCCAAGGTAACACCCAGATAGCGGAGGGTAGAGACAACAGGAATGGGAAAGGAAGACATCACAGGGGCTAGACTAGGTGGGGAAGAGGAGAAAGAAAACCAGATGGCAGAGGATTTAGAAGGGTTAACACAGAGGAAATTTTCAGAAAACCAGGAGGCAACAGAGGACAGACAGGTGTTAAGGGCGGAAAGATCAGGGGAAAGGGAGCTGGTATGATGAACAAGAAGGATATTGTCTGCGTAAAAATAGAAAGAAACACCGGATTGCTGAATGAGGAGGGCTAGGGGAGCAAGAAAAATGTTGAAAAGTAGAGGAGCAAGAATAGAACCCTGTGGAACACCACAGTGCAAGGGAAAGGGAGCCGAAGTGGAGGTACCAGAGTGAACAGAGAAAGAACGACGGAAGAGAAAGGAATGAAACCAGTGTAAAACAGTGCCACGAATACCAGAGTCAGACAGACGTGTGAGAAGGGTGCGATGATCGATAACGTCAAAAGCGGCGGAGAGATCTAAAGAAACAGCGATAGACAAGTCACCACGATCGTGAGAACGGTGAAGATCGCTAAGAAGTGCAAGGAGAACAGTTTCAGTGCTATGGCCAGGTCTGAAGCCGGATTGACGCGGGTGAAGATAAAGAGTAGAGTCAAGATGTTGTGAAAGTTGTGTGAAGACTAATTTCTCTAGGACTTTAGAAAGGAAAGGGAGATTTGAAACTGGGTGCCAGTTGGCAGGTAAGCTGGGGTCAAGAGAGGGTTTTTTCAAAAGAGGGCGGACTATGGCATGTTTCCAAGAGTGGGGAAAACTACCGGAGGAAAGACTAGTATTGATTATACCAAGGATATACGGAAGAAGGTACCATGCATGTGGGGAAAAAGCACAGGGTTTTAGTTAACAGCCTCAGCTCTGCCTGTGAGAAGCATTCCGGCCAATCTTCGGCTGCTTCAGCGCCTTCCACTGCAGTGGCTCTGAATGCCATGGGCCCGGGGAGCCTGCTGCTTTAGTCCCTACTTCTCCATGCTGTCTCTGCCTGACTGTTCTTCTCCTTATTCTGTTCCTGCAGTTCTAGCAGCTCCTCTCTCCTCTACTGTGGCTGATCCTCCTCCCCCTCCTCCTTCCACAGCAGTAAGCCTTGGACTTTGCAGTCACAGAATTTCCCTTTTTATTCCAACATACCTGGAATCATTTGAGGGGGGGGGGGGGGTGTCAGGGGATGCCTTCCTCTCAGCCAGGCAAGCGGCCCCACACAGATCTTTTCTCTCGTGCCTTCAGAGGGACTATGTGAGAGGATGGTGGCTCGGGGGTTGGGGAGGATTTGGGGAGTGCCTCTGCTGCAGCTTCATCTCCTCCGACCTCTGAAGCTGAGGAGGGGCAGGTTTCTCCAGTGGAAGAGGAGTCTGAATCCACTATGGTCTGCCTCTGCTGCTGCAACAAGATTCCTGGTCTAATCTAGCAAATTGTCAAAGAGTTCTGCATTTCTGATGCCTCCAACCCCAGCCAGCTCCCTTCAATGGCTGACCCCATTGTGGTGGGGATTAAGCAGCCTGTGCTTGCTTTCCACTTTCCTGCGGAGCTCCAGCAAATGGTGGTGACTGAGTGGGAATCTCCTGAAGCTCCTCTGAAGCAGGTACACCAACTGAGTTGGATTTACTCATAGTCGGTGACTGATTTGGACAAATGGTTGCAGTTCGCTAAGGTGGCTGCCCTCATCACAGCCATGACCAAAGGGACATGCAACGAAGCTAAAGTATAAGCAATTTAAGACTAATACGAGAAAATATTTTTTCACTCAACTTGTAATCGAACTCTGGAATTTGTTACTGGAGAATGTAGTAAAAGCTGTCAGTGTAGCTGGGTTTAAAAAGGTTTGTACAAGTTCCTGGAGGAAAGTCCGTAAACCATTATTAACGAGGACCTAGGAAATTCACTGTTTGCCCCAATACAATCATTGTGGAACCTGTGTGTCTTTTTGAGAACCTATTAGGTACATGTGACCTGGATTGGCCACTATTGGAAAGAGGATACTGGGCTTGATGGACCTTGGTCTGACCCAGTATGGCATATCTTATGTTCTTAATGCCAAGGTGAAGAACTTCTTTAGTTGCTGAAAGGACCTGGAACTGCAAGCGGTGAGCTTGGATGCCCTGCTCCAAGCGTGGAACCTCTTTGACCCTTGGTGAGCCACCTCCTCCACAGGATTCAACTCATCCAGGCCTAGTGATTCCCTGTCATTCCAGACAGGCCACACAGGTAGTGGTACGTGGATCTAAGGGGACTGTTGGTGAGATCTCCGCTCTGACTCCCTTGGGGGAAGGGCATTCCTTGTCAGGAGACCCTAATAATAAAGGATTCCCCCTCCCTTCTCACTTATGGCTTGGCCCTTGAGAGGCATAGGCTGTCCAATAGAGGCTATGGTGCAGTAGGGAATATCCTTCTCAGAGCCTATAGTGCCTCAACCTCCTTAGCCTATGTGAGTTTTTGGAGGAGTTTTGAGATATGGGGTTCCTCTCATATCCTCTTGACTAGGAAAGGGGACATAAGTGACGTATTGGCCTTTTTACAAGCAGGCTTGGACCAGGGGTTTAACCTGAACTCTTTTAAAGTTCAGGTTGTGGTCTTGGCATGCTACTGGGGGCATATTCAGGAGTTTTTCTTGGTGGCCACCCTGATGTCTCTCGCTTCCTCAGGGAGGTTAAACAGATTCATTCTCCCATGTGTCCAGTAGTCACTCAATGGAGCTTTTCATTGGTGTTGAAGGCACTGAAAGGTCTCTCATTTTAGCATATCTGAAACATCTCCCTCAAAGATTTAACTCTTAAGATGGTGTTCCTGGTGGCTATTGCCTCTGCCAGACAGGCCTCGGATTGAAAGCCTTGTCCTGTTGCCAACCCTTTTGGTGATTTTGGTGCTTCAGTTGCTTTGTGAATTGTACCATCTTGCTTCCAAAGGTGATCTTTTTACCTTAATCTGCCATCTTCATCAGACGAGAACCTCCGGTCATATCCTTTTCTGTGTCTCCTTGACTGGAGGAGGGTGTTACTCAGATACCTTGACCAACCCTTCTCAGCGGTTGGACCAATTTTTTGCTCTCTTCAGTAGTTCGAGGAAAGGATAGGCAGTGGTAGAGTCCTCCATTTTGCACTGAATCAAATAGGCCATTTGTTCAGCATACCTTCTGGCTGTGGGAAGCGGGTACTTTTAGGGAAGCAAAGCTCACGTCACTAGATCTCGGGCCTGCTAGGCCAAATCAGCCCTGGTGTCTCCAGAAGATATCTATAAGGTAGCTATCTGGTCCTCTTTGAGTTAGTGAAGCACTATGAGTTTTCTTTTTTATTTATTTATTTACATTCTCTTATATACCGCGCTATTCTGCATCAGTGCGGTTTACATTGAACAAACTGAAATTACATTGAACAGGGCATTATAACTTGGAGATAACCCTCCATAGCCCATGTTCCCTGTAAAATAGTTAAGTGGCTTGCCCAAGACCACAAGGAGCACCTGTGGGACTAGAAACCCCAGTCTTTCCAGCCCAAGGTTGCTGTCCTCTAGTGGGATTTGAACCCCCGACCTTAAGTACCTTGCCCCAACCACTAGGCCACTCCTCCACTCCACCTGTTGACAGGGAAGCATAATCCAGTCATCTGGACTGATCTAACAGAATTCAAGGAAAGGAAATTATCAGATAAAGATTGTGGCCTCAGTAGTTAATTGGAGGCATTTATATGTCAAGACTTGCAAAATACCAACTTATATGTGTAAGTTGCTGAGTTACCTCCATTCATTTTTTCCACATGCTGACATGGAGGAGACATTTTAAAAATCTGCAAGTACACATGCACTCCTGTATGTCCTTATACATATTTTAGAAAAGGCTCCATGTTTGGCAAGCCTTTTTTTAAAATATTGGCTGAATTGTGTACACACTGACTTGGACATCTTCAATTCTCACTGCCATGTACTATTTAAAATTTGCGTTGAGTGATTTCTTCTGGGGGTTATTCTGTGCCACGAATAGCAGAGATGGACGGCCCAACAGGACATCTTTCCCCGCTATTTGTTCCTTCACCCAGCCACGACTAACTTCCCTGCCGGTTGTGCGGGGAAGTAAGACAGGGGCGGGGAAGGGGTGGCTCGGGGGTGGAGTCTGGATGGTTGCCAATTCTGGACGTACAGGGCTGGCGACGTGTGTGGGGAAGTTATTCCACCTCTGAGGTGGAATAATTTCCCTGGACGTGTCCTTTTTAAATGCCGGGGTGCGGATGGGGCAGGGGGGCCGAAGGACATTCCCTGCAGTCCGGCCCTGGCCTTAGGAGGCCAGATCGGGGGTTGGGCTGCTGGGAATTTGCTTTAATTTCCGGCGGCCGGCATCACAGCTCTTCAATGGAGCTAGGGTGCCATGGCAACATGACACCATGGTGCTGCGGCTCCATTGAAGAGCCTTGACTGAGTTAGCCAGGGACAGTCCTGCACAGGCAGGCCAGACTGAATTACAGTCCTGGCCTGCATGTGCAGGACTCTTTGCGATTCTGATCCTGCAGGGTTAGACGTACCCCATGGGATCAGAATCGCGATCCCCTCTGTACGTCCGCTTCAGACTGGACATATAGAGGGGATTGACGTCCGGGACGGAATTGGGCCCTCTGTATCTAGCAGCTCTTTACGTCATCACGTAGGTGTCAGGAAACTCAGGCAGTAGGGCTTCTTTACAAAGAATATCAGGAGCACAGATTCTTTATTAGGAAGCAGGCCCAGACCTTTAGATGACATAGCCAGTGGTAGTATGGTAATGGATTCTCTATTCATTCTTCCTTTATAGCCCACATATGTGCATATTCATTATGGATCTGATTTTTATAACATGACACGTATATGAGAATTCCAGTAAGATATCTATTTGAAGCCTATTTTATAAAGGTAACATAGGCACCTATGTGCATTTTATATAATAGGTTTCCAGAACCAGTTCCTTTAGTGTTTAGATGATGGAGTAGGTGTAAATGCGTGCATGTTTTCTACATGCGTACTGGCATATTTTAGAAAATATACAGGTACATGGTAGCTCTGACCAAACTATACCTCTGGAAAAGCCTACACATGGCACCTGTATAAATACATGCTGTCTTTTCCCCCTAAATACTTACAAATGCTTATACTGTAGGTTAATTTTATGAAAGACATTTTCTGCATGTAACACAGCCTTAAAATTACCCCTTATATGTATGTGGATGTATATTAAGTACTTGGAATTAATTAATTGAGTAGATGGACAACTGGTCGGTTCAGCTGTGCTATATTTTTTTCTAACAGAGCAAGCTATTAATTTTCTCCTAATGTTTTCTCTTGATAGAAGGGCAAATTTGCAGACTTTATGGCAACACTGTTTGTTAAAAACCAGACAGTTTTAGGCTTTAAGACCATTGTTGAGCATCCCAGAGGTTTTTGGCTTTCCCATCTTTTTTGGTCATTTTAACACTCAATGAATCCATAATGTTCCTTGGGCTTTAATCAGTTTCAAGATATGTTACATCATCATGCAACTCGTTAATACTCATCTGTAAATTTGAATAGAGACATGGATAAACCAAATAAGGAGCATAAAATGAGAAAAAATTGCTCCTTCATTGTGATTGCAATGCTAATATGCAGCATTGTGCTAACCAGCACAGTTAATGTACCTTAGTAAACATGCCCCTTAGGTTTTTTGCTGTACTTGTACTTGATCTTCCCTGAGCACTCCTTTTACCCCTTGGTCATCTAGTGGTCCAACCAACTCGCTTATAGGCTTTTAGTTTCGGATGTACTTGAAAAAGACTTTAGAATAGGTTTTGCTTTTACCACAAGCTTCTTTTCACAGTTTTTTGTGGGCTGCTTTATTAGGGTTTTTTTGCATCTAACTTGCCAGTGCTTGTTCTGATCCCTATTTTCTTTAGATCTGCTGTCTATTTTCTGAAGGATGCCCTTTTAACTTTCATTGCTTCTTTCACCTCACCATTAAATGGTGCTGGCAGTTGTTTGGCCTTCTTTTGGCATTTTTTAATGCATGGACTATATTCTACTAGGTTTCCAAAAAGGTCTTATTAAATAATGTCCATATCTTCTGCAAACCTTTTGACCCTGGTAACCACTCCTTTTTTTCTTATTTTGTCATAGTTTCCTTTTTTAAAATTAAGTGCTATAGCAGTAAGGTGTGGTGTGTTTTTTTTTTTTTTTTAATTTTTGCATTTTCCTTCAGGTTATGGCAAATTTGATCATATTATGGTCACTGTTGCATAGTGGTCCAACCACCATTCCCCCTTGCATTAGGTTCTGTCTACCAGTAAGGACTAGATCTAAAGTAGTTTCCTCTCTGGTCTGTTCCAGGACCAACTGCTCCATGAAGCAGTGATTTATGACATCTAGAAACTTTTTACCTCCCTAGCTAGTTCTGATAAGGCACGCAATTAATATCTGGGTAATTTAAATCTCCCATTATGATTGTGTTATCAGATTTGTTAAACTTCGTATCTGTTTCCATTCTGTCCAGGTGGACAGTAGTATACCTTCACCACTGTGATAGTCTCCATCACATCTGGAATTTCTATCCATAAAGATTCTGCATTGCATTTTGTTTCTTGCAGAACATTTATTCTGTTTGCCTTTATGGCATCCTTAGCATATAGCATCACCCCTCTACAATCTGGTCCATTTGTACTGTGGGTGTCTCATTCAATGTCCTACTTCCTATTTAGAGAATATCTTTTGAGATTAAGTATACTTCAGAATTTTAGAAACTGCTGCAGAATCTATTCCCTGAGCGGTAGCAGGTAATTGGGAGCTGTGCCCATATTATTAAGATCTATGGTTTATCCAGTAGCAGTTTTCCACTAGGTAGCAGCAGAAGCTACATTATATGGATCAGATGTACTAAAATATTTTTATCATAGACAAAAAACTAGGAAACTCCTTTAGTACCTCTGACAATGAAGCAAAGTGAGTAAAAAGATCTGGTATTTTTGTGTCAGTTTTCAGTAAACTGCCTTGGAGCAATGTAGGTAGGTGATTTTGTACTTGAGCACATTTCAGTACGTTTTTTGTTTTTGAAAATCATTTACTCATATGTGAATAAAATAACTAGGTGTGGGGAAAAATATGCATTTTTCTGACCTAAGCACTCACAGGAATGCCTCTTTAATTATGCAAATAAAAATATTTGCATAGCATACTCTGAGGGGCATAGGGTGACTGCTAAAGTGTGTAGTGCATCAGAAAATTTGCTGCTGCCATATAGCTGAAAAGCAAGTATTTTGAGATGCTCCAGCAGAGTTATACAATGCTCTTTCCACAATAGGACACGAAGGACACGAAGCTTGCACTTGACTGTATACAGTATGTACATGCACATACATACATACACATGCCGTCGTTATGGCTGCTCCAGTCAAGTGCAAGCTTCATGTCCTTCTACATGTTTTTTCCCCCTCCCCTTTTTTTGTAAATGAAACATCTTTTATTATACACTTGTTATACTGTATCTGCCTGTTGAGATATTTTTAGGGTGTTACATGTTTCCTGTTTTCTTTTATTATAGTGGTTGCAGCTTTCTCTGCATGATGTTTTACAGTACATTTGCATATTACCTTTACGCCTATGGTACTTTCCCTTGTCTCCAAATTATATAGTGGAGTGGAGGAGTAGCCTAGTGGTTGGGGCAAGGTACTTCAGGCCGGAAAGTCGGGGGTTCAAATCCCACTAGAGGACAGCAACCTTGGGCCAGAAGGACTGGGGTTTCTAGTCCCACAGGTGCTCCTTGTGGTCTTGGGCAAGCCACTTAACCCTCCATAGCCCATGTTCCCTGTAAAATAGTTATCTCCAAGTTATAATACCCTGTTCAATGTAATTTCAGTTTGTTCAATGTAAACCGCACTGATGCAGAATAGCACGGTATATAAGAGAATGTAAATAAATAAATATAGACAAAGCTTCTCCACTCCTGATTGTACTTTTATATTTTTAGTTGTGTTGTTGTTGTTTTTTCTCTTTTATTAATTGTTCCCTTCTTCTTTTAGCTAAGCATATGTGTTTTATGTTATACACTTTGTATATTTTCAGAGTTATAACTCTTTATGTATGCATTTTTACTGTGTTCTAGATTGGGAAGAGTGGTTGTTCCATCCCATAGACGTGTATCATACACTTTCTATGTGGTTTTCTTGTAATGTTTTTAATTACTTATTCACACAATTATTTATGTATCTATTTTTAATCATGCATTTTTAATTATGTATTTTTATTACGTCTAACTTATTTGTCCATTTTTTTGACCCCTGATGAAGGCCTTTGGCCGAAACTTGTAAAGTTGGGTCTCCAATAAAGTCGTTTTTATCAACTATCCTTGGTTGGCCATGGTAAATTGTCCTCCATAGTAACACATGCACCAAATACAGAATAAGTAACCAAAGATTAGGCATAGAATATGCATAAAAATAATGTGTCTCCATCTCTAGCACCACTCCCCCAGGCCAACACCCTAGTTATCCCCTTTTCACAATATCCTCTTCCAGGTCAGAAAAGTTAGCATAGCTTTCAACAACTCCTCTCTTCCCATGATACCTTTAGTATCTCCTTCCCACTGAGGGTGCTGGCCTGGGGGAGGAGGTTGAGAGAAGGGGATACAAGTCAACATTGTCTTCTCCACATCACCTCTCTCAGGCCAGCAAACACAATGTCCCCCTCACCTTGAGGGTGCTAGCCTGGAGAAGGTGTAGAAAGGGCCTGTATTGAAGATTCTGACCTGGAGGAGGGGGGGGGAAGAGAGAAATACAGAGTCGGTATTGCTTTCTCCCACCCCTGTCCCTAGGCCAGTAAACTTAGTATCCCCTTGGCTTTTCTCACTCTCCCTTCCCTCCCATGTCAGCATATTCTATATCCCCTTTTCCCACCCCTACCTCCTCAAGTAGAGCGAGCAATACTTTGTAGTGGCCCTTATCGGCAACAGCAGTGAAGTTGTTCAGACAGATGACAGTGCAACACAGTGAGGACAAATCTGTCCTATCACTGATTCCTGAAAGTGGCATGGCTCTTGTTGCATATAACAAATTCCTTGCTGGGGGCGACAAACACAGGGATCCTTCCTTGGCCCTTAGCTTTCTATCTCTGGTACCAGAAGCAAGTAAGGAGAAATGAAAAATACAACATACATAGGGTTATTTGTGAATAAATTAAATGAAATAAAATTATATTTTAACAATAGCAAAGTTCTGCTAAAGCTTTAGGGAGGAAAATTACAAATTCACAAACTCGAGTGGTCACCTGTAACACCCTCAATTAGCTTGGCCGCAGCTCCTTCTTTTATTAGGAAAAAAATGCCACATCGTACAATTTTGTCTTATCACTCTACATCATGCTTTTTGCTTTAGTTTGTTTATATCTACATGTTACAAGTCATGCCAAGCACAAACATATTGCTCATGCTTAATCAGGGCAAGCTTCCTGCAAAGAGAAGCTCCCTGTCTTGCAACATGTAACATTGACTCTTTTATTTATAAACATCCCTTGTAGCACAGACAGCACTTTTTAAACTGCTTTCACTCATCAGACTTTCTCCATGTAACCCCAGTACCCCATAAGTCCCTTTCTACAGTTCTGAGATGGGACTGTGCTAATGGTGACTGTAGCCATTAGCACCAAAGGCCGCACTGTGGCAGCATGAAGATGGGTGACTGTGATACACTGCTTCAGAGTTCCATCCTTGCATCCTGTACCTGCTGCTTGGCCACCATGGTGACTGAGGCTGCCACTGGTAAAAAGGGGCCTGGAGCCTTTACTGTAGGCTACTAGAGCAAGAGCAGGGACGGTCATTTTGAAGCAAGCTGTAGTGAATTGGGTGCAGTAATTCTTCACAGAAAGCATCTGCAGAGATAGTAGCTTTCTCTTATCCCCCAGCCTCCTGGAATATTCTCTCTTTTGCCTAGCCTCCCTTCTGCCATGCCCCTCCCCCCCAACCATGGAATAGTCTTTTTTCTCCATGGATGAACAGAATAAGTCTTCACGTATAGATGATGTCATCATTGGACCCTCGTGCAGGAACGTATCTCAGCTTCTAGATTGGTCTTCTGTGCATACATAGGCCTCCTTGCCTGTCACTGTTACACCTTATCTCCTTGGGCTCTCTTTTTTTCTGTATTGCCCTGAAAACATTCTTCATCGTTGATCGGTGAATTTTTTTTTCTGTGACTCCCTCAGATTTGCAATTCTTCATCTTTATAGCTCATTTGCGAGTTATGTTCTGCTGCCGTCATTGCCATGTGTAATGTCTCATAATTGTTTTTCAAATTAAGATTTGTTGGTTGTTTAATGTTTCCTTTCTTTTTTTTGCATTGCCATGATACTTTTTTTTTCTTTATTCAAAATCAAGTTATTTCATTGCGCTATTTTTTTTCAGACCTTATGTCCCAGGAACTGGCCAGTGGGTTTAAAAAGTGCACCTGATGCCTCTGGACCATGTCTATTATAGACACCTACAAATGGTGCCTGCAGTGCTTGGGGCCTGACTATGAGCTGCCGCCTTGTGTTTTGTGTTCACAGATGGAAAAGGAGAGGGCTCCAGGATTGAGAGAAGGAGCACAAACACATTTTTGATACTAATAAGACCAATCCATCGACTTTGGCATCAGTGAAATCTCTCTCCATGACTTCTGGAGTGCCATTGGATGCTGGCAGTACATTGACATTGAGAAGCCCTTGAGCTCAGTTGGAGCTGAGGGCCCGTAGGTATTTTTGCATTGGAGACCTATCGATACTGTTCAGAGGAAGAGGAAAGATACATCCTTGTCTTCAAATGCATCAAGGACCAGTGATGACAAGCATTGGGCAAAAGCTTCAGTGCATTGGCATTATGATCCATTGGAGTATGATATCAAGAGCATCATGGTATCTGAGGAACCCTGACTTCTGAAGCAGCCACAGTGTGAGGACTGCTCATCTTTCTTGGTATTGGAGGAGCTGGGCCATACTCCATGAAGCTAGGACCAGCCTGTTGATACTCCTCAGATTCTGCAGACATTGACCAAATCTGCTGCAGGTCTTATATCTTTGTCACACTCTGCTCCTTTCATGAGCCGCTCATTGGGGACAATGTTTTTTGCCCTTTAAATCTCCAGGGTGCAGCGGTGATTTGACCACATTCTTGAAACCTGTTAGACTGCCTGTAGGAGAAGAATTGTCATCAGGACTTCAAAGGACCTCAACATCAGGTTCTGCCTGGCAGATATCACTTTCCAGTTCATCGGAAAGTGATCACTCCTCAAGGCACTGGAGACATCGGTGCATTGGTTGCTCCCAAAGATCTGCTTTCTCTGTGAGGCAGACGTTGACTCAGGTAGAGGCTTAGATGTTCTTACAGTACCTTTCTGAATCTGTATACTACCATTCCTGGGAATCTGAGTTTGAGTCTGATTACTTTTCAGAGGAGAGATCTCCAGAGTTACCCTCAGCACCCAGTCCTCACAAGCACCGCTGGACCCCACCAGAGCTAACCTTTCATGATTTTGTCAGGGAATTGGCCAAGCCCATTCCATTTCTTTTGGAGATAGAGGAGGAGCCCAGGGCTGAGGAGTTAGATATCTTCCAGTATTCTATTGCCCCCAAGGGGGCAGTGACAGTGCCCATGCACCGCATCCTGCAGAGGCTGCAGATAAGAATGTGGGAGACTCCTCTCTTTGTGCTTCCAATCAGTAAGGTCAACTGTACATTAGGTATAGAGTTCAAAAGGCTTCTGGATTGAAAAGCTTCAGCTACCGCACCATTCCATGTTAGTTGAATCTTCTCTCAGAAGGGCCAAGAACTCTAAGTCTCACTCTTCAGTGCCCCTGGGAAGGAAGCTCAGACCTTGGATTCTATTGGGAGAAAACCTTTTTTTTTCCAGAATGCTATGTTCATGTATCCTACTAGCTCTTCATGGACATGACCTTGTGGAACATCATGTGCAGCTTAAATGACACTGTATAACCTGGTGTCTGCAATGGCTCAGTCCCACAAGGTATGCTGGGTTAGAAGACTCTGGGAGAGGGGGAGGGCTTGTACTGCAGAGGCGGTCCTCTTCTTCCCGTGTGTCTCTGATTTGCCTGCAAGACATTCAGTGAAATCGGGACAAGCATGACAGCCTGACTTTTAAATGCAGCATTCCCTCAGGGGGAGGAGTGTGTGCTCCGGAGGCGGTCCTCTGTCTCCAACCTGCCTCACTGCCTGCCTGCCTGCCTCAATAAAGCAAAAGGGAGAAGGGAGGGTGACATCAGCAGGACATTTAATTGGTGGTGCATAGCATGAATTTCATTGCAGTTGATGCTACGTCCCTGTATACTCCAATATAGGAAAGGAGAAACTGATTACAGCGGAGGGCAGTTAGTTCTCAGAGACAAACAGATGGTAAGACTCTGCTTTCAGAAGGTAATTTTATAGCAGAATGCCTAGGTTATTAGGCTAGGAAGGCATCTATCTTATGAGTTTTTATAAGTGTCCAAGTGCTTTTAGAAAATATTAGCAAAAATTATGCAGTAATCAAGTCTACATTTAAGCTGCGTATAAATTGGGTGATCCAGACATGTAATGCAACCTGCAACAGAACTCTAGCTAATTGGGACACAGAATATGCATCAAGCGTGCATTCTCGGAAACAAGCTGCACACAGTGTGATCAACTTTGTTCGCAAGTATGTATTAACCAGGGAAGTGCTCCGAATAGCGTCCCAACTGGCACTGTTTGCATCAAAAACCAACAAAGTTTGGATTCGAACGAACATGAAGCGAATGCACACACAGTGCACGCAGGAGGCTCGCGAGCCATTCGCAAACAGGTACCAATTAGACAAATGTGTTGCAGGCTAGGTTGCATTGCCTATTTCATTGCACCTAGTGTATATGCGGCTTTAGGCTGTGGATATTTTGCCTGCTTGGGAACGGGTGTTAATGTTTAATACGTAAAGTATGTGTGCGTTTTATAAAATGCATGCATAAATCACGACTCTCTGCATACTCCGCCCAAATTCCTCCCCTGAACACACGTATTCTAATTGTATGCGCCTAAGTGCACCATTTATTTATTTTTTATTATTTATTATTTATTAACAATTCTTATATACCGCACTATTAGACATCAGCGCGGTTCACATTGAACAGAAAATATCCGACAATTTACATATGTCTGGTCATTACATTTAACAGGGAGTATAAACTTGGCAAATAGGGGAAACTATATACAAAGGTGTGTACTTTTACATGGTACCTAATTTTATAAGAGGCCTTTTACCAATGTAAATAACTTATGGGTGGAAAAGGTTTATAAAATTATCTCCTTAATGTTGGGATACATAAAGAGAATGAATGGGGCTATGAAGAGCTAGCCTCTAGTTATAGATAGGCAGATTTTACCTCAGTTGTGACTACAGTGAGATAAAAATATGACCAAACGGAAGAAATTGGGAAAGATATTGGTAAAGAGAAAAAGGCTTTTATTTTTGAGAAAATTGTTTTTTTGGGAGACTGTTTCTTTATCTATAGCAAACATTAAAATCTCTGGGTTTAAATGGGCAAAACCAGTCAGAAGCAACTGAAGAAGATGTGCATCATCTTAGCCTTTGCATAAGGATAGATAGAGTAAATCAGATGGGCTGGAGGCAAAATGATACCTAGACTAACAACAAAATCCATGGGTACTTTTACCCATGACATTTGCATCAATTTTGAAAGTATTAAGTGCTTATATACCTTCATTTTAAATATTCCCACTTCATTTAAAAGTATACATGCTCTTGTCATTGTGTGTACTTTTACGCTGGGAGGCAATTTTCTGAAAGGCATGCAAGTGGCTGATATTTTTGCGTGTTACGGGGTCAAGCAGCTTTCCCCAAGCTCAGAACTTTCTGTAAAGTTCTAAGTATTTATGGCCCCCTCACTTTCTCAGTTCCATAGTGCAATGATGAAAGCAACACTAGCGGAGATGGGAGGGATTATATGCCTCTTGAGTCCTGTGTATGGAAAACACCAATTACAGGTGAGCAGCAATCCTTTTTCCATCAACAGACACATTTAAATCAGACATACAGATGGGTGACTCCTAAGCTTAGGGCTGCTCACATCTTCATATATCTTTATATTTAGGAGCAGGCCACACATAAAAATATTGTCAGAATTGCCAGATCATACAGGCAGATTTGCCAGCATTGCTTGACCAAAGGCATTGCCTTTTAATGTGGCTTGATCCAAGCAGTAGGACATGAAAGTATGAAATAAGGGCTATATTGCTGCCTTATAAATCATTTAGGAGAGCTGCAGTAGCTCCAGTCTGATGAGACTTCACTTTACTGTTTAGAAGATTACCATATTGTTCGTAATACCTGAAGATTGGAGGCTCGCCAATGTAACGCCTATTTTTAAAAAGGGTTCCAGAGTTGATCCGGGAAACTACAGACCGGTGAACCTGACATCAGTGCCGGGAAAAATGGTAGAAACCATCATAAAGAACACAATTACTCAACATGTAGATAGTTATGGCTTAATGGGAGACAGCCAACATGGCTTTAGACAAGGAAGATCTTGTCTTACTAATCTGTTATATTTTTTTGAAGGTGTGAATAAACAGGTAGACAAAAAGGTGAGTCAGTTGATATAGTGTATCTGGACTTTCAGAAAGCCTTTGACAAGGTCCCTCATCAGAGACTTTTGGCAAAACTAAAAAGTCATGGGCTAAGAGGTGATGTACTATTGTGGATCAGGAACTGGTTAAAAGATAGAAAGCAGAGGGTAGGGCTAAATGGCCAATTTTCCCAATGGAAAAGGTGAATAGTTGAGTACGCCAGGGATCTGTGCTGTTTCCGCTGCTTTTTAACTTATTCATAAATGACCTGGAAAAGGGAATAACGAGTGAGGTTATCAGATTTGCAGATGATACAAAGCTTTTTAAAGTTGTTAAAATCCAAGAGGATTGTGAAAAATTGCAAGAGAATCTTGATAAATTGGAAGACTGGGCATCCAAATGGCAGATGACATTTAATGTGGACAAGTGCAAAGTTATGCACCTTGTGATAAGGAAGCTTATCATAGCTCAGGAAGGAGCTATAGAAAAGGTGAAGTGACTCTGAACAAGCAACCTGTCAGTTCTGGTAGAAATAAGAAAACAGAATTTTCCCATAAGAATGCACCAGGTTTCCAACAGCCTTTAGAGGAGCTGAAGTGGGGAAACGTGTGTTCAATCAGGAGGGCTATGAGGTAATCCCTAAGCACTCATCTCAAAGGGCAGGGCCTGATTCAGCACAGCTGCGCTGTGTTAGGATAGAGCACTCATCTAGGCAGAATAAAGGTAGAGTTTATTCTACAGAGAATTATCCTCATCATCTTCATGATCAACTTGGATATCCTCATCCTCAGTTTCATCTGGAGGATCATCAGAAGCAGAAGCCAAACCGGACGGACAGAGAGGGCAAGAAATCCTTTGGAAGAAAGAAGAGAAAAGCCTTTGGGAGATCTAGAGGAGTCCGGAGCAGTACGTATACTGGGAGGCATTCCAAGGGCCAGAATACACCATTGGACTGGGGAAAGCCAGAGGAATGGTGCTGCAGAGCTAGGAATCTCCAGACGGTACCTGTGAGGGAGATGGCTGCACGTGGAAGGGACCCTAAGACCCATGCCAGAAGATATGTGAAGAGAGATCCAGTGTCCAGGGATCTGGATTGGAAGGCTGGACATAAGAACTGGACTACATACTGGCCAGGCTATATAGAGAGGAACTCTAACAGCAATGGAAGCTCAGGTATGAACACTGATCTATGCCCTAGCTATAACCTTGAAAGACAGCAGGGAAACAAGTATTCTCCTGAAAGTGCTCCATTGAGAAATTCATCTGTGCCAATCCATGATATTGAACCCATGATTGTTGAAGAAGGGGGAGTGATTGTAGATGAAGGATGTGTTTACATGGACTGCTCTCTGTCTAAACTCCTTTGGTAATTTTCTGTTACAAAGTACAGCAACCATCACAAAGAAATACAAACTTGTTCTTTAATCTACTCAGAAAAGCTCCTGAGTAGGATTTTTAGCCACGCAGTAGAAAGCAAGCCAGCTAAGGGGTTTCAGCTGGGTACCTGCTAGCAATTGAGCCTTACCTAATTGCTTGTGAGCTCTGAGGGAATCACTTCTGAATCTATGTGGGAAGATATAAGAAGTTAACCTGAAAAGAACAGTTTTTCTCTTCTTTGTGGATATTGTTTGTTGTTTGATACACTGCTAAGAAAATATTAGCTAAAGCCTACAGAAAAGACCAGTTTGTTACCAACCAGGTCTTATTTCTTTTGCTTTGATTGCCTGACAAGTTCAAATGTTTTCCTGATTTTGTTTTTCCAAGTTTAACACTGAAAGCAAGTAACCTGATTTATGTGCTACCAAGCATATCTGTGTTGGGAGAAATAACCCCATAAATAAATATCTTATTGGCTTTACCCTCAAGCACAACTATTTATTGTGAGCAGCTGTGCCTGGTGTGAATGGACTGCATTGCCCACAATCCCTTGCCAATCATATTGATATATGCACTTGCCAAGACTGTGAACATTCTCACCCAGGCAGCCGTCTGACAACCTAGGAAAGAACAACCCAAACTATGGTTACACGATGCAAGGTTCCACATTGGGAACCACCACCCAGGAAAAAGATTTAGGTGTCATTGTGGATAACACGTTAAAACCCTCCACCCAGTGTGCAGCGGCAGCCAAGAGAGCAAATAGAATGCTAGATATCATAAGGAAAGGAATGGAAAATAAAACAAAGGATATTATAATGCCTCTGTATCGTTCCATGGTGCGACTGCACCTTGAATATTGCGTGCAATTCTATCTTAAAAAGGATATAGCGTTATTAGAAAAGGTACAGAGAAGAGCCACCAAAATGGTAAAGGGGATGGAAGGATACTCTTATGAAGAGAGACTAGAAAGGTTAGAGCTCTTCATCCAGGAAAAGAGACGTCTGAGGGGAGATATGATAGTGATCTATAAATTAATGAATGGAGTGGGACGGGTAAACATAGATTGACTGACTGTTTACGTCATCAGAATACAGAAAGACTAGGGGATATGCAGTGAAGCTACAGGGTAATCTATTTAAGACTAATAAGAGAAAATATGTTTTCACTCAACGTGTAATCAAATTCTGGAATTTGTTACCGGAGGATGTAATAAAAACTGTTAGTGTAGCAGGGTTTAGAAAAGGTTTGTACAAGTTCCTGGAGGAAAGGTCCATAAACCATTATTAAAAGGGACCCGGGATATCACTGGGATATCCAATGAGGAACCTGTGTCTTTTGGGGAAACTGC
Source organism: Ichthyophis bannanicus (assembly GCA_033557465.1). Taxonomy (NCBI): domain Eukaryota; kingdom Metazoa; phylum Chordata; class Amphibia; order Gymnophiona; family Ichthyophiidae; genus Ichthyophis; species Ichthyophis bannanicus. The sequence continues at coordinate 137,984,086 of CM066035.1, read as the reverse complement.
TAGGTACTTATGACCTAGATTGGCCACTGTTGGAAAGAGGATACTGGGCTTGATGGACCTTGGTCTGACCCAGTATGGCATATCTTATGTTCTTATGGATTCAGGATGCCAGCCAGTTTTCTAGAGTTATTTTGGCATGTGTTTATGCCATTTCTGTTGGGGTAAAAGGAACCAAAAAGCTGCATAGACTTTCTGATTGGCAAAGTTCCTTTGAGGTAGTATGTGAACGCCTAGAAATGATTTAGGGCCTTCTCGTGTGGATTCTTATGAGGCTTTGGATAGAATGTAAGAAGCACTATTTCCTCATTGATGTGCAGAACAGTGTCAAAGGCTTTACTGAAATCGAAGTACATCACATCTAGGGTTCTCCCTCGATCCAAATTCATGGTCACTCAGTCAAAGAAATCAATCAGATTTGTCTAATAAGACCTGCCTCCAATAAATCCATGCTGCCTCAGATCTGACAAGCCATTGGACTCCAGAAACCTAACTATCCTCTACTTTAGCAGCATTTCTATTAATTTACTCACCACAGAGGTCAGATTAACTGGCCTAAAGTTCTCAACCTCATCCTTACTTCCGCTTTTGTGTAAAGGGACCACATATGGGTTTCTTCAGTCCTGTGGTACCACTTCCGACTCTAAAGAAGCATTGAAAAGGTCAGACAGTGAGCTTCTAAAACTTCCCCAAATTCCTTTAATACTTTCAGATGTATCCTATCTGGCCCCATTGCTTTGTCTACTTTTAGATTAGTTAGTTCATCACAAACACAGTCTTCTGAAATCATTCAAGATCCTCTTCACTTCTGTTCCTCTGTGTGGGCAATTTCTGAGGTCCTGCTGTGGGCCATTCATCTGTGAACACAGAACAATAATATTTGTTAAGTAATGCCACTTTATCCTCATCAGCTTCTACACATTCCTCTCTGGCACCCTGGAGTCTGACAAAACCACTTTTATACTTCCTCCTCTGGCTAACATATCATCTGAAAAATGTCTTGTCCCCCATATTATTGCATTGGCCATTTCTTTTTCCTTTTCTATCTTTGTCTTCCTGACTATTTTCCTAGCTTCTCTAAGGTTTTCCAAATATTGATGCTTGTCTTCCTTTTTTTTGTGATGTCTTGTATTTTTTGAAGGCCACCCTCTTTTTCTTTTCAGCTACTTCTTTTGAGAACCATAGTGGCCTCTTTTTTTCCTTTTGCATTTATTTACCTTTCTAACAAAAAGGTTTGTTGCCCTTAAAATATCCCCTTTCATTTTTCCACATTGCTTTTCTATATCCCCCAGCTGTTCCCATCTTGCTAATGACTCCTTGAAGTATTTTCCCATCTTGGCAAATTTAGTTTTCGTAAAGTCTAACACCCTCACTTTTGAATGGACTTTATCAGCCCTAGTCCTAACACTGGAGGAGTAGCCTAATAGTTAGAGCAATAGCCAGTACCCAAGTAATCGGGGTTTGATTCCCACTGGCACTTCTTGTGACCTTGGGCAAGTCACTTTACTCTCTATTGTTTCAGAAGAAAAGGCCTGGCAATCTACTTCCGGTCATATCTTGCCAAGAAAACCCAGGGGCTTGACTTGGCACTTAAAAAAAAAAAAAAAAAAAAAAAGGCCTGTCAACCCTGAAGTACACCATCTACACTATTTGGCGATCACTGGATGCGAGTTTATATCCCACTATAACTTCAGAAACACTTTCCCTATTGGTAAATACCAGGTTCAGTATAGTCCCTTTATGTATGAGTTCTGTTACCAGCTGCCAAAATAGTTCTCCCTGTAGAGAATTCAGGATCTCCTTACTTCTAGATGACACCACAGCAGGGATGTGCCAGTCAACATCCGGTATATTAAACTTACTTATCAGTGGCACCCACAGTGCCTCCTCGCTCCCTTTTAAGCCCTGTAATCTATAGTTTTAATATTATTTCTATATTGTCCTTCTAGACAGTCCAGACAAGTGGGTTGTGTTCCCCTAACAGCAGATTGGTGGAGACAAAGAATCAATGAAAACCCCAGGTTTCAATGACATCACTCCCATACTTCCTATCCGGCTCAGCCAGCAGAGGTCCCTTCAGTATTTCTTTGTCTACAGCAGATGGTGGATGGATTTTCTTCCCGCTGTAGAATTCTTTTCCTTTTTGCAACAGGCCTGGTACTTCTGGTGTGGAAATTCAGATCCTGCAGTCTCTGGGTGCCCCCGGATACAGTCTCACCCTGGGCAGGCTGGAAGCAAAAGCCCTTCTCAATTGCCTTTGGCTAAACGTCCCCAGTGCAGAACACTCCCTGAAGAAGAGGAACACTTGGGAGCTGTCCAAGATGTTGACTATGCATCAGACAAAGATGAATTGGTATTGGGCTCTGATGTGGAGGAGGATCTCCTATCACCTTCAGAAGACTATGAAGAGGTCGATGTGATTCACCTGTTCCAGAAGGAGGAACTGGAGGTGTTGATTTCCAGGGTCTCATCTGCCTCTGCCTTGAACTTGGCAGATGCTTCTGGCTTGGATCAGGAGCCGAAAGTACACATGCTTCTTCAAGGGATATGGAAATCCACTACTGTCTTCCTGTTCCCAAAGGTGATCAAAGATATGATCCGGGGAGGGAGGGGGGGGGACCGTGCTTTGACTAAGATTTTGGCAGCCGTTTGACCGGAGTAAGCCCATTTTCTTTTTGGAGCCCTATGGGCAGGAAACATAAAGGGAAAGGTGGGTCATTGCCCTCTCAGCCCCCCCCCCCCCCCGCCTCACCTCTGCGCTGGTTGCTGTGGGTCCTCTTGATTCCTTTGTGGTGCGCGCGTCCCGGGACCCGGTTGTTGGGGACGACCGCTGAGCTGCAACTCTGCCGGGTGACTCGGCGGCTGCTTCGGCTACATCTGGCTCCCCATTGAGCCTGGTGCCAAAAGTTTTCTGTGGGCAGTCCCTGCCCGAGGGTTTCCTGGAGCTTGGTTCTCCTCTGCTGAAGAGTGAAGCTGGTGACTTGAGAGGGTCAGGAGTGGAGAGTCCGCAGAGGCGGGAGAGTGCAGTCTTTGGGCAGCATGGCTCTGTTTCAGCATCGGCGCCGTTGAATATGGTCAGTGCAGAGCAGGCATTCTCTGTGTTGTGTGGAAGAGTGATGCCAGCAAGAATGGAAGCTTTTTCAACATCTGATGATCCAGGTTCAGTTTTTTTCTCTACAGCGTCCGGTTAACTTTACTTTGGAGGCTATTTGGCAGGCTATTCTATCCCTGGGAGAAGCTTTGGTCCCACAGATAACATCGCTGGATCGGAAGGTGACTAATTTGGTGGCTGAGGTTAAGGAGTTGGAGCGGAAGGTTGTGGAAGTACAGTCTGAAGTGACGGAGACTCGGAGAAAAGTTTCTCTTCTTGAAGATCAATCAGATGCATTTAAGAATAACTTTTCTTCAGTACAAGTTAAGTTGGAACATTTGGACAATATGTCTAGAGTTAACAATTTAAGATTAAGTCTTCAAATTTATCAATTTTTTTCAGATTACTATTAATTAATTCACATAAGTGCATTTAAGATATAAAATGCCAAAAAAACCTTAAAGGGGTTGTCCGAGTTATGTAAAAAAACATATAGCACTGTAAATAGCACCTGTTCCTCATATACTACCCACTCAGCAACACGCCAAGCCAAATCCACCAACAAAAGTAGCTACACCATCATTATCAGCTAGCCTCATCAACCTTCTCGGTATGATATCTAGGATCACTGTGCATTGTCATGACGCCTGTATGTAAATAATTTTTGTAAATAGTTCCCTATGTTATCCAAGTTTGTATACCTGTTCTCTGTAAACACAGAATAGCTTGTTATTCTGGTGATTTTGTTTCATGTGAACCGCGCTGATACAGAATAGTGCGGTATATATAAGATTGTAATAAATAAATAAAATAAATAAATAAATCTGATGGTCAGCAATATATACATAAGCTAAGCAAGTTTTAAGTCCGTGCTTCTAATGGTAGAAGGGGTTAATCTTTCCTGAAGAATCCAGTGGGAGGGAGACACAGGGCAGATAGCAGCAGCTCTGGTCAGTGCAGGGGGGGCGTGGCCAGCACTGTGACGTCTCGTGTACAGACACAGAGCTGCTCTCTCCTGCATGCCACACTTGTGCACGAATCATCATCAGGTTCTTGGTTCTAGGCTGTTCACACTTTTTCATCGCAATTCGTGTTAGCTCGTCATTCTTCAACCGTTATGTTATGGCTCAGTGAAAGTGTATTAATTCGCCAGACAGTTTCTGTTTCATCTGTGGTGAATGTACAGTGTTGAAGCAACAGCAGAATATTACAGACTTTGCGAAAAAAGTATACGTTGCATACTTTGGACTAAAAATTGGACATCAAGATAAAGTCTGGGCGCCTCATAAAGTGTGCAAACGGTGTGTTGAGGACCTCCAAAACTGGTTCAAGGGTAAGAAAAAAATCTTTCCATTATGGGATTCCTATGGTATGGCGAGAGCAAAAGAACCATAGTGTTACTTTTGTTCATGCGATGTGAAAGGGTTTAATTCCAAATGGAAGCATTCCATTTCATACCCCAATCTTCACTCGGCAATTCGTCCCATCCCCCATGGCACAGATATACCAGTACCCAAGCCCCCTGCTACCTTGGAAGAGATACCTAGCTCCGATGAAGGTGAAGTCATACCTGAACCAGATGACGAATCAAGTTCTGACTTTGAAGATGATACAAGACCAAAATTGTTTTCTCAGGAGGAGATGAATGATTTGGTAAGAGACTTGAATCTTCCCAAAGATGCCGCTGAGTTACTCGGATCAAGGCTGAAAAGCAGGAATTTATTGTTGCCAGGAGTGTCATCTTCATGGTTCAGACATCGTGAAAAGGAGTTCGTTCCTTACTTCACCCAGGAAGACAAGTTGGTTTATTGCATGGATGTCGAAAGTCTGATGGGTCAATTTAAAATCCAATATGATTCAGAGCAATGGCGTCTTTTTATAGATTCTTCAAAAAGAAGTCTCAAAGCAGTTTTACTCCACAACGGGTTTTACGCTTCCATACCTGTAGATCATTCCATACACTTGAAGGAAACCTACGAGAACTTGGAAATGGTTCTTCGTAAACTTAAATATGAAGACCATGGTTGGCAAGTGTGTGGGGATGTGAAGGTCTTGTGCATGCTGCTCGGGCAACAAGCTGGGTATACCAGATATCCTTGTTTTCTGTGTCTATGGGACAGTCGAGACCGACAAAATCACTGGACCAAGAAGAGTTGGCAGCCGAGGGTGCTAACAGTCGGTAAAAAAAATGTCCTCCGAGAAACTTTGGTACCTTCCCATAAAGTTCTTCTACCACCTCACCACATAAAATTGGGATTGATGAAGCAATTCGTAAAATCACTTCCAAGAGATGGAGAATGCTTCAAATACTTGGTCACCGAGTTTCCAGGCCTGTCAGAGGCAAAATTGAAGGAAGGTGTGTTCGTTGGACCAGACATTAGAAGGCTTATAGTTGATCAAGAGTTTGTCAATACCATGATGGATCCTCAAAAAGAAGGGTGGATTGCATTTAAAGAAGTCATACAGATATTTTTAGGCAACAACAAAGATCCTCACTACAAAAAGATCATCAGACGAATGCTGAAAGCATTTCAAGCTTTAGGTTGCCTGATGAGTTTGAAAGTGCATTTCCTCCAGTCCCACCTTGACTACTTTCCTGAAAATTTGGGAGCTGTGAGTGAGGAACAAGGTGAACTATTCCACCAAGACATTAAAGAGATGGAAAGGAGATACCAGGGAAAATGGAGCATTACAATGATGGCAGACTACTGTTGGATGCTTCAGAGAGACATTCCAGATGCTACTCACAAGCGTAAATGCACCAAGAGGAGCCTCACAAGGAAGAAGAGTTGAGTTTAGTGTGTGTAGGTGAGCTCATTTCAGTTCAAAAAAGGATTTTCATGAAAATTATTGTAATAAAACTTTAATTTTATGTCTATTTCCATTTATTTTGAGGTATTGCTTTATTTAACATAGTTACCTAAATTGTCAGGAAACATGATGTCCTTTGACAAAATGGAGGCCATTTTCGGATTCAGCGCACCAAAAAACATAAAGATTACGTGGAATAACCAAAACAGCTCTCGAAAAAAATTTTTTTGCAGACCCGTGTATTTGTTAGATGTGTTGGGGGTTTCCCCTGAATTAATACCACCGTTGGTTAAGATTTACTATCTACCTATGGCTAAGTTGACAATTGGTTTAGTTCATGTAGGGGGGAATTGGGAGCAAGGGAATGTACTGAATGTCACCGATGTACTGGAGTAATCTGACTGTGAACCTCCAGTTCCCTCTACTTTATTGGTTACCTTTGCTTTACTCTCTGATAGAGAGTGGCTCTTAAAGCTTTTGTTTAGGAAGCGAAACTTACTATTTAAAGGATTAATGGTTTGTATTTACCCGGATTTAGCTAGGGAAACCCAGAAACGCCGCAGGGAATTTCTTCTGCTGCGTCCTGGTGTTCTATAGTTGGGAGGGCTCTTTTTCTTAAAACATCCTTGTAAATGTTTGGTGAAGTACTATGCTGTTTCCTATATTTTTTATGAACTCTCTGAATTAACTGCTTTCATTAGTGCTAGGCGCCTGGAGTCCTCCATTGGTGCCTCACCTGTGCTCTCAATTTAGGAATCAGGTTTGGTTCGTCGTATGTATTTCTTTGTTTTTTGTTTATGATTAAATAAAATAATTGTATTGTCCTCCCCCTTTTTGTGGGCTAGAGTGAGTAGATACTTTGTTTCAATTATGAATTACTTTTGTTCTTGATATATTGTGATTGCTAAATGTATCTGCTCTTTTTTTTCTGCAAGAATATTTTGTAAACTTTCTTGGTTTAATTTGTAAAATTTCATTAATATATATATATATATATATTCCGGTCTTAGTGGGACTCGAACAACTCCCTGCTTAAAGGGTTAAGGGTCTATAAGACGATCTATGCTTTCCCAGAGGAGGAGCATGGTGAGTGGTCTAACATTCCCAAGGTGGATGCATTGGTCACGGTGGTTACCAGATGGACCACCATTCCTATGGATCAGCCTTAAAGGATGTTCTGGACTACAAGGTTGATTCCTTGCTGAAGAGTCAGTTTGCCTTTGTGGCGGCTATTCTACAGCTGGAGGTATGCATCAACTTGACTTCTCTTTCACCTGATGATACTACTTCTCTCTTGGAGTTGGCTATGACCTTCCTTTCTGATGCTATGTATGACCTGGTGGCCAGGGATGGTGCCCTGGCTACTGTGTCATGATGTTTGATTTAGCTCCGTCACTGGGCAGCGGACACATCCTTCAAAGCTTGGTTGGTTTAACTGGCCTTTAAGGGGAAGCTGCTGTTTGGAACAGATTTGGAGAAACTGGTGAAGGACCTAGGTGAGACAAAATCTTACTGGATCTGCGATCAAAGGTGCCATAGTGCAGACCACCTTGGACAAGTTGCTTCACCTGAAGGCAGTGATGCCTGTTCCTCCAGGTGAGCGGGGCAAAGACAGATACTCCTTATACTTTGTGGTGTCATAGAAGGACTGTTCTATCCGGCCCAGCCTGGACCTCAAGGGGTCAATGAGTACTTGCACGTCCTGCACGCAGTGCACTGAGGAGAATTCTTAGTTTCTCTGGATCTCTCAAGGCATATTTTCATATCGCAGTCTGGTCAGATCAGCAGAAACATCTGCATTTGCTGTGCTTGGCTCTCACTATGAGCTCATCCCCCTTCCTTTTGGGTCCTCCACTGTCCCAAAGATTTTCTTCAAGGTCATCATGGTGGTGGCTGCAGCACCAAGGCATGTGTGTCCATCCCTATCTGGACGTTTGGCTCATCCGGGCCTGTTCCCTGTCAGAAGCATCTCGGGTGACATCCCAAATGGTGTTCTTTTGGAAAGTCTCGGCTGAATGATCAATCAGGAAAAGAGCTAGCTTTTGCCTTCCCAGTCCTTGGAGTTTCTGGGAATACGTTTCAACATGTGAATGGACAGAATTTTCCTGCCAGAGGAGAAAGTCAGACTATTGAATTGCCTGGTGATGTTCTGTGTGCAGCAGGCCCCCAGACTCTGATATTATCTTCAGCTCCTCGGATTGATGGCAGCGACCATAAAGATGGTTCCCTGAGCATGTGCTCACATGCAGCTGCTCAAGCGGTCCTTGTTGGCTCGATGGTCCCAAGTTCTCAGGAGTTTGAGCACAGACTTATGCTCCCATTGATGGTGACATCCGGCCTTTGGTGGTGGTGGCTGCCCTGCCATCTGAGGAAGGTTGTTCTGCTGGACAATTTATTTATTTATTTAGACAGTTTTGTATTCCACCTTATCCTTCAATCAAAGTGGTCACAACATAATTGGGGGATACATGTAACACAATGTGATATGAGACACATACACTAATACTTACAGGGAACATGGGCAATGGAGGGTTAAGTGGCTTGCCCAAGACCACAAGGAGCACCTGTGGGACTAGAAACCCCAGTCCTTCCGGCCCAAGGTTGCTGTCCTCTAGTGGGATTTGAATCCCCAACCTTCTGGCCTGAGGTAACTTGCCCCAACCACTAGGCCACTCCTCCCTCCATTTCTCCTGGATCCAGCTGATGACCAATGCCAGTAACCTGGGCTGGGGAGCCCATTGCCCAGACTGTATGGCCTAGGGATGTTGGAACCACAGGGAAGTGGTGAGGTCCATCAACTGCCTTGAGGCAAGAGCCATTGGCTGTTCTGCGTTTTCGGCCCCTGGTTGTGAGCAGCTGATGGTGGTGGAGGAGGGAACCTCTCAAGAGATCTCAAAGTAGCTTCTTCCAGGGAGGAGCCCACGATGACATTCCCTTGGACAGGGCCCAGTACTTTGTCCATTGGGCCCCTGCACTTTGGGAGTGGAAGCTAAATATTGTTTCCCTTTACCCTTCCACGTCTCTTTAGTGATGCATAGTACTCATGATTTCAGAAAAAAAAAATTTGAGCAGCTTTCACTGATGTCATCACTTGGTATATCTTCTCATGCAACACTGAGAGAAGCCAGTTGTTTCTGCCTCTAACAGGTGGCAAGGTGTGTGTGGACTGATGCAGCAGTGCAGATAGGCCTACATATCCTAGTCCCCAGCTGTTTTGTTGTCTATCTTGACTAGATTGTAATTCTGATGAACAGGGTCCATCTTTTACACGTCTCTGTACAGCATTGTGTTTGCCTTGTAGCTCTATACAAATGATGATTATTATTATTAGTAGTAGTAGTCTGACTCTTCTGGCCTACACTATGTTCAGTGGCCTCCAGCCCAACAGAGCTTGGAGCAACAGTGTGCCCTTGACTCCTCAAGTTGACAGCTGCCCAGGATCCAGCACTGTTTCCCATGATTACAAATCTCCATGTGATTTATTTTTTATTTAGTAGCATTTAGCTCATGCCTTTCCAGTAGTTCAAGGTGAGTTACATTCAAGTACTTTAGGCATTTCCCTGTCCCCAAAGGGCTTGCAATCTAAGTTTGTACCCGAGGCAGTGGAGACTTAAGTGACTTGCCCAAGGCCACAAGGAATGCTATTGGGATTTGAACCCTGGTCTTTCTGGTCCCATGCTGTTGCCCTAACTACTAGGCTATTCCTCCCTCACAGAATAATCACTTGGAACTGACACCTCTATTATAAATGCTGTTCTGGTGTTTTTCTCCTTTACCACTGTGTCGGATTTCCTTGCATGTAGTTTCTTATCCTTTAGAATGGGAATGTACCAGGTGATCATAACCTCTTCATTCTCTTAGGATCATGATCCTAGTGCTTTTCAGGGACAGTGATATTGTAGTGCTTACAGAATTTCCAGTATATAAGGCACGCTACTTTTGTTGTGCCTTTCTGTATAAAACATTTCTGCCATTGTTATAGCAAACGCTGTGAAAAGCTCTTATTCAATCACTCACCCACAGAAGGAAAACTCACAGACAGGCTGGAATGCAAACAGGATCTTTAATGTGCACAGGTTCAGACAGAGAGCCGGTACCCTCCAACAAAAAGTCTGAGCCCCGAGGGACGTCCTACAATGCCTTATATACAGTACAGTTTTAAACTCATTCTACAATCCCATTTGCCACAGGTATTTCCTGCCCACCAATCAGCAGCCCCTGGGGAAGGTACCTGGGTGACCTGTCCAAACCGGTATGCTCAGGTCTGCTGATTTCTGGGCAAGGGGACATTGTGCTCAGACCTGGAGTGGGGGAAGGGTGTCTACTGAAATCTCAATGCCTTCTCTTAGCAGGCTGATTACCTCATGGCTTGGGGGAAGGGTCAGGCTGATCACTTGTGTAAGAGCCTCATGGCTTGCGGGGGAAGGGTCAGGCTGATCACTTGTGTAAGAGCCTCATGGCTTGCGGGGGAAGGGTCAGGCTGATAAGAGCCTCATGGCTGCCTCATTCCCCCCTTTTTAAGTGAGACCTCAACTGCTAGAGGCGGTAGAGGGCTGTATTACTGGAGGCAAGCCGCAGAGGGGTGTATTTGGGACAGGGCCAATATCTGGGGGCCGTTCTTTATCTCAGAGCCAGCTGCAGTAACTAACCCTCTTTCCCTGTACTGGGCCCCGTGGGCATGGAGAGTGGCAAAGGCATACCGGGAGTCTGTGTATATATTTATACAACTGTTAGTCCCAAGGGTTAAGGCATGGGTAAGGGCAATGAGTTCCGCCTTCTGTGCGGATGTTCCAGGGGGTAAAGGCTGAGCTTCGACTATCTCTTCCATCGTCACCACCGCGTACCCTGCACACCTGCGGCCCTCCAACACCAGACTTCTTCCATCTACGAAGTAGGTTTCATCCGGATTGCTTAACGGCACATCTGTCAGGTCAGGGCGACTGGAGAAGACTGTATCCATCACTTCCAGGCAGTCGTGATCAGGTGGTCCTGGGCCAACAGGCAGGAATGTAGCAGGGTTTAAGGCTTGACTGGTAGTTATTTGCACTCTGGGATTTCCCCATAACATGCTCTGGTATTTCAACATCCGGGAGCTGGTGAACCAGTGACTTCCTTTATGCTCTAGCAATGTTCGGACTGAATGTGGGACGGTGACTGGAAGGCCTTGGCCCATGGACAGTTTATCAGACTCTTCCACCAACAAGGCTGTTGCTGCTATTGCTCTCAGACAAGGTGGCCATCCCTTGGCCACTGGATCCAGCAGTTTAGACAGGTAGGCGACAGGTCGCGGCCAAGACCCCAGTTGTTGGGTCAAGACCCCCAAAGCTGTTCCTGCTGCTTCGTGCACATAGAGGGTGAAAGGCTTGGTGACATCCGGAAGGCCTAGGGCTGGTGATGACAGTAATGCCCTTTTCAAATGTTCGAAGGCCTCCTGTTGGTCACGACCCCATTCAAGGGGGCTCTTCTCTGGGCCCTTTGTAGACTCATAGAGGGGCTTTGCGATCTTTGCGAAGTTGGGAATCCAGATACGACAGTACCCAGCGGCCCCGAGAAAAGCACGTACTTGCTTGCGGGTTGTTGGCACTGGGATCCGGCACACTGCTTCCTTCCTCTCGCTCCCCAACCGTCGGCTTCCTTTTGACAGATGGAATCCCAGATACTTCACTTCCGACTGACATAACTGAGCTTTTTTTCTGGAGACTCGGTATCCCCCATCGTACAGAAGTTGGAGAAGCTCTGTGGTTGCCAGTACACATTCAGCCTCAGAGTCAGCAGCGATTAGTAGGTCATCAACGTACTGCAGAAGTACTCGTCTGCCGGGCTCCCCTGGAGGGAAACTAGCAAGATCTTGTGCCAATGCTGTGCTGAAAATGGTAGGGGAGTTCTTGAATCCCTATGGTAAACGAGTCCAGGTAACTTGGGACTTTCTGCCAGTAGCAGGGTCCTCTTTCCCGAAAGCATACAGGTGCTGGCTTGCAGTAGCCGGGCGTATACAAAAGAAGGCATCTTTTAGGTCCAGTACTGAGAAGTGAGAAGCAGTCGCCGGGATGAGGCCCAACAGTGTATAAGGGTTTGGTACTACTGGATGCAGAGTCACAGTGGCCTCATTGACACGACGGAGGTCCTGAACAGGTCGATAGTCGGTGGTTCCAGGTTTTCGAACTGGCAGCAAAGGAGTGTTCCATGCCGATTGGCAGGGCCGCAGGATACCATGCTGTAGTAGCTGCACCAGATGATGATGGATTCCTTCTACAGCTGCCCGCGGCAGCGGGTATTGTCGCACATGTACCGGGGAGGCTCCCGGCTTCATTCCAACACATACGGGAGGGATGTTAATGGCCATTCCGGGGGGGTTTCCTTCTGCCCATACTCCAGGGGGCACCGATTCCCACGTAACCAGGGTAGCCACATCAGATTTGGGCCTGTTCTCATATAACCGCCATTCTTCTTCTCGGGGGACGGACAGTACCAAAACTGTTGGGCCCAGGCTGGGTATTTCGAGCTCAGCCTGGCCGTCAGACCCGAATGAGATTTGGGCCTGGAGTTTTGCCAGAACATCCCGACCCAGCAAGGGTATGGGACATTCAGGCATATACAGGAACTGGTGAGTGATGGTCCGTCCCCCCAACTGGCACGTGCGGTTTTGCAGGAAAGGTCTCTGGGCCCTCTCCCCCGTAGCTCCCACAACAGTTACTGACTGGGAGGAGATCGGGGCTACTTGTTGGGTGACCACTGAGTGTGTTGCTCCGGTATCGACCATGAATTGCATTTTCCGGTCCCCTAAATTCATGTTGACCATAGGCTCCTGGGGACCCAACAGAAACTTGGAGCCCGGTCCGGCCTAGTAGTCATCCGAGTCATAATGTTCCATAGCTGCAAGGCCTTCGAGAGCTGGAACCGGTGGAGGCGGGAATGCATCATGCTGATCTTGCTCCCGTGTAGTTCGTACGGGTGCTCTTACACCCCTCGTGGATGGATATCTCCCTCGCCTTGTGTTACGATTTGGACAGTCATTCTTCCAATGTCCCTCCTCTTTGCAGTAGGCACATTGAGTGGGGCTTAGGGGAATCCTCGGCCCCCCATATCCGCGTCCTCGTCCCCTATTTCTTCCTCTGGCCCAGGCTGGAACTGGTGGTTGCTCGGCTAAGGCGGCTGCTAGGAAGTCTGCCTTTTTCTTCATCCGGCGCTCCGACTCTCGCTTCTGCTCCTGGTCACGATTTACATATACTTTTTGTGCCACTTCCATCAATTGTGTTGTATTCATGCCCGCAAACCCTTCCAGTTTCTGCAGCTTCCGCCGTATATCACCTTGTGCCTGAGCCACAAAGGCATTATTCACCATCTGAAGATTCTCAGGGGCCGCTGGATCGTAGGGGGTGTATAATCGGTATGCTTCAGTCAGACGCTCATAAAATACCGCTGGACTTTCATCAGGAAGTTGGAGAACTTCTGCGATTTTACTGATGTCCATAGCTCGTTGCCCCCCTTCTTAAGGCCTTCAAGGAGTGCAGTCTGGAAGCGAGTGAGAGCCATTGCTCCAACAGGGTCATTCGGGTCCCAGCGGGGGTCTTTATTCGGGAAATCTGCCTCTGCCTGCTGCCGTGGATTTACTTCTCCCTCATGGGCAGGATGTTTCTCCAGCCACTTGAGGGCGGCCCGTACAATGCGTGCCCGTTCTTCTGTATTGAATAAGGTGGAAAGCAATTGTTTAGTGTCCGACCAGGTAGGCTGGTGTGTTTGCATAATACTGGTCATAAGATCTGTCAGTTCTTGGGGCTTTTCAGTATATGAGGCATAGTGGGTTTTCCAGTTGAGCAGGTCCGTAGTGGAGAAAGGGACATAAATCAGGCTTGATGGTCCCACTGCCACCTTTCCAGTAGCATCAATATACGGGAGCCCCTGTACTTGTCGTAGTGGTAATTGGAGATCTTGCGACCACAGGCGGTGGGCTAACGGGGGTGACGATTCAAGCCCAGCCTCTGTGCTCTCAGGGGAGGAGATGGTGGCACTGGAGGTGGCACCAGAAGTGGGAGGGGAATCTGAAGATGAGGGGCCGGAGTCTGTAGAACCTTCCCTAAATCTGGCATCACCCACCCCAAGAAGAGGTCTTCCTGAGCTTTCAGCTGTGGGCGGATCCTGCTGTGGTGCGGACGGGACACGGGGTTGAAGTAGAGGGAGGGGGCGTGGAGGAATATCAGGAGAGTCCCGTCCCTGGTAGATAGGGGCGGGTGTCCGTCCCTTTTGGCGACAGATGGCCGCCACCATTACTCTACACCAGGGGTCACCAACCTTCAGAGGGCCGCGGGCCGCACAGCCGACTACCGGCAGACTCGCGGGCCGCAGCCCCCTCCCCCCCCCCCCCCCCGCGCGAAAAAAAAACTGCTCATACCTAACCTTGAATAATCCATGTCAGCTCTCTCCCTTCTTCTGCAGCCGCGGCTCCCTGCCTCTTAGGGAACCGCTATTGTAAATTCCGGTCCAATTTTAGTAGGGCGTGTATAAATCTTTGTTACAAAATTGATACGTCCAAAATTCTCCACAAATGTAAGAAGTATATTTTTATTAATCCTTTTCTCTTGTTTTTATTCTTTTTTTCAAAATTATTAATTTACAGCATATATCTTCCACACACGTCAGGCACTTAATCGGTTTCTTTCAGTAACTTGCAACTCCCACTGCATTGATATTTGTAAAAATTCTTAAAAATTCTTAAAGAAACAATGTGCCATCGTTTAAAAACATCAGAATATTTTTTTCTCTCCTAGGTCTCGACGCTCAACCTCGGCGCCTCTAGGCGTTTCAAAATTTATTTTCATCAGGAGACCATTAACCTATAGTAAATAAAATACATACACTCAATTATAATATTCCTTCATTTAAAATCATCTTATCTAACTACAAACCACACTTTAATAGTTCTTACTTACATTCTAAGCTGCTGCCCGCGTTCCCCCTCTATCCATTTCTTACAACGAAACGCCGCGCATGCGGGATAGTTATCACTACTCCATTTTTAAATCCCTCTTTAGGTTTCCGGAAATGGATCGTTAAAGACACCTCATAATTGGAATTATCCCTATCTTACGGAGATAAAACATTTTTTCTCCGAACTAACACGACTTGTAACACAGAAAAGGTGGTATATGCTATATTATGCCCCTGTGGCCTGTACTATATTGGAAAAACGATTCGATCGCTGAAAGTGAGGCTACGAGAGCATAGAAGTAGAATCAAATGCAGGAGAGTAGAGGCCCCTATAGTTGCTCATTGCGAATCTGTGGGACACACTTTTGAGCAACTGCGCAGTTTCGCAATTGAACAAGTTCAGTTACCAAAACCAGGTAGGACACAGGACGACACTTTGTTAATCCGAGAGCAGTGGTGGATACATAAGTTGCAAACGATTGTTCCCAAGGGTTTGAATGTATCCATAGAATGGTCCTCTTGTGTATGAGGATTTAGGGTTTAGAACTATAGAGCTGAATAAAGTTGTTTAAAAAAATTTTGTGTTTTCAAAATTAAAAATGAAAAGTTGTGTGTTATTGAAATCAACATTGATTTTTTAATAAATAGGACACTTGAGGTATGTAATTATGTGATAAAGGGATAATTCCAATTATGAGGTGTCTTTAACGATCCATTTCCGGAAACCTAAAGAGGGATTTAAAAATGGAGTAGTGATAACTATCCCGCATGCGCGGCGTTTCGTTGTAAGAAATGGATAGAGGGGGAACGTGGGCAGCAGCTTAGAATGTAAGTAAGAACTATTAAAGTGTGGTTTGTAGTTAGATAAGATGATTTTAAATGAAGGAATATTATAATTGAGTGTATGTATTTTATTTACTATAGGTTAATGGTCTCCTGATGAAAATAAATTTTGAAACGCCTAGAGGCGCCGAGGTTGAGCGTCGAGACCTAGGAGAGAAAAAAATATTCTGATGTTTTTAAACGATGGCACATTGTTTCTTTAAGAATTTTTAAGAATTTTTACAAATATCAATGCAGTGGGAGTTGCAAGTTACTGAAAGAAACCGATTAAGTGCCTGACGTGTGTGGAAGATATATGTTGTAAATGAATAATTTTGAAAAAAAGAATAAAAACAAGAGAAAAGGATTAATAAAAATATACTTCTTACATTTGTGGAGAATTTTGGACGTATCAATTTTGTAACAAAGTCTTAGGGAACCGCGGCTGTGCTTGTAAAATCATCGCGGAGCCCTTCCTGTCTTGACGGGCTCCGTGCAGCATTGTCCCGCCTCTAAAGGAAGTTGTTTACCACTTCCTTTGGAGGCGGGACAATGCTGCACGGAGCCCGTCAAGACAGGAAGGGCTCCGCGATGATTTTACAAGCACAGCCGCGGTTCCCTAAGAGGCAGGGAGCCGCGGCTGCAGAAGAAGGAGTCGGTGAGTTTGCCTTGGCGGGCCGCACCGGGGTAGGGTCTCGCGGGCCGCACGGAGGGACCTCGCGGGCCGCAGGTTGGTGACCCCTGCTCTACACTGATCCTCGTGACAGCGCTGGAGCCACCTTGGTCTGATTTGGCATATGGTCAGCCATGAGTCAATATATGGGAACTGGTCAGGGTGCTCTTTTGCTACAATTTGATGGACCAAGGACACAGTGGCCAGGTCAATGGACCCCTGGGGAGGCCATAGCTTAACTAAGGCTGGCCATTCCCTCTCACACAAAAAGGATAATCTAGAGGCGGAGAGAGGTACCCCATAATCCTCTCTAAACCCAGATTTAAAATTGTGAAGCATGCACTGTAGGGGCGTTTTCACTTTTGACTTTCCCGACCCCATGCTCTAATTCTAGTTCAATAACTAAGTACAGTATACAATGTGGATCAGGTCTTCTAACCTAATCTCAATTAAGGGGGAAAAAAATGCAATTTACAGTAAGAAAAAATGCAATTTACAATACAGATCCTAACTAGTATTAATCCAGGAAAAATAATACAATTTACAGTACAGACCCTATCTAGTCCTAATTCAGGAGGGGAGAGAGAGAAAAAAAACCACAAAATTTTTACAATATAGGTCTTGGCAATTTTACAAAATATACACTCAGATTTGATTTAGATAAGAGTAAGCTAGCTGTTCTTAAATGTCCACCAGATGGAGCTCCAGGATCACTTTAACCATGAGGAATAGTAGTAAATACAGCTAATGTCCAATAGATGGAGCTCCAGAATCGCTTTAAGTATATTGGAGTGTAGCTTACACGTGGTCTTTTCAAGATGGCTGCCTCCATGTGCGTTCACACCGGCTCACTCTCCACTCAGATGAGGAAAGAAGGAAAAATTATGGACCTCCAGGCTTCTCCTCCAATGGCTCCGTTCTTGCCGATTCTGGGCTCAAAGGGATCGGGGCAGCACAAATCAGCAGCGGGAGCACAGCGGCAGCACAGATTAGCAGCGGGAATACAACGGAAGCATCGGGGCAGCACAAATTAGCGGCGGGAACACAGCGGCAGCATGGGGGAGCAGAAATTAGCAACGGGAACACAGCGGCAG
Organism: Ichthyophis bannanicus; assembly: GCA_033557465.1. Classification (NCBI taxonomy): domain Eukaryota; kingdom Metazoa; phylum Chordata; class Amphibia; order Gymnophiona; family Ichthyophiidae; genus Ichthyophis; species Ichthyophis bannanicus. Next base: position 137,966,673 of record CM066035.1, on the reverse strand, counting down.
CATGGGGGAGCAGAAATTAGCAGCGGGAACACAGCGGTAGCATGGGGGAGCAGAAATTAGCAGCGGGAACACAGCGGCAGCATGGGGGAGCAGAAATTAGCAGCGGGAACACAGCGGCAGCATGGAGGAGCAGAAATTAACAATGGGAACACAGCGGCAGCATGGGGGAGCAGAAATTAACAGCGGGAACACAGCGGCAGCATGGGGGAGCAGAAATCAACATCGGAGCACAACGGGAGCATGGGGACAGCAGAAATCAACATCGGAGCACAATGGGAGCATGGGGACAGCAGAAATCAACATTGGAGCACAACGGGAGCATGTTAGAGAACTCTCTCCTTGCAGTCATGCTTCAGAAAACTCCCCACAAGCAGAAAGGAAAGAAGAGAAGCAGCGATCTATTCTTTATCTCAGGTATGTTTAGCTTATCAAGTGCTATATTTTGGTTACTTTTAGAAGTTTTCGGCAGCGCTTTTAAAAGATTCTTAAGGGAGTTAATACTAATATCCTAGGCAATTTTCCTTCAATATCTAAATACCTTTTAAGGGGCCCAAGGTAGCAAAATTAATTCATACTGCAGTTATCTTACTGGTACTCTGATTTCTACTCAAAACTGGACGAACAATGGCTTCAGAAACCCCCCCCCCGGGGTCCCTACTAGGACCGTTCGTGCGGGTGATCGGGCCGCTACAGGTTCACAGAATTTACTACCCAAAACAGTAAGGCAGTACTTACCAGGCCTCTGATCAGGAAGAGTTTGGATGCCAGTCTATCCAGCTGGTTTTCAATCGGGGATTCAGCCGCAGGGACCGACTGACCACACAAGTCAAAGAGTCCTTCGGAGCACAAAGGGGCCCCGTGGCGCCAAGGATCGTTAATCACCTGGAGGGGTCGGTCCCTGACCGGTGGAGGCCCTGATCCTGCAAAAAGCAGTAGTCTTCCCACCGTGGATGTGATGAGAGAGGCTTTTCTTTAAATTTCCCGGCCAATGCACCAGAAATGTTATAGCAAACGCTGTGAAAAGCTCTTATTCAATCACTCACCCACAGAAGGAAAACTCACAGACAGGCTGGAATGCAAACAGGATCTTTAATGTGCACAGGTTCAGACAGAGAGCCGGTACCCTCCAACAAAAAGTCTGAGCCCCGAGGGACGTCCTACAATGCCTTATATACAGTACAGTTTTAAACTCATTCTACAATCCCATTTGCCACAGGTATTTCCTGCCCACCAATCAGCAGCCCCTGGGGAAGGTACCTGGGTGACCTGTCCAAACCGGTATGCTCAGGTCTGCTGATTTCTGGGCAAGGGGACATTGTGCTCAGACCTGGAGTGGGGGAAGGGTGTCTACTGAAATCTCAATGCCTTCTCTTAGCAGGCTGATTACCTCATGGCTTGAGGGAAGGGTCAGGCTGATCACTTGTGTAAGAGCCTCATGGCTTGCGGGGGAAGGGTCAGGCTGATCACTTGTGTAAGAGCCTCATGGCTTGCGGGGGAAGGGTCAGGCTGATAAGAGCCTCATGGCTGCCTCACCATCAGAACTTCACAATCAGCTATGAGGTGAGTCACTGTTTCCAGCTCTTACACAATGGACATTTTGCCAGTTTTTTCAATGCTCACTGTAACCATCTTGTCCGTTATCTGCTGACCTGGGCTGCAACTATCAGTCTCTCATTCCTCTGTTTCAGTTCACATTTCCTTAATCATTTATGTGACCATTCTTGATCAACAAAGGGTTCTTGGAGTAACAGTTTGTATTTCCCACTGTATTTGTGCAATTGGCACTTGTTTTTCCTCGTTTGGTGATCTAATTCTTTGAGGAGGTGTTTTTTTCTCCTGTTTTGCAAATTCTGTTGCTCCTTTCCTGTGTGTGCTTGTGGATTCTCACTCATTCCTAGTCGTTGGAAGATTTGCCCAAATTTGATGATGCAGACAGATTCTGGACATTTTATTTTCATATTTCAACATTTTTTGTGTATTTGGATCTGATAATGCTGTTAGGTAGGCTTAAATGCCTATGATAGTAGCTCTGTATGTGTATGCAGCCTCTATGAGGCCTAGCTCTTCTTCAACTCTACGGATGTACAGTTTAGGCACACACTAATTCTTGTAAATTACCTTATGGGCATCAAGGAGACTTGGCTGTGTGGGTCCCATAGGTTGTTCTGAAATGGTGCCAAAATCAAATGCATGTATGAGGATTCAGCTCTTTCCACCCCACTGTCTTTCAGTTTGTTTTAAAAGTATAAGAACAAAAATATTTCATTTGTCATGTTTCTTCATCCAAAAACAAATACACATCCCTTTTTTCATAAAGAAACCAGTGATTAAAACACAGATGTGTGTTAAACAGGCGAATAAGGGGGCCAGAATACAAAAGCAGCCTTGAAGAGGTGGGTTTTTAGCCTGAATTTGAATAGGACCAGAGATGGAACCTGAGCACAAATAGCTTTCTCTCGAGAAAAAAGTACTACAGATAGAAAATGAATTGCCGTGGGGATAACTTGGGCCCATGGATACTTTGTACCAGCCGGTCTGAAAACACATTTTAAAAAGAAAACTTCCTGTAGAGTTTACTTTTGATAATACAAGTCCAGCTGATACCACGAGTGCATCCGTACATAGGAGCTTTGCCTCTTCCTTGTAACAAGAGCTAAATACACATCGTTAGGTTACATACAGAATTTTAAAGATGACATTTCTTCACATTGCAGGGTGTTCCTTACTCACTCATCTCCGTTATGGCATGGGTAAAAACACAGAGGGAAAAGGCAGTTTTCATCCCCTGATTTTGCTCAGGTAGTTGCTTACTGGGTAGAACTTCAGAAAACTGTCCATCCTGTGCACATCTGCATTATACAGTCTTGACTGTGCATCAGTTTTAGTGCTGAAATAGTTTCCTCATTAGAATGTTAAGTTTATGAATCATCAATAAGATACAAACTGCTCAGGCAAGATGACCTATCTCTTGCAATACCTTTGAACAAACTGTTTTTTTAATGTTATCAACTTCATAATTTCAAAATGATTCTATGAAATATTAGTTTTTCTTTTTCTCTTTCTTTTAAACAGCTATGCCTCTACGAACTGGAATCAATCCCACTGATATGCCAGCTTGCTGTTTGGGAAATTGCTTTTTTTGTTTGAGGTCTCTTTTATTGATGAGCGGTGTTTCGCATTTTTGCATAATCTTTAACATGAGGCATGGTCAGCCCAATTCCTGCTTCTGAAGACAAGAAAGAAATACATTGTTATGAGATCTTCCAAATTGAAGCATTCATAGTTTTGCTTTTGCTGTGCCCTGGATGAAGATAATCTACAAAAACATGGCAGGTGGGTGAATATGGCACTGGCACAAATATTAATAGTAGATATGAAGATCACGGAGAAAGAATGTTATGTAGTAATTTAGTGTGACCAACTGTCCTTTGAAAATGAAAGGTGACATCTGATACCACAGTTCTGTTCATCACCAGTATTCTTGTTATTCCAAATTGCTAGCTTATTGTGGCATTTGATGGAAGCAATTGCAGAGATGTTTTCAAGTTTTGTGTCATGTGAATACATTTATCCCTTTTTGGAAAAGGTTCCTGGATGACATCTTTTTCCTTTGGACAGGAACAAGACTGGATTTGGATCTCTTTTTACAAAGGCTTAATACTTATGAAGCCAAGATTCAATTCACTATAAAAGAAGAAAACCAAACCCAAATCTAAATTCTAATACCTCTATCTAATTCTTTTTGTTGGAGCAGGCTAGAGGCAACTGAAAGGGAAGTCCAGCCGCACCAGACAGCCTGTTCCTTTTTAATCAACAAAATAAACTCAGTACTTATCAGTACAGTTTGGGGAGGATGTTTCTTGGACTGTGCTGGATTACATTCCATCGAATCCCCGGGGTGGGAATCGGCTAGCCTTACTGCAAAGACGAGAGCAACAATTGATTTTTGAAATGAATGCTGTCCACCCGATGGGTTTGAACAAAGAAGTGGATTGGTCTAGCTTGTTGTAACGTCACCTATGATGCCAAGGGATTCCCGGTGTCAGTGGGGTCTCCCATTTGGTTGATTGGTGCTTCCGATGGACTGACAGATGATATCAGCCAATGCGTGTGTTTCACCTTCTATTTCCAGTGTTTGACGCTTTCTATGGTTTATTACAAAGCAGTTTGCTAGCGGGACTGTGAACACTTGATACAGGGCTCAGGGCCCGAAACGTGCGCATCGTGGATATGCTGCCTTTCACCGCTATTGTATAAGGAGATTGTATATGATGGAGTTGATCAAGATTTCACTGGGACATGTATTAAGTACTGAGTTTATTTTGTTGATTAAAAAGGAACAGGCTGTCTGGTGCAGCTGGACTTCCCTTTTCAGTCGCCTCCAGCCTGCTCCAACAAAAAGAATTAGATAGAGGTATTAGAATTTAGATTTGGGTTTGGTTTTCTTCTATAATAGTTTATTGTTCCCGAACCAGGGATTACTATTACTATTCAAGATTCAATTCATGGCACAGATGGATGTTCAATGTTTGCAATTTTTGGACATTATGGTAATCCTGACCCCTTTGGGTTTTGAGACTACTTTGTATCGTAAGTCTGTGCAACGGAATACGTTGCTTCGTTATGATAGTTTTCATCCGTGGGCTTTGAGGGAGGGACTCCCGTTTGGACAGTTCTTACGACTTAGACGCAACTGTTCAAGTTTGCAGGAGTTTTGTTCACATGCATAAGAATTGAAATTACGTCTGGTTCAGAGGGGGTATCCTTACTCGGTGGTGAGAAAAGCCTGGAAGAGGGCAAGGTATTTACACCGGGAATGGCTTTTTACCCCTACTGCACCCGTAGCCTCTGACGTTATTACGGGTTTTTTTCCCTATACCAGGGATATGACCAAGGTGGTACAAATATTGCATAAATTCTGGCAAATTGCATACTCGCGCAAGGCCAACTTTAGAGATTTAATAGTGCGGACAACTTCTAAATTGGACCGTCCAGTGACATCTTATGAAGCTAAAGGACATTTTACATGTGGCACCTGTGCCTACTGTTCACTTTCTTTATCAGGTCTTAATTGGACGGATGTTCATACATCCCTGACCTATTCGTCTGTATGGCACACGGATTGTCTTTCGACATTTGTGGTGTACCTCATTGTATGTCCATGCTCTCTATACTATGTTGGCCGCACTATACGTTCAGTGAAGACGCGACTCTCAGAACATGCTTCGAGATTATGGACGGGGACCCTTTCAGTACCTATAGTTGAGCATTGTTTGAAGTATCATCATGATTTTAGCTCATTACGGTGGCGTGTGCTGGACTTTGTGCCTTTGGATCCGAGCGGAGTGGATCATGAGCAACAATTACAACTACGTGAGCAGAGGTGGATTTTTCTATTGAACTTGGTATCCCCTAGAGGTTTAAATCAGCAGATCGATTGGTATACCATCATTTAAATTATAACTAAAAGCTCTTTTACAACGCTGTCCAATGGGGATTTCCCTGTTTAGTGGGATTCATCTATTGGTGAAGGTGTTTGAGCGTTCCGATTGGTAGTCAGCAGTCTTCTGTCTTAAATGACATCAGACGCCGAAGTTTTTATAGGATTGGAGATGTTCCCATTCTTTTTACATTGAAGTTTTGTACTTTGCCAGTAATGAATGGACCTGAAGCAGGGTTATGCAATAATTTGAAATAACCCGAAACGTGTGGCACGTCATCATTTCGGTGTACCTGGCAAGAGCTTTTTAAGCTGCTTCTGTTTTTTTCAAAGAAAGCATCAACAAAGCTAAGTTATATTTTGGCAAAACTTATGAAAATTCGTCAATTTAAAGTTTTCTGATTAAAAGGAGGGGTTGCAGTGGTGTATGGAGAACTTCTTTACACTGTGCTGACTGGCTCCGACAAAAAATATATAAAAAGTTATAAGGGGCGTTTTGTTGTCGGAATCTTTATACTTTATGGACTTTTAGGGGGATTCTGGTTTGTTTTGTTTTGAGTCATGTGAATACTGAACAGCTGAGGACGTGAACTCATTATTTTGAAAAGGGATTGTAGAACGCAAGTATATCTGTGAGTGCTGTTTAAACGGCTGTTTATTACTACAAATGTAGAAAAGGTCTATGTAACTGATGTTTTTTGCAGCCAAACATATGAGGCCAACTTGATTGCTGTTGGAGAAGGTAATTTTATAATAGGAAGTCTTAATGTGCAGCAAGTTTGCACGTGAAATTTAAACAGTTTTTAAAAAGAGAAAGCATGCACATCATTGCCCTTTTAAAATGACCTTCTAGGAATTATGGGCCCAATATTCAAAGGCACTTGCACAGTTTACAGATCTGTAAACCAAGTAAATGCTGCTAAGCGGGGTATTCAGCGGTACTAACATGATTAGTGCCACTGAATATCCCCGATTTATCTCCGCTACACGCCCCGATGCAAACTGTTTAGCATCGGGGCATGTTGTGGTCATTTTGGGGGCAGCACCAGTTGCTAACTGGGCAGTGGTGATATTGCATCATTGGCCGGTTAGCACCTGTGGGTAAAAGATAGGTACAGCAAAAGCTGGTCTATCTTTATGCATAGGAGCTAACAGGGCAGCGGCTCAATATTGCTGCTGTCCAGTTAGCTTCTGTGGGCTTATGGGCTGTGCGGTGACCCCAGATATTCAATGCCGAGGCTGCATGTGACCCCGGCATAGAATATTTGGGGTTAATGGTCAGCTGCGACGGCTATGTTCCGAAGCAGCACATAGCCATCCCAAAAGAATATCGGGCCCTATGTGTATATAAGTTATACCTGATCTGAGACATGCACAAATTTCCCAATTTATTTAATGACCATAAAATATGCATGAAAGTTCAAATCATGTCACCAGGAACTAAGGTTATCAGATTTTTTTTGCATGCAAATCTGGGACACTTACCCGAAGTGTGTGTTTGGAGGAGGTGTAGAGGGTGAGGGGGGGAGAGGGACAACTTAGTTCCAGGTTTCAGCAACAAGGCATGGAAGAGGGGAGAGGAGTCATTACCTTGCTCCCTCATCCACCTCATGACAATAACAGTATCACATCTGCGTAGACAAATCGACAGAGAAATAGAAACAGTGATGTGTTTCCCCATACTGTGCAAAGTATAAAGATAATGGATGTCAATTCTAAACATCATTAAATTGAAAATGTATGTATTTATTTATTTAACATCCTCTTTATACCATTTCTTTTGTTTTCTATTCCCCTCTGTTCCCATTGTTGGAATTAGGGACAGGAGACTGCGAAACAGGTGGGAGTCTGAAAATTGGGGACATCTGGTAACTTTACTATATGATGTTTTTAATATGTGTTTGCATTCTATAGATATGGAAATGAGGAAGCCTCTTATTGAAGAGGAACAGCAGGCTTCCGATATCATCTCAGAGGAGGAGCAGGAGCTTGAATTAAGGCCTGCTCGGAAACATTATCAGCTTGGTGATCAAGAGGGCATAACGTATGTATTTTCAGTTTTAATTGCCAACTTTCCAAAAGCATTAAAGCTGTTTTCTTTAAGAAATATTTCTGTCTGTTTTGTACCTTATAGGGAGCTTGCTTTGAACCTGGGGGCCTGCATGCCAAAGAGAATCACCCATGGAGTTTCTCTTTCAAATTAAATTTCTGGGTCTATGCTGTGGGGATTCCTTACCTGCTACTATTACTACTACTACTACTACTACTACTTATCTTTTTTATAGCACTACAAGGCATAAGCAGCGCTGTACATATAGATGTAAGACACAGTCCCTGCTCAACAGAGGTTACAATCTAATCAAGACAAAGGACATCACAAAACTGGTGAATGGAGTATGGAAGTGAACAAGAGAGGGAGGAGCATCAGGATCCAAAAGCAGCCTCAAAGAGGTGGATTTTTAGCCTAGATTTGAATAGGGCCAAAGAAGGAGCCTGACACACCGACTCAAGTAGTTTTGCTCCAGGCATATGCAGCAGCAAGGTGGAATGAACGAAGTCTGGAGTTGGCAGTGGCAGAGAAGGGCACAGATAAGAACATAGGATATGCCATACTGGGTCAGACCAAGGTCCATCAAGCCCAGTATCCTGTTTCCAAAAGTGGCCAATCTAGGTCATATGTACCTAGCAGTTCCCCCAAAAGACACAGGTTCCGCAATGCTTGTACTGGGTCAAGCATTGATATCCTGGGTCCCTTCTTAATGGTTTATGGACCTTTCCTCCAGGAACTTGTCCAAACCTTTTTTAAACCCAGCTACACTAACAGCCTTTACTACATCCTCTGGTTACGAATTCCAGAGTTTGATTACATGTTGAGTGAAAACATATTTTCTCTTATTAGTCTTAAATAGGTTACCCTGTAGCTTCATTGCATATCCCCTAGTCTTTCTATATTCTGTTGACGTAAACAATCGATCTACGTTTACCTATTCCACTCCGTTCATTAATTCATAGACTTCTATCATATCTCCCCTCAGCCGTCTCTTTTCCAGGTTAAAGAGCCCTAACCTTTTTAGCCTTTCTTAAGAGTATCCTTCCATCCCCTTTACCATTTTGGTGGCTCTTCTCTGAACCTTTTCTAATAACACTATATCCTTTTTAAGATACGGCGACCAGAATTGCACACAATATTCAAGGTGCGGTCTCACCATGGAACGATATAGAGGCATTATAATATCTTTTGTTTTATTTTCCATTCCTTTCCTTATGATACCTAGCATTCTATTTGCTCTCTTGGCTGCCGCTGCACACTGGGCCGAGGGTTTTAACATGTTATCCACAATGACGCCTAAACCTTTTTCCTGGGTGGTGGTTCCTAATGTGGAACCTTGCATCGTATAACCATAGTTTGGGTTGTTCTTCCCTAGGTGCATAACTTTGTACTTGTCCACATTAAATTTCATCTGCCATTTTGATGCCCAGTCTTCCAATTTATCAAGATCCTCTTGCAATTTTCCACAATCCTCTTGGGTTTTAACAACTTTAAATAGTTTTGTGTCATCTGCAAATTTGATAACCTCACTCGTTATTCCACTTTCCAGGTCATTTTTGAATATGTCAAAAAGCAGTGGACCCAGCACAGATCCCTGGGGTACACCACTGTTCACCTTTCTCCATTGGGAAAATTGTCCATTTAGCCCAACCCTCTGCTTTCTATCTTTTAACCAGTTCTTGATCCACCGTAGTACACTGCCTCCTATCCCATGACTCTTTAGTTTTGCCAAAAGTCTCTGATGAGGGACCTTGTCAAAGGCTTTCTGAAAGTCCAGATACACTATATCAACCGACTCACCTTTGTCCACCTGTTTATTCACACTTTCAAAAAAACATAAAGATAAAAGGGATCTGACAGGAGAGCGGAGTTCCTGAGGAACGGTGTAGAGTGAGGAAAGGTAGTGAGGAGCCACAGAGTGAATGCACTCATTGGAGAAGTTTGAACTGGATGTGAAAACGGATAGTGCACAGTGAAGTGACTTGAGAAGAGGGGTTACAGGAGCATAGTGACACTGGTAGAAGATAAGCCGTACAGCTGAATCTTGAACAGACTGAAGGGGAAAAAAATGATTCAGAGGGAAACCAGCGAGGAGCAGGTTACAATAATAAAGACAGGAGGTGACTAGTGTGGATCCTATAATAAAGAAATATACTACAAAATGCCTGCCTGAGCATTATTTTGTGGTTTTATTGCCGGCAATGAGAGAAAAAACAGGCAGTAGATAGACTGAATACTTTCTCTGAGCATACGTTGGAGCCACTCTTGAATACAAGACAGATCAAAGCTTACAGATGATTTATGTCTAGTCATCTGCTAGTCTTTAATTATAATTCCCTATCTTACCCTATCAGAAAAAGGAGGTTTCTGGAGAAAACATTCACTCTGCAGACTTGACTGGGCCCACTGGATAGTTTTTGAAAAAGCAATATGTCTTACCAGCTTGGAAACCAGGGAGCTTGAGAAAACTAACAGCAAAAAAGTCTTTGTTTCTTTGTAATCTTCCAAGGATTTTTCCAACAACTAATACAAGCTCTACAGAAGAGAGTTATTTCTATGTTTTTTCTCGATCTTTAATGAACCCTTCCTTTCCATAATTCCTCCCACTTGTTTCAAAGTGTTGGCCCCCGAGGCAGACCTTAAAGCTTTTATACCTCCTTAGGCTGTCAAAATCTATCGTTTAGCTTTTAATATCCTATCACTAATGGCTTATGCATCCATATCCAACAATTTTGAAGCATTAGTTATATTAACAGTCTCTTACTAGCAGAGTTATGCTCTGGAATTGCAGCTACTTGGTAAAGAAACATTAATAAAATGGATAACAATCGGTAAAAAAAAAAAAAACATTGGTCACAAAAAGCCTCCAGCAGAAACCATTCTCTCACACAAAAGCAGTCTAATAGTTCTCCTTCCACCGTCAGATAATTTGGTCCTGCTTTTCTCAGCAGTTCTTCAGGACTTTGTAGCACGCTTCACCTTTCTATTAATTTAATTTAATTAGCAGGTTTTTATATACCGCCACTTCCATGGATCAGTTGCGGTTTACAATGAACAACAATTAACAAGCAAGGCTGTTTTACAAGGAACGGTAATAAGCATCATGCTGTTTTTACATATAACGGTGTTAACAATAAAATCAATTTCTATAATAACAATAATGGGTTCAAACTATCAGAAACAGGTTGATAGTTGAGAACTATGTATATTGAACATGTTTAGAACTAAAATACAGTTTTACATAGAAACTCTGGATATCTTACAATGTATTAGTACTTGTTCCATGTCGAGGATTGATTATCATTGTTGGTGCAGCTATCCCTTTTCATGTTGTGTTGGTGAGTTTGATACCGAAGCATAGTGTGTTGAGAATAGGTATGTTTTGAGTTTTTTCCTAAACTCCATGATTTGGGGTAATGATCGTAGTTCAGCTGGGATATTGTTCCACAGAATGGGGGCGGCATGGGAGAAGGCTTTCTTGTTCGTTGATTTTTTGGCTTTTATAAATTCCTTTGGTGTTATTAACTTATTTAATTGGTCTCTTCTTTGAAGGTTGTGACCGTGTTCCTTGGTGATTAGGTTATTTACGGTATAGGGTGCCGTGTTATTTAGGGCCTTGTATGTGGTTAAAATGGTTTTGTATTGTATGCGGCATTGGATTGGGAGCCAGTGCAGGGATTCTAAGATAGGCGTTATATGTTGGAAGGGAACTGTTTTTATGATGGTTTTGGCTGCTGCGTTTTGTACTAGTTGTAGTTTTTTTAAGTTTTGATTTGTTACACCTAGTAAGGTTAGGTTTGCAAAGTCAAAGTGGGGGGTTATGATCGCTTGTATTATGCGTTGAAAGTCACGTAGGTGCAATAGGGGGCGGAGTTGCTTTAATATTTTAAGTTTGAAATAGACTTTTTTTGTTATATTTCTTATCTGTGAGTCCATACTAAGGTGTTTGTCTAGTATAACTCCCAGGTACCGTATTTCAGTTTTTAGTTTGATATCATTGTTTTGCAGTGAGATGTGTGGTGGAGGGGTGAATGATGTGTTTTTGGTCACTATTAGGGCTTCCGTTTTTGCGTGGTTAATATATAAGTTATTTTCGTTTAGCCAATTGTTTATTTCGCTGAGGCAAGTATTGATAAGTAATGTAGGGATGTTTGGTATAGTGAAGGGTACATACAACATTATATCGTCTGCGTATATGTGATATAATACATTGTGCTTTTTGAATATTTGGCAAATGTGTTTTATGTATATATTAAATAGGAGCGCTGACAGGGCAGAGCCTTGGGGGAGTCCTAGTTCTTGATTGTAAGTTTTTGATGTACGGTCACCGATGCGGACCGTTTGGGTTCTGTTGCTTAAGTATGAGGAAAACCATTTTAGGACAGTGGATTTTATTCCTATTTGTCGCAATTTACTTATCATCGTTGTATGGTGAACACTGTCAAAAGCTGCAGAAATGTCAATGAAAATGAGCAGGAATGCCTGTTTTGTACTATCAATGCCTCTTACGAGTGTATCAATTAGGACTGTTAGCAGTGTTTCCACCCCATGTCGAGGGCGGAACCCATACTGCTGATTGTCAAGGGGTGCTGAGCTGTCAATGTATTCCTGTGTCTGGAGTTGAACTGCTTTTTCGATCAGTTTAGCCAGAAATGGAATACTTGATATGGGTCTGTAGGACTTAGGTGATGATTTATCAAGAGTGGAGTTTTTTAAGATAGGGCGGATTTGAGCATGCTTTAGTGATGAGGGTAAGTATCCATTTTTAGTGAGAGATTTATTATTGGGAGTATGAATTGGGAAAGTATAGATATTGAGTTTTTTAGCCAATTTACTGGGCATGGGTCCAGAAGTGAGGTTGTTGTATTAATATTTGTTATAATGTTCTTGAGTGAGACAGTAGTTAGGGGTTGGAAGTCCGTCCATTCATCCGTAAGTTGGATTTGAGATGGTTGGTTAGGACTTGTTAACTGGGGGTTGGATGTGATTTTGTTCATGTAATAGTTTGCCATTTCCTGTGGTGAGATTTCTGCAGTATCGTTGCTGGAGTTGTGGTTGTTGTTTGTTAGTTTTTGGGCTATTGAGAATAGTTCTCTAGGCTTGTTTATTGAATTGTTTATTATAGAGGTATGATAGTTTTTCTTGGCATTGTTAGTTGCGTGTTTGTATGAATTAAGGAGAGTGATGTATGAGTCCTTATTAATGGTGTCTTTATTTTTCCTCCATTTGCATTCAGCTTTCCTTAGATTTCTTTTTAGTAGGTGTAATGTGTTATTATACCAGGGGGCTTGGGCAGCTTTAGTGCGGGTATTTTTTTTGGTCACCTGTTTATTGGCAGCTGCATTGTGAATGATTTCATGCCAGTTTGATACTGCTGTGTCAAGGTCCTGCGGAGTGTTAGATAGTTTGGGGATTATTAGGTCTAGAAATTCTTCTTCATTATATTTTTTAAATCTGTGGGGTAGAGTGGATGTTTGTGTTCGTTTTACTGTCGTGTTGTTTATTGTGATATTGAAGTTAATGAGGTGATGGTCTGACCAAGGGGTTGGGGTGCATTTGAGGGAGTTGGGGTTATAGAGTTTGTAGAGGACATCTGGCAGCAATACCAGGTCAAGTATATTACCTTTACTGTGTGTGCTGTTGGTTATTATTTGGTGAAAATCCATGTCTTTAGTTGTATCGAGAAAGAGAGAGGCATTCGATGCTGCTAGGGAGGGGAGGTTAAAATCACCGAGCATTAGTATTGGATTTTGGTGAGTGGATGAGCTTAGGTAATCGATTAGAGGGTCAAGGCCTTCTGCTGATTGGTCTGGGGGTCTATAGATCAGACAGATTGTTATTGTGCCAATTTTCATAATGAGTGTATCAATGTTAGTGGGTATTTTGGATTGTAATTTTTTGGCTTTGAGTTCTTTTTTTGACATTATTAGCACTCCACCACCTTTTTTGTGGGTTCTATGCGTGAAAAAGGTGTCATAGTTATTATTGCTTAGTTGGTTTATGTAGACGTTATCAGATTCAGTTAACCATGTCTCTGTTATACACAAAATGTCTGGGGTATTGTTTTCTAGTATGTCTGTGAAAATAGGTAACTTATTTTTCATTGATCTGGCGTTAATTAGGGTTATAGATAGGTAGTCATTACTTATACATGGGTTCAGGTTTTTAGTCTGAGTGTGTGCTGTGTATTTTATATGGATTAGCCTACTGTGGTTCACCTTGGGATGGTGTTCTTGGTATTGGGTTGGTGTTCTATGAAGTTTAAACTTGGTTTCTCCCAAAGGTTGAACTGCCTGCTCTCATTAACTGATATTTTGGCCCTTTGGCGGTGTGACACGTGAATCCAGGTAGGAGTCCTTCACAGTTCACTGTGGTGAACTGGTCCATGGTCCATTCCATCTGAATTCTGGGCAGTTCTTTCTGCTGGAATCTCTGGGATTGCAGCTGAGTTTTGAACACACTGATGGGAAGAGAAATGATTCAGAGGGAAACCAACGAGGAGCAGGTTACAGTAGTCAAGACAGGAGGTGACTAAAGAGTGGATAAGGGTCTTGATGGTGTGTTCAGAAAGGAAGGGATGAGTTTTTCTGATGTTATAAAGAAGTAACAGGTTTTAGCTGCCTATTGAATGTAGATGCAAATTATTTATTTATTCATTTTCTGGTATTTCTATTTTGCACTACTTTAAAATCTAGGTGGTTTACAAAAGCAACACATATAATAAATCACATAAAACCTAAAAATCAGATGTTTTATATAAGTACAGATAAAAAGAAACCTGCAGCAAAAAGGCATGGCGATTTCAAAATGAAATCCCTGCCCTTACTATTGCTGCCTGCCCCAACTCTGTGCGTGCTCCCAGTTCCATCTTTTTTCCCCATGGGAAAAACTATTCATGGTCTTTACAAGGCGCGTATTTTTCCCCATGGAGGGTTTTTTAAAATAAAGTATGTTAAGCACTTAGCTTATTATTGTACAAGCTCAGTAAAAGTTACTGCATTGGTATTTATAGTGTGTGCTAATTAACGTGCTAATCACATAGCATGTTTTGTGATGGGAAATGGGCAGAAAATGGTTGTGGACTGTGCATAGTACTTTCTCCTTGGACAAGCAGGATATAGTCAGCCACACATATGAGTGACATCATTCCTCACTGTGCCAAGGTCCGATCTGCTTTCCCAGAGCTCAGAAGAGTCTAGAAAACCCTCAGAGCATGTGAGAGTGCTCCCTCCTGTGGGACTATTGCTCCTCTCCCTCAGTCATCTTCATCTGCTCGGCAAAGCAGGAACGGATCTGTTCTCACCTAGAGATCAGGCTTAATCATTGAGGACCAGGCTCCAGGCCCTTTATGTTTATGTTTATTACTTGATAAAAACCGCCTTTCTACAAAATCAAGGCGGTGTACAATAAAATAAAAACAGTTAAAATGGCTATAAGCCAATAAAAAGGAAAGGAAATGCACAATATATTATAGGACAGATGAATGACAGGGAGAATAGACAGAACAAAACACAATAGTGAAAGAGGCTTAAGAGAAAACAAAAGGAAAGGGAGGCAGGAGTCATACAAGAGGAGAGGGGACATCAAAAGCCAAAGAAAACAAATGGTTTTTTAGGTCTTGCTTGAAGGTAGAGTGTTGGGGTTCTAAACGGAGGGAGGAGGGAAGGGCATTCCAAAGGGCAGGTTCAGCAAAGAAGAAAGCAGTAGAGCGAGTGGACTGAAGATGTGCACGGGAGGGTGAAGGGAGGGTAAGACGATTAAGATGGAATGAACGGGGAGTATGCCTGGGGGAGTGAAAAAAAAGAAGATCCGTGAGGTATTGTGGAGTGCTATCATGGAAAGCTTTGTGAACCAAGGTCAGTATTTTAAACATAGCACGGAAAGGAACTGGCAACCAATGGAGGTGAAATAACAGAGGAGTGATATGGTCTTGGTGGGAAGAGTGAGTGACAAGGCGTGCAGCAGTGTTTTGAATACGTTGGAGACGGGAAAGTTGATTCTTAGGAAGACCAATGAAAAGGGAATTGGCAAAATCGACGCGGGACAAAACCAGATAGAGTACTAGAGTGACAAGAGCTGAAGGGGAAAGGAAGGGACGAACAGAACGAACCCGTCGTAGAAAGAAGAAAGAGGTTTTAGCTACCTGAGAGATATGAGAATGGAAGGATAAGTTAGAATCAAAGTGCACCCCCAAGTAGCGAAAAGTGGAGACCATAGGTACAGGAGTGCCAGAGAAAGAAGGGGCTAGTGATGAAGGGGGACTACCATACGAAAACCAAATAGCCACAGTCTTGGTGAGATTCAAGTAGAGACAATTGAGTGTTAGCCAATCAGCCACAGCCGCAAGACAGGAGTTAAGAGGTGTGAGATCTGGACATAGAGGAGAAGTGTGATAAAGTAAAAGAATGTCATCAGCGTAGAGAAACGTGGAGACACCAAATTGCTGGATCAAAGAAGGGAGAGGGGCCAAGAAAAGATTAAAAAGAAGGGGGGCAAGAACGGAACCTTGAGGAACCCCACAAGGAAGGGAGTGAGAGTCCGAGGGGGAGGAGGATGGGAGAGAAGAGGTAACCGCACAAGAACGAGAAGAGAGGAAAGAATGAAACCAGTGATGGACTGTACTACAAAGACCCGCATCCCGCAGACGGCGAAGAAGAAGAGAGTGGTCTACCAAGTCAAAAGCGGCCGAAAGGTCCAAAGCAACCGCCACCGAGATATCCCCATTTTCGTGTGCCATGTGCAATGCATTAGTGAAAGCCAAGAGAATTGTCTCAACACTGTGACCTCGACGAAACCCAGATTGACGAGGGTGCAAGAAATTTATAGAGTCCAAGTGGTGAGAAAGTTGGGGAAATCCTGCCCAATAAGGCTCTCGGACATCTTGAAAGACCTTCCTCCCCAAGGACTGGACATTTTGTACTACTCTCCAAGAGTAACAGACAATGGTGTAAATTCTGCCCAGGTAGCCCCTGCAATGGGGGAGGGGAGGGGAGGGGAGGGGAGGGGGGGTCCACACAGCGACGACAATGCAGCAAACTTACATTATCATGTTTGCTGCGCTGCCTCGCTCTTATAAGTTCACAAGACAGGCAGTACAAAAAATGACAACAAGGGAACAGTAGGGAAGGGAAAGAGACAGACTGAGAACAAAGGATTAAGATCCAAAAGTGGCCTGAAAGAGATGAGCCTTTAGTATGGATTTGAAAAGGGGGAGAGATAA
Organism: Ichthyophis bannanicus; assembly: GCA_033557465.1. Lineage (NCBI taxonomy): Eukaryota > Metazoa > Chordata > Amphibia > Gymnophiona > Ichthyophiidae > Ichthyophis > Ichthyophis bannanicus. The sequence continues at coordinate 137,949,963 of CM066035.1, read as the reverse complement.
AGCCTGATGTAAAGATACACGTAATTTGTTCCAAACATAAGGAACAGCAGAGTGAAAGGATCAAAGTCTGGAATTAGCTGTGGAAGAGAAGGGCATAGAAAGAAACAAGTCAGAGGAAGAGCGGAGTTCATGTTGAGGGGTATGAGGAGAGGGGAAAGATAGAAACAGTAAAATGAATGCATTTTTAGGTGAGAAGGAGAAGTTTGTATTGGATATGGATATGGAAATGGAAGGGATGCCAATGAAGTGATTTGAGAAGAGGGGTTATATGAGTATATTGGGGCTGGCGGAAGATTAGCCACACAGCAGAAGTTTGGACAGACTGAAGGGAAGAAAGATGACTTAGAGAGAGACCAGCAAGGAGGGGGTTGCAATAGTCAAAGTGAGAGGTGACTAAAGAGTGGATAAGTGTTTTAGTAGTGTGTTCAGAAAGGAAAGGGTGAATTTTTTGTTAATGTTAAAGAGAAAGAAACAGGTTTTTGCTATCTGTTGGATATGTGTGGAGGAGGAGTCGAAGATGACCCCAAGGTTGCGGGCTGAGGAAACAGGAAGCAGAAGAATGATCAGCAGAGATAAAGGGGGAAGAGGGATTAGGGGGAAAGCTAAGAAGTTTGGCTTTGGCCATGTTCAATTTTAAACGGTGGTGAGACATCCAGGCAGCGATGTCAGATAGGTAGGCAGATATACGGGCTTGGAATGTAAGAGAAATATCAGGTGTAGATAACTGTCAAATCTATCTATCAGCATAAAAATGATATTGAAAGCCATGGGAGGAGATGAAAGCACCAAGAGTCTGGGTGTAGAAAGAGAAAAGGAGAGAGGGCCCAGAACAGACCCCTGGGATACACAGACTGAGAGTGGGATAGCAGCAGAGGATAAACTGCCAGAACAGACACTGAAGGAATGATGGGAGAGATAAGAGAACCAGGACAGTACAGAGCCCCTAAAACCAACTGAGGACAGTGTGTCGAGGAGAAGGTGGTGGTCAACAGTGTCAAAAGCAGCAGAAAGGTCAAGAAGAATGAGGACTGAGTAAAGGCCCTTAGTTTTAGCAGGAATAAGTCTCTGGAGACTTTGGCAAGGCCATTTCAGTAGAGTGTAAGGGATGAAAGCCAGATTGAAATGGACCTAGGAGGGCTTGAGAGGAGAGAAATTCAAGGCAATGGAGGAGAACCACATGTTCAAGAATTTTGGAAATGAAGGGAAGGAGGAAGAAGGGTCGATAATTTGAAGGACAAGTAGGGTCAAGAGAAGATTTCTTGAAGAGATGTGTGACCAGAGCATTGCCTGAAAGCTGCAGGGAAAATTGCAGTAGAGAATGATAGGCTGAGAATGTGTGTGTGATGGAGTTAAGGAGACAGGTGGGGATAGGATCAGAGGAACATGTGGTAAGTTTTTAGAGGAGGAAACAAGATGAGAGGTTTCTTCTTAGGAGATTTTAGAAAAGGAAGGAAAGGGTAACAGAGATTGAGAGAAAAAGTTGGTAATGAAGAGAGGATGAGGCTGATCTTGGGGGGAATTGGAGTGTAATCTTGTGGTCTTTGTCATGGAAATAATCAGTGTTTGGGCATAAAGAGAAGGAGGGGTCTGAGGCAGAGGTGTCTTGAGGAGAGAGTTAAGAGTAGAGAAGAGACGACGGGGGTCAGAGGCGAGAGAGTAAGTTAGATGGATATAGTAATTTTGCTTGGCGATTGCTATGGCAGATTGGAAAGAAGCAAGCATGAATTTGAAGTGAAGAAAGTCAGAAAGAGAGTGGGATTTGAGCCAAATGCACTCAGCTGAACACACACAGGAGCAAAGATAGTTGAAGACGGCCAAGGCTGAGGCATAGTGCACCTCACAGGATGTAGGATAGGTGGAGCCAGAGTATCCAGAGGAGAGGAGAGAGCAATATTATAAGAAACTATAGCCTCATCAACGGAGTTATAAGACAAAGTGGAGAAAAGAGGTGATGAAACAATAGTAAAGAGAGCTAATGGATCAATAGCATGAAGATAACTAAAAATCTCCAGGAACAAGCAGGAATGAGTCCTCACATATGGGTACGTCGGTACCGACGGAGCCTGCGCGGGAACGCTCCCCAGCTTCCCAAAAAGGAAAGCTTTTGGGAGCATCCCACAGCGCCTGCGCGCTGCCTTCCCGCCTTTCCTAACCAACTCTCCTCAGTACTTCTTTTCCGCGGAGCCAGCAGGTCGTGTTCCTGTCACCGCTGAAGAAGTTCTTTATTTTAATTTATTTCTTTGGTCGCGTGTCTGCCTTCCCCGACGCCGGACCGGTACCGCCGGTCTTTTCTTTTCTTTCTAAAAAAAAAAAAATATATATTTTTCCTCACTTGGTGTATTTTTCTTCTTAGGCCTCCAGGCCCACAAGAAATTTTTCCCTCATGGAAAAACCAGCCTCCGGGTTCAAAAAATGCACTAAGTGTAGCGGTACAATTTCTGTTACAGATACCCATGAATGGTGTCTTAAATGTTTGAGGCCTGAACACTCCATTCCGGATTGCCAGTCCTGCTCTCTAATGTCTAAACGAGGGTTACAGAACCGAGCAGCCAAGCTCCATGTGCTGTTCCCACGGATGCACCGGCGGTGGCATCGACATCTTCCAGGTCTTCCTCTCCTGATGGGTCTCAGGTAACCAAACATACTCCTAGCAGGTCCTCGAAGGGCAAATCTCCCTCTAAGCATCGAGATGCCTCTGGGCTTGCCCTCGAGGATCCTGCCCCAGCCAAACAACCCCGGCGGGAAGCTCCGGCTTCCAAAGCTCCTCCTATGGAATTACAGGTTGACATCGATGGCACGGCCTCGACCGATCACCTGTTAGACTGCTCTGGGGTACCGGCACAATCTCCCGGTACCGACATCCAGGCAGTTGTGACGTCCATGGATCACACTGTTCAATCCATGCAGCAGGCTGTAATGGCTTTCATTAAGGCTGCGATGCCGACGGTATCGCGAGTTCCGTTGTCGGTACCGGTGCCGGTACCGGTACCAGCGCCGATACCGGTACCGATTGCATCGACATCGGCCAGGATACCGACTCCGGCTCCCTGTCCAGGGCTATTTCTCGGTACCGATCCGGTACCGGGGACGCCCGATGTCGGTACCGATCGATACGCGTATCGTTCGTTGGAAGCGGGCAGACAATACTTCGATTCTTCTGATGATTCTGATTCATCAGATGACTCCCCTGAAGTATCCATTACCCTTCCTGAGGAGCCTGCTTCTCCAAAAAGGAGAATGTCTCCTCCAGAAGATTTGTCCTTTCAAGACTTCATGATAGAAGTGGCTAAAGGACTCTCTATTTCAGTAACCTCTGAAACAGAGCCTAGAGCAAAAAAATTAGATATTTTAGGATACTCTAAGACTCCCATGAACATATGATTGACTTATGGGAGACTCCTCTCACCCTTTCTCCTCATTCTCGCAGATTGGACACTATGTACCGTGTCCCTCCTTGTCCTGGATTTCAGAAAACCCAGCTTCCTCACCATTCCATTGTGGTGCAGTCAGCCATGAAAAGGATAAAGAGTACCAAAAGACACTCTTCTGCTCCTCCAGGAAGAGAATGCAGGACCTTGGATGCTTTTGGTAGGAAAATCTTCCAAGCCAGCATGCTTATTGCCAGAATCAACTCATATAGTCTTTATATGAGTATGTTTCTAAAGGAAATTGCACTAAAGCTGCACAACTTTCTCCCTTTTCTTCCAGAGTACAAAAGGGATGAATTCCTCCTTTTGCTTAAGCATAGTCAAGACATTTCAAAGTTTTCCAACAGGGCAGCCTTTGACTCCTTTGAAGAAGCCAGCAGAACCTCAGGCATTGCCATAGCTGCTCGCAGAATTGCTTGGCTCCAGGCTTCTGATCTAGAGCCCTGGGTTCAAGATGGCTTAGGAAATCTGCCCTGTACAGGTGAAAATCTCTTTGGCAAAGAGTGGCAAATAAAAGCCACTCAAATGGGTGCAGAGAATTCTGCTCTGGATAGACTTTCCAAGTCAACCTCCATTCCAGCCAAGCAAAAATCTTTCAAAAAGTCTTTTTACAAAAGGAGCAGATTTCCTTCCACTTCTGGCCAACAATCTTCTACAGGTCGCTTTGCTACTAAGCATCAGCAACCTAAACAGGCCAGGCCTAGACCTGCAGGGGCTGCTACAACCCAGCAGTCCCAACCCCCTCAGGGTTTTTGACTTGATACTAGAGAACTTAACCTTTCTGGCTCTACAACAGCCAGAGCCTCTCACCATTCCAGGAAGGTTAACTCATTTTGCTCCCAGATGGGAGCAAATCACATCAGAGCAGTGGACCCTCTCCATCATAAGAGAGGGCTACAAACTTCATTTCTCAGACCTTCCTCCCTACACCATGGTGAGACACTTCAGTTCTCCCACACTGCTCCTCGACCTTCTGGATCAGGAGGTGACTACCCTTCTGGCCCAGAGGGCCATAGAAGTTCCTCTTCTTCAACAGGGGTCAGGGTTTTACTCCCCCTATTTTCTCATTCCAAAGAAAACAGGGGGATACAGACCCATTCTAGATCTCAGAGAATTGAACAAATTCCTATGCAAGGAGAAGTTCAAGATGCTTTCTCTAGGCACTCTCCTTCCATACCTGCAGAGTCAGGATTGGCTTTGTTCTCTAGATCTCAAGGATGCGTACACTCATATACTCATCCATCCATCTCACAGAAAATTCCTACGTTTTCTGTTCCAGGGAAAACATTACCAATACAGAGTGCTTCCTTTCGGTCTAGCCTCTGCTCCAAGAGTGTTCACCAAATGCATGGCAATAGTTGCTGCATTTCTACGCACTCTGGGAATATTTGTCTTCCCATACCTGGACGACTGGCTCATCCGAGCTCCATCTCAGTCAGAAGCCCAGATTTCCCTGGACCGCACAAGGCGCATCTTCAGTATCTGGGACTTGTGGTAAACCTCCCAAAGTCTCAGCTCACCCCTACTCAGTCCCTAGAATTCATAGGGGCCTGGTTGGATACCACTACTGCAAGGGCCTACCTTCCTCAGGCCCGTTGCCAATGTCTAGTGCAGTTAGCCTCCCAGATTCAGTCAAAGAACCACTTAACTGCCCGGGAGATGCTACAACTACTAGGCCACATGGCTTCCACAGTCCATGTGGTACCCTATGCTCGCCTACACATGAGAGCAGCTCAATGGACTTTGTCCACACAGTGGACTCAAGCATCAGGAGCTCTCTCAGACCAAATAGCAACCTCCAAACGTCTCTTTTGGTCTCTCCAATGGTGGATGTCCACTCAAAATCTGTTGCTGGGGTCCCCCTTCCAACAGTTGCTGCCCCAAGCAACCCTCACAACAGATGCCTCCCAAACAGGTTGGGGAGCTCATCTACAAGACCTCTCCACCCAAGGCACTTGGTCCCTACAGGAGACCTCTCTTCATATCAACCACTTGGAACTTCGAGTAGTGTTCCTAACTCTCAAGGTCTTTCACACCCTCCTCAGCTACAAGACAGTCCTCATTCATACGGACAATCAAGTAGCCATGTTTTACATAAACAAGCAAGGAGGAACTGGCTCTCTGTCGCTTTGCAACGAAGCTCTAAGATTATGGGCCTTCGCCAGAGAGCATCAAATCCATCTCCTGGCAGTATACCTCCCAGGGATCCAAAACTCTTGGGCAGACAGACTCAGTCGAGTTCTGCTTCCACACGAATGGTCCCTGCACATGGATCAGGTACTCAGAATCTTCCAGGAATGGGGAACCCCGGACATAGACCTCTTTGCAAGTCCGTGGAATGCCAAACTTCCCCGGTTCTGTTCCAGAATTCCGTGTCAGAGAGCTCTGGCCAAGGATGCCTTCCGCCTTCATTGGGGTCAGGGCTTCCTGTATGCCTTTCCACCCATTCCTTTGATTCCCAAGACTCTGTTCAAACTCCAGAGGGATCAAGGATCTATGATCCTCATAGCTCCACGCTGGCCACGCCAAGTGTGGTACCCTCTACTTCTGCATCTCTCCCAAGCCCCCTCCCTGGACTTGGGAACTGCTCCAGACCTTCTGTCTCAGGAGGAGGGGACTTTGTGGCACCCAAACCCCAAGTCCCTTCACCTCAGAGCTTGGTTACTGAAGGCCTAGACCTTCAAGACTTCAATCTTTCTCAGCAAGTGAAGGATATCCTCCATGCTTCCAGAAAACCTTCCACCAGGCGTTCCTATGCTTTTAAGTGGAAAAGATTTTCCATTTGGTGTGCTCAAAAGGGTCTCGACCCTCTATCACTACCTTTGAATTCTCTATTGGAATATCTCCTGCATCTCTCCAATGCAGGCCTTAAAATGAATTCAGTAAGAGTCCATTTGAGTGCTATTGCAGCATCCCTTAAGCCTCTCAATGGACAACCTATTTCCTCTCATCCTCTTATTGCAAGATTCATGAGAGGCCTAACTTTAACTAAACCTCCCATCCGACCTCCTCCGGTGGCATGGGACTTAAACTTGGTTTTTGGTCAGCTTATGAAGCCACCTTTTGAACCCTTAGCCACTACCTCCTTGAAATTTCTTTCCTGGAAGGTTATTTTCCTTATTGCAATCACTTCTGCTCGCTGCATCAGTGAACTGCAGGCCTTAGTGGCTAACCCACCTTATATAAGGTTCCATCATGATAAGGTAGTCCTTAGGACAAATCCTCACTTTATGCCTAAAGTGGTCTCACCTTTTCATCTTAATCAAGAGGTATATTTAGCTGTCTTTTTTCCAGCTCCTCATGCATCCAGTGCAGAGAGGAACCTTCATACCCTAGATTGTAAAAGAGCTCTTGCTTTTTACTTGCACAGGACACAGCAACATAGAAAGTCTTCCCAGCTTTTTGTTGCTTTTGATCCTTCTCATTTAGGACTTCCAGTCTCTAAAAGAACACTGTCCAATTGGATTGCTCAGTGTATTTCTTTTGCTTACCAGAGTAAGAACCTTTCTCTGGAGGGCCATGTCACACAGCTCACAATGTGAGGGCCATGGCCACCTCTATGGCTCATCTTCATTCTGTGTCCATCGATCAGATCTGTCGAGCAGCCACCTGGGCCTCGGTTCATACCTTCACAGCCCATTACTGTTTGGACAAGGACTCCCGCCGGGATGCCTTGTTTGGTCAGGCTGTCCTCAGACACCTGTTCCATTCTTGAACAACTCCTGCCCTCCTTCCCTGAATGGATGCCTGAGATCCATAGGAAGACGAGGAACCCTTCAGGGTCTCATACCCTTGGGGATCTCCCAGGCATCTTAGCTAGGGAGTCCCCATATGTGAGGACTCATTCCTGCTTGTTCCTGGAGATAGCACAGTTACTTACCTGTAACAGGTGATCTCTGGGAACAGCAGGAATTAGTCCTCACAACCCTCCCACCTCCCCTAGGAGTTGTATCTCTCTCTCTCTTTCCTTTCCTCTCTCTCTATTGTCTCAGCTTTAAACTCGAACTGAGGAGAGTTGGTTAGGAAAGGCGGGAAGGAAGCGCGCAGGCGCTGTGGGATTCTCCCAAAAGCTTTCCTTTTTGGGAAGCTGGGGAGCGTTCCCGCGCAGGCTCCGTCGGTACCGATGTACCCATATGTGAGGACTAATTCCTGCTGTTCCCAGAGATCACCTGTTACAGGTAAGTAACTGTGCTAGATAAGAGGAGACTGGGTGAGATTGAGGTGGGCAGTGATGAAGAGTGAAGCTAAGCAGGTGATGGTCAAATAAGGGAAGAATTGAGATATGGAAATTAGAGGTTAAACATTTAGGGCCCGATTCTGTCCCGGAAGTAGATCTCCTTTTTCGTCCGGGCTGAGCTGGACATACAAAGGGGATCAGAATCGCAAACAGGCATGTACGTGCAGGACAGGGCTGCGATTCAGTCCCGGCCTGCATGTACATACCCTGCCCGACTAACTCGGGGCATTCAAATGGAGCCATGGTGTCATGTTGCCATGGCACTGTGGCTCCATTTAAAAGCTGCGATGCTGGCCGCCTGCAAAAAGAGTTAATTCCCCGCAGCCCTGCCCCCGATCCGGCCTCCTAAGGGTAGGGTCGAGCTGCGGGGAATTAACTCTGGGCCCCCCCCAGCCCCATCCGTGCCCCAATGATGACAACAAACGATGGCCATCTTGCCGACCCTGGACGTACATGGCCGACATTAGAATCGGCCCTGTATGTCCAGGGCTGCTGACCACCCACTGCCCACCCACTCTCCGCCCCCAGTCCGCCTCTTCCTCGCCCCCGACTAACTTCCCTGCACAACCGGCAGGGAAGTTAGTCGGGGCCTGCAGCCACCATGAATAACGGGGATAGACATCCCGTTGGGACGTCCATCCCCGCTATTTGTGGTTCAGAATGACCCCGTTAGAGAAGAAAAAAGGTTAAGGCAATGGCCATGCCAATGAGTGGGGGCAGAAGAGCAAAGTTGAAGGTTGAATGAGGAAGTAAGAGAGAGAACTTTGGAAGCAAAGGGGTCAGAAGGGTTATCAACATGAATGTTAGTCATCAAGAATAAAGGAAGGGGAAGAAGAATCGAGAATTAGGGAAAGTGGAGTGGAGGAGTGGCCTAGTGGTTGGGGCAAGGTACTTCAGGCCGGAAGGTCAGGGGTTCAAATCCCACTAGAGGACAGCAACCTTGGGCCGGAAGGATTGGGGTTTCTAGTCCCACAGGTGCTCCTTGTGGTCTTGGGCAAGCCACTTAACCCTCCATAGCCCATGTTCCCTGTAAAATAGTTATCTCCAAGTTATAATGCCCTGTTCAATGTAATTTCAGTTTGTTCAATGTAAACCGCACTGATGCAGAATAGCACGGTATATAAGAGAATGTAAATAAATAAATAAAGCCATGAGTCAAAGTCAGAGAGAAAGGTAGAGGTGGAGTTGTCAGGTGGTCTATAGATGGCAGCTATTCAGAGAGGTAATGGATTAAAGAGGCGCATGGAGTGGACTTCGAAGGAGGAAAAGGGGTGAGACAGGTAGAGGGAGGGGTTGAAATTGGCAGGAAGGAGAAAGTAGGAACGCCACACTACCGTAGGCAGTGGCACGAAGAGTGTGCGAGAATGGGTAGCCACACTGAGAGAGGGCAGCGACTGAGGCAATGTCATCGGGTGGATCCATGTTTCAGTAAGAGCATTTGAAAAGAGTTAGAAATGAAGAGATCATGGGTAAAGGAGAGTTTATTAGCTATGGAATGAGCATTCTATAAGGCACAAGAAAAGGGAGAGAGAAGTGGAATATGGATGAGATTAGAGTGTTTGAGTGAGGAGCAGGAGTGAGAGAAAAGTCTAGGGGGACCAGGGTTAGGATTAATGTCACCAGATGAAAGAAGGAGAAGGAGGAGAGGAGTGTGAGGCAGAGAGGAGACAGAACGGTGGAAATGAGGATGAGGTGTGGTTTTTTTTTTTTTTTAATTGTTTTGTTTATAAGAATTTTACATTTATACAGTAAATTTACAGTATAAAGAAATACTAAAAGTAACAGGAAAAATATTATAAAGCAAACATAAAAGTACTTCAGCCCACGTTTCAAGGAAAACGTACATCTAAATACAAGAAATATACCCAATTAAGGAAAAAGAAAGCAAGGGAAATTTTACCCACAAGGGGGAAGATCCCTAGCCTACTAGACAGTCTGGTGGGCCTACTCCCTTACCCTAGCTGAAAACAAATAGAGGAAATCGGTGAAACTTGGGAAGTCAATGTGCCTTTTCCCGTTCAAGAATCCATTTTTCCAATTCTAAAGATGACAAAAATACAAATTTATCATACCCCAAAGTAACACAGCATTTACAAACTATCTTAAAAAAAGTCGCCCCTAAAGCAAGGATTCTAGCTTTAAATGCAAGAAAATCTTTTCTACGCAGCTGTTTAGAGTGCGCTATATCAGGGAAAATTGACACCCTGTCCCCACAAAATTGTATTTCTTTTTTTTTTAAATATGCTTTAAGGATAGCAATCTTGTCTTCCTTAGAGGCCAAGATTACTAATAGAGTAAACCTAGATGAATTATCATCTTGTGTATCTTCCAAGAAAGCAGTCAAATTGAATTTATTAGGAGCCGAAAGGACATCCCCTTCCTCATCCACCACAGCAGACGCAATTTTAGAAGAAAGATAGTAACATTTTATAACAGAAATAGTCAGCCTGCGGTAGAAGAAGAGTGTCCTTAAGGTACTTCCGAAACAAAATCAAGGGGGACAACATAGAGCAAGCAGGAAAATTAAGTACCCTTAAATTCTTGGACCGCGACTGATTCTCTAGATTCTCAAGTTTCTGATGTAAAATAAAACTATCCTTCACATTAGCTGATTGAAACTCGGCAAAAGATTTAACTTGAATATCTATATTCAAAACCACAGAGCTCAAGGCTCCAACCAGACAATCTAATGCTTGAAACTTAACTGTATCCTTAGTAAATTGACAAAGCAAGGGAACAGTCTCAGTGAGAATACGTTCCGTACGAGATACATTTTGCCATACATCCAGAAGAGAAATTGTGGATATCAGAGAGTCCTTAATGGGAATAGCGGGCTCCTTCCATGAGACCGCCCTGGGGATCTCACTGTCCCATTGGAGACTCACACCAGTCTGAGGCACATTAGACAACTCCAAAAACCCTGGGGGAAGCGGAGGAGTTCGCTCTACTTAGCTCAAACTCGCTCCCTCGGACAAGGGTAGAAAGGGCACAGTACCTGAATCCTTTGACTGCAGCGTGGAAATCACATGCTTATCAATAGCTCCCGCTTGAGATATGTCCACCAAAAGTGTCTTTTTTCTTTTTCCGCCAGGCATTACCGCTCTCTAACCAGGCCTGCTCTTACCATGCTCCTAAGGGGCTCAGAAGGGGTGTATAATGCCCCTTTAGACACTCCCCTTAGGAAACGCACACAAAGAGAGCCGACGGCAGAGTGCCATAGTAATGCAGCAGAACTTTTATCAGGGCTGGAAGATGACGTCAGCTGGGCTGCCCCACACAGGTCGGAGGATCTCACCACCGGCGCTCTCAGCCTCCGTGGGAACCAGACTGCAGAATGGACGCTCCCAGCTGAAAAACCCTGCAAAGGTCTTTTATCAGGGCCGGAAGATGACGTCAGCTGGGCTGCCCCACACAGGTCGGAGGATCTTACCACCAGCACTCTCAACCTCCGCAGGAACCAGACTGCAGAATGGACGCTCCCCGAGGATGAGGTTGTTTAACAGAGAAGGGAGATGGAGAATGAGAGGAAGAAAAAGGTGAAATTCAAGAGCTGAGGAAAGGGAGGAAGATAAGGGGAGGAGAAATGAGAAAGGTAGAGAGAGGGAGTTTTGATTTGAAGGTGAGAGAGGAGAAGATTAGGGAATGCCAGAAAAAGAAAGAAAAATGGTATGGAGCCATAAGAAATGGAGGTGAAAATCCAACCTAAGAAGGGAGAAGGTAAAAATTCAGATAAAATGTAAAAGCAATTAGTATCTAAATAAAACAGTACAAAATACTTAATTTATAATAAGATTAAGTAAATAAAATGACAGACAGGAAGAAAATTGATGCCTTTGAATTATGGTGCTGGCGGTGAATACTGTGTATACCATGGACTGCCTGAAGAACAAACCAGTCGGTACTAGAGGAGATCAAACCTAAGCTTTCTTTAGAAGCTCAGATGACAAGACTTCGACTTTCATACTTTGGACACATTATGCGAAGAGAGAGATCATTAGAGAAAGACATCATGCTTGGCAAGGTAGAAGGTCAACGCAAAAGAGGAAGGCCAGCAATGAGATAGATCGATACAATAACAGCAGCTATGGATACCAGTCTGTCAACAATGAGCCGCCTGACTGAAGACCGAACACAATTTAGGATAGCTATCCAGAGGGTCGCCATGAGTCGACTCCGACTCGACGGCACTTAACAACAACAAATAAAATAAAATACCGTACTATTTGTGGGCAGTCTGTTCTGTTATGAGTCAGAAGATTGTCAGGTACATAAAGTGTTGGGCAAGGTTGTAAGATACAGCCGGGCCTCAGCAAGTAAGTTTATGCACAGCTAGCAGCCTTTATTCCGTTTTACTCCCTGCTAGAGTTTTACTCTCTCAGCATGATAACTGTCAATATATTCCTCATTTATATGTGCCAGGCACAGTCCCCATAGGCCACAGCTTCGGCCTCTCCTCTTTTGCCTTCTGGCATCTCAAACCTCCCAGGCAGCTGCTGGAGCAGAAAACCCTGAGGCACGTCAGCATCGACCACATGGTAGGCCTTTTACATGCCAGGCCTCCTACATGCCAGACCGCCACACAGGAATCTGCCGATCGGCTTCAAAACCGAAAGAAGGCACAATGAAACAAATGAAACAGTCAGCAAGATCCGCCTGGAAGGCAGATAGTAAAAAAGCGCTGTCTCTTCTCAGCACGTGTTGAGAGCAGCCGCAGTAAATAGTCTTAGTTTTCATCTGTTAACACCGTTCCTACCTGGCTGCTGGTATGACTAGGCTGACAGTCCGTAAGGTCGCAGCTCAAGGAATTGGTGATGATACAAATGGGAACCTGGCAATATATTGATGCCCCGTAGAGCTGAAAGGAGGGCTGCCCAATCCAACAAAGACTCATCAGACAGAGCCAGAGACAGTTTCAAAGGGGAGTCAGGCAGTCACAGAGCATGTGCGATTATGCAGGCCTGCTCACGCTTGCTCCTTTGTCGGGGGCTGCTGGAGTAAACTGTAAGTCTCTCTTGCTGCGTCATAGCTTATAGTGTCAAAGGATTTGTTGGATCTTGGCAATAGGGAGCCTTTCTCTTCACCTAACGGACAAGAACTTGGCCTGTTGATGTTGGCGGTTCTCTTCCTTAATATACTTGCTCACGAGCACACAAACAAGCTCTACATAGCCTCCACAGATGGCAGACACTAGTTAGCAGGGCAGATTGTGAACAATCTTATGCTTATGCTTTCTTATGCTTCCTATCCCTTCACCATCCTGAGTTTTCTCTGTTGCTGACCCTGTTCCTCTCTTGGCTGAAATCTCGTGATAACAGCTACACTGTGTGACTTTGGCCTGGCAGGGAACAGCTCCCGGGCCCGCAGCAAACCAAGGGCAAAGGCAGCGCAGCAAACACAATGAAATAAGTTTGCTGCTGCTGTCACCGCTGCATTGGGGAGGGGGTGCCACACAAAGTTGGGGCCCCTACACAGGGCGACGTGCCACAGCTGCAACAATGGGGGGCCTTCAACAAAATTTTGCTTGGGGCCCCTCACTGTAACTTATGCCACTGGTAGAAGATCAAAAATTAGGGCTTTCTATTTGAACCACTGGGAGGATCTGATCTCCTCCACGAGATGAGGATGGCTTTCCTAGCTAAAAATAATACTTTTTAGGTACAAACTGTTTATTGATCATGCAGTTGAAATATAAGTTGACATTCTATAATGTACATCAATGCTGCAGTTTCTTATAGCCCAATTCAGTAAACAAAACAGCTCTAACACTTATGTTCAATTTTCGTTTCCAGCTTCAGTGGGTAGAACCTTGATTTCTATTTTCTCCCTTCCCTCCCAGCCTCTCGCCCTTCCCAGTTCCATTCCTCCTCCTTATAGGTTTCCTTTACTGTAGTTATTGTGGCTTGGAGGATGCAGTGGGAAAGAGAGGGTCCCCTGCCCCCCCCCCACCCCTCCGTTCATAGATATTGTTAGCTATCATACGATAACTGCATGTCGAGGGATGTCTATTCCTCCAACTCCCCTCAGGCCCAGGCCTTTGTTTCTCCTGGGATATTGGTTCGCACCTGTGCCTTTTATGTCCTCCCCTTCACTCCTTCCCCTTTCCCCTCCCACACTTCAGGTACCCATGTGGACCTTCCTTCACATCCATTCCATGCATTCATTCACAGTGATTTAATACTCTACTCCATGCCCGGGGCCACAGAGACTGAACGTATGATTCCCATGTTGCCATAAATTTTGCCCATCTTTTTACATCTCCGTGTGCCTTCTCCTGCTCCATAAGCATGAGGTCATAGATACTATTCTTCCAGTGCTGGTAAGACTGTCCCTCTTTTGTTAACCACATTTGCATTATCACTTTATGGGCCACCAAAAAAGCCAGCTGTCTCCAAATATGATTCCCTTCATTCAGGTCCTCTTCTGGCGACCAAATATCTAATATGGCTGAAACAGGTCTAACTGTTTATTTATTTAGCAATGCTTATATACCGCTTTTTACTGGGTCAAAGCAGTGTACATTCAGGTATGGTATATATTTTCCTTGTTGCCGAAGGGCTCACAAACTACATTTTGTACCTGAGGCAACGGAGGGTTAAGTGGCTTGCCCAAGGCCACAAGGAGCGCCTGTGGGACTAGAAACCCCAGTTCCTCCGGCCTGAAGTTCCTGTCCTCCAGTGGGATTTGAACCCCCAGCCCTCCGGCCTGAGGCAACTTGTCCCAACCACTAGGCCACTGAAACTCCCCGAATATCACTCGGTACATCTCTCCAAAATTTCTTAATCACAGTACAGTGACATAGCATATGCCCCAGAGTCGCTGAGGACGCATCGCATCTAGGACATGCATCAGTTGATGCCAGCCCTGCCTTCCATGCGCGGTGCGGGGCGCAGTATATTCTCCATAGAAGCTTGAATTGCAAGTCATGTAGGGTCACAGATGTGATCAGTCTTGGGATATCCCCCAGCGCATTTAAGAGGTCCTCACTCAACACCTCTTTTCCCAATTCACTCTCCCAAGCCGACACCAGTCCACCCTCGTCTACCTCTTGTGCCAAGCCTACCAAGACCTGGTGTAGGTATGTGATGCGGACCCTACGATCCCCACCCATGAGTACCTCTTCCATGTGGGAACACATGCTGAACTCCAGGGCTGCTTTTGGTAGCTCCGGATCTGCAGATAAGAGAAGATATGGTTGTCAGATATCCCAAAACGCTGTCTAAGTGCAGGGAAGGAAAGTGGGACCCCCGACTCTTCCACCACCTGTTCAATGCCCCAGTCGTTCCCATTGCTCAAAGACTGAACTCCCAATTCCATGGACAAATGCACCATTTCCGCGCAAGGGCAGATATGGAGAAGCATCACATTGTATTAATCTACAGATGTATTGCCATGCAGTGTGGGCTGAGTGAACCATTACATTCCTTTGTGTTTACATAAGAACATAAGATACGCCATACTGGGTCAGACCAAGGTCCATCAAGCCCAGTATTCTGTTTCCAACAGTGGCCAATCTAGGTCATATGTACCTAGCAGTTTCCCCAAGAGACACAAGTTCCACAATGCTTGTACTGGGTCAAGCATTGATATCTTCGGTCACTTCTTAATAATGGTTTATGGACCTTTCCTCCAGGAACTTGTCCAAACCTTTTTTAAACCCAGCTACACTAACAGCCTTTACTACATCCTCCGGTAACAAATTCCAGAGTTTGATTACACGTTGAGTGAAAAAATATTTTATTTTATTAGTCTTAAATAGTTTACCCTGTAGCTTCATTGCATGTCCCCTAGTCTTCCTATATTCTGATAAGGTAAACAATCGATCTACGTTTACCCGTTCCACTCCGTTCATTAATTTATAGACTTCTATCATATCTCCCCTCAGCCGTCTCTTTTCCAGGTTAAAGAGCCCTAACCTTTTTAGCCTTTCTTCACAGGAGTATCCTTCCATCCCCTTTACCATTTTGGTGGCTCTTCTCTGTACCTTTTCTAAAATCGCTATATCCTTTTTAAGATACGGCGACCAGAATTGCACACAATATTCAAGGTGCGGTCTCACCATGGAACAATATAGAGGCATTATAATATCTTTTATTTTATTTTCCATTCCTTTCCTTATCATACCTAGCATTCTATTTGCTCTCTTGGCCGCCACTGCACACTGGGCCGAGGGTTTTAACATGGTATCCACAATGACGCCTAAATCTTTTTCCTGGGTGGTGGTTCCTAATGTGGAACCTTGCATCGTGTAACCATAGTTTGGGTTGTTCTTCCCTAGGTGCATAACCTTGCACTTGTCCACATTAAATTTCATCTGCCATTTTGATGCCCAGTCTTCTAATTTATCAAGATCCTCTTGCAATTTTTCACAATCCTCTTGGGTTTTAACAACTTTAAATAGTTTTGTGTCATCTGCAAATTTGATAACCTCACTCGTTATTCCACTTTCCAGGTCATTTATGAATATGTCAAAAAGCAGCGGACCCAGCACAGATCCCTGGGGTACACCACTATTCACCTTTCTCCATTGGGAAAATTGGCCATTTAGCCCTACCCTCTGCTTTCTATCTTTTAACCAGTTCTTGATCCACAATAGTACACTGCCTCCTATCCCATGACTCTTTAGTTTTGCCAAAAGTCTCTGATGAGGGACCTTGCCAAAGGCTTTCTGAAAGTCCAGATACACAATATCAACCGACTCACCTTTGTCCACCTGTTTATTCACTCCTTCAAAAAAACATAACAGATTAGTAAGACAAGATCTTCCTTGTCTAAAGCCATGTTGGCTGTCTCCCATTAGGTTGTGACTATCTACATGCTGAGTAATTTTATTCTTTATGATGGTTTCTACCATTTTTCCCGGTACTGACGTCAGGCTCACCGGTCTGTAGTTTCCTGGATCACCCCGGAACCCTTTTTAAAAATTGGTGTTACATTGGCGATCCTCCAATCTTCAGGTATTAGAGATGATTTTAATGATAGTTCACAGATTACTGATAGCAGTTCTGCAATCTCATATTTCAGTTCTTTCAACACCCTTGGATGTATACCATCCGGCCCAGGTGATTTGCTACTCTTCAGTTTATCTTTAGGGCAACCTAATTTGGTTATCTATGTGTAAAATATATAGTAAGTGGTTTGGAGCTGCTATAGCTTGATCCCACTCTGTAGGAGTACAATCTGCCAGATCTCAGAGCCAGTCCCTCATGTGCCGTAGTGCACATGCCATATTATACCTCCGAATATCCGTGAATCCCATTCCCCCCCTGTACCCACGCTCTCTGCATAACCACCAGCTTTATTATTCATGGTCTACATTCCTGCCACAGTAAAATATTGATCTGCCTTTCCATTTGTCGTAAATCTTTCTTTTTCAGCACCAGAGGAAGCGTCTGGAGCATATATAGCCATTTCAGGAAGATGAGCATTTTAAAAAGTGCTATCCTGCCTCCCAATGATAAAGGGAGATCTCACCAGTATTGGACTCGCTTCTTGACATCCTCCAGGAGGCTTGTGATTTTTATATTGTAAAGATCTGCGAGCTTGGCCGGGAGGTAAATTCCTAAGTATTTGAACTATCCTTCAGTTCACTTAAATGAGAATAGTTTGTTACATCGCTGGTGAAGGGAGGGATCCAGCAGAAGCACCTTGGACTTATCCAGATTTAATTTAAATCCCAATAACTTGTCATATGTATGTATGAGCGTTAACAGTGCTGGTAGACTCTTTTTCAGGGTTTTCTAGGTGTACTAACAGGTTGTGAAGGCCGCCACCCGGAATTCCTCCATCCCTTTTTGGGTCCCTTTCAGATCCATAGCCATGCGGATGCGGCACAGTAGGGGCTCTAATGTCAAAACAAATAGTAACGGCGAAAGGGGGCACCCCTGTCGCGTGCCTCGTCTAAGAGGGAAATCTGATGTCAGCTGGCCATTGATCATCAATGTGTCTTGAGGATTGGAGTATAGCAGCCAAACCACCTCCACAAAGAAACCTCTAATGCCAGTTGTTTCCAAGACTTGGTACATGAACCCTCAGTTCACCCAGTCAAAAACCTTCTCGGCATCAAAACTAACCAGCACAGATGACCGGGATTCCTGGAGGCTACCGCACATAGAGCTGAGCACTCTCCTAACTCCCACTGTAATACTTCTGCCCTGAACAAACCCCACTTGACTATCGTGGATTAACTCGGGCAAACATACCGCCAACCTGTCTGCGAGTATCTTAGCCATTATCTTTATGTCTACATTTAACAACGAAATCAGTCAGTATGATCCCGCTATTAGAGGGTCTCGGCCCGGCTTAGGCAAGACTGTAATCAACGCCTTGTTAGATTCAAAGGGAAAGCTACAATGGGCTATCATATAAGAGTAGTATTCCATTAGCGGCAATACTATTTTAGCTATCATTACTTTATAAAATTTGCTGCGGAATCCATCTGGGCCTGCAGCACGTCCCATTTTCAAGCCTTTTATCGTCTGCTGTACTTCCAAGGGTGTAATAGGGCCATTCAACTCGGCTATTTGCTCCTCTGTCAGCACAGGAAGCCCACACTCGTCCACAAACCACTTCCCTTCATGCCCCGGGTCAGCCTTCTCTTGGTATAAAGAGTGGTAGAAGTCACTGAAAACCTTTTCCACCCCAGCCATTGACTGTTGTAGGTTCCCCTTTACCATCTCGCATAGCTCCCACATATCGTGGCCCATCTCCAGTCAGCGACGAGAGGAGTTCACCTGCTCTATTACCAAATCTGTATAGCCGGTAGTGATAATAGAAGAGAGATTTCTTTGCTCTTTGATGGATAAGTGAGTTTAACTCCACCTGTATCTCGTGTATCGCACTTCGGTATCCTCTTCAAGGATGGTGCTGCCAGCTTTCGTCTTACCTCCCTCAGTGCGCGCTCCAGTTGCATAATCTTTTATTTTTTACCGCCTGGCTGCCACATATCCAATTATCTCCCCACATTGCTGCCTTTCCAGCCTCCCAAAACAAGGCCAGCTCTGTTACGTGTTGGGCATTGTTTAAAGCATAGTCCTCCCATTTCGCCCACAGGAAGGGCCCAAAATGGAGGTCCCCTGTAACTTTCATGGGAAGGTGTCACAGCTGTGCTTCCTTCCATTCCCCCCAAGTTACTTCCAACGTCATGATAGCATCATCAGATATTATGATTGGTCCTATATCCACCTGTGTAACCTGTTTAAATAGGCTGGCCGAGATTAGAAAGTAATCAATGTGGGACCACGTACCGTGTGCCCGCGAGAGATGTGTGAAATCCCTTTCGCTCGGGTGGAGTACATGCCAGATATCCAACAAATCATGTCCATCACATATACCCTGGGTTCTGCATGTTTGACGTTGATCTTTATAGAGGTCTATAAATGAATGAATGGAATGGAACGGGTAAACGTAGATTGTCATCAGAATATAAAAAGACTAGGGGACATGCAGTGAAGCTACAGGGTAACCTATTTAAGACTAATAAGAGAAAATATTTTTTCACTCAACGTGTAATCAAACTCTGGAATTTGTTACTGGAGGATGTAGTAAAAGCTGTTAGTGTAGCTGGGTTTAAAAAAGGTTTGGACAAGTTCCTGGAGGAAAGGTCCATAAACCATTATTGAAAGGGACCCAGGATATCACTGCTTGACCCAGTACAAGCATTAAGGAACCTATGTCTTTTGGGGAGACTGCTAGGTACTTATGACCTAGATTGGCCACTGTTGGAAACAGGATACTGGGCTTGATAGACCTTGGTCTGACCCAGTATGGCATATTTTATGTTCTTAAGTAGTCTGTGATCTATCCATTGAGCGCTCCAGTGCACAGTTAGTCTTTAGCCAATAACAAGGGTTTATCTCCCACAGCACTTAAACATTTCTCGAAGTCCTGATAAAAGGAAGCTTCATAGGTATTCGGGGCATAAACAGAGCCGAGAGCTACCCAGGTACCCATGAGTTTTCCTTCAACTAATACATATCTGCCCATCGGGTCTGAGTATACACCTATACCTTTGGCTATCAAGATAGTAACCCCTGCTTTCTTGCCTATTGTCGTGGCCCCGTACACGTGCCTCACCCATCCCAGTCTCCATTTACTGTGTTCTATCTCTGGCTGGTGAGTTTCCTGGATTAAGGCAATGTCAGTATGGCGAGCACGTAGCTGCTGTAGTAGCTTGTATAGTTTTATGGGTGTATCCTCTCCGCACACATTCCACAAGGCCATATGTAGATCCTTACCCATTATCCCAGATCCTTTCTGGCTTCTCCAACAGGATATCTCTTAGCTTATTTTTGCAGAGTAGGCCCCCCCAGCCTAGGGCCAACTCCACTGTTTCCATCCATTCTCTGAAATCCCAGGACAGTCTTCTATGTTCCACTCTCCATTCGTCCACCTCCTGTTTTCCAATCCAATAGTTCCATATGGGTCCCTCCACCCTCCCCTCCCCCTCCCCTGTCCAAATTATCCTTACACTTTCCCTCCCCTTGCTATGTTTCCTACTCGTAACTCCCCACCTTCCTCCCCTCTCCTGTCTCCTATTCTTTACAATCCAACGCCCCATATTAGAGCCCACTTTCGGAGTCCCTGATGTGCTGGGGTCCCGCCTCTATCTATCTACCATTCCCCTCCTTCATTGGCAACCCTCCTCTCATAGTCCGCATCTCTGTGCAGCCGGTCAGAGGGTAGTCATCCACCCCCCAATCTCCTTGGGTCTAAGGACAAAGAGTCCTCGGGTCGAAGCCTGTCACAGGCAGGAGGAGCGGGCACTGCCCTTTGGCCATCCTGTCCTCCCATCAGCAATTCACCCCCACCCCCACCCCAATCCCATTCTCCTCATCCTCCATCTTATCTCACCCTCTTTTCTTCCAAATCTATACTTCCCCATGTATGTTCCTCCCCTTCTTTACTGACCTCCTTATTACTTGTCTTTGCTCAGCAGTGCTCCCCCCAGCCTTCCCTTTTCTTGTACAGCATTTAAATTTTATTTATTTATTTTTATTTAGACAGTTTTTGTATACTGCCTTATCCTTCAATCAAAGCGGTCACAACACAATTGGGGGATACATTTAACACGCAGGGATATGAGACACATACACTAATACTTACAGGGAACATGGGCTATGGAGGGTTAAGTGGCTTGCCCAAGACCACAAGGAGCATCTGTGGGACTAGAAACCCCAGTCCTTCCGGCCCAAGGTTGCTGTCCTCTAGTGGGATTTGAACCCCCGACCTTCCGGCCTTAAGTACCTTGCCCCAACCACTAGGCTACTCCTCCCATACCACTAGGCTACTCCTCTGTTTAAATGAAAACAACAGAGTGTAACATACCATTAAGTGAGACTGTGAGAGATTGTAAATGGATGGTTTGATCTCTCAATCCCCTCTCATCTCACAGTTCCATCACATCTTCATTATTCTGTAGTCCACCCCCTAAGGCCATTGTGCCATTATCAACATTAAACTCATTATCGACCCTCCCACCCCAGGGTGTGGCATACCGAGATGTCAAGGAGAAACACGGGGCAGGAATAGGAAAGGGAATAATGCTGTAGAAAACAAGAAAAAGGAATTAGGGAAAGGGAAAAGATAGAATGCTCCGCATTCCACACCCCTGAGCAGTCTGGCATATGCCCGGGCCCAGAAATTCAAAGTAAAAATAGTAGTTGTGGTACGGTACCAGAAAATTAAATTATTGTCTATTAGGCCTCACACTCATTCATTTTTGACCTAATTAGTCCTGTCATGGGATGGGGAGGGAGAAAGTAAATAAAGAAAAAAGAAAAAAAGCAGAAAAAGAAATATAGTACTAAAACTCATCTGCATTCCCCCCCCAGGTGCAACCTGGCTTATGCCCAATTCTAAAAAATACAGATTAAAGACATTAATGCAGTTAGTAGAAGAGAGATTAAATTGTTTACCAATAGGCTTAACTGTTCGTGTCCCAGAACGGTAGGCCCTCAGTTGGTCCTGCCATTTCCATCAAGATATTTCCCAAGAGCTCTTCTTTAGCCAATGTGTCTCTAAATGCTCAAGAGTAAGTCTTTAAATGGTATGTCTTTAACTGGTCAGTGGTTCATCTGCAGTTCATTTATTGCTCTCTGATTCTTATACATATATGTTGACCTCTGCAGTTCTCCTAGAGTTCTCAAATATGCATCTAATGTTCAATTCTTAGGGAAAGCAGTTCCTTGACTTCTCGCATCAGTCCGGCAGAGCTCCCAAGAATCTAGCCGCCTCCTCTGGAGTAGGGAAAAACCTTTGAGACCTGCAGTATTCAATGCAGAGCTTAGCAGGGTACAATAGGGAGAAGCGAAGCCCCTTAGCAATCAGGCCGTTGCACACAGTGGCATATTCCCATGCCACAGAGTAGTCTTGAAAAATTAAATAGTCCTGGGTCCCCGGTTCCCCATTCTGGCGTGCTGTGGCTGCTCGGAGGACCGCTTCCTTTTGGGCATAACTTAAGAAACCTGCTTTACCACGCGGGCCCGATTCTCTCCCTCCTCCTGCTGCTGTCCCAATCTGTGCACCCTTTCTAGAGTAATCTTCCCGTTTGTTTGTCCAGAAGGAGATGACATGCAAACCATGACTCCTGGAAGCCTCTTAATTCTTTGTCCGTGACCGTCTCCGCGATCCCCACAGTGCGTAATTTCTTCCTTCTGCCTCGATTTTCCAAGTTGTCCAGCTTCTCGTTGTGTTGCTGGATGAGGCCTTGCATGCATTCTACCTTTGCGGCCATAGTCTTGAGTATGTCCTCCGTCTCTGCAATCTGGTGCTCCACGCTATCCATCTGGGTGCCAAACTCAATCACTCCCTATACCACTTGGGGAAAGTTGTGCTGTGAGGGCAAGAAAGCGCTCATCCAAAGCCTTTACAACTGCCGCTGTAACCTCGACAATCCCAGCCAGTGGTTCATGTTGCGGCATGGGCTGGCTAGGTAGGTTAGGGTCCACCATTTTAGAGTTACAAGTTCGGGGCTTCTTTCGTCACGGTGCTTTGGTAGTCATCGAGTTTATCACTTTTAAGTATCCCGTAAGGCCTGCTACTCTTATGTGCAGCAACCTGGTCAGATCCCTGTTCAGTCGGATGAATTTTGGATCCGGGAAGCAGGTTTTATTTTGAATTTACAGCGGGTAGCCCCAGAGCCAAGGAGTTCCCTGCCACCTTGGTTCATCGCATCATGTGACTCTTCAAAAATAATACTTTTTTAAAAAGAAAAATCTTATTCCCCTTCTGCAGGGACTACATAGTCTGTAAATTAAAAACTGCACTATGAGAGGAAGAGAGCCTCTCGGCACTCTGGACAAAAAGCAAGAGACCAGCCTCCAAAAATCCTGAATGCGAGTACATGACCAAAATATATGTCCCAACTGCGATTTCTTAGCTCTACACTTACTATATGAGCCATTTCTCATATAGTAAGTGTGCACCTTGAACGAAAAGCATGCCCAGGGGAGATACAGGCCCAGAATATTTAGGGATAAATGTTTGATAAGGCGAAAGTTGGCTTTAATTAAGTCTGCTGTTAGAGCACCACCAACAAGGCACCTCAAGTTCTCCACAAGGCTCTCATATTCCATGCCTTTGACAAAGCCAGCCAATGAGCCATGACAACTGGATAACTTTAATCTACATGCTTCCCTGTAAACTTAAGCATGCTGCAAAGGCATCACATTTCTTACTAATCTGTGTTTTTTTTTTTTGAAGGTGTGAATAAACCGGTAGATCAAGTTGAGCCGGTTGATGTAGTGTGTATGGATTTTCAGAAAGCCTTTAACAAGGTCCCTCATGAGAGACTGCTGGCAAAATTTAAAAAATCATGGAATAGGAGGCAGTGTATTATTGTGGATCAGGAAGATAGAAAACAGTTAGTAGGGCTAAATGGCTAATTTTCTCAGTGGAGAAAGGTGAATAATGGAGTATCCCAGGGATCTGCACTGGGCATGCTGCTTTTTAACATAATCATAAATGACCTGGAAATGGGAATAACGAGTGAAGTGATCAAATCTGCAGATTTATTTATTTATTTATTTAACAGTTTCTATATACCGTCTTTCTGTGAATCAAGATGGTTTACAGATAACATAACAATGCAGTGTGTTTCAACTGCTTACATTGAAAATGGATATGTATAAGTATAACAGAACTTTTTACAATGATCAACTATTTACATGGATTTGCATTATTATAAAATCAACTATTTACATCACTTTGTACAGGTTACAGAGGGGTTGTTAGAAAGTGAGGTTTGTCGGATAGGGAGGGGAATTGGATTCGAGGGTGGGTTGTCGGGTGTGGGCTATGGTGGTAGGGAAAAATGTTCTTGGAAGAGGTTTGTGTTTAGTTTTTTCCGGAACTCTCTGTGATCTGAGCAGTTCCTTAGTTCATATGGAAGGGCGTTCCATAGAGAAGGGGCATAGAGGGAGAAAGTTAGGTTGCAGGTAGTTTGCTTGCTGTGTCTTTTGGAGGTTGGGATGGTAAGGAGATTTTTGGTGAAGGTACGGCGTGTTCTGTTGTCGTTTGAGTTAGATAGGAGTGAGGAGAGGCATGGTGCTGACTCATTGGAGATAATTTTGTGTGTGAGGGTGATAACTTTGAATTTAACTCGGAGTTGGATGGGAAGCCAGTGGAGATCATAGAGGATTGGTGTGATGTGTGATCGTCTAGGGTTGTTTGTGTTGAGACGGGCTATAGTGTTCTGGGCCATTTGAATAGGGTGCATGCTGGTCTTAGGGAGGCCCTGGTAGATAAGGTTGCAGTAATCGAGGGAGGGGATTGTGAGTGCCTGGCAGACAGTACGGAAGGAGTCAGGATTCAGGAGAGGTTGGAGGTTCTGAAGGGTACGTAGTTTTGTATAAATTGTATTAGCTGTCTTCTTTATTTGTTCGGTGAATGTGAGGTTCTGGTCAAGTATGATTCCTAGGTATTTTACTTGGTTTTTTTAAGGTAAGGGTGAGGTTACTGAGAGTAAGGGTTGTTGGTGGGGTATATGATGTATTAGTAAATACTTGTAGAGCTTCTGTTTTTGTATTGGTTAATTAGGAGGTTGTGCTGTAGGAGCCATGTTTTTAGGTTTGTAAGGCAATTGCTTAAACTGGTAAAGTCAGGGGTTGCTAGGTTAAAAGGGGCGAAGCACATAATGTCATCTGCATAGAGTTTGTAAGAGATTCCATGGCTTTGGAAAATCTTGCAGACTGGTTGAAGGAAGATATTGAATAAGAGTGCAGAGAGACTAGATCCCTGGGGAATACCTTGTTGTAGGGTAAATAGTAGGGATGTGTCATTCCCTATGCGGACCTGTTGGGTTCGGTTGTCTAGGTAAGAGTGGAACCACTTTAGGGTTGTATCTCTCAGTCCTATTTCATGGAGTCTGGATAGTAGTTGATGATGGGGGAGGGAGTCAAAGGCTGAGGACAGGTCAAGGAATATAAGGAGGCATCCTTGGTTGGGGTTCTGGGTGTGTAGGTATAAGGAGTCCAGAAGGGAGGCGAAAAGGGTTTCGACATTGTGGCTCTTTTTGAAGCCATGTTGGAACAGATCAAGGGGAGTGTGTTTGTCTGTGTAATTCTGCAGTTGAGTTTGGACTAGTTTCTCTGTTATCTTTGCAAAGAAGGGGATACTAGAGATGGGTCTGTAGGATGTTGGGGAGGTGGGGTCAAGTTTTGTTCCTTTGAGGATTGGACGGATTGTGGCGCATTTTAGGGGTGTAGGAACAGAGCCAGTTTGAAGGGAGGTTTGTACAATGTGGAGGATATATGGGCTGATGTGGTTTCTTGTAGTTTTAAGCCAAGAGACAGGGCAGGGGTCAAGGGCGGAAGTAGAGGTGCTTAGTTCCTTGATGACGTTAGCTATGTTTTCCAGTGATAGGGGCTCGAATTCGTTCCAGGTGTTTAAGGGGGTAGTTGTGTGAGGTTGGTTACTGTAGTCATCTATTAAGGGGGGGGTAATTGTTGGGGGGGGTGGAGGGAATTTTGTGGTAAGATGGTTGGCTATAGTTTGGGGGGATATTTTTGGTGGCAGGTCTTGTTGAATGGGTTCGCTTATTAGGGTTTTGGTGATGGAGAAGTTCTCTAGGTTTGTTGAGGGATCGTTGGATCATGTTTTCATTATATTCTCTTTTGTGGTTCAGGGTTTCAGTGCAGTAAGATTGGCGTTTTGTTGAGTAGAGCGTATGTATATTTGGGTCTCGCGAACGTCTCCAATGACGTTCAAGTCGTCTGAGTTCTCTTTTGAGCTCCCTTAGTTTTGTGGAATACCAAGGGGCTCTTCTGCGATGTTTTGGGGGATATTGTTTTGGTGGGAGTAAAGAGGCTGTAGTGAGGATTTCATTCCATTCTGTGATGTGGGACTCTTGGCTCAAGTTTTTGGTGTTGAGTAGGTCAAGGGATGGTATTATGTGCTTGAGGGTGACACAAAATTATTCAAAGTTGTAGAGGATTGTGAAAAATTGCAAGAGGACCTTGATAAATTGGAAGACTGGACATTTAAATGGCAGATTGAATTTAATGTGGACAAGTGCAAAGTCATGCACTTATGGAAAAACAACTAAACTACAGTTACACGATGCAAGGTTCCACATTAGGAACCATCACCCAGAAAAAGGATTTAGGCACCATCGTGGATAATATGTTGAAATCCTCTGTCCAGTCTGCAGCAGCTGCCAATAGAATGCTAGGAATCATAAGGAAAGGAATGGAGACTAAAACAAATAATATTATAATACCTCTGTATTGTTCCATGGTGCGATCTAGCCTTGAATATTATGTGCAGTTCTGGTCACCATATCTTAAAAAGGATATAGCAGAATTAGAAAGGGTACAGAGAAGAGCCACACAAATGGTAAAGGGGATGGAAAGATATCCCTATGAGGAAAGGCTTAAGAGATTAGTGTTCAACTTTGAAAAAAGATGGCTAAGGGGAGATATAAAATAACGAATGGAGTAGAACGGGTAAACATAGATCAGTTGTTTTACGCCTTCAAAAATTAGAAAGACTAGGGGATATGCATTGAAGCTACAATGTAGCCCGTTAAGACTAATAGGAGAAAATATTTTAACGTTTAATCAAACTCTGGAATTCATTACCAGAGGATGTACTAAAAGCTGTTAGTGTAGCTGAGTTTAAAAAAGGTTTGACCAAAAAAAGTAATGGCGACTGGATATCCCTGTTGCATTCCTTGCACTAGCGGAAAGCTAGATCATACACCCTTAGCCAAGATGTTAGCCTCAGATTTGTGTTATTGCTCCAGCACTGCCTGCAAAAAGAAACCCTCAGGACCGAAGTAGCACAGAACCAAGAATAAGAAGCTCCACTCTGCTTGGTCAAAAGTCTTCTCAGAATCAATGCTTACAACCAGGGCCCCTTGCACCATTCCATTGCTCGCAAGTTTCCACATGTTGACCACTGCCTGTCACTCTTGAACAAATCTGTCTGCTCCTCCACTTCCAAAGAGGGAAGATGAGCAGCCAAATGGTCAGCAAGAAACTTAGCCTGGGTCTTCAGGTCTGAATTTAAAAGAGAGAGGGGCCAGTAAAAGCTCTTGACTAAGGGGTCCCGACCTACCTTTGATAACATAGTCATTATGGCTTGATTAGCCACCTTCAAATACCTAGTGCGTTGAATTGCATCCAGGTAAATGTCTCCAGTGAACTTGGGCGTTGTAATTGCAAAATCTGGTAAAATCCCCACTAAACCTATCTAGTCCCAGAGCCTTGTGCAAAGGGGGTATTTTAAGGATCTTCTGAATTTCTAAGTTAAAGATGGGAGCAGAAAGACATTCCAGATATACCCATGACAACCAAGGGAGCCCAAAGGTTTTGAGGAAATGTGAGAAAAATCTATGGACACCTTGGAGCAATATAACTGAGCATAGAAGTTGCAGAACACATGCACTCACACCATCCCCTCAGATACATTCATAATATGTCCCTTCGAATCCTGCACTGCAGAGATATGCATCAGACCAAGCCAAGGTTTAACCAAGTTGGCAAGCTACCTTCCCAGACACTTACCAAACTTACACAGCTAAAATTTATAATAGGCTATTGTGGTTTTTTGTTTTTGAGTGCTCAGAGGACATGTTCCCTGTAAAATAGTTATCTCCAAGTTATAATGCCCTGTTCAGTGTAATTTCAGTTTTGTTCAATGTAAACTGCCTTGATATCATGAAAGGCGGTATATAAGAAATGTTAAATAAATATTTGAAGTTGTTTGTGTTGTCAGGAACATGTTCTGATTTGCGTTAGTAGGAGTGGAGACTAGTCTCTTCTTAAGCCCGCATACTTGCCTTTTCAGATCAGAAATAGAAGCTGTTAGGCCTGTTCCTGTGGGCAGTTACCTCATTTTATAGCACCACTTGGGCTACATAAGAGATGGAGTATCTAAGTGATGCTGGTTAGTCTCACAATTTATTGAGTTAAATCTAATTACACCCTTTGAAATCAACCTAACGATATCCCCCCAAAAATACTTGATTTCATACAAGAATCTAAACATCTATTATTTTCTGTTGTATATATTTTTTTGTTGTATATATTTTTTGTTGGATAACTCACCATTGAGCAGGAATCATCCTACTCTCAAAGTGAGCCCTCCTTTTTAATTAAATATTTTAAATGACCCATTACAGGTCTAAAACCAGGTGCTACAGCACTAACAAGCTGTTGCTCCTATACCGCTGAAGTGGAACTCATCTTATCAACAGAAGTCTCCATCCATCGTTGATAATTCCAAATTATACTCCCCAAACGTTAATATCCTCCAAAAGTACTTATCTGGAATGAAGCCGAACTCGTTAGCCGTACCTTCAAAGAAGGTCGTGTCGGCATAACCACTGGAGATGTTCTTCCTTTTATTCATTCAACTCGGGAGTGTCAACTCCAAATCACCATTCGAGACTTCTCCATTCCATCCCAGACAGTAAAGGAGCCGTATAGTTCGTGTGCAACACCAATCAGTGTTTCAAGCCGCTCAGCTTTGCAGCTCTTCCTCAGGCGAATGAACCATACCAGCACTAAACTTCCTATTTCAAACCAATGAAAGTGACGTCAGAGCAACCTCCCAACTACTCAACTCCTCTTGCGGCAAGACCAATCACGTTTTTAAACTCCACCAATCAATCTCCACGTTCATTCCTTCTGGGGACATTGAACGTAAACGGAAAATCCATTGTTCTTTATTCTTTATCTTTATCTTTATCTTTATTTGCGGATTTAATATACCGCTCTTTACCGGTGACATCAGAGCAGTGTACAATAGTAGATAAAATACACGCTGCAGAAGCAGAAACAGGAAAGGAACGCCATTATATGAAGAACAGGACAGAAAGAGAAAAGCAAAAGGCCGTAAATAGTGCATCAAAGGGAACAAAGCCAAGTAACAACAACATACAGGCAATACTATCACGGAGGGGGGGAGACAGGTGGGGGAGGGAGACTGAAGGCGGTGCAAAAAAGGTGTGTCTTCAGCTTGGATTTAAAGGTCTTATATGAGGGTTCCAGGCGGAGGGCGACGGGGAGCGAGTTCCACAGTCTTGGCCCCAAAAAGAAAAAGGCTGAGGAGCGGGTGGACTCGAGGTGGGCCTGTGAGGGGGAAGGGAGGGACATGCGATTCAGGTGAACTGATCTGAGGGAACGGTATGATGAGTGTAGATGTATGAGATTGGCAAGATAGAGGGGAACCCCGGTGTGGATAGTCCTGTGTACGTAGATGAGAATTTTGAACTGAATGCGGTAGGAAAGGGGAAGCCAGTGAAGGTGGATCAGAATGGGGGTGATGTGCTCGAAACGAGATGCATGGGTGAGGAGGCGTGCAGCGGCGTGATGGACAAGTTGTAATCTACGCAGTTGGGTTTGGGGGAGGCCAGCTAGAACTACATTGCAATAGTCTAGGTGGGAGACAATCAGGGACAATAGCAGGGTAGACAAGGAGGAGCTTGGCTTGACGATCGCCTCCCATCAATAAAGGTGGAACTACATCCAAAAATCTCCATTGTAAGTCCTCAAACCTATGCTCATATTGTTGACAATGAGGAACTAACGGGGCCGAAGCCTGTCGAGCATTGATATGTGATCTATGCTCCAATAAACGTTTTCTTATCGGTCGCGTAGTTTTCCCCACATATTTCAAATTACATGGACAGACCAGTAGATAAATTACAAATGCAGTGTGGCAATCAGAAAAGAACAATGATGAATACTGCACCCCCGTAGTGGGATCTACCCATCTTTCCCCCTGTAAAGAAGTAGCACAAAAATCACAATGGCCACAGTCAAAATGACCTTTGTGAAGTACTTGAGTTGTATCTCGTCCCCTTGTCTGTATTACCCATTCCCCTATAGTTTGAGATCTTTTATAAGCTATCATCAATGGTTTTTGAAAACACCGGTGTAGTGTCAACAATGGCCAATGGCGCTTAAGAATAGATACTATCTGCGGGGCATTCGGTAAAAATGGTATTACCCCTATTATTTTACTAGTGTCATCCTGAAATTTTTGGGGGTTAGTCTCACAAAGCATCCTCCACTTTGAAATCAAAAATTCTCTAAATGCAGGATCAGAATAAAGATAAGCTCAAAATTATCGCCTCTCCTTAATACACTGATGTCCCAAACCTTGCTTAATCTTCACCCAAATCACTGTATGGGCTGATCTCCAGGAACAAGCAGGAATGAATCTTCACATATGGGTACGTCGGTACCGACGGAGTCTGCGCGGGAACGCTTCCCAGCGTCCAATCAAGAGCTTTTGGAAGCATCCCAGCACGCCTGCGTGCTGCCTTCCCTCCTTTCCCAACTGCCTCTCCTCAGTTTTCATTTTTCCGCGGAGCCGGCAGGACGTCCTCCTGTCACCGCAGAAAATTCTTGTTCTTATTTCTTAGTTTTCTTGTGGTCGCGGCTGTCTTCCTGACGCCACCGGTACCGCCGGTGTTTTCTTTTCTTTTCTTGTAAAATTCTCCTCTCTTAGGCCTTTTAGGTCTCTCCTTTTTCCTTCATGGAACCGCCAGACACTTTCTCCAAGAAATGTTCAGACTGTGGCGGTACAACTTTATTTTTAGACCCTCGAAGTCGGTGTCTAACCTGCTTGGGTCCTGACTACAGTTTGGTGAGAAGACGTCTTCAACATCGAGGTTCCCTCGATACACGGTTGCCCTCCAACTTCGGAGCACCGTCCCCTTCTTCTTCCACACAGGATCAGGTAACCCACAAACAGTCTGTTAAGACTAGCCAGTCCTCGAGTGGTAGGTCTCATACACAACATGTAGACGGCTCTGGCCTTGCCCTTGACTGCCCACTGGCTTCAAAACCCCGGCGGGAGTCTTCGGTCTCCAAAGCGTATAAGGGGTTTCAGGTTGTTCCTGGGCTTCACCCCCCACAGAACATACCTAAGCTGTGTACGGTGGTGGCATCCGCTTCGAGCGGTGCCGATACCCCGGCATCGGCACTGGTGTTGGATGAAACACTCCTCACCAGGGATCGTCATCTGGCGTCCTCGGTGCCTTCGGGACCGGTGGATACTCCCCAGATTGACTTTCCATTATCGGTACCAACACCGATACTACCACCGACGTCGGTACCCTCCAGATGTGCATCGACAGCCTCGCTTCCTTCGATGCCGAGTCTGGAATCGATCTCCAGTCTGGAGGACTGGGTACCGACTCGCCTTGCTACCGTCTCGCGGCGGTACCGAAGGCTCGGTTCCGATGACTCGAATCCGCAACTCTCGGTTCCCCCGAGGCCGATTGAGTTGCCACTGGTTGACCTTCCTTCACTGGTATAAGACACGGTACCGATGTCCTCATTACCCTTACGGTTGGTGCCTTCCATGCTTCGCTTATCAGGCTCTCTGCCCTCGATGCCGAGTTTGGAATCAATCTCTAGTCTAGAAAACTGGGTACCAATAGGTTTTGGTACCGACACCGATCGATACCGGTGCTTCGGTACCAAGGATAGTAGCCAAAGGTTTTCGGTTACCTCGGTACCGGTTGAACTGTCACCGATGACTGCTCCGATGTCTTTGTCGGGCTCGACTCCGACATCGGTACCGGTATCCACAGTAGCATGGTGGCCAACTCCTGCCATGCTTTTTTCAACAGGATCGCTCCATTCTATACCAAGCTTGGAGTCGATACCTGGCATGCACAATGTGGTAAGGACGGTTGCTGCTCCTGCAGCCAGTACCAGCAACCATCCCTTAAGCATTCCACACTGCACTCTGCAGGATCTTCTATTCCTATATATTTGGATAACTCTGTGGGTGCTCAGGCTAGTTCTTTAGATCTAACCTGTCCAAGGGAGATTCCTGTTTGGGATCCCTTTTTTCAGAGTTTCCTCCTGGATATAGCAAGATCCCTTGCCATTCCTATTCCAGGACATGATCCTGCACAAGGCTCTGTTTCTACCAAAGCAAAGGACAACATAATGCTTCCTTTGCATCATTCCTTGCAGGATCTCCTTTTAGGAATGTGGGAAACACCTTTAAGGGTACCCCCACCTCCCAGGGCAACTGATCTCCCCTCTCTCCAGGGTTTCAAAAGACTCAACTTCCTCATCATTCCATAGTAGCGGAATCAGCAATGAGGCGGGTAAAGAGTAAGAAAAAGCACTCTTCTTATCTGCCAGGTCGTGAGTCTAAGACACTAGATGCCTTTGGACGTCAAACCTTCCAGACATCTATGCTTTCTGCAAGAATTCTCTCATATATTTTTTTATATGAGTCTTTCTCTTGAGGAGGTCACAAAGCAATTACATCTTTTGACTCCTTTCCTTCCAGATTCCAGTACAGACTATTCCTCACTGCTTAAGCATATCCAGAATATCTCTTGGTTTCTTTCTTGTGCTTCCCTAGACTCTTTTGAGTCTGTTAGCAGGACTTCTGCTATAGCTATAGGGGCACGACGTAGAGCCTGGCTCCAAGCTTCAGACTTGGACAAATGGGCACAACAACGGCTGGGACATACTCCTTGCACTGGAGAAAATCTTTTCAACAAGGAGTCTTTACGTCAGGTTACTCAGTTGTCCACTGATTTACCTGTTCCTAAGGGTTGTTCTACACCTTCTTCTGTCCCAGTAGGTAGGAAATGTCCTACTAAACTTTCTTCCCACAGGAGAAGAAGGTTTTATTCATCACTTGCCCATCCGACAGATGTTCCCCAACAGGGGAGGCATCGTCCTGGTCTGAAGAATCCAACCTCTCACCAGGCTCAGCAAACCCA
Organism: Ichthyophis bannanicus; assembly: GCA_033557465.1. NCBI lineage: Eukaryota > Metazoa > Chordata > Amphibia > Gymnophiona > Ichthyophiidae > Ichthyophis > Ichthyophis bannanicus. The sequence goes on along the minus strand of CM066035.1, from coordinate 137,917,094 downwards.
GCACCTGCAGGGTTTCTGATCAATCATCATCAGATGCTTGTGACTCTTGGGGTTAGAATCTACAGTTGCTTCTTCTCAACAGAGGCAATCCACTGCTTCATTCTAACCCCTACACATGGATCTCTTTCCAAAAGACATCCATTTTTTCTATATTTCTATGAGCTGTCAGGATGTTCATGCCTATAGGTCACAGGTTTCTCCTCTTTTCCTGATAGTTCCTGTGCCAGCATGTATCTTTCCTTTCTATAGATTTACTACTTGGTAAGTCTTCTTCAGCTCCATTCTCTTCACCGTCTTAAGAACATAAGAACATAAGACATGCCATACTGGGTCAGACCGAGGTCCATCAAGCCCAGTATCCTGTTTCCAACAGTGGCCAATCTAGGTCATACGTACCTAGCAGTTTCCCCAAAAGACACAAGTTCCACAATGCTTGTACTGGGTCAAGCATTGATATCCTGGGTCCCTTTTTAATAGTGGTTTATGGACCTTTCCTCCAGGAACTTGTCCAAACCTTTTTTAAACCCAGCTATACTATCAGCCCTTACCACATCCTCCGGTAACAGATTCCAGAGTTTGATTACACGTTGAGTGAAAAAATATTTTCTCTTATTTGTCTTAAATAGTTTACCCTGTAGCTTCATTACATGTCCCCTAGTCTTTCTATATTCTGATAGCGTAAACAATTGATCCACGTTTATCTGTTCCACTCCATTCATTAATTTATAGACCTCTATCATATCTCCCCTCAGCCGTCTCTTTTCCAGGCTAAAGAGCCCTAACCTTTTTAGCCTCTCTTCATAGGAGTAGCCTTCCATACCCTTCACCAATTTGGTGGCTCTTCTCTGTACTTTTTCTAATAACGCTATGTCCTTTTTAAGATACGGTGACCAGAATTGCACACAATATTCAAGGTGCGGTCGTACCATGGAGCGATACAGAGGCATTATAATATCCTTTGTTTTATTCTCCATCCCTTTCCTTATGATACCTAGCATTCTGTTTGCTTTCTTTGCCGCCGCTGCACACTGGGTGGAGGGTTTTAACATGTTATCCACGATGACTCCTAAATCTTTTTCCTGGGTGGTGGCTTCTAATGTGGAGCCTTGCATCGAGTAACTATAGTGTGGGTTGTTCTTTCCTAGGTGCATGACTTTGCACTTGTCCACATTAAATTTCATTTGCCATTTGGATGCCCAGTCTTCCAATTTATCCAGGTCCTCCTGCAGTTTTCCACTTTCCTCTTGGGTTTTAACAGCTTTAAACAGTTTTGTGTCATCTGCAAATTTGATAACCTCACTCGTTATTCCCTTTTCCAGGTCATTTATGAATATGTCAAAAAGCAGCGGACCCAGTACAGATCCCTGGGGTACTCCACTATTCACCTTTTTCCATTGGGAATATTGGCCATTTAGCCCTACTCTCTGCTTTCTATCTTTTAACCAGTTCCCGATCCACAATAGTACACTGCCTCCTATCCCATGACTTTTTAGCTTTGCCAAAAGTCTCTGATGGGGGACCTTGTCAAAAGCTTTCTGAAAATCCAGATACACTATATCAACCGACTCACCTTTGTCTACCTGTTTATGCACACCTTCAAAAAAACATATCAGATTAGTAAGACAAGATCTTCCTTGTCTAAAGCCATGTTGGCTGTCTCCCATTAGGCCATGACTATCTACATGCTGCGTAATTTTGTTCTTTATGATGGTTTCTACCATTTTCCCTGGTACTGACGTCAGGCTCACCGGTCTGTAATTTCCCGGGTCACCCCTGGAACCCTTTTTAAAAATTGGTGTTACGTTGGCGACCCTCCAATCTTCAGGTATTACAGATGATTTTAATGAAAGTTCACAGATTACCAATAGCAGGTCTGCAATCTCATATTTCAGTTCTTTCAACACTCTGGGATGTATACCATCCGGTCCAGGTGATTTGCTACTATTCAGTTTATCAAATAGTTGTAATATATCTTCCCTGTGTAGCGATATTTCTCTCAATTCCTCTGCAGTATCACCTTTAAATACCACTTCAGTCTTGGGTAACATCCCTACATCTTCCTCAGTAAAGACCGAAGCAAAGAATTCATTCAGTCTCTCCGCTATAGCCTTGTCTCCTCTTACTGCCCCTTTTACCCCTCTATCATCTAACGGTCCAATTGACTCTCTCACAGGCCTTTTGCTACGAATGTACTTGAAAAAGTCTTTATTTCGTGTTTTTGCTTCCGCAGCAAGTTTCTTTTCAAATTCCCGCTTTGCCTGCCTTATCAATGCTTTGCATTTAACTTGCCAGTGCTTGTGCTGTTTCCAGTTTTCATCATTTGGCTCTTTTTTCCATTTCCTGAAGGTTGCTTTTTTGGCAGCAACAGCCTCTCTGACCTCACCTTTAAACCATGCTGGCAGTTTTTTGGACTTTCTCCCACTCTTCTTAATGCGTGGAATACAGCTGGTCTGGGCTTCGAGGATAGTAGTTTTAAATAATGCCCAAGCTTGCTGTAAGTCTTTAACCTAAGTCTTACCACTGTAAGAGCGGAATTACTTGCTGGGGGGCTTTTTCTTCAGCCTCTCTAGTTTTTGTCACTTTCCAGTGCGGAGTTTTCCTCTCTGAGTTACCTCCCCTGTTTCAATCTTACTTTGAGGCAGCTTATCAGACATGTCCAGAGTTTTCTACTCCTGTTCTGTCTGTTCTTTCTGTTTTTGAACAGTAAGATTCTTTCTGCTGTCTTGCTAGCAGCTGCCTCTGCAGGAGCCTTAATGTTTGGTCCACTGTTTTTTTATTTATTTATTTATTTATTTATAGACTCTTATATACCGCACTATTAGGCATCAGCGCGGTTCACAAAAAACAGTGAGATACACAATTCAACAGTACTTTGTGTTTACAGAAAACAGGAGAATATAACTCGGATAACATGCCTCCACTAACATTCTGTCTAGTCTTAGTAGTGGCTTCAAGTCAGTGCTTTCGTCTATCTTGGAGATTATCTCACTACAAGCTTTCTGGATTGGTCTTCTATTTCTGCCATCTCCATTCCCCTGGGTTTGGCAGCATAGTTGGCAGAGATACTGGCTCTATAGCAGCCAGTTCTATCTCCTTATTCTCCTACATCATGCTCTCTGCAATTCTACAGAGAAGCTTTCCACTATGGGCCCTTGCTAGAGAGCATGGGGTTTTTTTCTCCAACAGCTATCCTAGATGGTTGGAAAAGGCTTTTCAGTCATGTCTCCCATGACTAGAAGGTTCTCCCTTCTTTTACTATCTCCTTTTGATATAAAGGACATAGGCCTTCTCTTACGTAAAGGCTTAAGGAATTGCCAATTCTCTGCTTTGGTCCATAGCATTCCCAATCGGGGATATGCTCTTTCTCCTTGCAACTCGTCCTCATGGTAAGAACGCATGATACTTTTTGCCCTTAAGCAGGTCAACATGGTATCTCATCTCTGTGTCTTCTGTCTACTTACCATGCTAGAGTCCTGGAAGACTCGGGACTTCCTGGCTGCAGATTGATATTATCCTCGGTTAATTTATGTAACCATCCTGGTTATTTCACTAGCTAGCATCCTTGCAGATCATAACCAGGGGGAATAGATTCTCTATATATCTTCTCAAGTAGGTTCCACCTCCTTGTTATTAGATGAATCTTTCCTCTCCACATATCCTATGTGAATACCATGCTGTAGGCATATCTCTGTCTGTTTAATTGCAGACACCCATATTTAGGCCTACATATTCATATTTATCTTTTGTGTGTATTTTATGCCCCTCCATGTCTCACTATAGATATATTCTTATATGTCTATCTATATATCTATATGTATATCTATATCTATCTATATATCTATCTATCTGTCGAGATATTTCATTATAGATAGATATGTCTCCACATACTTATCTATCTGACTGTCTATGCTCATATAGCTATATGTTTCTGACAGAGGGGCTTTACCCATACCTATGCTATCCAGCAGGTTTGGGGTTCTACACACACAACCACTCCTGTGGTAGTCAACAATTTTTATACCATAACCTAAGGGTTTAGGTACCTCTGAAGCTCTCCGTGCCCAATATCTCTCCTAGCTTACGCCAGTTAGGAGAGACGTTGTGGATCTTCAGTTAATCACAGGCTTTAACGCCTCAGGCATTTGTCCTCTCTTTTTGGGATACAAGGGGTTCCCATACCCTTTCTCCCCACAAGGACTGTGCCTGTTTGTCCAAATCGGTTAGCCTTTCTCTTTTTGCTCCTAAGAGTGAGCCACTCTGCCGCCAAAAGAGTTAGGTTTTTGTCATACAGCCTTCCGCTGAAGGCCCACCATTTTTGTACTACCCCAGTTTTTCCTACTGGGGTTACCTGTTACCTTTCAGAATTCTGACCTCCACTGTTTTCCTACAGGTTTATTACCTCCACTTTACAGTGAGGTCCTCTTCACGGTTCCTCTACTAGGTTCCCCAGTAGATCCATGAACCTCCATACTTCTGTGAAATCCTGACAGGGGAGGTCCATATTGCAATATTCTTTGCAATATCATTGATGACAATCATCATCCACACATGGACTCCTCTGCAGTCCTGTGCTAGGTTAGCTGTTCCACAGCATCTTTCTTTCTTCAACTCCTACCCTCCATCCTCAGGATGCCTGGTGTTCTGGGAGATAGCATGTTCCAACCTATGACATGCTGGGACTCCAGGCATCTCAGCTTGGGAGTCCCCATATGTGAAGACTCATTCCTGCTTGTTCCTGGAGATAGCACAGTTACTTACCTGTAACAGGTGATCTCTGGGAATTGCAGGAATAAGTCTTCACAACCCACCCACCTCCCCAGGAGTTGTCTCTCTATCTTTCCTTTCCTCTCTCTCTCTCTTTGTCTCAGCTTTAAAACTTAATTGAGGAGAGGCAGTTGGGAAAGGCGGGAAGGCAGCACGCAGGCGTGCTGGGATGCTTCCAAAAGCTCTTGATTGGACGCTGGGAAGCGTTCCCGCGCAGACTCTGTCGGTACCGACGTACCCATATGAGATCATCTGTTACAGGTAAGTAACTGTGCTATACCTATAGGGACCCAACCTGGGCATCAGAAATCATAGAGAACAACTCTGGATGTTAATAAATAGTCAATGAATGACATCGTCCCAGGTGTTTGGGAAAGGTGGGTATAGTCCCTTTCCATCAGATGTAAAACCCATCATGCATCAACCAAAGCAAAATGTTCACATAGATAGGGAGATATCATTATGTATCTGCCCATCTCCCTGCCCAGAGGACACCTACTTGTTCAGGTCCCTGTCCAACACTGTGTTAAAATTTCTGGCCAGGACCATGGGCAAATCAACAAAACCCATACACTTCTGATTTAGCCCCTTACAAAAAGCATGGCTAAAATTATTTGGGGCGTACATAGAGGCTAGAAATACATCTCTACTACAAAAAGCTGGACCTCACAAAAATGTACCAGCCTTCAGGATCTTTTACCTTCTCATGAATCTTGTATAGGATTTGTTTAGAAATCAATATGGCCACTCCAGCTTTCCGCCCATTTGCAGAGGCAAATAGAGCCTCTTTCACTAATCTTTTCTTCAGTAAGTCGGTCTCCTGCAAACAGGCAACAGCTGCTTATGATATTTCAATGCCTGCAAAATCTGAGATCTCTTAACAGGAGAGCCAACTTGGGAGACATTCCAAGAAATTATATGTAGAGTTAAACATTATTGGTGAAGACTGTAAGTAGTGACCATAAGCAAGGCCAATTCAAACACTTGCACAGAGAGTATCCAGCCTTCACCCTGAGCCATAATTAAAAAACATCACTCCCACCAGCAGCAACAAACCATCTATACCCTGGTCACCACCAGACCCCTTCCCTCCCTTTCCAAACCCCCTTCCCAAAATAAAAGCTCCCTCCCACCACTCCCAACAACCCTAACCTTCCCCATACTTCTCCACACATCCAGCAGTCAACACCATGCATCCAGATTCCCACAAACCACACCACTTGCATATTACCCATGCATCCTAAAGCCGCTCAAGCACACAAATCAAATAGCCTTCCCCCAACCTCTCTGACTCGCCACCACAGAGCAGCACCACCTGGCCTAACTGCCTTTATTTAACTAATCCAAAAGATGACTCTCAGATCATAATCGCCCCACTCTGCAGGTTGTCCATCCTCTGTCCACCACACACTACTCTTATGAACAATCATTTATCCATTAGCACAGACTCCTAAAGAATCTCCCACACCAGACCTACAGCCCATACACACACACTCAGGCTGCAAGCCACATCCAGATCCCATGTTTAATGGCTTATACTTTAAAGAAATGACTATCTATAGTGAACCCATACTTGAATTTTTCAGGTTTACACAAACACTTATTCATCTCCTCAAGGGAAACATTGGAACTGGGCTTCTAGGACTTCCACTTGCAATGAAAAATGCAGGAATCGTGGTAAGAATTTATTTATAACTCTAACTACAAATAGTATCCTAGATGAGGTTGGAAAGTGCGAAATGTCAGTCATACATGCGTTACTGTTTTTTACTTTGCCAAGTCAACTGAAAAGTGATTGCCACGTTTTTAACATTGGTTAATTAGGCAAGCTATTGATAACACTCTTTGAAAGAGGTGCTATTCGACAGCCTAGTATAGAGGTCAGGGCCAGCCTTATCACTAGATGGTCATCTAGGGAAGCAACATTTGAGGGGCAGCCCAATCACCATGGTTGCCTTCTACCTTTTCCCCCACCACCCAAATAGGAGGAATCAGTGAGTACTGAAAGTCTCCGCAATATATTCAAGGTGGATTTTAACAGACTGGGTGACAGCGTGGTAAGCTGTGAAAGATCTCATTCTTGCTAATTTTTTTGCTGCTTAGTTAATCTGAATAAAGTGGGCATATATTGAGGGAAGGGGGGGGGGGTTGTCCTGCAGTGAGATGACTAGCCATGAACACCAAAGAGGCGTAGCACATGATGATCATGCTGCTCTGCACTGACTTCTCATAAGTAGTGGCTATGCATGTGGTTCTCTGCCTGGCCAAGAGCAACATCAGTGGGGCAGTGGTTCTGCTGACTGAGAGCCCTGAACTGGAGCAGAGGTACAAGCGGATGGACAATTGCCTAGGGGGAGTGACTCAAAGAGATAGCAAGAGCGATGACCACACTAGGGACTTCTTCATCCTTTTCCCCTCCTCCCCAGTCTACAATGAGGTGATAGATACAGAGGTAAAGGCAGAGGTAAAGGCAGAGAAGTACGCAGGCAGAATGCTGAGAAGCTTCCTTGGAGTTGCAGGTGGTTCTTCTTCGCCTGTGCACAGATGGAGGGGAAGAGAAAAGGAGAGAGATGCCGCACATTGTGGGGAGGAGTGGTAAGGGGGACTAATGGACACCTTAAGGGGAAGGGAAGGGGAGGGCAGATGTTAGAATATGGTGGGTAGGGCCTTGAGCCAACTTGAGGGGGAGAGGATACTCATGGCTGAAAGTTTGCCTAGAGCATCAGATATCCTTGGACTGCCTCTGGCAGTGATCTTAAATTCATGAAGAGACACCCTCATTGCAGACTTTTGCATTGGAGCCGTTGTATTAAGCTCAAACTCCAAAGCCTTTTAAAATGAACAAATGTATAATTCAAAAAATAGATGTATAGGGGCACATACTAAAACAAACATATTTTTTCAACAAGTGGCACTAGGCCAGAAGTGCACAAGTTCAGTCCTTGAGGACTGCAAACAGGGGAGATTTTCAGGATGTCCCTAATGAATATGCATGAGAAGATTTACATACAATGGGAGTAGTATACATGCAGATCTGTATCATGCGTACTTATTAGGAATGTCGTGAAAACCCAACGCAAGAATCTGAAATGAGGGCATTTCTTCATAAATTTCAGACAGCCCTACATTGACAAGAAGGATGACTTCAGTCATGCCACTGGGTGAGAACATCCTACGATCACTGTTCCCTCTAAGCTGTGCGCGTGTGCGCGCGCACACACCTCGCCGAGCGAGCACACATACTTTACAACAGAGCGCACAAAAATTACAGCTCTGATTCTGATAGAAAACAACACAGACGGCTTAAAATTTAAGTTATGATTGTAATTACTAGTTCTCCAGGACCAAGCAGGAAGTCAGTCCTCACATATGGGTGACGTCGGCGCTGACGGAGCCCTCGCGGAGCAATTTTCCCCAGCTTTCAAAGAAAGCCTTTGGGAATTGCAGCGCGCATGCGCGGTCTCCTTCCCGCCCAAGGGTGCCATCTTAGCCAGTCTTCTTTTTTCCGTGGAGCCCTACAGACGTACCCGTCGTGTCCCCGCGAAAAAGTTGATTTTAATAATATTTTTCTCTTTTTTCCTTCAGTTCGACGCCGGTCTTTTTCCTGCCCGGACTCGCGACGCCGTCACGAGTCCTTCTCTTCTTTTTCAGTTTTTCTGATTTTAGTCAGTTTCGTTTTCGGTTTTTTCACTGGCAGCCCGGTCCTTTGACCTTGCAGGGGCCCTTTTTCCCCCGATGGCTGCCAGTGGTTTCAAGCGGTGTGGTCAGTGTGACAGAAATATGTCACTCACTGACACACACGATAATTGCCTCCGCTGCCTGGGCCCGGATCATGAAGAAATGATCTGTGGGGCCTGTGGCAAAATGTCCTCCAAAGCGTTGAGAAGTCGGCGGCACCAGCGGGATAGAATCTTCGCTGACCCCAGCCGTACCCGGACCTCGTCGGAGGCCTCGGCGTCCAGAGGTTCCAGCTCTGACCGTCGCCGAAGTTCCTCCGACAGGGGTTCTCCCTCCGGGGACCATCGACGGAAGGTGAAACCCACGAGGGCGGCATCGGTGGACGCTCCTGGCTCCGCGAGGGCCAGGTCGCATAGCCCCGATAGCCGTCCCGGGTCTTTGGAGAAGGAGCACCTCCCGAAGCGACCTCGCCTGGAGTCGGAGTTGCCTGCTCGGGTAAGTCCTGTAGTCCTCCTGGACTCGCCTCCAAGACTGCCGACGTCGGGCCCGACGCCGTCGGGGCCCGAGTTGGGGGCTGCTGGGTCACCTGAGGTCGGACTCAGGTTGACGGCCTTGGAGAGCAGACTGTCTGCCTTCATGGACCAGCAGCGGGCACTGATCGCTAGCCTCGCTGGCGCCGCTGCCCCGACCGCCGGGACATCGACGTCTAAGTCGACCCCGGAGACCGAGCCGATCCTCGAGTCCATGCGAACTCGAGTCGATCCTCGGTCGAGGTCACCCTCGGCCTCCCGTTCGGGACCGAGGTCGTCGACGCCGACTCCCTCGGCGTCGGGGCGGCCGACGTCTGCGCCCGCCCGAGCCGACCCCACCGATTCCTCCTCGGAGTCGGTCTGGGAGTCTGAAGAGGAAGAGTCACCTGATTCCTTTCGGACTCGGTGTGTCCCCTCCGACTCGCCTGAGTCCGAACCTCGGAAGCAGTCCCCTCCGGAGGATGCCCGGTTCTCGGACTTCGTCAGGGACATGGCCAAGGCTTTGGCCTTCCCTGCGGATCCCGAGGAGGAGCCTCGAGCCGAAGAGCTCGACGCCCTCCAGTATGACTCTCCCGCCAGGGAACACTTTACTGTACCGGTTCCTCCCATGCTGGAACGACTACTCTTCCGCATGTGGGAGAGTCCGGCCTCCTCGCCGGTCTTAAGCAAGCGGGTCGATTCCATCTATCGAGTCCGCAAGAGTCCTGGCTTCCAAAAAGCACAGCTACCACACCATTCCATGGTAGTGGAATCGGCCATGCATAGGCTTAAGAGCCAGAAGATGCACTCCTCGGTGCCTCCTGGCAGGGAGGCCCGTAACCTGGATGGCCTTGGTAAGAAGTGTTTCCAGGGCTCTATGCTTGCTTGTCGTGTCCAGACCTACCAGCTCTACATGGGCATGTATCTCCGAGACCTGGCTAAAGAGCTAGCCGGATTCTCCGCTGGATTGTCCGAGGAACCTTTGCGGAGGTTCCTAGCCTTGACAACTGGTATTCGGGAATGCTCCAAATTCATGTCCCGAGCAGCCTATGATGGCTTTGAAGCATCGGCTCGAGTGGCCGCAGCCGGCATCGGTGCCCGCCGACAGGCTTGGCTTCAGTCGTCTGACCTTGAACCCTGGGTGCAGGACAAGTTGGTCGATGTCCCCTGCCGAGGTGAAAACCTCTTTGGCAAACCCATGGCGGAAAAGGCTGCACAGATCGAGACGGAGACTCTCACCAGGACTAGGCTTTCTAGGAAGACCTCCGCCCCTTCCCAGAAAAAGAAGGGCTCGGGAAAGAAGTCCTTTTACCCGAGAAAGGCGGCTGCCTATAAACACTACCCTCAATATCAGGCCTCCGCAGCTCCCCAACAGGGCCAGCAGGCCAAGGGACGGGGTAACGGGTCCCGTAGGCAGCAAACCCCCAAGCCTGCACCACCAGCCCCTGCTCAGCAGGGTGGGGGTTTTTGACTTCATCAGCATAGCCTCTCCCCCGCCGCTGGCTCCTCCCAGCACCGGAGGCCGGCTGGTTCACTTCGCCCACAGGTGGTCCAACATCACTTCAGATGCCTGGGTGCTTCAGGTCGTACGAGAAGGCTATCTTCTCCACTTCCACCAGGTCCCTCCCTCTTATTTTCCGGGAGAACCTCCACGACTCCCTCTGCACAGGGACTTACTCCTTCAGGAGTTAACAAGTCTGATACAGGAACAGGCTGTGGAACCGGTGCCCCACCACCTGAGAGGTCAAGGCTTTTATTCCAGGTTTTTTCTAATACCAAAAAGGACAGGAGGCCTCAGACCCATCCTGGACTTGCGCAACCTCAACAAGTTCCTCGTGCGGGAAAAGTTCAAAATGCTTACCCTTGGAATCCTTCTGCCCTACCTCCAGCAGGGAGATTGGCTATGCTCCTTGGATCTAAAGGATGCCTACACACACATCCTCATCCACCCAAGCCACCGCCAATACCTAAGGTTTGTGGTGGCAGGAAATCATTACCAGTACAGAGTACTGCCCTTTGGCCTGTCCTCCGCACCGCGAGTCTTCACAAAATGTCTCGCGGTGGTGGCGGCCCATCTCCGGCTTCACGGCCTCTATGTCTTTCCGTACCTCGACGACTGGCTCATCAGAGCAGCGTCCGCTCCGGAGGTCACCAACACCACACACCGCACGGTGACTCTTCTGCAGTACTTGGGCTTTGTCATAAACTTCGCAAAGTCCACTTTGCTCCCCTCACAGGATCTCGAGTTCATCGGCGCAAGACTGCACACTCCTCAGGCGCGAGCTTTCCTGCCTCTCGACAGGGCTCAACGGCTCATGGACCTAGCCGGCCGTTTTCGCAGCCAGTCCCTGGTCTCCGCCAGGCGCTTCCTGAGACTGCTCGGCCATATGGCTTCCACCGTCCATGTGACCCCCAATGCCTGACTGAATATGCGGCCTGCTCAATGGTGCCTTCGCAAGCAGTGGCAACAAGCCACAGGCGGCCTAGCCGACTTAGTCCGCATCTCCGAGCCGCTGGCCTCTTCTCTCCAGTGGTGGCTTCATCGGCCAAACCTGGTACTCGGCATGCCTTTTCAGTCACCTCAGCCGGCTCAAGTGCTGACGACGGATGCGTCCCTCCTGGGTTGGGGAGCACATTGCCAAGGGGCATGTACTCAGGGTCTCTGGACCGCGTGGGAGTCTGCCCAGCAGATCAACTTCCTAGAGCTCAGAGCGATTCGTCTGGCGCTCAAGGCTTTCTCCCACCTGACTTCTCACCAGTCCGTCCTTGTCCAGACGGACAATCAAGTGGCCATGTTCTATGTGAACAAGCAGGGGGGCACGGGCTCCTTCCTTCTCTGCCGAGAAGCTCAGAGGCTCTGCTCTTGGGCCGTCAACCACGGCATTCTTCTCAAAGCAGTCTATCTCCCAGGCCAAGAAAATTGCCTGGCGGACAAACTCAGCAGGATCCTCCAGCCGCACGAGTGGCGCCTGGATCCCTTGGTAGTTCAGAAGCTCTTTCTAAAGTGGGGCCTCCCCACGATGGATCTTTTTGCCAGTCCTCTCAACCGGCAACTTCCTCGCTTCTGCTCTCGTCAGCCACATCCCCTTCGAGTTGCGGCAGATGCTTTTCTACTCTCATGGTCGGAGAGCCTGCTGTATGCTTTTCCTCCCATCCCGCTAGTCTCTCAAACTCTTTTCAAGGTTCTCCGAGACAAAGCTTCCATGATCCTGGTGGCCCCTCGCTGGCCCAGACAGCCGTGGTTTCCACTCCTGCTGCAATTAGCAGTAGAGGATCCATTCCCTCTGGGGTTTCAACCGGATCTCCTCACTCAGGATCAGGGGTCTCTGCTGCACCCCAACCTCAGATCTCTCAATCTAATGGCCTGGCTGCTGAGAGGGTAGTCCTTGCTCCCCTTCTCCTGCCGGCAGAGGTGGAAGAGGTCGTCCTAGCTTCTCGGCGACCTTCTACTCGAAAATGCTACGCCCTTAAATGGCGTCGCTTTTCCGTTTGGTGTACCCAACAGTCTCAGGATCCCTTCTCCTGCTCGGTGTCGGTGATCTTGCAGTACTTGCTCTACCTCTCTAATCTGGGACTTAAGTCCAACTCAGTCAAAGTTCACCTCAGTGCTCTTTCAGCACATCATGTGCCGGTGGACGGCAGACCTCTTTCCAGCGACCCTCTCGTAGCGAGGTTTCTCCGAGGTCTCCTTCTACTTAAACCACCTCTGCGCCCGCCAGCGCCTGACTGGGATCTGAATGTGGTTTTACAGCGGATCACCTGTCCGCCTTTTGAACCTATGGCTACCTGTTCTCTCCGTTTTCTTTCTTGGAAAACATTGTTCCTAATAGCCCTCACTTCCGCTAGACGCGTAAGTGAATTGCAGGCCCTCGTGTCTGATCCCCCTTACACTCGGTTCTACAAAAATAGGGTAGTCCTACGGACTCACCCAAAATTTCTTCCAAAAGTGGTCTCCCCTTTTCACATCAATCAGGAGGTGGTACTTCCGACCTTCTTTCCCAGACCGCACTCCAGCCGAGCCGAAATGGTCCTGCATACCCTGGACTGTAGAAGGGCATTGAACTTCTACCTTGACCGTACGCGGGAGCACCGTAAAGCTGCTCAGCTTTTTGTGTCTTTTGACCCCAATAAATTGGGGCTCCCGGTCTCCAAGCGTACTCTGTCCATCTGGGTTGCGGACTGTATCGCTTGGGCTTATGGGGCAGCCGGACTCTCGTTAGAAAGTCGAGTCACGGCTCATTGTGTTCGGGCGAAGGCTACGTCAGTGGCTTACCTCCGCTCTGTTCCGCTGGCAGACATCTGCCGGGCCGCTACTTGGTCTTCGAGCCAGACTTTTGCGGTCCATTACTGTCTCGAGAGGGAGTCCCGCAGGGACAGTGCTTTCGGACAGGCAGTCCTCCGAAATCTCTTCGAGGTTTGAGCAACTCCTACCCTCCATCCCGGATGTGGGCTACCGGTGGGTAATAATTCAGTGAAGATTCCTTCCTTCTGTACCGCTGAGCTAGAGGGAGCTCATTTTTTGTGCTTGGGGTCTCCGGTAGCCTTAAGCTTGGGAGTCCCATATGTGAGGACTGACTTCCTGCTTGGTCCTGGAGAAAGCGTAGTTACTCACCTGTAACAGGTGTTCTCCAGGAGCAGCAGGAATCAGTCCTCACAACCCTCTCTCCTCCCCTTGGAGTTGCAATCATCTGCTTAAGTTTTTTTTGCAAATTTTTATGCTGTCTTTTAGCTATGTCATCAGACTGGCTAAGATGGCACCCTTGGGCGGGAAGGAGACCGCGCATGCGCGTTGCAATTCCCAAAGGCTTTCTTTGAAAGCTGGGGAAAATTGCTCCGCGAGGGCTCCGTCGGCGCCGACGTCACCCATATGTGAGGACTGATTCCTGCTGCTCCTGGAGAACACCTGTTACAGGTGAGTAACTACGCTAAATTTCCCACTTCATTTAGTAATCGTCTATTTTCATTTAATTTGATTAAAATCAATGTGGTGTACATACTGTATTCTGACTTGTAGTCAAATTTTAAAGTATATAACTCCGAGTGTCGTTATGTGGCGCACAAAAATTTAACCTTCCTTCAACCTTCCCCCATTTGAGATACACCCACAAGATTTTGCAACCTACATCCAATCCAAGATATGCCAGACCAACAAAACCTCTATTACAACTAACGCCATAGAGCAAGACTACCAAACAGTCCTAACCATGTTCTCTACCCCCACCAAGAGAGGAATTGAAGACACTATTGCGGCCCTTAATACCACCACTGCCCAGTCGGATCCATGCCCGGCCTTCTGGATCAAGGAGCTTCGCAGTCACTTCAGCCCAGTACTATCCAAAATAATGAATCTCTCCTTCTCAACCGGCTCTTTCCCTTCAGCCCTTAAACATACTTCTATCAGACCTCTACTAAAGAACTGCAAGCTCGATCCCCAACAGGTAGAATCATACAGACCTATATCCAGCATCCCACTACTCGCGAAGATCATAGAAAAGGAGGCTCAACGTCAATTGCAAGATCACATAGACTCCGCTGCACCGTTAGATTCTTGCCAACATGGTTTTAGGGAATTCCACGGAGTTGAGACCCTTCTTACCACTCTCTTCTGCAAAATAATCACCGGCATTGACGACATTCGTCAAGGATTTGCCCTCATCTTTCTAGACATCGCTGCAGCGTTTGATTCAGTAAACCACGAGCTTCTACTAAAATGACTGATTGACAAAGGCATAAATGGAAGAGCGCTTGAATGGTGCAGATCCTACCTGACCGAAAGATGGCAGCATGTTCGTTCCGGAGGGACAAATTCTGAACCATTCCACCAAAGCCAGGGAGTCCCACAGGGTTCCTCCCTCTCTGCGCTCTTGTTCAATATTTACATGCAACCAATTTGTAATATCATCCGGTCCTTCAATGTTGATTGCATGTTATACGCAGACGATGTCCTGCTTTACATTCCCTTCTCTACTGAGCATATGGACCTCTCTCCACTGACGAACTGTTTCAACGCAATATCCGAATGGCTTCTCTCAAAACCTCAGAATACAACATAAGAAAACGGAAGTACTCTTCATCACGAGGAACCCCAACTTTACCCCACCACAATACTTTAAGGTGAAAGAAGCTGAGCTGCAATCTAAATCCTCAATACGTTACCTGGGAGTCACTTTAGATCAGCACTTGGATTTGAAAGCCCATATAGGAAACATAGTCAAATCAGTTTACTACAAGATCCGCTCACTTAGGCATCTACGTTCCATGCTTGAACCAACTGATTTCCGGACAATTTTCCAGGCATTGATCATACCGCATTTTGACTATGCCAATGCCATCTTACAAGGTCTTCCCCAAGCTACATTGAACCCGCTGCAGCTAGCCATGAACGCTGCAGCAAGAGTCCTCCACGGAGTCTCCAGGAGCGACCACGTAACACCTCTACTGATACAGTTGCATTGGCTACCCATCCAGGCTAGAATAGTTTTCAAGACCTTGATAACCACTTTTAAAGCTATTAACAATCTCTCACCTGCATCCTTAACCTCACTCATCCATACCACATCCCCAAATAGAGTAAGAAGATCCACAGCTATAAACTCCCTAAAAGTCCCGAAGGCACTAACTGTTTGCACCAAATCGACAGCCAACAGAGCCTTTAGTCTCAGTGCCCCAAGATGCTGGAATGCATTACCTCCTGATATCCGAGCTATTAAGAACCTACCACAGTTTAGGAAAGCCCTCAAATGCCACCTCTTCAACAAATACCTTATAGAGCCTAACGACACCCCCTAGAACCTAAAAACACCCGGCGATACCATTTCCATACAAATTATGGTATTCTCAACAACACACCAAGTCTGATACTCAATCCCTTAATGGTGGTTATGTTCCGGTGAAACTACAGTACTGTTATTATGACTCCATGTAGTAAGTTTTGTAAATAGTTGTCCCCTGTTATCCAAGTTTTTGTGCCCTGTTACCTGTAAAACTCATACGCGTTTAA
This sequence comes from Ichthyophis bannanicus, assembly GCA_033557465.1. Taxonomy (NCBI): domain Eukaryota; kingdom Metazoa; phylum Chordata; class Amphibia; order Gymnophiona; family Ichthyophiidae; genus Ichthyophis; species Ichthyophis bannanicus. The sequence goes on along the minus strand of CM066035.1, from coordinate 137,901,143 downwards.
CTGTACTGAGCATTTTTGTTACATGTAAACCGCGCTGATGCTGAATAGTGTGGTATATAAAAAAACTATAAATAAAATAAATAAATAAAAGCTGCACACAGCTGATATTTTATGCGCACACAACCTACAGAAAATTAGAGGGAACATTGCCTACGATGCCAACACCAGATAGCTTTCTCAAAGCTGAGAAAACCCAAAGCTTTTCTGAGTATTCTTGGAATTGCCCATGCAGTCTCTCCCCTGTAATTTACCATGGTATTTTTCTGTCTAAGCTTCTGAATTGCAATGGATCAGGCCATCTTTGAAATTGTCTCTTTCAGAATTCTATATTCTCTTCACAGTTTAAAGCTAGTTTAGTTGGATTCTTTTTCCCTTGTACTTCGTTTAAAAAAAAAAATAGGAGTGGGCCACATTGAGTTTGATCTAGCTTGGCAGTCTCTGCCATAGCTGACAGCATGAATGGTTTCAAAACATCCCTCTAATTTTCTGTAGGCTATGAGTGCATAAAAAAATCAGCTGTGCAGCTTTTGAAGGAAGGTTAAATTTTTGTGCGCCACATAATGACACTCGGAGTTATATACTTTAAAATTTGACTACACGTCAGAATACAGTATGTACACCACATTGATTTTAATCAAATTAAAGGAAAATAGACGATTACTAAATGAAGCAGAAAATCTTTTAAATTTTAAGATGTCTGGGTTGTTTTCTATCAGAATCAGAACCGTAATTTTTGTGCGCTCTGTTGTAAAGTATTGTGACCAACTCTCCTTTAAAACCCCCAGTATCAGTAGGTAGGGTTTAAGCGAGTGGTTTTTTCCCCACTGAACAGCTACTTTCACAAATCCTAAAGCAGAGCTTCTTGGGAGATGTAGTCCCTTCGCTGACCAATGAGGAGCAGTTGTGGATTCAAAAGTGGTTAAAGCAAACAAAGGATTTTATTTCCCCTCCCGGGGTAGGATTTTTAACCAGGAAACAAGGTAACACAAAACCAGGTACTTTCTGGTATAAGGACAAATTAAAGGTTTTCAACATAAAGGCTTACTTCAGCATAAACACATTAATTTCCAGCATTTCAAGGTAACAATTCTGTTTCTTCACAGCTGTATGCTTTTAACTCCAAGCAATGCTGCCTTTCTCTTTAAAGCATGAACTCAACGTAATGATATTATCTCATTTGAAAGAGTTATCGTACAGTCCATTACTTCTTCCTTATTATTTACAAGCTCTGGCTCAATGTCCATTAATTCTTCCTCTGTAACAGGAAATGTTTGTAACTGCAACCCTGGTGCCACGCCTTTCCTTAATGCTCCAGGCTTCACTTGATACCCCTGAATTAAGTATTGATTCAAGTAAGCATTCTCAGTACAGTCCTTCTCTTTACAGCCCCAACCCTCTGGGTAAATGAAATCACTGTAATCCTTAGCACCCCAGCCTTTAGGCTTACCTTTTAACCTAGCTGGTAGAGGTTTTCTCTGTGGCTTGGGACTGGCTATAGGTTCCCAACCTGAGCTGTGCACGGAAGGTTTCAATTGCCTTCCTGGCTTTCTTTCTTTCCTGTACTCCCCAGAATACGGCAGGTGATCCAGACTGCCTTTGCTGTATCCTTCCCTTGGGGTTTCTGTTCTCTTCCTGAAGGGAAGCTCCGTTTCACCCCTCCACGGAGACTATGTCCTTCTCCTTTCACTGCTCTCTTCACTGCAGCTCTCGTAGCCCACCTGGCTGCCTGCTTGGCTGCTCGGCTCACCTCCTTCACCTAACTCACCTTTGCCTTTGTCTAACTCACCTAACTCCATAGGCTCAACTGTGACCTCTTTATTAGAGTGAATTCTAGGGTAGAGCTTGACTCCTCCCCCTAACAGGTGTGCTGAATCCACTTGTGACTCATTCTCTAAGTGGTAGCACGGGCGTATCCCTTTCCCTTGTGCTTGGTTTCTGTGGTAATCAGAAGCCATGTGCTCTTGTTTACATCTCAGCACTGCTCCTGTTTCCTGCTTTTTAGCTTCTTCTAACGGGCTGGAAGGACCCACTATGTCACAGTATGTGCGCTGGTTCGGCGAGGTGTGTGCGCGCGCACATGCGCACAGCTTAGAGGGAACAGTGGCAGGCTGTGACTATGAAAAGCTGATTGCAAATGCCACGGCCTATCCATTGCATGGGTAACTGCTAGCACTGTATAAAAATGTCCTCAAGGGCCTGATGATTTTGGATCTTCAAGTTGTCAGCACTAAGGCACTCCTTGGATTCATTGTTGATTTCCAGGTGCAGATAGAGTGCAGTGAGGATCTCTAGTGAATCACACACCCTGCTGGTGACTTTGGGTAGCTGTAGCCAATTTAGCTGTAAAAAAAAAACTCACCCTCTAACAAGAAGGCAGAGGCAGAAGCAAATTTCTTCCGGAAGGTTCGCATTAAACATTACTTTAGTACACAACAGACTTGTCTTTCAGACATATCTGTGATCAGTAAGAAGTCCACTTGGTTGCCCCCTTTGCCTACTAATCCGACTGTTATGGCTTTTGAGAATGTAATAATGCATGAGGTGAATCGTATTTGTACTGGACCTGCCCCTACTTATAGCAATCTTTCCAAAGGAGAAAGGGACGCTATTATTACTTTACAGTCTAACAACAATGTGATTATAAAACCGGCTGACAAAGGTGGGGCCGTAGTTGTTATGGACAAAAATTTGTACATAAGTGAGATAGAAAGACAGCTGAAAGACCGTACGTTTTATCAACGTCTCTCAGGTGATCCCACTGAACGGTTGAAGAGCAAGATCGATAATTTAGTACAAACAGCGTTTGATATTGGATATCTTACCAAGAAAGAGAGAGATTTCTTATAGTTTCAGCATCAGTGACACCAACAATTTACATTCTTCCAAAAATACATAAATCTTTGACGTCTCCACCCGGTAGACCGATAGTTTCCGCAATCGGCTCCCTTCTAGAACCTATTTCACAATTTTTAGATGTTTTTTTGCGTCCCTTTGTACTTACCATGTGGTCCTATGTGCATGATTCAGCTCACGTTATTGAAATCCTCACGCATTTTCACAATCTAAGCTCTGAAGATGTCGAATCTTTATACACTAATGTTCCACAGGCTGAGGCCCTGGTTATTTTGGAACAATATTTCTCAGAAAGAACATCACATAAACGAATTCCTATACACTTTTTACTTACTTTAGCTGAGATTGCCCTATGTGAGAATTTCTTTTGTTTTAGGATTCTTTTTTATCAACAAATAAAGGGTGTAGCCATGGGGTCTTCAATGGCCCCCTATGTTGCCAATTTATATGTTTTTGATTTTGAAAAGAAATTTTTAAGTGATTATCCATACAAAAATAATGTACTGTTGTGGATTAGGTACATTGACGATATCTTCATCTTGTGGAAGGGCACAGAGCATGATCTTTCCCTTTTCAATTTTTGGATTAATAGTTTAGACAACAATTTAAGATTCCAATTAACTTATGATTACCATTGTATCCCATATTTAGATATACTTATTAAAAGGGAAGATGATCATTTAGTTAAATCTTTATATAGAAAGCCTACGGATCGCAACCATCTGTTACATCACAGTAGTTTCCACAATCCGGCCCTGAAAAGGAATCTCCCTGTAGGGCAGTTCCTTAGAGCCAGGAGACTATGCACAAAAGACCAAGACTTTGCTCTCCAGGCGGAAGAAATGCAGGCTCGTTTTCGTGCCAGAGACTATCCAATAGAACATATTCCAAAGTGTATACTAGAGCATATACGTCTGATTGTGATACCCTTCTTGCACCTAAACAGAGAGAGAATAAGGTGGGTATAGTCTGCCCGCTTCGATACACCTCCTTTTCTCAGAAGATTATTAAAATACTCAAGAGAGAATGACATCTGATCCAATCCCTCGATGGTTTTAAAGATGCCCCCCTCACTATTGCACATAAACGGAATATTAATTTAAAGGATCTTTTGGTTCCTTCTGCATTGACAGAATGCCCCTTTTTGTCCAAACATAAAGGGTTTTTCCAATGCGGACGCTGTTCGGTGTGTGTTCATGTTTTACCAGTCCGGGATTTTTTCACTCATCCTGTTACCAACAAGAGATTTGTTCTTAAAGATTTTTCTAATTGTGAAACAACTCATGTTGTGTATGTCATCCAGTATCCCTGCAAGAAACTTTATGTTGGCATGACCACCCGTAGTGTCCGAGTCAGAATTGTAGAACACAGGAGTGCAATTAAGAGGGGTATTGTAGAGAAGCCCCTTGTAGAACACTGGATCGAGCAAGCACATAAAGTTTCTGATATAAAGTTTTGTCATCAAAAAGGTTAAACTAAACTGGAGGGGAGGTGACATTAATAGAACTGTTATGCAGTTAGAGCAGAAGTATATATTTTTATTGGATTCTATGGCCCCTAGTGGACTTAATTTAGATCAGGACCTCTCAGTTTTTCTATAAAATCTTGCACCTTGGGTTTTCATGGTCCCATGTTTTTGTTTTTAATTCCTCTGTGTTTGTCATGTATTTTTGACAGGTTTTCTTTTAGCCTTCCTTTGTGCACGATTTTCATTTTTGTATGCTGATGTTCTTAGATGTCTACGGTTTTAGTTGAAGTCAATACAATAAATTATTTCTCCTTTGTTTCGCTTGATATGATCTTAGTTTTAACACTAGCATTGGTGACAATTTGCCAATTGACTATTTGGCTATGGTCGTCGGTCCTTCCTTTACATTTTTTTTGTTTTGAATACTCCATAAAACAGTTTTTTCTGTAGAGAGATTTTTTCCATTAGTGGTCTTGGTTTTATGAATATTTATTCTATTCAATATCTTATCAGTTTTTATTCATAAGATTTTTGTTCGTTTAACTTTAGTGTCACGTTATCTATGACATCATTATTTAGCTACTGCACATGCGTTGGCGTTTCACCTTGAACAGCTGTTTTTTCAGAAGTTCGGCGGCTCCGTTGCGTTCAACAGCGTGCCTGCGATTTAATTTTAGGTTTTTAAGCCCTTTGGAAGAACGGTTTTCTGTGGCTATTTATTAATGTAAGTTGCTTTCATTGGTGCATTTGGTTTGTTTTAATGGTTAGTTTTTATTATAGGTGGATTTCCTCTCTTTTATTCTCTAGCACTACGTTGGTGTCACAACTGGCATACTTTGCCGTTGATACTATAGCTAGTAGTGAGTATCTCATTTTAATTTGTTGTTTTTATATGATTCTTATTCAATATAATTCATTATTTATTTAATCTTAATGCTATATTATTTACCTACTGCACATGTGTTGGCGTTTCACTTTGAATGACTGTTTTCGGAGGTTTGGTGGTTCCGTTGTGCTCAACAGCGCACTTGTAACCTAACTAAAGTTTTTTTAAGCCCTTTGAGGGAACGGTTTTCTGTGGCTATCTAAAGATGTGAATTGCCTTTGTAGGTACATTTTGGTTTGCTTTATTAGTCAGTTTTTTTATTATAGCTAAAGTTCTTTCTTTTTATTTCTAGCACCACGCCGTTGGTGTTATGATCAATATTCTATGCCGTTGGTATCATAGCCAGTAGTGAGTATTTCATTTTAATTGTCGGTCTTTATTTAACAAACTATCTTATCACAGTATGATCTATGGTTTCTGAAAATTTTAGCAGTATGCATGTTCGTTTTGTTTTTACTTAGATGAGATTTATATTATACATTTTCTATGGCCTTTGGTTCACATGTCGATTTTGTCTCTCTGTAGAATAATTTCTGATTTAGTTTCAGTTTTCACTTTTTGTTTATCCGATGGTTTTTGACTTAGACTTACTTTTTTTCCCTTTTTTCCCCCCCTTCTTTGGTTTTATAGACTGTAAGAAGCATTGGAAGCTTTTCGGTAAGATTATTATGTATATGAAGTATTGTTTGGAATTATCTCTCTTTATCTCTTGCCCTCTTGTACTTTGTACAATTACTTTAGCTTCTGTTTTTTATGCTTTTGGTGTATTTCATTTGTTTTAAGTAGCATTCCAACAGTTTTAGGCCTATTATGTGTTTATTACATGATTGTACTAGTTTATCATATGTTTGGTTTATGGACCTTTTTGTTATATATATTTATTATTTGATTTTACTCCTTTATGGTTCTTTGTTATATATATTTGATTAAGATTATAATTTTTGATGTTTTGCTGCAGCATTCTAATTATTTGATTTTATATGTTTTAATTATATGGTTATATGTGTATGATATTTATGTTTATTTTATATTTATTTTTGTTGTTTTTAGTTTGCCTTACCCCCTGACGAAGTTTTAACGAAACACGGCCTGTGTCGGGTCGGCAATATGTATTGGTGATATTAATAAAGTCTTCTTTGCTTTACAACTATTTCCTTGGGGTTTGCCACGTTCTCTGACTGTGACTCTTTGCCAGAGCCTTCCTTCAATCAAAAATGTTTCCTTGAGTTTATTAAGAACATTTTCAGGGACATATCCTGACCATCCCTGAGGGAGGTTTTACCAGTACTGGAGAGGTTCTAGGACAGGGGTGGGCAAACCTGGTCCTGGAGGGCCGCAGACCAGTCAGGTTTTCGGGATATCCCTAATGAATATGCATGAGATATATATGCATTAGAGATATCCTGCCAACCTGACTGGTTTGTGGCCCTCCAGGGCTGGATCTGGAAACCCCTGCCTTACACCTCTGTCATTTAAGATCGTGAGTGGACAAGGTGCAGATGTCCAAGACATCAAAAAGGTTAGATAGAATTTGTCACAGTCCTCCTCACTTCTCACCACTACCGGAAAATTGTCTATTAGCCACCTTTTTGGTGGTGGTGAGAATCGAGGAGGAATGTGACACATTCTATATACCCTTTCGATGTCTAGGACATCTGCACCTTGTCCACTCACAATCTTAAATGACAGAGGTGTAAGGCAGGGGTCTCCAGATCCAGCCCTGGAGGGCCACAAACCAGTCAGGTTGGCAGGATATCTCTAATGCATATATATCTCATGCATGTTCATTAGGGATATCCCGAAAACCTGACTGGTCTGCGGCCCTCCAGGACCGGAGGTGCCCACCCCTGTTCTAGGAGCAGTCTCCACTGCAGAGAGATATCATATTTTGTGTCATGACCAGATAACATCTTATTGGGGAACACCAAGGGGCCTTTGGCGTGTATGTTCACCTATAACAACCTCCTTTCCCTTTGGTTTGAGCCCTCTGATACTCAGAAGTTGCCAGAAGGCATGAGCCCCAAGATGTTCTACACAGTGTATAATGATAGTTGCTAGTCATTAGATAGTAGGAGGCTGGAGAAGTATAGGAACAAAGATGAGGAACATGTTTTCCCATCCAAGTAGCAGCCAGACCTAATCCTGCTTAGCTTTCGAGATCAGGCAGACTCAGGGTAGTGTGGCAGCAGGCTGGGGAATATCAATAACAGCAGACAAATAGAAGTAGTAGTATACCCAGTAACTCTCACAAGAGACCTATCAAAGAGCAAGATAGAATGGGTGTTTTTAGGTTTTATGTCGTTTCAGGGAACCAGTCGTAATAAGTGCATCATCAAGATGCAACTTGTAATGGCTTAAAAGAGCATGTGGAAGTTGTGGCCACCTTCTTACGTGAGAAGGACATCCTGGGGCAAAAGTATGTGATACTTTGATCCTATATAGATTAATAACCAAGCTCGGTGAAATTTGGACCCTCCCCATGTTGCCTCTGCAGTTGTTCTCCATGCAAGGAATCACACTAGTCCAAAGACATCTGGAAGGAGACTCCAGAATGGCTTGAAGCAGCCATTTAACCCCTCACCCACCCTGCCCTGGAGTACATTACTTCCTGAAGACCTCTCTTACCTTAGTTTCTAGAGAGGATGGTCACAACTCTCCCTTTCAGCCTACAGAAGGAAGAGTTACATTATATGCATCTCTTTACTACTGTACTATTCCATATTTTGATTGACTGTAAACCACTTTGGTGCTGTTCCAACAAAAGGTGGTATATCATGTCAGTAAAATAGAGTAAGTAAATAATTAATTAATAATTAAACAGCACAGTGACACCCTTTAAGGCCTCTCTCTAGGAACACTTAAGACGCAACTTCCTCTTCATTAAGGAGATACCAGAGAGGTGGGAAAAGGAGATCCTATTACTCTCACAGATGTAGGTATGCTCCTGCCTCCTGCTATACCCAGACCAGGCAGGTGTGGGGATCTCGCTTATGTCATCAGCAGAGGGACCAGAACTCCCAGTCTGTTCTACAGCCAAAACCTGGTGCAGGATTTTGACTCTATCCAGAACAAAGCCAGGATCTTTGTATTTGTGCCAAACAACTATTCCGTAGGAGGGAAGCCAGAGTTTTACCCAAACTATTGGCCCCTTATAATCTCCAACAGTTGGGTTTTAAAAATCATCTGACTAGGATACAAATTACATCTATTGGTATTTCAGCAGATTGTCCTCCAAGAGCGCTCCTCACATCTCTTCTAGAGATCAGTGTGGTTGAACCCTTTTTACGAGGGGAAGAAAGGAAGGGATTCTACCTCAAGTACTTCCTGATGACAAGTAAAACAGGAGGATTCCATCCCATTCTAGACCTAAGGGCTCTGAACAAGCACCTGGTACAAGAGAAGTTCTGAATTATTTTTCTAGGCATCCTAATGCTCTACCTGCAAAAAGGGGGCTGGCTATGTTCTTTGGACTTCCCCATTCAGATGTATCCCATTCACAGGAAGTTTCTAAGATTTGTAATAGGGAAACACCACTGCTAGTATTTTCTACTGTTCTTTGGCCTCATGTCATCTCCATGTGTATTCATCAAATATCTCGCAGAAGTCACAGAATATCCAAATTCGTCTATAACCAAAAATACTAATGACAGATGTATCCAAACTGGATTGAGGAGCCCACATATATAGGTTTCACACTTGGGGGTTATGTTACCTCTAGGAGAAACGTCACATAAATTTCCTGGACTTGAGAGCAAAGTCTTTCAAAGATCAGTTGACCAATCAAATCATAATGATTCAGACAGACAACCAGGTGGAGAGTACAACATCAATAAAACAGGGAGGAAAAGGATTGTACCTCCTATGTTGGGAAACAATCAAAAAATGGAACTTTGCCATCTCTTACAGAATGATGCTCTGAGCTACATACCTGATGAGAGAAGACCAGTATTCTGAGTTGCATGCTGTAACCCCACAAATGGTCCCTGACCAGGGAAGAGGCTTACAGCATTTTTTGAGTGGGGCTCCCTGAACACCATTCCCCAGAACAGGAAAGCACCTCAGTTCTCTTACAGTATAGGGACCTCAACAGTGTTCTAACCCAGCTAATGAATGCTCCTTTGAAGCCACTAAATACATGTGAACCAAAGATCCTCTTTTTGTTGGCAGTAACTTCAGTCCACAGAGTTATTATGAGCTCTTTTGAGCAGGAACATTCTGTTATGTGTACATGTACAGTGCTGTGCATGCCTTGTAGCACTGTACAAATAAGTTGTAGTAGTAGTAGTGATGCACCTTATGTCAAGTTTTTCAATATTGGAGTGGTTCTGCGCACTCATCCAAAGTTTTAAGATGGTGTCAGTGTTCCACCTGAATTAGTCAGTTGTCTTCACAACATTTTTTCCCATGCCTCGCATGCTACACAGTTCGAGCGACAAGCAAATAGATTGCTAGGAATCATAAGAAAAGGAAAGCCTCTGTATCACTCCATGGTGCGACCGCACCTTGAATATTGTGTGCAGTTCTGGTTGACATATCTAAAAAAGGATATAGCGCAATTTAGAAAAGGTACAGAGAAGAGCCACCAAAATGATAAAGGGGATGGAAGGATACTACTATGAAGAAAGGCTTAAAGGGTTAGGGCTCTTCAGCTTGGAAAAGACAGCTGAGGGGAGATATGATAAAGGTCTATTAAATCAGTGGCATGGAATGATAAACCTAGATTGGTTCTTTATTCCTGCAAAAAAATCTAGAAAGACTAGAGGACACACAATGAAGCCACTAATCAGAGAAAATATTTTTTCACTCAGTGTTTAATCAAATTCTGGAATTCGTTGCCGGAGGATATAGCTACACTAACAGTTTTTACTGGGTTTAAAAGAGGTTTGGACTAGTTCCTGGAGGAAAAAATCCATAACCAAAGAAAAAAAAATCTGGAACACCAAAACTACTGCTAAACTACACCAGTTTTCAAAATTAGCCAATATTCCAACTGATTAACTCTCACCATATAAATTCAAAGAGTCTTCAATAGTCAACGAGGAGACTGATTTTAGATATGCTAAGAAAAACTATTTATATAATTTTAGTACATTTTTATGAATTACAACCTCACAAAGCCTATAGAGAGTAAACAGAGGAGAAAAGACCTTGGTGTTAAAGCTGTTATCGGTCTACTAAGCGGTTGCCTACCCAAGGGGAGTTGCCTTATGAAACATCAGCAGTCAGAAAAACTCCTCTTAATGTATGAATATTTGTTATCAATAGTCTATTCAATTAAAAAAGCTAAGCTTAACTTTACCAATCAACAAAGATTTTCTAACTATTTTACTTTTAACATCTTTGTTAGTGATATTGCGGAAGGGCTGTCAGGTAAGGTTTGCCTCTTTGCGGATGATACCAAAATCTGCAATTGAGTAGATACTCAGGAAGGAATAGATAGCATGAGGAGGTATCTAGTTAAGTTTGAAGAATGGTTAAGAATTGTCAGCTGAGATTTAATGCTAAAAAATACAGGGCCATGCATTTGGGTTGCAAAAATCCAAGGGAGCGATACAGTGTAAGGGGGAAGTACTTCTATCCATGAAAGAAGAGCAGGACCTTGGCGTGATTGCTTCTGATGACCTTAAAGTGGCTAAACAGGTAGAAAAGGTGACGGTGAAAGCCAGAAGGATGCTTGGATGCATAGGGAGAGGAATGGTCACCAGAATAAAGGAGATGATAGTGCTTCTATATGTCTGTGATGCGACCTCATTTGGAGTATTTTGTGCAATTCTAGAGACCACCCTTTAAAAAGGATATAAACAGGATAGAGTTACATAGAAAAATGACGACAGAAAAAGACCACATAGCCTATCTAGTCTGTCCTTCCATATCAGCAACTACAACAGTCCCCTTTTTTTCTTTAGAGATCCTCTGTGTTTGTCCCATGCTTTTTTGAAATCAGATACCGTCCTCATCTCTATCACCTCCATTGAGAGGCTATTCCACGGATCCACCACTCTTTCCATAAAGAAATATTTCCACATATCACTCCTGAATCTATCCCCTTTCACCCTCATCCCATGTCCACTCGTAGCAGAACTTGCTTTCAATCGAAAGAGGCTCTCCCCCTGTGCATTTATGCCATGGAGTTATTTAAACGTCTCAATCATATCACCTCTATCCTGCCTTTCTTCTAAGGTGTACATATTAAGATCCTTAAGTCTGTCCTCATATGATTTATAATGAAGACCACTAACCATTTTGGTAGCCACCCTCTGTACTGACTCCATCCTGTTTACATCCTTTTGAAGGTGCGGTCTCCAGTATTGCACACAATACTCCAAATGAGGTTGCACCAAAGACTTGTACAGAGGCACTATCACCTCCTTTTTTCTGCTAGCCATTCCTCTCCATATGCACCCAAACATCCTTCTAGATTTGTTTTCACCTTTTCTACCTTTTTAGCTACTTTAAGATCATCTGACACGACCACGCCTAGGTCCCACTTTTCTTTAGAGGACAAAAGTACTTCACCCCCTATACTATATTGCTCTCTTGGATTGCTGCAGCCCATATGCATGACCTTGCATTTTTTAACATTAAATCCCAGCTGCCAAATTCTAGACCATTCTTCACGCTAAGCTAGATCCCTCATGTTATCTACACCTTCTTGGGTGTCTACTGTATTGCAGATTTTGGTATCATCCGCAAAGAGGCAAACCTTACCCGACAGCCCTTCCACTATATCACTAACAAAGATGTTAAACAGAATCGGACCGAGAACAGATCCCTCCTGGGGCACACCACTGGTAACTTCCATCTCCTCAGAGTGAGCTCCATTTACCTGTACCCTTTGTCGCCTCCCACTCAACCAATTTCTAACCCAAGCAGTAACTTTAGGGTCCATCTCTAGAGTGCTCAGTTTGTTTATAAGTCGTCTGTGAGGAACGGTGTCAAAAGCTTTACTGAAATCTAAATACACAACATCAAGGGCTCTCCCTCGGTCCAACTCCCTGGTCACCCAGTCAAAGAAATCAATCAGATTTGTCTGACAAGACCTGCCTCTGGTGAATCCATGCTGCCTCGGATCCTGTAATCTGCTGGACTCCAGAAACCTCACTATTTTCTCTTTCAGCAGTGTTTCCAATATTTACTCACCATTGAAGTTAAACTAACCGGCCTGTAGTTTTCAACCACATCCTTACTTCCGCTTTTGTGTAAAGGCACCACATAAGCCTCTCTCCAGTCCTTTGGCACCATTCCCAACTCCAACAAGGCATTGAAAAGGTCAGTCAGTGAAGCTGCTAGAACGTCCCCAAGTTCCCTCAGTATTCTAGGGTGTATCCCATCCGGGCCCATCGCTTTGTCTACTTTAAGTTCAGCTAGTTTCTCACAAGCACAGTCTTCTGAAAATTCTTCAAGATGCCCCTCGCTTCTATTCCTGTTTGTGGGTGTTTTCTGAGGTCCTGCTCCTGGTTCTTCAACTGTGAACACGGAACAGAAATATTTGTTAAGCAATTCCGCTTTATCCTCATCAGCTTCTACATATTCCTCCCCTTCACCCTTGAGTCTGACAATACCACTTTTGCCCTTCCTCTTCTCACTAACATATCTGAAAAATGTCTTGTCCCCCCCATTTTATTGCATTGGCTATTTCTTCCTCTTTTTGATGCAGAGGGTAGCTACTAAAATGGTTAGTGGTCTTAGATATAAAGCATATGTGGACAGACTTAAAGATCTTAATATGTATACGTTAGAGGAAATGCGGGATAGAGGAGATTTGATAGAGACGTTTAAATACCTCTGTGGCATAAATGCACAAGAGGAGTACCTCATTCGATTGAAAGCAAGCTCTGCAACAAGGAGACATAGGATGAGGGTGAAAGGGGATAGACTCAGGAGTAATATGTAGAAATATTTTTTCCTGATCGTGTCCCCAATCTAGTCCAGAAACCTCTGGGTTCCCAATCTCAACTAGCAGCTTGGAGACTGAGAAACTCCACCTTTTTGTGACATCATCAGTATAACTCTCCGGTGCCAGCCTCATGCCACCAGTTACCTCAGTCTCCAAGCAGCTGGATAGTTGGGAGCCCGGAGCTTCTGGGCTCACTGGAGAAACTATTGGGGCTTCTTTAGGGAAGTGTAGTTTAGTTTATTAGGAGTTTTCATATTCTGGCAGGAGAACTTTACTTTTGAAGTCTGTTTCTTTAAATTTTGGAGCACTCCAGCTCTCTAGCTCTGGGTCCTCCTCCCCCCCCCCCCTGTTTTTCTCTTCGGGCCAAACTGAGCATTAAACCGGGACCTACTGCATCAGAAGTTTTGCCTGAGACGCAGCAGAGTCCCGGTTCAGATCGGGGGGGTAAAGGGTTGCAAACGGAGCTTTGCCGGTGCCGTGCAGAGGATTCTGCCTGCCAGGGCGCCCGGCAGCTCCTTCCCGCCAAAGGAAGCCTGTGCGGTAAGTGTTCCTTGGGGGTTATTTCTTCTGCACGGGGGACTCAGAGGCCGAGTAGGGCTCATTTTAACGGGCTGGACAGGGCCTTTACCCGCGCGCGCTTCGGCGGTAAGTGTTGCTCTGCCCGCGGGCCGTTTTTTCTTTCAGCGCGATTTTGCGCCTTTTTTGCCTCGCGGCCCTTCCGTGCCGCGGGTCCGAAACATTTAGTTTCCTTGCGGTTCACGTTTTATTAGTCCATCAGTACAGAGTTTAAAAAAAAAAAAAGAGAGAGGAGTAAGCCGCACAGTTAAATTAACCATTTAAAGGGGGCAGAAACGAACGGTTTAGGAGCAGAGAAACTCTCAGGATTTCAGTGTGCTCTGCTTGTCTCCCTGCAGCTGCAGCTTAGTGTCCGTGCTAGGCTTCGGTGCTTAAAGCGTCCCAGGACCGTTCAGCGCAAGTGCCTGGGACTAGTCTTCAGGCAGACAGAGTGCTCATTACAATGCCCTCCAAACCCCTTTGTGTCGTGTGCGGGGCACGGAAGGGCACGAACACAGGGGTCTGCAAGGCATGTGTGGGAGAGGCCGGTGAAGCAGACAAACTCTCCATACAGGCGCTCAAGGCTCTGGGGTCTTCCCCCGGAAACCTCTGCACCCCTGATGCCGGAACTAGCGCAGGAGGAGCCAGTGCCAGGACCCTCTTCAGGCTCGGGCGCCGGCGCTCCTCCGGCGGTTTTTCCCAAGGAACTTGCCGCCATTTTCTCTCAGCAGTTTGTTGCACTGCTTCAACAGTCGGCTTTCAGTGATATTTTGCAGCACAGTCTGCCGGGCGAATCCAGCGGAGCCAGGAAACGTCCGGCGTCTCCGTGGATGCCGAGTTCCCTGAGCAGGAGCAAGAAGCTGTGCGGAGAAGGGGAACTGAGAGAGCCCTCAGGTCTGTCGGAGGATCCTCTGTCAGATGAGGAAGGCCAGAGTGTGGCGTTGGAGGATGAGTTATAAGAGGGAGAGATTTCAGAAAAAGAAGATCAGGCTAGGGTTGTGAGAGTGTTCAGGAGAGAAGAGCTGCCGGCTCTCATTGTGGAGACCCTTAAGGCGCTCAATATGCCGGAGCCTGGAGCAGCGGAGGATGAGGCGTTGGAGGATCCTCTGTTGCAGGTTTTCAGGAAGACTCAAAGAGCGTTCCTGGTACACCGGGTATTTCAAGAGATGATTCAGGAGGAATGGAACATCCCAGAAGCGCCTTTGAAAGGCACACGGGTTATGAGCCGGTTGTACCCCTTATTAGACCGGGACAAGGAGGTTTTCAAGCCACCCAAGGTGGATGCGGCGATGTCGGCAGTGACCAAGAAAACAACCATCCCTGTAGAAGGTAGTGCGGCCCTCAAGGACATTCAGGATAGAAAGCTGGATGTCTTGTTAAGGCAAGTTTTTGATGTCAATGCCATCTCCCTGCAGGTGGCCATTTGCGGAGCTTGGGTTTCTAGAGCTTGCCTTCGATGGGCTCAGCAAGTCCAAGAGGGGCAGCCGTCTCCTTTGGTGGGTGAAGCGGCCTGGCTGGAGTCAGGAGCTGCCTACCTGTTGGATATCCATTATGACCTTATGCGAGGACTATCCAAGAGTTTGGCGTCAGTGGTGGCGGCGAGACGTTATCTATGGTTACGTAATTGGGCGGCCGATAGCTCGTCTAAGTCTCGGTTGAGTAAGTTGCCTTTTAAGGGGCGTCTGCTCTTCGGCGAGGATTTGGACAAGCTGGTCAAGGACCTCGGGGAGTCCAAAGGCGGAAGGTTACCAGAGGATAATCCCAAGGTTGCGCGTGGGGTGCCGGGGTCCCGCGGTCCGTTTTGGGATTTTCGCCGTTTTTGGTCCCAAAGGGCCCCTTCCGGTCAAAGGGGGCGCTTTCCCTACAGAAACCAGGGTTTCAGGGGCTTCCGAGGAGCGGGCAGAGGTTTCGGTCTCACTTCCTCCTCCTCCTCCTCCTCCCTTAACCTTAAAAAGTCACAATAAGATGAGGGGGGCCCAGTCGCCCATCATTCCCGTGGGAGGGCGTTTGCAGGAGTTTTATCCCGCCTGGGCCCAAATTACATCGGATCAGTTGGTGTTAGAGGTTGTTCAGGAAGGCTACGCTCTGGAGTTCTTACGTCCAGTACGGGAAGCCTTCGTGCAGTCTCCCTGCAGGGCGGTGGCAAAGTGTGTGGCTCTGCGGGAGACGGTGCTAAGGTTGCTGGACCTCAGAGCGATAGCTCCCGTTCCCGCAGAACAGTCCGGGTGCGGTCGATACTCCATTTACTTTATTGTCCCAAAGAAGGACGGGGGAGTTCGACTGATCCTGGACCTCAAAGGAGTTAACCGCTGCCTCCGGGTATCACATTTCCAAATGGAAACGCTCCGCTCCGTCATAGTGGCGGTTCAACAAGGAGAGTATCTCACCTCTCTGGACTTGTCGGAGGCTTACCTTCATATTCCCATACGGCCGGAACATCACAGGTTCCTCAGATTTGCAGTTCCGTTCGGGCATTTTCAGTTTCAAGCGTTGCCCTTCGGTCTGGCGATGGCGCCAAGGGTCTTTACCAAAGTCATGGTGGTTGTGGCGGCGGCTCTGCGAAAGGAAGGTATTCTCGTGCATCCTTATCTAGATGATTGGTTGATCCGGGCGAAGTCGCAGGCCTAGAGCGAGCGGGCCACAGTCCGGGTAGTAAGCTTTTTGGAGAGTCTAGGTTGGATAGTCAATGTGTCCAAGAGTCGCTTGCAATCTTCCCAGAATCTGGAATACCTAGGAGCGCGCTTCTATACGCAGCTCGGGAAGGTGTTTCTTACGGAAAAGAGGGCACTGGACTTGCGGAATCGGGTGCGCAGATTTCTAAAGCTCAGGGCTCCCTCGGCATGGCATTACCTGCAGCTGTTGGGCACCATGGCGGTGACGATAGAGACAGTGCCATGGGCGAGAGCGCATATTATCTTTGATAATACCTTATCCTTTAGCGACCATATATCTCATATTTCTCAACGCTCATTCTTCTGCCTACGGCAAATTCATTCTATTCGGCCATTTCTTTCCTCTCAGGCTCTCACCACCCTCCTCCTTTCTTTGGTCATAACCCGTCTGGATTTTTGCAATTCCATCTACACTGGCATCCCACAATATCAACAACGGCGCTTACAGTTAATACAGAACACAGCTGCACGCATGATTTTCCATGCCTCCCCTCGGGATCACATCACCCCATTACTACATCAGCTCCATTGGTTGCCCTTCAGGTTCCGGATCCCTTTCAAAATCCTTACGTTAGTGCATCGAGCACTCTAACTCCGCAAACTGCAGTATCTGTCAAATTTACTGGTTTTTCATACACCTTCACGCAGCCTCCGGTCCGTTCACATTAACCGCCTGCACCTCCCAGCCCCCTCTCAAGCTCACCATCAGTCCACCCGAAAATCAGCCTTCTTTTATCTAGGCCCTTCCCTCTGGAACTCCCTCCCCCTTGCCCTCCATCTCGAAGAATCCTACCCTAAATTTCGCTCCCTTCTCAAGACCCACTTCTTTTCCTCTGCCTTTGATACCTCTCTTTGACCTCTCCTACTTTTCTCCTTTGTCCTTCCGCTATTTCTACCTTTCCTCCTCTTTCCTGTATGTTATTGTAGTTCTTTTTCCTTTTTCCTAATGTGATGATTTTATATTGTAAACTGCCCCGATGTAATGGGGGGGCGGTATATCAAGAAATTGGTAAACAATAAACAATATGAGACCCTTACAGAGGGCTTTGCTGTGCTGGTGGTCGCATCAGCGAGACCCTCTATCCCATCTAGCCTTGCTCTGGTGGTTGCTTCCCGAATCGCTGGAGAAGGGGAAGCTCCTGGAAGCTCCGGCTTGGGTGGTCGTGATGACAGATGCCAGCCTGCTGGGCTGGGGAGCCCATTGTCAGGGCAACTTCGCGCAGGGGCTCTGGGACGTTCAAGAACGGACGTGGGTGATCAACCAGCTGGAGCTAAGGGCGGTGTCTCTGGCCTTGCAGGAGTTTCGACAGTTTCTAGGAGGAAAAGCGGTCTGAGTGTTTTCGGACAACGCGACGGCGGTGGCCTACGTCAACAAGCAAGGCGGCACCAGCAGCGTGTCTTTAGAAGCCGAGGCCAGGGCTCTCTGTGCCTGGGTGGAGGCCAACATTGTGGATCTTTCGGCAGCCCATGTGGCCGGGGTAGACAATGTGGAGGCCGATTTCCTCAGCCGAGTGAAGGTGGATCCCGGGGAATGGGTCCTACATATCGAGGTGTTCGAGATGGTGGTTCGCAGGTGGAGCGTGCCCGTGATGGACCTCATGGCAACCTTCGAGTCGGCGAAGTGCAGTCGTTTCTTCAGCAGGCGCAGGGAAAGGATGTCCAAAGGCTTGGACGCCCTTTTGCAAGTCTGACCGGAGGAGCAGCTGCTATATGTCTTCCCGCCGTGGGTTCTGATCAGACGGGTCCTGCAAAGAGTAGAGGGATTCCGGGGTCATGTAATCTTGATTGCGCCGGATTGGCCACGTCGCCCCTGGTACGGGGACCTGGTGAGGTTGTTGGTGGCAAAGCCCTGGTGTCTCCCCGACAGAGCAGATCTGTTGTCCCAGGGTCCCTCTAGTCATGCCTCATGTGGGTCGGTTCTCTCTTACGGCCTGGCTCTTGAAAGGGCGAGGCTGACCTCCCGGGGGTATTCGACGGCGGTCATTTCTACCTTATTGAAGTCCAGAAGGCAGTCGACTTCTTTGGCGTATGTTCGCATTTGGAGGATCTTTGAGGCCTGGTGTAGTGATCGACAGTGCCAAGCTCTGAGGGCTTCTCTTCCGCAGATTTTGGAGTTTTTACAGAATGGCTTCGAGAAGGGCTTGGCGGCGGCTTCGTTGCGAGTCCAAGTAGCTGCCTTATCTTGTTTCAGAGGCAGATTAGCGGGTCAGTCGCTAGGGGCTCAGCGTGATGTGAAACGCTTCTTGAGAGCGGTGTCCCTGGTTAGGCCTCCGGCTAGGCAGGTGTTTCCCAAATGGAGTCTTCCCTTTGTATTGGAGGCGTTAGAGGGGGAACCTTTTGAGCCGTTGGCTCGTGCGTCGCTCAAGGATCTTACTCTGAAGGTAGTGTTTCTGGTGGCAGTCTGTTCGGCGAGACGGGTTTCCAAATTACAGGCGCTTTCCTGCAAAGAGCCCTACCTTTCCTTCTTTGCGGCTAAGGTCATGTTGCGGACGGTGCCGGCTTTTCTACTGAAGGTAGTTTCGGCTTTCCATGTCAACCAGGAAATCTCCTTGCTGGTGTTGGCCAGGGATAAGAGTGATTCTTTGGCGGACAGGCTACATCTTTTGGATGTCCGGAGGGCTTTAAAGAAGTATCTCAGAAGGACGGCGTCCTTTTGGAAGTCGGACAGGCTCTTTGTGCTTTTTGCAGGGCAGAGAAAGGGCGAAGCTGCATCAAAGGCCTCTATTGCACGATGGATTAGAGAAGCCATTGAGTCGGCTTATTTGTTGAAGGGTAGAGTAGTGCCGGAAGGCTTAAGAGCACATTCCACGAGGGCGCAGGCTGCGTCCTGGGCGGAGGTTCGTTTGGTTTCGCCGGTGGAGATTTGTAAGGCGGCGACTGGGTCGTCTCTCAATACCTTTGTCAAGCACTACCACCTGGATGTGCAAATGGCAGAGGAGGCCTCATTCGGATCAGCGGTTCTTCAGGCTGGTTTGCCAGGTCCCTCCCGTGGTTGAGTGTGTTCACTGCTCTGGTATGGACCCAGAGGTTTCGGGACTAGACTGGGGACACGATCAGGAAGGTGAAATTAGACTTACCTGCTAATTGTTGTTCCTGGAGTGGAACTAGTCTAGTCCCGTATCCCTCCCAGGGTTTCTTGGCAAACGGATGTCTGGACTTTCTATCAGTTTCACAGGTGAGCTGTGTTTTTTCCATTATTTGCTATTGGGGGCTGACTATCCTTCCTTGGGGCGAGGGGTGGACTGCTCCGACTTTCTTTTAGACACAGTAATGACGAGGGTGCTCCCTCAGTCACAGTTTGTATATTCCTCTAATTGATTTAGTTTAATGTGGTTTGGATATTGTCTGTCTTGTTTCTCCGGTGAGTCTGCTTTGTCAGTAGGTTACTGGTGGCATGAGGCTGGCACCGGAGAGTTATACTGATGATGTCACAAAAAGGTGGAGTTTCTCAGTCTCCAAGCTGCTAGTTGAGATTGGGAACCCAGAGGTTTCGGGACTAGACTGGTTCCACTCCAGGAACAACAATTAGCAGGTAAGTCTAATTTCACCTTTATGGAAAGAGTGGTAGATGCATGGAATAGTCTCCCACTGGAGGAGGTAGAGACGAGTACAGTATCTGAATTCAAAAAAGCATGGGACAAAAACAGATCTGTAAAGGAAAAAAGGCGACTATTTGTAGTTGATATGGAAAGGCAGACTAGATAGGCCATGTGGTCTCTTTCTGCCATCATGTTTCTATATTTCTACTATCCATTTAGCTAGAAGGTTGGATTTCCTTTGCTTGTGCCCTTTCGGGTTTGCCTCTTGAGGGTCATTTCACAGCTCATAATGTCAGAGCTTTGGCTGCGTCGATAGTCCACTTGAGATTTCTTTCTGTTAGTACATTCACATCTCACTATTGTCTAGAAAGGAACTCTCGAGTTCACAGTAGGTTTGATCAGCTGGTTCTCCAGAATCTGTTTGGGGAATGGAATCCAACTCCAACCCATCTATGCCCAGTTATTTTTGGGGTCGATTTTCAAAGCTGCCTAAGTTTGGTGAATTAGTGCCAGCTGAATATATTGAGCTAACTGAATAAGGTCACCATTTATCCGGTTAATGCTGACACTCTGCCTACTCCACCCATGGACCATTCAGGTACTAACTGGACAGTGCTGCGGCAGTCTATGGAGAAATTTAGCGGCACTGATGTTAAATGCTGTGGAGTCAATGTCGGCTCATGGCAACCCTATGGACAGTGAGCCTAAATGTCACCAAGAGAACACCTGCTATAGGTAGTAACTTTGATTTCTCACTATTACAGGTTGGCAGAATTATGATTTCACTAAGTTGGGTAATAATTCTATCATGTCAGAGCAGTGGCAACATCAATGGTGCAAATGCACTCAATTCCCGTAATGTGATTTTCCATACATGCTTTACTGTTTGTTGCTTAGACAAAATGTCCAGAAAAGACGGTGCATTTGTTTCAGGCAGTTCTTCAAGGCTTTTTCAGTTGACAGCAAACTCGCCCATGGGGTGCTATCGAGGATCAGCTGGGCTGATCCATAGCTTTGGAATTCCTCACTCACATGGCTAATTTCATTCTGCTTGTTTACAGAGAAGGTGAACTTGCCTATCTGAAATGGAGGTTCTATGTAGAAAGTAGGATAAATTGGGCACACATAGTGTAGGGGAATTGTAAGGGATACGGGATTTCAGAAATTTTGTTCAGTGTTTGTTCAGTGCCTGGCCCGACAGACAACTTGTACTGTTTCCACATTACATACTGATAACTGATATTTCCACACTATATGCCCGGCTGCTTGAACATGTGGGTAGAATGGCTACAACGGATGTGCAGAACAGAAAAATAATCTTCATGACAACAACTGTAGTGTGCTGGTTGGGACAGGTGTGTCTCAGCAAGCACCAAATTTGTGCCGAAACCCGGGATTTGGGAATAACCTCCCTCAATCCTGGGTATCTGAGCAATAAGCTCCTAAACCCTAAATTGTCCAGCGCTTCCTCTGACCTCGCTTTTGGCTGAGTTCTGTCAGAGAGATAGGTACCTCCTGCTAAAACTAATAACAGGAGTTGAGGATACCGTCTTTGAGACGAGAGAAAACGAGGATACCGTCTTTGAGACGAGAGAAAACGCCAACTGCAGTTTGAGAGTTGTAAGTATGTATATATCGTCATTCCTGTGGTAAGTATACCTTTGTTTTAATTACGAAATTGTCCCTGTGTATATAAGTGTATAAGGGTTTGAGAACTGTAATTTGATTTTAAGCACTTTGGATACTTGACGTGTGTGAGAGACTGTATGTGCCTTCCGGTACGAAGCGCCTGTGTGCCTTTTCCTGCGGTTCCGTACTCGTGCGAGCGGGACGGCCAGGTCTAGGCGAAGTGTAAGAGAGTGAGAGGATTATTGGTTCCCCTGTACATAAAAGGGTTTGGCATTAAGTCAATAAAACATATTTCAAGTCAGTTTCCAAAGGGATTTGGGAGTAGCCTTTAAGCATGTCCCCGTTCAAGAGAAATAAGCCTTCTCCATTTCCCCGGGCACCCACCGGGTCGCCGTCTTCCTCCCTCCTTAGTCCCATCGAACAGATGATAAAGGAGTACCCTCTTTTAAGTAAGGATATCCAAAAAACTTGTCGCCAATGGACACAATGGAGCGCTGTCCTGGGAAGTTCCCTGGGCTGGCCACCTGAGGGCTCCCTCGACAGCAATACTTTGGTCCGTGTTCGCGACCATATCCTCTTTCATAAGACTGGCGAAAGCCACCTTCGCCACTTACGCCATGTGGCCATGTGGCTTAAAGCTGGTGAGCCACTCCCTAATCCTAACTTCCCACAAGGAAACCCTCCTCCATATTGGCAAACGGAGAGTCGCACCATGGCAGCCATCGGATATCAGGACCCGGTGGTCACTGATGCCATCCCGTCTACACCCGGTGTTGACACTCCCCTCACGTCCCCATCTCGAGACCCCCTCCCCGAGATTTCAGGCTCGAAACCCCCCTTGTACCCTCCACCCCCACCACCCCTGGAACCTCCATATCCATTTTCGAGTGTGGAGGTCCCAGAAGAGGCAACTCCAACAAAACAGGTTGCCTCTAGCCCTGCCTCTCGGAGCCTCCGATCCCGTTCATTGTCTCCCCCCAAATCTCAGGATATAGATAATTAGTTTCAGGTAGCTGGTTGTCTATCCATAGTACCCATATCACAGCCCTCCCCACCGGATCGGTGCCACACCACCGATCCCAGTTCGTGCCCTCCGTCAGGTCGAACTGCACGACTGACCCAGGCAATATATGACATCCCGGAGGGACATGGGGAAGGTCATCTATAACCTCCTCGCCAACGGCATTATTGAACATAGCACTTCACCGTACAACACTCCTCTATTTCCCGTTCTGAAACCCAATGGGAAGTGGCGCATTGTTCACGATCTACGAGCATTAAATCAAGTTGTTGAGGTCCAATACCCCGCTGTGGCTAATCCTGCTACCACTTTACAGTCTGCTCATCTGTTTAAATTCTTCACTGTCCTAGACCTAAAAAACGCGTTTTTTAGTGTCCAGGTTGACCCTGTTTCTCGCCCACTCCTAGCATTTGTGTTTGATAATGTCCATTATCAGTGGACCAGACTGCCCCAGGGTTACGTGGAGAGTCCCACTATTTTCTCTCAAATCTTAGCCCAAGACCTTCAAGTGTTTGTGACCTCTTTACCTGACGACCTGGTTTTACTTCAGTATGTCGATGATATACTGCTGTCTGGTATGGACTATGACTCCACTGCACTGTACACACAACAACTCCTCTAGCTCCTCCATGGGTTGGGATATAAGCTGAATGAGGATAAAGCCCAGTTGGTACAGGAGTCAGTATCATTCCTGGGTTATGTGGTGGGGAACGGCGTGATACAGGTGGGCGAGAAAACGGTCACCCACTGCCTGCAGCTCCCAATCCCTACCACTGTTAAGGAACTGCGCTCTGTCCTGGGTACTCTCAACTTTTGCCGTAATTGGATACCAGCTTTCAGTTCTCGAACACTCCGTTTTCGCTCCTACCTGAAGGGAGGGGTAAAGAACTCTGATCATCTCTCTCTGGGGGAGGCAGATGTGGAGGAGCTACAGAGCATCCTGTCGGATCTCCGCACTTTTCCACCCCTATATTTACCCAACCATGACAAGCCTTTCCAACTTGTGGTTGTCTCAGGCACCCAATCTTGGGCGGCAATCCTATTCCAGGACAGTGATTCTACTCTAGCCTTTCTTTCTGGCTCTTTTGGGGCCACTGAGTTACCGCTCGAGCAGCTGGAAAAGCTCGTCACGGCAGTCGCAGCGGCCAGTCAAAAGGTACTGTCCATTTTTACTCCTGCACTCTTGATTCTGTACCAGCCTATTGACCTCAAGGCTATTTTGACCAAGGGGACTTTACATATGTCCCCCACGAAGTTGCAACAAGCATGTGCCATTATTCTAAACAACGGGGTTCTTTTCCGCCCGCTGTCGGCGTCAACCTGTCCCATTGCATGGTTGCAAGCGGCCGTTGACGTTGAAGTGCGATAAGACCTCTTTGACTATACCCTAGTCCAGTCCATCCTGCGGTCCCCAGCATCAATGCCCGCCGATAGCCAAATTTGGTTTACTGATGGTTCGCAACAGTCTAATACTGTTGGGTTCGCGGCCATCCGAGTTACTCCGCAGGCTGAAGCCACAGACCGTTTACAATTCAGCATGGCCCCGGGGTTTGGCTACTCCGCACAGGCTGCTGAACTCTGTGCCATTATTGCAGTGCTCCAGAAAGTCCCTGATGACCCAGTTACCATTTACACTGACTCTCAATATGTTGCAAAAATTTTCACTGACTATTTTTCCATCTGGTGCACAAGAGGTTTTGTTACATCTTCTGCCTCCATGCTCACTCATCAAGCTCTCATTTCCTATTTGTTTGAGTTGCTTATATCCCGTACTGCTCCTGTGGCTGTTCAGTGTGTCCCAGGTCATTCCCGCCATTATGGGTTCCTCCATTTCGGCAATGCCCTAGTGGATGAAGCGGCAAATCAAGTTACTGCCTCCACCTGCCTCGTAGTCACCCGTTCACAACTACGACCCTTGCCCCGTCTACATGACTATCAATTACAGCTTGCTTCCACTGAGACACACTCATGGCAACTGCGGGGCTGTATCCGACAAAATGGTTTGTGGATTCATCCCTCCGGTAAGTCTTGCATCTCCTTCTGGTCCCTGAAGGAACTGTGTCTTCTACTTCACTCTGCGGCACATGCCCCGGCTGCAGTCATTAGTTTGCAAATTTCTGAAGTTTTTTGGTCCCCGGTCTTGACCAAAAGTGTCCAGTCATGGTGTCAACAATGCCCTTCCTGTCTTGAAAATGCCCCCACCCGCGGCCGCCCTTTGCCCAAGGGACATTTACCTAAAGTTCTGGGCCCTTTCCTCTCGTGGTACCGGCACACTACAGTTGTTGTCATGAAGATTATTTTTCTGTTCTGCACATCCGTTGTAGCCATTCTACCCACATGTTCAAGCAGCCGGGCATAAAGTGTGGAAATATCAGTTATCAGTATGTAATGTGGAAACAGTACAAGTTGTCCGTCGGGCCAGGCACTAAACAAACACTGAACAAAATTTCTGAAATCCCATATCCCTTATAATTCCCCTACAATAGCCACCTTCCATCTCGGAGTTGACTCCTAAGCTAAGAACTAAACTGAAGTAAATCATAAGGGAGAGGTTGTGTAAGAAGCTCCTGAAGGTGCTCAGAAACACCCTCAGGTTTTTCTGATCTTTGAGAGAGCTGTTGGAGTGGTGCCATATGGTGATGTTACCCACTTGTGTGGCTGCTTGTCGATAAAGAATGTGTGGTCTACATCTCTCCTCTACCGGCTACAGGTTCTTTTGATGGAGGGAGGGATTATGCGTCTGATTTATCCTTCTGTCTACAGATAATCACCGTTAAGAAATAAGCAATTCTACTTTACAACCCAAGGAATGGTTAGACATATCTTGTAAGTTTAATAGTAAGGGTGCCAGCCTTGTTCGAAGCATGAAAAGGATCAGAGGTAACTTGTAGTAGGTTAATTTTTATTTATTGAGTTTATAAGAACAGGGCTTCATGATCATCTGCACCTTAAGGATGATACAATTTTTTCATAGGCATTCTCTTTTATTAAATTTAATATTTCTGGTAGCTGATCTAATGATGAAGGATTAGCTCAGAACAAGCACTTGGATTTTTATAAAATTATTAACATCATATTTTTACCTGTTGGCAGTTTATTTTTTTTTGTCTGCTCTTTTTTTGTCCCCTTCGAACCCAAACTAATGAATATGGTTAGGCAAATAAATTCCCAAAACTCCATTCCTTCCCCCAAATCAAAATCTATTCATGCCTAACCTACGAAGCTCAAAGCCTATACTAATTTACTGTAAATAGTTGTAAATTTATTTGCTATTATATTGTCTTTAACCCCAGTTATCCCTGTTCCACTTCCTGTTATCTGTAAACTTGACATATGTTTTTATGCTTAAGTACAATGTTGTTAAAATGTAAACCGCACTGGTGATGAATAGCGCGGTATATAAAAACTACTAAATAAAATAAATAAATAAAAATTATCTATCTTTTTTTTTTTTTTTTTATACAGCTCGGACCAATCAGCCTTGTCTTAATAGGCATTATATCAATTCACTGTATGCATATATTGGTACATTGCAGCCATTATCTTTGTCAGAGGTAAATATGAAAACATTAAACATGTTATGTTTCTAAATATTAGAGTCTTTAATCTTTAGATCAGTCTTCTGGTTTCTTTTGGGGAACAATGTCTAGTTTTTCACATACATTTCTAAGCCAGGGTATGTGGAGTCTGATCTCATTTGCTCAAATTTACAAATGCTATCTCCAGTAACAAGCAGGAATAAGTCCTCACATATGGGTACGTCGGTACCGACAGAGCCTGCGCGGGAAAGCTCCCCAGCTTCCCAGAAGGAAGCTTTTGGGGCCTCCCACTGCACATGCGCGCTGCCTTCCTGACCAGCTCTCCTCAGTTTCTCTTTTTCCGCGGAGCCAGCAGGTCGTGTTCCTGTCACCGCTGAAGAAATTATTGTTTTAGTTTGTTTCTTTAGACCGCGTACCTGCCTTCCCCATACCGAAACCGGTACCGCCGGTCTCTCTCTTTTCCTTTCATTAAAAAAAAAATAAAAAAATCTTTATTCTGCACAACTTGGTGACTTCGGTTAGGCCTCAGGCCTACACAAATTCTCCTCATGGAGAAACCAGCCCCTGGTTTCAAGAAGTGTACCAAGTGTAGTGCTGTTATTTCTGTCACAGACACCCATGAATGGTGTCTTAAATGTTTGGGACCTGACCACTCCATTCCGGACTGCCCATCCTGCTCCCAGATGTCTAAACGTGGTTTGCAGAACCGGGCCAACAAATTCCATGTGCTGTTTGCTTCAGATAATCCAGCATCACAGTCATCCAGGTCTTCCTCTCCGGATGGACCTCAGGTAACCAAACCTTCTTCGGGCAGGTCCTCAAAGAGCAAATCTCCTTCAAAGCATCGAGAGGCTCTCACTTTTGAATCTGAGGATCCTGCCCCAGTCAAACAACCCCGGCGGGAAGCTCTGGCTTCCAAAGCACCATCTATGGGGTTACAGGTTGACATCGATGGCACGGCCTCGACTGATCACCTGTTAGACTGCTCTGGGGTACCGGCCCATACCGGTACCGACATCCAGGCAGCAGTGGCGTCTATGAGCAATACTGTTCAGACCATGCAGCAGGCCATGCTGGCTTTTATTAATGCTGTGACGCCCTCGGTACCGCGTTCAGCGGTACCGGGTCCGGTTCCGGTATCGTCTCCCATACCGGAACCGAGACCATCGACTTCCAAACGCAGATCGGTTCCGCATGCCGGATCCGGGTTTTCACCCGATACCGATCCCATACCCGGTACGCCCGATGTCGATACCGATCGGTATGCGTATCGTGCGTTGGAAGCAAATAGAGAATACTCTGATTCTTCTGAGGATTTTGACTCCTCTGAGGACTCTGATGAGCTGTCTCTAGTTCTTCATGAAGACCCCTCTTCCCCAAAGAGGAGAATGTCTCCACCAGAGGATTTGTCCTTTCAAGACTTCATTATAGAACTAGCTAAAGGACTTTCTATTACCACATCCTCTGAAAAAGAACCTAGGTCAAAGAAATTGGATATTTTAGGATACCCTAAGGTTCCTAAAGGTGCAGTCACCCTGCCTATCCATGAAATCCTTCAAGAACACTTGATGGACTTATGGGAGGCTCCTCTAACGTTGTCTCCTTACTCTCGTAGGTTGGACACCATGTACCGGGTCCCTCCTTCTCCTGGGTTTCAAAAGACTCAGCTGCCTCACCATTCCATTGTGGTGAAGTCTGCGCTGAAAAAGATTAAGAGCACCAAAAGGCACTCTTCTACCCCTCCAGGGCGAGAATGTAAGACCCTAGACTCTTTTGGCAGGAAAATTTTCCAGGCTAGTATGCTTATAGCCAGGATTAATTCTTACAGTCTATATATGGGCATGTTTCTCAGGGAACTTGCCCTAAAGGTACGGCATTTTGCCTCCTTTATCCCTGAGGATAGAAAAGAGGAGTTCATTTCTCTGGTGAAACCGCTTTTAGATGTTTCTAAGTTCTCCAACAGAGCAGCTTTTGATTCCTTTGAGGGTGCCGGTAGAGCTTCGGGCATTGCTATTGCAGCCCGACGACTTGCTTGGCTCCAGGCCTCTGACCTAGAACCCTGGGTCCTGGATGGCTTACGGAATCTGCCCTGTACAGGTGAGAACTTATTTGGTAAGGACTGGCAAATTAAAGCCACTCAAATGGACGCAGAAAATGCTACATTAGATAGACTTTCTAAGTCTACCTCTACTCCTGCCAAGAAAAAGTCTTTCAAGAGGCCTTACTACAAGAAGGCCAGATTTTCCACAAATACTGGCCAACAATCTTCTCAGCCTCGCTTTGCTGCTAAACGTCAGCAACCTAAACAGGCAAGGTCAAAGCCTGCAGCGTCTGCCACTCCTCAGCAGGCTCAACCCCCTCAGGGGTTTTGACTTGCCCCTAGAGAACTTAACATTTCTGGCTCTAGAACAACCAGAGCCCCTCACCATTCCCGGAAGGTTAGCTCACTTTGCTCCCAGATGGGAGCAAATTACATCAGAGCACTGGACCCTCTCTATCATCAGAGAGGGCTACAAACTTCATTTTTCCAACCTTCCTCCATATTTATTTATTTATTTATTTTATTTACAGTTTCTTTTATACCGCACTATTCGACATCAGCGCGGTTTACAATGAACAGAAACTACACTTACCAAATATTGATCAGTGCTTACAATGAACAGCTGGGTATACATTAAACAGGTTTACATTCAACAGGTTTCATAAACAGAGGAACATAATAACTATGTACAAAAAGCAACTATGTACAGAACAACTAGGCGCAGCTATATGTTTCTTGATGAGGGAAGAAGCAAGGTGAGATTGCAGCTCTTCGCGTTAAGACATATACCATGGTGAGGCACTTCAATTCTCCCCCATCTCTCCTGGGCCTGTTGGATCAGGAAGTCTCTTCTCTCCTTGCCCAAGGGGCAATAGAAGAGGTTCCTCTTCTTCAACAAGGGACAGGATTCTACTCCCCTTATTTTCTCATAACAAAGAAGACAGGGGGATTCAGACCTATCCTAGATCTGAGAGAATTGAACAAATTTCTGTACAAGGAGAAATTCAAAATGCTTTCTCTAGGCATTCTCCTTCCATACCTTCAGAGTCAGGATTGGCTTTGTTCTCTAGATCTCAAGGATGCGTACACACATATACTCATCCACCCATCCCACAGAAAATATCTAAGATTTCTGTTTCAGGGAAAACATTTCCAGTACAGAGTACTTCACTTCGGTCTAGCCTCTGCTCCAAGAGTGTTCACCAAATGCATGGCAGTTGTTGCCGCATTTCTAAGAGGTCTGGGAATTTTTGTATTCCCATATCTGGACGACTGGCTCATCCGAGCTCCATCTCAGTCAGAGGCCCAGATTTCCCTGGACCGCACAAGGCACATTCTGCAGTATCTGGGACTGGTGATAAACCTTCCCAAGTCTCAACTTATCCCTACCCAGTCTCTGGAATTCATAGGGGCCCAGTTGGACACCACCACTGCAAGGGCCTACCTACCTCAGGTCCGGGGCCAACGTCTGGTGTGCTTGGCCTCCCAAGCTCAGTCCAGCAGTCACTTGACAGCCAGAGAAATGCTGCGACTTCTGGGCCACATGGCCTCCACGGTACACGTGGTGCCCTACGCTCGTCTTCATATGAGAGCAGCTCAATGGACCTTGGCCACCCAGTGGACTCAGGCATCAGGAGCGCTCTCCGACCAAATACTCACCTCAAAGCGTCTGTTTTGGTCCCTCCAATGGTGGATGTCCACCAAGAATCTGTTGTTGGGGGCCCCCTTCCAACCTTTGTTGCCCCAAGCAACCCTCACAACAGATGCCTCCCAAACAGGGTGGGGAGCCCATCTTCAACACCTCTCCACTCAGGGTACTTGGTCTCCGCAAGAGACCACCCTTCACATCAACCTCCTGGAACTGCGAGCAATCTTCTTTGCCCTCAAAGTCTTCCATACCCTCCTAGTCAACCTGACCGTCCTAGTCCAGACAGACAATCAGGTGGCCATGTTCTACATAAACAAACAAGGAGGGACAGGCTCTCTGTCGCTTTGCAACGAAGCTCTCAGATTATGGGCCTTCGCCAGAGAGCATCAAATTCATCTTCTGGCAGTATATCTTCCAGGAGTTCAAAACTCTCGGGCAGACAGACTCAGTCGAGTTCTGCTTCCACACGAATGGTCCCTACATATGGACCAGATAGGCAGAATCTTTCAGGAATGGGGAACCCCGGACATAGACCTCTTTGCAAGTCCGTGGAATGCCAAACTTCCCCGGTTCTGTTCCAGGACTCCGTGTCAGGGAGCTCAGGCCAACGACGCCTTTCTCCTGCATTGGGGTCAGGAATTCCTATATGCCTTTCCACCCATTCCTTTGATTCCCAAGACTCTGTTCAAACTCCAGAGGGATCACGGATCGATGATCCTCATAGCTCCACGCTGGCCACGCCAAGTGTGGTTCCCTCTACTTCTGCATCTCTCCCAGGGACCCTCCCTGGACCTGGGAGCTGCGCCAGACCTTCTCTCTCAGGAGGAAGGGACTTTGTGGCACCCAAACCCCAAGTCCCTACACCTCAGAGCTTGGTTACTGAAGGCCTAAGCCTTCATGACTTCAATCTTTCTCAACCAGTGAAAGATATCCTTCATGCCTCTAGGAAACCCTCCACGAGGCGTTCCTATGCTTTCAAATGGAAACGCTTTTCCATTTGGTGTGCTCAACAGGGTCTTGACCCTCTAGCACTTCCTTTGAATTCTCTACTAGACTATATCCTGCATCTTTCTAATGCAGGACTTAAGATGAATTCAGTAAGAGTCCATTTGAGTGCTATTGCAGCATCCTTAAAACCTATAAATGGACAACCTGTCTCCTCTCATCCGCTTGTTGCAAGGTTCATGAGAGGCCTGACTCTAACTAAGCCTCCCATCCGACCTCCTCCGGTAGCATGGGACTTGAACCTAGTTCTGGGTCAGCTTATGAAGCCACCTTTTGAACCGTTGGTTTCTACCTCCTTGAAATTTCTTTCCTGGAAGGTCATTTTCCTTATTGCAGTCACTTCGGCTCGCCGCATCAGTGAACTACAGGCCTTAGTGGCTCATCCACCTTATACCAGATTTCATCATGATAAGGTGGTCCTTAGGACGAATCCCCACTTTATGCCCAAAGTGGTCTCGCCTTTTCATCTTAATCAGGAGGTATATCTACCTGTCTTTTTTCCGGCTCCTCATGCATCCAGTGCAGAGAGGAACCTTCATATTTTAGATTGTAAAAGAGCTCTCACCTTTTACCTCAACAGGACTCAGCCACATCGAAAGTCTTCCCAACTTTTTGTGGCTTTTGATCCTTTTCATTTGGGACTACCAGTCTCCAAACGTACACTTTCCAATTGGATTGCTCAGTGTATTTCCTTTGCTTACCAGAGTAAAAATATTTCTCTGGAAGGCCATGTCACAGCTCACAATGTGAGAGCCATGGCCACTTCTATGGCTCATCTTCACTCTGTATCCATTGATCAGATCTGTCGAGCCGCCACATGGGCCTCGGTTCATACC
Organism: Ichthyophis bannanicus; assembly: GCA_033557465.1. Lineage (NCBI taxonomy): Eukaryota > Metazoa > Chordata > Amphibia > Gymnophiona > Ichthyophiidae > Ichthyophis > Ichthyophis bannanicus. The sequence continues at coordinate 137,869,554 of CM066035.1, read as the reverse complement.
TTCACAGCCCATTACTGTTTGGACAAGGACTCCCGCCGGGATGCCTTGTTTGGTCAGGCTGTCCTCAAACACCTGTTCCATACTTGAACAACTCCTGCCCACCTTCCCAGGATGGATGCCTGAGATCCATACGAAGATGGCGAACCCTTGGAACGGGATCTCCCAGGCATCTTAGCTATGGAGTCCCCATATGTGAGGACTTATTCCTGCTTGTTCCTGGAGATAGCACAGTTACTTACCTGTAACAGGTGATCTCTGGGAACAGCAGGAATTAGTCCTCACAACCCACCCACCTCCCCTAGGAGTTGTATCTTCTATCTATCTTCCTTTCCTCTCTCTATTGTCTCAGCTATAAACTCGAACTGAGGAGAGCTGGTCAGGAAGGCGGGAAGGCAGCGCGCATGTGCAGTGGGAGGCCCCAAAAGCTTCCTTCTGGGAAGCTGGGGAGCTTTCCCGCGCAGGCTCCGTCGGTACCAACGTACCCATATGTGAGGACTAATTCCTGCTGTTCCCAGAGATCACCTGTTACAGGTAACTAACTGTGCTTTCTCTAGTACTTGCATAATGCAGAAAGAGTTTTTCTGAAGTTCATGGGATGTAACATGTACAGTATAGGCAACCAATCAAGATGCGTTTAGCAATTGCCTTTTCTCAGGGAACAAGCAGGAAGTCAGTTCTCACATATGGGCGACGGCGCCAATGGATCCCGCACGGATCCACTCCCAAAGGTTTTCTGTGAAAGCTGGGGAGTTACACCGTGTATGAACAGTCATCATCCCACCCAAGGGTTCCATCACCTCAGTCATCTTTATTCTGCTGAGCCCTGAAGACATGTCTGTGCACCTGGTTAAAGTCGATTTTTTTTCATCAATTTTTCTTCGTCCTTTTCACTGAAATCAGTTCTGATCACCTTTCCGCCACCCGATTCCACCACCTCGGCATTGTGTTTTTCTCGGGTCCCCTTTTTTTCTCTTGTTTTCTCGGTGCGTGGGTCTTTGCTTGTAGCCTAGCTGATGGAGATTTCGGAGTTTGACCTCGCGAGTGCTGTCTTTCCTGCTATGGCTTCGATCAGCGGTTTTAAGCAATGTGATAAGTGCCACTGCACTATGTCCATTATGGACCACCACAGTTGCTGCATAAAATGCCTCTGCGGACCACAACATGTCTATCTGCCCACTCTGCCAACAGATGTTGGCAAAGACCCGCAAGGAATGCGTCGGGTTCAGTCGGAGTCCTGGGGTTGCGGAGCCTCGGACTGGAGTTCATCCTCCGAAGACTTTCCCTGTGGGTCCAGGACATCATCAAAGGCAAGGTCCAATCCCGGACTGGTAGGTAAGACCTCTGGCACCCGGGCTCAGAGTTCTCGACCTGATGTCGACAGCAATGGCTGGGAGCGTCCCTCCAAGCAGCCCCAGTGGAAGGAGGCTTACATGGCATTGGGGGATTGGGTTAGATCCCCAGACCCCATCACCATTGGTAATTCCTCGATGAGGGAAGTGGCTCTGGGCTCGACGACCTCGAGACCCGAGTTAGCTACTGCGGAGCCAACTGGCATTGAGGTCAGGATGGTGGCCTTGGAATGCAGCAAAGCTGCATTCCTTGAGGCGCAGCGCGGCCCAATGCCCAGAAACTCCGGATCATTGGTGAGAACTTCCCCAGAGGAGACTCAGCTGATCCAGGAGAAGCTGGCTCATCCATTGCTAACTCCATCGGCATCCGACTCTAGATGGGATTCGCCACTGGATATCATGGCTGCGGAGCACCGGTGTCAGCTGGCATCGACGTCGAGTCGACTCGAGGATTGCTTGGTGCTCGACGATTCCTCAGACGCTGAGTCGGATTGTGAGATGGATGAGGAGTCTCCCGACACTGTCCTCCATTAGGATGCCCTCTCCAACCCTTCTCCGCCTCACCATAGTCAGCAGTCCCCTCCAGAGGACCTATAGCCTTTCTGGATTTCATGAGGGAGATGTCCCAGGCTCTTGCCTTTGTGGCGGTGCCCGAGGTTGAGTTTTGGACTGAGAATGTCGAGATCCTATAGTTGCCCATGCCCCCCATCCTTGAGAGGCTGTTGTTCAGAATGTGGGAGAGCCTGGTAATGGTGCAGACTGTGAACCATTGACTCGATTCTCAGTATCGAGTTGGCTGGAGCCCTGGTTTCAAAAAGACATCTACCTCACAATTCCATGGTGGTGGAGTTGGTCATTCATTGGATCAAAAGCCAGCAGACACAGTCCTCTGTGACCCCTTTGACAGAAAGTGTTACCAGGTTTCCATGCTCACAGCCCGGATCCAGGCATACCAGCTGTACATTGGCATGTACCTGCGGGACTTGGCGAAGGAGCTCACCGGGTTCTTGGCTGGGTTGACAGGTGAATGAGCACTTCTGGGTCCTGGTTTCTTCAGTCAACGAATGCTCCAAGTTTCAGACTCTGGCAGCCTTCGATGGCTTTGAGTCGGTGGCTTGTGTGACTGTGGTGGGCATTAGTGCCCGCTGCCTTGCCTTTCTACAGTCCTCTGACCTGGAGCAGTGGGTTCATAAAAAGACAGGGGGCTTCTGGCCCATCTTGGATCTGCGGGATCTCAACCGCTTCCTGGTCGGGAAAAGTTCAAAATGGTACCCCTTGGAATCTTGCTGCCCTACCTCCTGCAGGGAGATTGACTGTGCTCCTCGGATCTCAGACATGCCTATACCCTCATCCTGATCCATCCAAGGCACCGTCAGTACCTCTGATTCATCATAGACGGATGCCACTATCAATACAGGGTGCACCCCTTCGATCTAGCCTACGCCCCTCGGGTATTCACCAAAAGCCTGTCGGTGGTTGCTGCTCACCTCCTTCTTCTAGGGGTCTTTGTCTTCCCCTAACAGGATGACTGGCTCATCAAGGTTGGCTTGCCAGAGGAGGTGCGCAATGCTGCGCAGCGCACCAGAGGGCTGCTACAGTGGCTTGGGTTTGTAGTCAACTTCCCGAAATCACACTTGCTACCGGCCCAATGACTAGAGTTCATTTGTGCTCTTCTGGACTCCACCTGGGCACAGGCCTTCCTACTGGATGATCACGGGGAAGTTCAGGGCTGCTCGGTGGTGACGCCTAGACAGATGCTTTGCCTGCTGGGGCACAGGGCCTCTACTGTCCACGTCACACTCTTTGCCTGCCTCCGAATGCGGCAGGCCCAGTGGATGCACAACACCCAGTGGACACAGTCTTCCGGCCACTTGAAGACAGGATCCAGGTCATGCCGACCCTGGTGGTGTCCCTCGACTGGTGCAGAGCCCCCACAACCTCCAAGTTAGACTGCCCTTCCGGGCACCCCTGATTCAGCATGTCCTCACAACGGATACGTCCAAATTGGGCTGGGGACCTCACTGTGATCACCTGCAGTTGCAGGGCATGTGATCATCAGGAGAATGCTCTGCAGATCAACCGACTAGAGCTCAGAGTGGTATACAGTGCCTTTCGGGTGTTTCAGGTTGACCTGAAAGGTCAGGTGGTTCAAGTCCAGGTGGACAACCAGGTAGCGATGTACTACCTCAACAAGCAGGGGGATATGGGTTCATATCACTTCTGCTGGGAAGCCATTCGCCTGTGGAACTTTGCCATCAAGCAGAACATCGCCATCTGGGCGATTTAACTGCCGGGCCCGGACAATGTGCTGGTGGACTGCCTGAGCAGAGTTCTTCGACCCCCACGAGTGGCAGCTGCACCCGGCAGTACTCTGAAAGGTCTTTTGCTGCTGGAGGACCCCAGAGATGGATCTCTTTGCCAGTCCAGAAAATACACAACTACCGTGCTTCTGTTCCTGAAGGCCCACCCAGGGCAGGGAGGTAGCGAATGCCTTCCTCCTCCCTTGGTCCAGGGGTCTCCTATACATGTTCCCACTTACATCCCTGGTTCCTCGGGTGCTCCTCAAGATTCAAGCGGAGGCGGTCTCCATCATCCTCATTGCTTCCAGGTGGCCCAGGCAACCCTGTTGGCTCACACGCCCTATACCAGATTCCACAAGAACAGAGTGGTCCTTTGGACCCACCCCAAGTTCCTACTGAAGGTGGTCTTAGATTTCCACCTGAATCAAGAAGTGGTTCTCCCCACCTTCTTTCCCAAGCTTCATTTCTCCAGTGTGGAGGCCTCCACACTCTCAAATGCATTGCCCTTTTACTTCCAGAGGATGCAGCCCCACTGCCACTCAGTACAGCTCTTTGTCTCCTTTAATCCCAACTGTCTTGGGGTGGTGGTCTCCAAGTGCACCCTTTCACAGTGGGTGGCCAACTGCATTTCCTTCACCGACGAGTAGGCTGGGCTTTGTGGTCTTTTTCTGTCATCATGTTTCTATGTTTCTATAAAATGTGGACTGTTGTAGTTATGGAAGGACAGACTAGATGGGCCTTGTGGTCTTTTTCTGTCATCATGTTTCTATGTTTCTTTCTCTCCAACATCATGTCACTGCACACAATGTGCGCGCCATGACGGCCTCTGTTGACAACCTGCACTTGGTACCCTTACTGAATATCTGCCAGGCTGCCACCTGGTCCTCTGTCCATAACTTCATAGCACACTAATGCTTGGCGGAGAGCTCACGGTGAGATAGTGCCTTCGGCCAGGCAGTATTTCGACATCTCTTTGGGGAATAGTGCAACTCCTTCCCTCCAGCCCTTTGTGTTCAGGCTACCGGAGAGGGGATTGCATCTTTGATGATTGGTACTGCAGAGCCAGACTTCCATCCAATCGGTGCTCCCTGCTGCCCTTTACGGTCTGCTTTTTGGGTCACCCGTGGCTTCTACAGGGTTTTTTCGGTAGCCTGTAGTTTGGAAGTCCCATATGTGAGGACTGACTTCCTGCTTGTTCCCGGAGAAAGCATAGTTACTCACCTGTAACAGGTGTTCTCCGAAGACAACAGGAATCAGTTCTCACAACCTTCTCTCCTCTCCATGGAGTTGTTTTTTTTTTTTATGCTTGATTAAGCTATGTCATCATACTGAGGTGAGATAGCACCGTTGGGCGGGAAGGTGACCATGCATGCGTGGTGTAACTCCCAAAGGCTTTCTGTGAAAGCTGGGGAATAGATCCGTGCGGGTGCCAATGTCACCCATATATGAGGAATGATTCCTGCTGTCCCCAGAGAACACCTGTTATAGGTGAGTAACTACGCTTAATCAGGCCCGTGGCGCCCAAAAGGATGGAAATTATTTCTTTTTGCCATGTTTTCTTGGTTTCCAACTGCTTCTCTTGGTGCTTGAGAATCTTCTCGCTCTTCACATGATTCATAGAATAATTGTTTGGAACAGATATCTCCATTATCAATGCCATTCTGGTGTTTTTCTCTTCTTACCACTTTGTCTGGTTTCCTTGCTTTTAGCTTTTTATCAGTTGAATGGGACTGTCCCATATGATCACAATCTCATTATTCTCCATAGTTCTCTTGAGGTTATGATCCCAGTGCATTTCTAGTTCAGTCTGGTGCAATCTCCAAATAACATATGCTGTGTGGCGCAGCTGGGATAGTTGTACATATGGATGGGTTCTCTGGTTGTATGACAGTGAGCCCTGGACTGGTTGTAGAAAGAGTGACAGCTTTGCTGGTCCCAGCATAGGCTGGGGATTTAATCAAGTGCAGTATGTTTGGGGATTGTTGAAAATCAGACATAGTGAAAGTAACATGTACTGCATGGCACATATAACCCCCTCCCCTCCTAAAAAATAAAAACAAAGGCACGGGGTGAAATTTGCTCTGTACTGCAGATTCTCCCCTAGCAACCATACTGGTCTGGATGGACTCTTTCATTCTTTATCTGCCGTCATCCACTGTTACTGTGTTACTACGAGTATGTTCATTCAGTAGAGAGAGAAGGTTTTCTGTAGTGTGATCTGATTGGAATCTTGCCAGTCTTGAATGGAGCTTGTTGGCTTTTTCTAAAAAAAGATGAAAGTTGAAGCTATATTGTTTTCTCTAAAAATTGTGAGATAAATGGAAGGTTTGAGATAGGGCGATAGTTTGCTGTTGACATACAGTGGTGATATTCAGTCGCTATCTGTGTAGCTAAGCAGCTGAATATAGTCATGATATGTATAGCTACCGGAGGCAACCACTTTGTAAGTTTATTCAGCATCATTGCCTATTTAGATAGTGGTGCTGAAAATATGTATTTTTTTAACCCTATGGTGGTGCTTTAAAAAAGAAGTTCTCGCCAGCAATTTAGATATTGACCTTTAAATTTTTGTAAATTCTGTAGTATATGCTATTAATTTTTAAGATATTTTAATTACCTCCCCCCTTACATTACAGATTTAAAAAGCCAACATTAGGTTATAGTGACACTGTTAGCCTTGCCATGCGAATAGGACCCTTGACTTGCCTCCAAAAACGATCTACCTGGGGAAGGTAAGCTTGTTTGCATCGTTTTCTCATTAAAAAAAAGTGTAATGTGAAGCCTTATTTTGCTTAGTACATCTAGGTAGGAATTAAGATGTTCGCATCAGGATGTTCACTGTTCCCCAAATATTTTAGCAAAGATTCTGCATTTGGCAGTGGCATACCAACAGTATTGGGCACCTGGAGTGGACGCCCGCCGCCCCCGATTACAACCCCCTCCCTGTGACGATGCTCATTTCCCTCCATGCCAGGCCCTCACAGAGGAGGCGCGTGCAGCAAGCATATCTTGGCTGGCTTGCCACACTGCCTCCTTGCCATGCATTCACAGTAAGAGTGGCATTGCTTGGGGCTTTACACATGTTTTGATCTAGCAGCATGCATGCATATCGGCATGCATGCATGTGGTAGTCATACATGTAAGTGCCAGATATCACAAGAGGAGCTAATTAAGGAACCAAGTGAAATAAATACTTTTGGAATTTTTCAGGTCGTGATAGACACACCTGATGGATGTACAATTGCATCCTCAGTCACTGGTGGAGACGTTGATCCAAACAAGCATGCAACTGATACATACCTTGCAGAAGATGTAAAATGCCGATGGGGAAGTTTGAAATATATGAATATTGTCACTGTAAAACAGGAAATACATGTATAGTGTTTTGGACCACTTAAACAATGTTCACAACAGGCTCCCTTTAAAATCTATGCAACCTGCAGTTTCTACACGTGTAAATAACATCATTGTAAAATTGGTATTTCCATATCATCCTGCTAGAGCAGTCCAGACCAAGTGGGTTATGTTCCCCTGCCAGCAGATTGGTGGAGACAAAGAATCAATGAAAAGCCCAGATTTCACTGACATCACTCATATGCCTCTATCTGCCTCAGCCACCAGAGATCCCTTCACTATTTCTTTGTCTCCAGCAAATGGTGGATTGATTTTTTTCCTCTCTGGAGGAAAAGATTGATTACACGTTTGTGAACGACAGCTGGCGGGTTGATCTCTCACTAGAGCGCGACATGGGAGGCTCCATTCCACTACGATCTTTTCAGTAGCTATAGGAGGAGGGAACATTGGTTTAACTTCATGCCCTTACCCTAGATAAGAGCCTGTTGAACAGCTGGAAGGCTGGAAAAATTCAGCAGCCTCACACAACCTCAGTGCCTCTCCCTCCTCCTCTTCCCCCCCCTGCTCTTTCCTAAATATTGCAGAAGACTTTTGGAAGAATCTGCCTGCCAGTCACCTTAAACACAGTGCTGCCAAGCCAGAGAAACAGTTTCAGGGGAGTAGAGCCGAGCACGGCACAGATCCTCTGCCTAGTGCTCTCAGGGGTTGAGTACCAAAGCTTGACGTTGTCATTGTCCTTGTTGGGGGCTCCCGATTCATTCTTCCTGGGATGCAATTCTGGGTGGACCACTGGTGACCGTTGGCACGGTGTGGGGATTTCCCACCATTTTCTCTACATGTTAGTAGCATTTTACCTATTGTGCCCCTGGTGGTCACACTGTCCTAGCACATGCTCTGCCCAAATCACTCCAACGCGCCTGCCTTCTCTAGTTCCAGTAGTGCGTGTTGCAATGAAAGCACAGTTAACATGTGCCTTTGGGCTGCCAGAGCCTTAGCGCATGCTGTTGTGATACTTGTCTTGACTCTGTCTTTTTCCAGGAAATGTGCTTGACCTGTGGCAAGCAAGGTGCCTTATCTCTGCTCTTCTTGCATGGCAGCCTCTGAGTTTTCCCTGGAGGGCCTGCTTCCCCTCTCCCAGCCGGGGGATGCAGTTAGTCCAGCCTTACCTGCCTTAGGGCAGGAGGTAATGGATGGTGCTATGGGTAAGAATATCCAGCCAGCTAGAGGATCTGGTGACTCTTCTGTGAGCCACTCATCATCCTCTAGGGGGTCTGTGGCTGGGGGGTCCTTTTGAGAGAAGAGTTCCCGAACTAAGGATTGTCTTTCCCAGAATCCTTTTTTTTTGCAGCAGGCCTAGTCCTTCTGGCATGGAAATTCAGACCATGCAGCCTCTGAGTGCCCCGGGTGCAGTCTCATGTGGGGCAGGCTGAGAGTGGAATTCCTATTTGATTACCCTTGACTAAGCATCCCTGGAGATGGGGAACAGCTGGGAGCTGTCCAAGATTTTGACTATGACTTGGATTTGGATGGTTCTGACATGGATGAAGAAGTACCCTTGCCTTCAGAAGATTGAATATAAGAAATGCCATACTGGGTCAGACCAAGGTCCATCAAGCCCAGTATCCCATTTCCAATAATGGCCAATTCAGGTCACAAGTACCTGACAGGTTCCCAAAAAGGCACACAAGTTCCACAATGCTTGTCCCAGGGCAAGCAATGGATTTCCCGGATTCTCTTTAATAATGGGAGTGGAGGAGTAGCCTAGTGGTTAGAACACTGGCTTAGTAACCAAGCAACCAGGGTTTGATTCCCACTTGCACTCCTTGTGGCCTTGGGCAAGTCACTTAACCCTCCATTGCCTCGGAAGAAAGGCCTGGCAATCTACTTCCGGTGACACTGCCAAGAAAACCCAGGAGCTTCTGGGTCGCCAGGAGTCAGGACTGACTCGAAGGCACACATTGCTTTTTTGCTTTAATAATGGTTATGGACCTTTTCTCCAAGAACTTGTCCAAACCTTTTTTAAACCCAGCTACACTAACAGCTTTTACTACATCCTCGGGAAACGAATTCCAGAGTTTGATTACGTGTTGAGTGAAAAGATATTTTCTCTTAAATAGGTTATGTTGTAGCTTCATTGCATGTCCCCTAGTCTTTTTACTTTTTGATGGCATAAACAAACAATCTATGTTTACCCGTTCCATTCCATTCAATAATTTATAGACGTCTAACATATCTCCCCTCAGCCATCTCTTTTTCAAGTTGAAGAGCCCTAACCTTTTAAGCCTTTCCTCATAGGGGTGTCCTTCCATCCCCTTTACCATTTTGGTGTCTCTTCTTTGTACCTTTTCTAAGATATGGTGACAGAATTGCACACAATATTCAAGGTGCGGTTGCACCGTGGAATGATACAGAGGCATTATAATATCCTTGGATTTATTCTCCATTCCTTTCCTTATGATTCTTTTCCTTATGATTCCTAGCATTCCTAGCCACTATGTCAAATAAGAAAATTGAAAGTTGGATATGCCATCTACGCTGATGACATAATGCTATATCTCCCATTTAGCACAACTGGACCTATACTGGAGCCCATTATATCCTGCTTCAATGAAATAGCTCTGGCTAAAATCTCACGGTCTAAATATAAACTATAAAAAAACAGATGTACTATTCATTACTAGAAACAAAAACTTCACACCACCCACCATCATTGAAGTAAATGAAGCTACACTTAAAGTTAAGAAGAGGTGAAATATCTGGGCATTATTTAACTTCTCTTATATACTGCGCTATTACATATCAGTGAGGTTTACAATAAACAACATATTACTATGCGGGCGGACCACATAGAATTACATTAAACAAGGGTCAAAAACTTGGATTCAACAGGGAATAACATATATCTACAGCGTTATTTACAGCAATATATACAGTGTAACTTGCATATTGGTTTAGGCCCAATGTTATTCAGCATGGGCTGGCTTAAGCCAGCTATTCTTTTCTTTTCTATGCTGGGCTGGTCTGGGTAGTTTGTGTGGTTCAGTGATTATTTGGCGTTCATTGTTAGAAACAGGGTAGTGTCTCACGAAAAGGTAATGCTTGAGGGCCCTTCGGAATTGGGATTGGCTGGGAATGGTACGCATGTCAGCTGGGAGGGCATTCCAGGCCAGGGGAGCGCAGATTGAGAAAGCTCTGTTAGAGGTCGTTTTTGTGCAAGTGGTCATTTCTTTAGGAACCAGCAATGTGTTGGCCATTACTGATCGTTTGGTTCTATTTAAGTGTGTATAGTGGATCAGTTCTTTGATAGATGGGGAAGATTGGTTGTTCAGGGCTTTGAAAGTAGTGATTAGAATCTTGTATAAGAGTCTTGCGTGAATGGGCAGCCAGTGTAGGTTCATCAGAATAGGGGTGATGTAGTTCATTCGTGGTGCCCCGGCTAGTACTCTTGCTGCGGAGTTCATTGCCATTTGGAGTGGGTGGAGAGTTGCCTTCGGGAGCCCGTATAGGATACTATTAGCATAGTCAAAATGTGGGAGAACCCAATGCCTGATAAATTGTTCGGAAGTTGCTGGGGTCTAAAAGTGGTTGGAGCTGACGGAGGGTCCGTATTTTGTGATATATTGTTTTTACCGTGTTTTTTATATGTGCTTTCATGTCCAGTCTCTGGTCTAGGGTGATCCCAAGGTAGCGGATTGAGGATTTGGTTGTCAATTCTGCGTTCTTGACTTTTAACGTTGTTGGGGGGATGAAGGCTTGGTTTTTGGTAACGAAGAGGACGTCTGTTTTGGAGTGAGTGATCTGGAGATTTTGTGTGTGTGTAACCAGTGCGCAATTGCGTCAAAGCATTTTGTTATTGGGGAGAAATCTGGTTGCTGGATTTTAAATGGCATAAATAAAAGGATATCGTCTGCATATGCTAGACATTGGATGTTGAATGAGCGTATTAGGGAGCAGATGGGTTGCATGTAGATGTTAAACATCAGTGCGGAGAGGGATGATCCTTGGGGAACCCCTTGTGTCTGCATGAATGGTTCAGAAGTTGCGGTGCAGGTTCTTACATATTGCCATCTATTAGCTAGGAATGATTTGCACCATTTTAGGGCAGAGCCTTCAATTCCTTTCTCCTTAAGACGTTCGATAAGTATTGGATGGCTTAAGGAATCAAACGCAGCTGCAATATCCTTGAATATGAGGATAAAGCCCTGTCATGCATTATCGATTCCTGAGATTAGTGAGTTGAAGAGGGTGACGAGGAGGGTTTCCACACCATGCGCTTCCCTAAATCTGTGTTGGGCTTGGTTTAGAGGTGCTTCCGTGTCAATGTGTTGCTGTATCTGTTGTTGTGCTACCTTCTCAATTATTTTGGCCATTACAGTTGACAAATACCTTAGTTTTAAAACACACATTAAACTCACCACAAGGGCCATATATAACAAAATATGAATGCTACAGCATCTGAAACCACTACTGTAATGGCTAGAAGCCATACACAAACTACAATCCATAGCTTCTTCCTGAGGAATGGGAATAGTGTTTGCATTTTCTATTTCCATAAATTCTGCTTCACTACTTTCCCCCTCAGAGCACACGCTGTCCCTGGCAGTTACAGGTTTATATAGACTGTCTCTGGTATCTTGCCTCCAATAAGACTGTGCTTTAAAGTCTTCTGGTAGTTCTTTAAACCACTCTGGTTTCTTTCCTCTTCTTATAAAGTGAGTTTTAGTTTTAGCAGTGCTTTTAGGAGTTAAGCTTTCTGTAGCAGGAATAAAACTTTCATACCTTGAGTTTCTGTAGCTTGAAGCTCTGGAGCCTTCTCTCTCATGCACGTCTCTGTGACAACTGGTTTTCTGTCGGTAGCTTCTGGGCAGTGCTGGACTTCCTGAAAGCTTAGTAAAACCTGGTGCGGACTCTCCAGCTCTATGCTTCAGTGACAAAGTAGCTTTGTTAGAAACCCCTTCCCTTCGGGTACCTGGTAAAGCTTGTTCAGCATACTCCAATGCCTGCAGGCTTTCCTCCAAGCCTGGCTCTCTGGCTCTCTGTATATGTCTTTCAGCTTTGGACTCAGGAACGTTGCTTAAGCAGGGAGTGGCATACCCTCCAGCCTGACTGCTTTCCTTAGCAGACTCCCTCTGAACAGCGGCTCTCGTAGCTTGGCCCCTCTGAATTCTACCTCTGTGAATTCTGTCCTTTTGGGCTTGCTCATGGAGGATTCCTTCCTTCAGGTCTCTCCTTCCTTCTTCAGCCGTAATCCTTGTTCCCTCTCTTCCTGCTGCTCCAGCTTCTGCTGCTGCTCCTGCTCCTTCCTCGTCTGCTTTGCTAGCATTAAGCTTCCGTTTATAAAGGGATCTTCCCTTTGAATCTCCCGGGCTCATTTCCAGGTGCAACTGGTTAGCTCTCCTAGCCTCATTAGCTTCTGTAGAGTCAATCCTGCCCCCTCTAGCTGTGCTTTGAGGTAATTGCACACCTAGAGCTCTGTGAAAAACAGAGTTTCTTTTCAACTCCACATCTTTATTGGCACCGGCCTCATGACACATCCCCCCTCTTAAAATATTATGGGCTGAATGTTCATCATTACTACAGTACTTAATTCTAGACATCGCGTCGGCGTTGTAATGCAGCTTTCCTGCTCTGTGCTCTATTTTGAATTCATATGGCTGCAGCGCCATGTACCATCTGGTCAAGCGGCTATTATTGTTTCGCATCTGACTTAACCACTTGAGTGGGGCATGATCGGTGATGAGAATAAATTTTCTTCCTATTAGGTAGAACTTTAAAGATTCTATCGCCCATTTTATTGCTAAGCACTCCCTTTCGATTGAGTACTTTTTTTCAGCCTGAGACAGCTTCCTGCTCAGGAACATGATGGGGTGTTCAGCGCCCTCCTGCATTTGGGAAAGGACGGCACCTAGGCCGACTTCCGAGGCGTCTGTCTGAAGCAAAAATTGTTGGTGAAAATCTACCCCTCGCAGTATTGGAGCTTTGCAAAGCTTCTCTTTCAACTTCTTGAAGGCATCCTCTGCATCTGATGTCCAAGGTAGCGTATTCGGGGCGTTTTTTCGCAACATTTCAGTGAACAGGGCGCTTTCTTCTGCGAAGTGTGGAATGAAGCGTCTATAGTACCCAATGAGCCCTAAAAAGCTTCGTTGTTGCTTTTTGTTCTGGGGAGCGGGAAAATTTCTCACGCTTTCTATTTTATCCAACAAAGGACGGACCGTACCCCGGCCGACAACATGTCCTAAGTACTTGACTTCGCAGGCAGCAAATAGGCATTTTCCTGGGTTTAAAGTTAAACCAGCCTGTCGCATTGCGGTTAACACTGCTCTTACTTGGAGCAGGTGTTGGTTCCAAGTGGCGCTATGAATGACTATGTCGTCCATGTAAGCCATAGCATAGTTTTGGTGAGGACGTAAAACTATGTCCATTTAATCTTTGGCAAGTGGCGGCTGCTCCGTGTAAACCAAAAGGCATGCGCCTAAACTGAAACAGCCCGACTGGCGTGCTAAAGGCTGTTTTAGGTCACGCTTCTCTGGTCAGGGGCACCTGCCAATATCCTTTGGTCATGTCTAAGGTTGTAAGATATTTGGCTTGACCTAGCTGGTCTAGCAACTCTTCTATTCGCGGCATAGGATATGCGTCGAAAGTGGATATGTCATTGACCTGGCGAAAGTCGATACAAAATCGCATGGTACCGTCCGTCTTGGGCACCAGCACGATCGGACTGGACCATGGACTTCGCGACTCTTCAATCACTCCCATGTGCATCATCTCCTGTACTTGTGTTATGACTTCCTGTCTTTTTGCCTCCGGCAAATGATATGGTCTTTGCCTGATAATTCTCCCAGGAGGTGTAATGATTTTGTGCGCAACCAAATCTGTTTCGCCTGGAATAGGTGTCAATACATCCCTAAATTTTTCCAGCATGCTGATCAATTGTTGCCTCTGCATTATAGAGAGCTCCTCACCAACACGTAGCTCAGGATTGGCTTTGCAGTCGGACAACAGTGGGCCCAGATCTTCATCCACTTGCTTTTCTCCTACTGCAACGAAACTTTTCATCTCCCTCTGTCCAGTGGAGCCAAATCCTCCGCTCCCTCGGCTTGTGGGGTTTATCATAGGTACTTCCTCCAGGGGTGGGAAGCCAACCCGCTCGCATATCAGCTGGGCTATGCAATCCCCAGCCTTCGCTTCAAAATCCTCCTCCGCGAAATTAAACAACAGGACTTTGATGACATCCCTGTAGTCGGGGTCCACTACCCCAGCGCCCACATCGATAAAGTGTTTGAAAGCTAATCCCGAGCGGGACGCGATCTGACCGTAACACCCCGGTGGTAGCTCCACTTGAATGTCGGTGCTGATCAAGGCTCTGCCGCGTTTAGGGACAGTATGACTTTCAGCACTATACAAGTCATACCCTGTGGCCTGGGCCATGGCTCGACAGGGACTTCGAGCTCGCCGTGAGGTCTTACAATATTTTAAGACAAACCTTTACCGGCTCTTCCTGTACCTTGTGTTTGGGTTCTTTAACTTTCCCTAAAAGGGGACTAGGGACTACCCTTCCCTTGGAAGGGGCAAGACTGGATATAAGAACTTCTCGGGGGTTTAAACCCTCCTCTAGGCCTCTTTCAAATCGTGGCCAGTCTCTACCTAAGACTAACTCTTTAGGTAATCTGGGCACTACAGCTATCAACATTCTTTTTTATATTCCCAAACCTCTTAAGTTATATACAGGATAAAAGGTGGCAGCGCCATGCACACATTTTATCTTGACTTTGCCCTCTGGTTGATCTGGGGCGGACTCAGCTCGCTCTTTGATTAGAGACCAGAGCTTGCGTGAAATCATCGTCTGGTCCACGCCAGAGTCAAGAAGAGCTTTGGCAGCAACCCCTTGTACAGTTACATCAAGTACAAATCCTTCAGATAACATTTCTCTGTTCTCCCCCATGAGAGCAGTACGTGCTCGGCACTCACTCATAACATGTCCCATTTTACCACAGCCAAAACATCTTTTAGAATAACCCTTCACTACAGGCTTAACATTTTTCACATTTTGAGTTTTTAACTGTGAGAGACTTCCTGATGACTGCTTGAATGTCGCTACTGCCATCTTTGAACCTTCCCCAGTCCGCTGGGTGGCTAATTCGGCCTCTAGATATCTTTCCATTAAGGCAATAGCCTCTGCAGTAGTGCGACAATTCTGTAGGATAAGGAAGCTCTGTATACTACTGGGTACTGCGGACATGAACTGCTCAAGGATTATCATATCCATCAGCGTTTCAATCGTTTTCTCACTAGGCCTTAGCCACTTCTCGGCTAAGCTCTTCAGCCTGTGACCCAACGCTTTTGGCGTTTCACCTACTTCAAGGTGTGCTGCGCGTAGCTTACGGTTATAGACGACAGGAGTCAGACCCAGGCGATCCCTGATGGCCTTCGTTACCTCGCTATAATTGTTCGCTAACGAAGTGGGCATTGCCCTATAGGCTGACAGTGCCTCTCCTGTGAGGGAAACTGCCAATCTAATGGACCACTGCTATTCCGGCCAACCAACGGAAAGAGCTATTCTTTCAAAAGAGTCCAGGAAGTCATCCAGATCATCAGTTACCCCTAACTTCCCCAAAGTCAGAGAGTCATAGGACCCTAGTCCTACCGGACAGTTGCCTAGTCCTGAGCTCTGTTCATGATATCTGGCAGCTGCTTCCTGTGTCTTTTGTTGATGCTGTAGCCACGCTTCCAGCATCTGCAAGATTGGCTTTTGCTGTTCCTGCATGGCCAGGATTGCATGCTGTTGTGTTTGCGTAGCCAGTTTCCCTTGCTTGCTGAACTGCGTAGCCATCCAAGTGAACATCTCTCTCTGATCCATGGCGACGAGATTTCCTAGGAAACAAAGAGAAAAAAGAAAAAACCCAAGTACCAGAATCAGCCTTCCACTCTTTTCTTTTCTTTTCCCCCTCTAAACTTTAAACTTGCATCCCAATCAAGTCATGCCCTTCTACCTTTTACCTGGTAGAAGTGTTGACTCCAACTTTCAGAAAGGATGGTGCTGTTCTGCGTTGTAGCACTCTGCCACCGTTGTCAGCAACCTCGCCTTCCCTTCCGGATTTTCTTCTAGTCCGGTCCGGGTTTTCTCCTATCCGGGTTTTCTGTTTTGTTTTTTGTTTTTTCAGCTTAATACTGGTAATTTCTTCTTTTTCCAGTATGTCTTAGGGTGATATCCACATCCAAACAACTACGCCATGCTGTACAACATATTTATTTTCAAGGAGCGTGGGATATTTTAAGGCCAAAATGGAGATTGGTCTTAGGTATTTCAGCTCCTTGTGAGAACTCAATAATTAAGCCACGAGTGTAGGGAAACAAGGCTTTTATTTCCCCTCTGTGCAAGGGTTCATTAAGACACTAGAAATCAAAGAATGTCCTTTGTTCATAAAGGTTCCAGTAATAAGCAGGTAAAACCAATTGTTAATATCTTCACAATTAGTTGTAAGGGTTAAAGGGAGGAATTCAATTCATTCCAGGACAAAGCAATTTAAACAAGACTTCTTCTTATTTACAAGGTCGCTATGGATTCTAGGCTAGAAGCCATACACAAACTACAATCCATAGCTTCTTCCTGAGGAATGGGAATAGTGTTTGCATCTTCTATTTCCATAAATTCTGCTTCACTACTTTCCCCCTCAGAGCACACGCTGTCCCTGGCAGTTACAGGTTTATATAGACTGTCTCTGGTATCTTGCCTCCAATAAGACTGTGCTTTAAAGTCTTCTGGTAGTTCTTTAAACCACTCTGGTTTCTTTCCTCTTCTTATAACGTGAGTTTTAGTTTTAGCAGTGCTTTTAGGAATTAAGCTTTCTGTAGCAGGAATAAAACTTTCATACCTTGAGTTTCTGTAGCTTGAAGCTCTGGAGCTTTCTCTCTCATACACGTCTCTGTGACAACAGGTTTTCTGTTGGTAGCTTCTGGGCAGTGCTGGACTTCCTGAAAGCTTAGTAAAATCTGGTGCGGATTCTCCAGCTCTATGCTTCAGTGACAAAGTAGCTTTGTTAGAAACCCCTTCCCTTCGGGTACCTGGTAAAGCTTGTTCAGCATACTCCAATGCCTGCAGGCTTTCCTCCAAGCCTGGCTCTCTGGCTCTCTGTATATGTCTTTCAGCTTTGGACTCAGGAACGTTGCTTAAGCAGGGAGTGGCATACCCTCCAGCCTGACTGCTTTCCTTAGCAGACTCCCTCTGAACAGCAGCTCTCGTAGCTTGGCCCCTCTGAATTCTACCTCTGTGAATTCTGTCCTTTTGGGCTTGCTCAAGGAGGATTCCTTCCTTCAGGTTTCTCCTTCCTTCTTCAGCCGCAATCCTTGTTCCTTTTCTTCCTGCTGCTCCAGCTTCTGCTGCTCCTCCTGCTCCTTCCTCTTCTGCTTTGCTAGCATTAAGCTTCCGTTTATAAAGGGATCTTCCCTTTGAATCTCCCGGGCTCATTTCCAGGTGCAACTGGTTAGCTCTCCTAGCCTCATTAGCTTCTGTAGAGTCAATCCTGCCCCCTTTAGCTGTGCTTTGAGGTAATTGCACACCTAGAGCTCTGTGAAAAACAGGGTTTCTTTTCAACTCCGCATCTTTATTGGCACCGGCCTCATGACAACATAATGAAATTTTTTAGTCTGTCTTCATATGCCTTATGGCAGAGCCCACTGACCATTTTGGTAGCCACCCTCTGCACCGACTCCATTCCCTTTATATCCTTTTGAAGGTGTGGTCTCCAGAATTGCACACAATACTCTAAATTAGGTCTACCCAAAGACTTAGACAGAGGCACTATCACCACCTTTTTTCTACTGATCATTCCTCTCCCTATGCACCCATCATCCTTCTGGCTTTCGCCATTGCCTTTTCTACCTGCTTAAGAACATGAGATATATACCATGCTGGGTCAGACCAGAGCCTATCAAGCCCAGTATCCTGTTTCCAACAATGGCCAATCCAGGTCACAAGTACCTAGCAGGTTCCCAAAAAGACACACAGGTTCCACAATGCTTGTATTGGGACAAGTGAATTTCCCAGGCCATTTTTAATAATGGTTTATGGACCTTTCCCCTAGGAACTTGTCCAAACCTTTTTTAAACCCAGCTACACTAACAGCTTTTACTGCATCTTCCAGTAATGAATTCCAGAATTTGATTACGCATTGAGTGAAAAAATATGTTCTCTTATTAGTCTTGAATGGGTTACACTGTGTAGCTTCATTGCATGTCCCCTAGTCTTTCTACTTTTTGATGGCATAAACAATCAATCTACATTTACCCATTCCACTCCATTCATTAATTTATAGACCTCTATCATATCTCCCCTCAGCTGTCTCTTTCCAGGTTGAAGAGCTCTAACCTTTTAAGCCTTCCCTCATAGGGGTATCCTTCCATCCCCTTTACCATTTTGGTGACTCTTCTCTGTACCTTTTCTAATTCTGCTATATCCTTTTTAAGATACAGCAACACAATATTCAAAGTGCGGTTGCACCATGGAATGATACAGAGGCATTATAATATCCTTTGTTTTATTCTCCATGCCTTTCCTTATGATTCCTAGCATACTGTTTGCTTTCCTGGTCGCTGCCGCACACTGGGCAGAGGGTTTCAACATGTTATCCACAATGACGCCTAAATCTTTTTCCTGGGTGGTGGTTCCTAATGTGGAACCTTGCATCGTGTAACCATAATTTGGGTTGTTCTTTCCTAGGTGCATATCTTGTCCACATTAAATTCCATCTGCCATTTGAACGTCCAGTCTTAAAATTTATCAAGGTCCTCTTGCCATTTTTCACAATCCTCTTGGGTTTTAACAACTTTGAATAATTTTGTGTCATTAGCAAATTTGATTACCTCACTCATTATTCCCATTTCCATGTCGTTTACAAATATGATAAAAAGCAGCAGACCAAGCACAGATCCCTGGAGTACTTCACTATTCATGTTTCTCCATTGGGAAAACTGGCCATTTAGCCCTACCCTCTGCTTTCTATCTTTTATCCAGTTCCTGATCCTTAATAGTACACTGCCTCCTATCCCATGACTTTTAATTTTGCCAAGAATCTCTCACGAGGGACCTTGTCAAAGACTTTTTGAAAATCCAGATACACTTTATTGACTGGCTCACTTTTGTCTGTTTATTCACACCTTCAAAAAAACATAACAGATTAGTAAGACAAGACCTTCCTTGGCTAAAGCCATGTTGGCTTTCTCCCATTAAACAATGACTATCTACATGTTCAGTAATTTTGTGTGTTATAATGGTTTCTACTATTTTGCCCGGTACTGACGTCAGGCTCACCGGTCTGTAGTTTCCCGGATCACACCTGGAACCCTTTTTAAAAATTGTCACTACAGTGGCCATTCACCAATCTTCAGGTATTACAGATGATTTTCATGATAGTTCACAGATTACTAATAGTAGGTCTGCAGTTCTTTCAACACCCTCGGATGTATACCATCCTGTCCAGGTGATTTGCTACTCTTTAGTTTATCAAATAGTTGTAATTCATTTTCCAGGTTTATCCATATTTCTTTCAATTCTCCCAATGCATCACCTTTAAATACCATTTCATTCATTAGTAACTTCCTTACATCTTCTTCAGTAAAGACCTGGTCAGCCAATCATTTAAGCAAGGGAAGATGAATACCCCCAAGGTGTGTAGGTAGGCAGTGACAACTGCCATGCATTTTGTGAAGACTCGGGGCAGAGGCTAGACTGAAGGGGAGAATCTGGTATTGACAATGGTTTCCTTGAAACATGAAGCGCAGATACTGTCTTGCCAAGGGATGGATCAGTAAATGCTTGTACACTTCTTTTAGGTCTAGAGAACATAGCCAATCATGTCTCTGGAGGTATGGTAGAAGAGTTCCTAGAGAAATCATTTTGAATTTTTCTTGGACCATGAACCTGTTTAAGTTTCTGAGATCCAAGATGGGCCTGAATCCTCCTGTTCTCTTTGGAATGAGAAAATGTGGAGAGTAGAAGCCCATCCTTTCTTGTTGAGGAGGAACTCTTTCTATGGCACCCCAGAACAATAGGGTGGTCAACTCTTCATTTAAGAGAATGCTTTGCAGGGGTTGCATGGGATAATCCCCTGAGAAGCTGGTGGTGGGGGGGGGTAAGGTTTCAGAGTGAAGCTGATAGCTGCTTTGGACAATCTGAAGTGCCCACTGCTATGATGTAATGAGGTACCACTTGTGGGCATAGTGACAAAGTTTGCCTGCTATGTGAAGTGACTGTGGACCCTCCAGGGGAAGATTGGCAATGCTCTCTAGAAAGGAGCCAAAAACCAGGCATGGGTTGAGGCTGTGCAGCTGGTTGAGGCTTAGGAGCTTTGGGCTTCTTGGGTTGGCAAGGGCCGTGCTGTCTCTGCTGAGGATGTTGAGGCTGATAGGCAGCAGATGGTTGGTAAGAAGGATAGCATCTCTTCTTTTTAGAATAGTAAGATTTCTTGGGAAGAGCCTTCCTCTTGGATGGGTCAGCTGTTTTCCTAGAAAACATTTTAGGGTGAGATCATCTGTCTCAATCTCCTCTGCGTTTTCCCTCCAATCCTTGCCAAAAAAAGGTTTTCACCAGTACATGGGATATTGGCCAGTTTATCCTGAACCCATTGCTTGAGATCTGATGCCTGTAAGAAACTAAGAAGTGTTCTGGCCCTGTTTGATGAGTGTCTGGAATGCACTCTGCTTATCTTCAGGAAGCAGGGGAGTGAAAGTCTCCAGATCCCTGGTGGCATCCTTCAGAAACATGCCCTTGTACACCATGTAAGAGTTTATTCTTGAGACCATCATTCATGCTTGAAAGCACCAACACCCAAAGACATCGAATGTCCTCGAGTCTCTGCCAGCTAGCATGGATGAATGATTCTAAGAACTCTTTATTCAGCACACCACTGATTCCACCACATTCGGTGATGGGGGAGCTGAGGATTTTAGAAGCCTGGGCACTCTGATACTCGGTACATGGTATTGAGCCCCTTGCTGATGGGCAAAACCGTGAGGAGGACTCCGACATTTGGAGCTTAAGATCCTGCAGGATCCAATGCACTGGTAATATAGCTGCCTCCTTAGATATGGAAGAGGATTGGAGTATCTCCAATTCCTCTGCCCTTGGTTCCTTTTCCGAGGCTACTGTGTTGGTGAGCCCTGTTGCCATGTCACATATGAAGTCCTGAAAGAACATATTTTCTGGTGGGGACAGTCGCCGTTCCTGAAGCAGCGAAGGGACCAAAGGGATGTTGGGAAGTTCTTGGGAATCAAGTGATCCCCTGTCAGATTCTGAAGAAGTGGAATCAGTGTCTGGTAAGAAGTCAAAGTATTGGCGGCCTTGGGTTCAACCACTTTTTTTTTTTTTTTATGGACGTCTAAGGTCGATGCCAATACTAATGCTCACAGGTATCAGAACAGAGAGCCATGGCAGTTTGAGCCTGTTGGATACTGGGAGTATTGGTCTGTTCTAATAAAGGTATCGGCCTCGGGGTTCTGATGATGCCGGTTCAAGGGCCGGCATCAGGGACGATACACCTGACTGTAGGCTTGGTGCCGAAGCCTGCAGTCCTGGAGCTCTCAATGTTATCACTACTGAGGCTGCCAGGAGTGTCGCCAAACTCCTCTCAAGAGCCAGCATGCGCTGGTCTAGGGAGATGGCTGATGTCTGGGTGGAATCACCCATGGGGCTCTGAGCCACTGTCCCAGAACATGAAACTGGCAGTTCTTCGGAGGTCAGTACCTTGGGAGTGTCCTGGAGCCCCTTTTGTGCTTTGGAGGAGAGATCCTTCTGCCTGGGCTGTTTGGCTGGCCGGTCTGCATCGGAAACACTCCTAAGGGAGTCACGATGCTTATGCTGGTACTGATCTCTGGTCTCGGTATCGGTCTTCGATGCCAATGACTTGGGAGCTGCCAGAGACTTTGACTTAATTTTATGTTTGGACTTTGAAGAAACCTGAGATCCATGAGAGGAAGTCTATGCCCTCGATGAAGTGGAAGCCACTGAAAGAGAGTTTGAGACACGCAACGATCCATACTGTCTGGCTCGGTTCTTTAGGCCTCTCTTTGTCATTTGCTGGTGCAAAGGACAAGAATTGGGTTGATGTTCAGAGCCCAAACATTTTAAGACACCAGTCATTTTTATCAGCGACTGATATGGTACCAGCACACTTGGTACATTTTTTAAAGCTACTAGTTGGCTTTTCCATGCCTCAGAAAAGTTGTCTTCAGGATTGAAGATAAGGCTATAGAGGCCTAGTTTAGCAGTGAAAATTGCATTGAAAATGAAAAGGAAAGAAATAGAAAATTTTGTAAAATAAAAAAGAAAAAATTAGCGGGGACCTGTGTCATCTTCAACGGAACCAGCGTCAACGGGAAGGCAGAAGCACGATATTCGACAAAAATGTTTTTCAGTGGTGATAGGATGATACATCTTGCTGGCTCCGTGGAAAATAAAGAACTGAGGAGAAGAGTTGGGAAGGCAGGCATGGAGATGCAGTGGAGTGCTCCCAAAGGCTTTCCTATTGGATACTAGGGAAAGTTCCTGCCTGGGCTCTGTCGGTGACATTCACCCATATGTGAAGACTGCATTCCTGCTTGTTCCTGGAGGTGTTCCAATCAACATCTGACATATTGAAATCACCTATCAGCAGCACCTCTCTTTTCATAATGATACTGAGAATGTCTTCAATTAAATCTCTGTCCACTTCTGCCTGTGAAGGAGGTCTGTATATATCACCAATGCGAATGGATGTTCCATTCTCTCTTTCCAGTTTAACCCAAAATGATGGGTTGCTGTAGAGGACTCTATGTGCTTGTCCATGGATGAGTGGGAGTGGGTGGAATCCATTGTTTGAAAGTAGGTTGAATATGGGAATTTGATGATAGTTGGGTATCTGTAAGTGTGTAGTTCAAGTCTGTGTACAGGGTTAAAATGTTTGTAAATGAGTCAAAGTGGGCGGGTGTGCTCTTGTAGCATACTCCATTGATTTGGCTATGTGTGTGCATGTAAAGACTGTATGTGGTGTTTATTTCTTTGTAACCACCCTCTCTTTTTTTTCCTTCTTGCTCCGCTGCCTCTCCCTCCCTCTTTCCACTATTAGAGTAATTCCGCCACCCTGAGACCTTGATATCCGTTTGTTTCCTTTGCCATTATCCCCTACCTTCCCTTTATCAGACTCCCCTCCTCTCCCTTTCCCCAATCGTATTCTCTCTCCTTTCCCATCAAATGTGCTCCCTCACCATGAGGAACCCTTGCTTCAGGAGCATAGTCATAGGTGCGCTATGACTCCTCCACTTTGGAGTCAGGCCCACCTAGTCAGCAGCAGCAACAAAGGCTAATGAGAGGCAAATTAGAGGTGGTGTCAACATCTGCACTGCATTGTACAGCCCATGTTAACTTCTGGCCCCAGCAAAAAAAAAATCAGTCCTGGCTATACCACTTCTCCATCAAACAACCATCCTAACTTCCCCATTCAGGCACATCTGCTGGCTTTGAAACCCCCTTCTCTTTCAGTATCCTTCATGGTCAGTTTCAAAGGAGCTGCAGGAGAAAAAAGTATTGCCCCTTCATGCAGCAGTAGGTGAAAATTGAAAGACCCATTTGCCCGAATGGAAGTCCTTCTAGACCTCTGATTCCCAGTGACCCAGTGGCCCAACCCCCCTCCAGCCCTGATGCGGTGCTAAGATGTTGTAAAGCTCTTCTTCCTTGTAACTCTACCTCTAACAAATAGTTCTGAGGGTTGATCCTGCCTGGCCCACCCCTTCCTATTTCCCCCTCAACCCCCCCCCCCCAGGATCCCCAACTTCCTCCAGGGTATCTTGGGGGGGGGGGGGTGAGAGGGCAAGAGTGATTCCCACTCACGCCTGCCCTGGCAGCTGCCTCTGCAAAACAGCACCAGCTGACCCTGGGAGTAGTCTTGCGGTACTACCACTAGGAGTCAGACTGCCAAATAAGGAGTACTATGAGACCATTGCCAAGGGTCAGGCATTACCATTTTAGCAGAGACTACTGCTTGGACAGAAAATGAGTGTAGACCATTCTTTCCCCCTCGCCTTCCCAGATCCCTTGGGATGAGTCAAGGATCCTGAGAGAGGGTAAATGGGTGGGCTGGGCTGGGCTGACCCAACTAATTATGTATGTAAGGGATGGAGCCTCAGGAGGGGGATTTTTACAACAGTTTAGTCCTGAATTGGGGCTGGAGTGGGGTGTCAGGCATATTGAGCCCCCAGGGTTTGAAAGGAGTAGCCCTGCTCCACAGATGTGCGCCGTCAGACTGCCTGCAAGACAAAACCTGTGTAAACTCGCCGCTGTTTCCTGCTGCACCAACAAAATACATAAATCTATGCAAATTTATGCAATTATGCATGCATATTAATTATGCAGAAAATTGTGTGAGCACATAGTTGCATAATCCCAGGGTGTAATTATCACACTTTGTTTCATATTCTTTTCTAATTTATTTGGGAAAAGCTCAATTGAATGCATGCATCCCCTCTACCCTTCAGGTCAAAGAATCACAGAGGCACCATCAGATACACCGTAGACTTTATTATTATTTTTTGTTGTAGGTATATCGTTGACTTTTTTCTTGTGGTAACCCAGCTGGGATTTTGCAGTGTCTATTTTGTTTTCTTAGCAGAAAACATGAAACAAGTGAGTACAAAAATAAATTTGTATGATCTTTAATTATATTTATTTTTTTAGTTATAGTTTTGTTGTTAGCCAGTTTTAGTTGTGACCACAAATAGGAGATAATTTTATGCCAGGACACCAGCACCTATTTTAAGCCTGTTTTGTAAAGGCAGGCACCTATGTGCCTATATAAAATACGCACCAAGAACCAGCCCAATAGTGCACAAATGCTCTTGTATAAAATTGTTGTATGTATCTATTTTATACAGGTACACCTATATTTTATAAAACATGTATGTACTTTGCAACTCTATCCAAGTGCCATCCAAACTATGCCCTTTGGAATGCTTATATGCGGTCTATGTAAAATTTGGTGCTTTTGGTACTCCTACTTTTCATATGCGTATACCTGTACACAGTTTTATACCACCTGTAAAGTAGGTTTCATATGCGGAAAATGCTTCATAAAATTACCTCCATAGTGGATGGAAAAGCTATGCTAGGTTATCACTTATACTTTGAAAAATAAATCGAGAATTCTTAGCTACTCTTGCCTCTTGGATCTGTAGAGTGGATCGCTATTGAGTTTTAAGAGTATCTGTTTTAAGTCTGACATTTTTTTTTATCACCAATCATGTTTTATATTCTAATTTGCTTTACTGTAATACCTGCAGTAGGACTGGTTTCTCCAGGACCAAGCAGGAAGTCAGTCCTCACTTATGGGTGACGTCGGCGCCGACGGAGCCCTCGCGGAGCAATTTTCCCCAGCTTTCAAAGAAAGCCTTTGGGAATTGCAGCGCGCATGCGCGGTCGTCTTCCCGCCCGAAGGTGCCATCTTAGCCAGTCTTCTTTTTTCCGCGGAGCCCTGCAGACGTCCCCGTCTTGTCCCCGCGAAAAAGTTGATTTTCCTCTTATTTTATACTTTTTTCTTTCGGTTCGACGCCGATCGTTTTCCCGCCCGGACTCGCGACGCCGGTCTCGAGTCCTCTAACGTTTTTTCGGTTTTTCTGACTTAGTCAGCTTTCGTTTTCGTTTTCCCTGGCAGCCCGGTCCTTTGACCTCGCAGGGGCCCTTTTTCCCCCGATGGCTGCCAGTGGCTTTAAGCGGTGTGGTCGGTGTGACCGAAATATGTCACTAACCGACACACACGACTTTTGCCTCCGCTGCTTGGGCCCGGATCATGAGGAACTGATCTGTGGGCCCTGCAGCAAACTGTCCTCGAAGGCGTTGAGAAGTCGGCGGCATCAGCGCGAAAGAATCTTCGCTGACCCCAGCCGTACCCGGACCTCGTCGGAGGCCTCCGTGTCAAAGGGCTCCAGCTCGGACCGTCGCCGGAGCTCCTCCGACCGGGGTTCTCCCTCCGGGGACCATTGTCGGAAGGAAAAACCCGCGAGGGCGGCGTCGGTGGACGCTCCTGGCTCCGCGAGGGCCAGGTCGCATAGCCCCGACAGCCGCCCCGGGTCCTTGGAGAAGGAACACCTCCCGAAGCGACCTCGCCTGGAGTCGGAGATGCCTGCCCGGGTAAGTCCTGTAGTCCTTCTGGACTCGCCTCCGCGACAGCCGACGTCGGGCCCGACGCCGTCGGGGCCCGAGTCGGGGGCTGCTGGGTCACCTGAGCTCGGACTCAGGTTGACGGCCTTGGAGAGCAGACTGTCTGCCTTCATGGACCAGCAGCGGGCACTGCTCGCTGGCTTCGCTGGCGTCGCTGCCCCGACCGCCGGGACGTCGACGTCCAAGTCGACCCCGGAGACCGAGCCGATCCTCGAGTCGATGAGAACTCGAGTCGATCCTCGGTCGAGGTCGCCCTCGGCCTCCCGTTCGGGACCGAGGTCGCCGACGCCGACTCCCTCGGCGTCGGGGCGGCTGGCGCCGCTCCCTGCCCGGGCCGACCCCACCGAGTCCTCGTCGGAGTCGGTCTGGGAGTCTGAGGAGGAAGAGTCACCTGATTCTTTCCGGACTCGGTGTGTCCCATCGGACTCTCCGGAGTCCGAGCCTCGGAAGCAGTCCCCCCCGGAGGATGCCCGGTTCTCGGACTTCGTTAGGGATATGGCCAAGGCTTTGGCCTTCCCTGCGGATCCCGAGGAGGAGCCTCGAGCCGAGGAGCTCGACGCCCTCCAGTATGACTCTCCCGCGAGGGAACACTTTACTGTGCCGGTTCCTCCTATGCTGGAACGACTACTCTTCCGCATGTGGGAGAGTCCGGCCTCCTCGCCGGTCCTGAGCAAGCGGGTCGATTCTATCTATCGAGTCCGCAAGAGCCCTGGCTTTCAAAAGGCGCAGTTGCCACACCATTCCATGGTAGTGGAATCGGCCATGCATCGTCTTAAGAGCCAGAAGATGCACTCCTCGGTGCCTCCTGGAAGGGAGGCCCGTAACCTGGATGGCCTTGGCAAGAAGTGCTTCCAGGGCTCTATGCTCGCCTGTCGTGTCCAGACTTACCAGCTATACATGGGCATGTATCTCAGGGATCTGGCTAAAGAGCTAGCCGGATTCTCCGCTGGTCTCTCCGAGGAGCCTTTGCGGAGGTTCCTGGCCTTGTCCACGGGTATTCGGGAATGCTCGAAGTTCATGTCCCGAGCAGCCTATGATGGCTTTGAAGCCTCGGCTCGAGTAGCCGCAGCCGGCATCGGTGCCCGCCGACAGGCTTGGCTTCAGTCGTCCGACCTTGAACCCTGGGTACAGGACAGGTTGGTCGATGTCCCCTGCCGAGGCGAAAACCTCTTTGGCAAGCCCATGGCGGAAAAGGCTGCACAAATTGAGACTGAGACTCTCACCAGGACCAGGCTTTCTAGGAAGACCTCCGCCCCTTCCCAGAAAAAGAAGGGCTCGGGAAAAAAGTCCTTTTACCCGAGGAAGGCAGCTGCCTACAAACAATACCCCCATTATCAGGCCCCTGCAGCTCCCCAACAGGGCCAGCAGGCCAAGGGACGGGGTAACGGGTCCCGTAGGCAGCAAGCCCCCAAGCCTGCACCACCAGCCCCTGCTCAGCAGGGTGGGGGTTTTTGACTCGCTCAGCATAGCCTCTCCCCCCCCGCTGGTCCCCCCCAGCACCGGAGGCCGGCTGGTTCACTTCGCCCACAGGTGGTCCAGCATCACCACAGATGCCTGGGTGCTTCAGGTCGTGCGAGAGGGCTACCTCCTCCACTTCCATCAGATCCCTCCCTCCTATTTTCCGGGAGAGCCTCTGCGCCCCCCTCTGCACAGGGAGTTGCTCCTTCAGGAGTTAGCAGGTCTTCTGCAGGAACAGGCGGTGGAACCGGTGCCACACCACCTGAGAGGTCAAGGCTTCTATTCAAGGTATTTTCTGATACCAAAGAGAACAGGAGGCCTCAGACCCATCCTGGACTTGCGCAACCTCAACAAGTTCCTTGTGCGGGAGAAGTTCAAAATGCTTACCCTTGGAATCCTTCTGCCCTACCTCCAGCAGGGAGATTGGCTATGCTCCTTGGATCTAAAGGATGCCTACACGCACATCCTCATCCACCCCAGCCACCGCCAATACCTAAGGTTTGTGGTGGCAGGAAATCATTACCAGTACAGAGTACTGCCCTTCGGCCTGTCCTCCGCACCGCGAGTCTTCACAAAATGTCTCGCGGTCGTGGCGGCCCATCTCCGGCTTCACGGCCTCTATGTTTTTCCGTACCTCGACGACTGGCTCATCAGAGCAGCGTCCGCTCAGGAGGTCACCAACGCCACGTCCCGCACGGTGACTCTGCTGCAGCACTTGGGCTTTGTCATAAACTTCGCAAAGTCCACTTTGCTCCCCTCACAGGATCTCGAGTTCATCGGCGCAAGACTGCACACTCCTCAGGCGCGAGCGTACCTACCGCTCGACAGGGCTCAGCGGCTCATGGACCTAGCCGACCGCTTTCGCAGCCAGCCCCTGGTCTCCGCCAGGCGCTTCCTGAGACTGCTCGGCCATATGGCTTCCACCGTCCATGTGACCCCCAATGCCCGCCTGAATATGCGGCCTGCTCAATGGTGTCTCCGCCGGCAGTGGCGACAAGCCACAGGCGGCCTAGCAGACCTAGTGCGCGTCTCCGAGCCGCTGGTCTCGTCTATCCGGTGGTGGCTCCGGCAGCCGAACCTGATATTAGGAATGCCTTTCCAGTCACCTCAGCCGACCCGGGTGCTGACCACCGATGCATCCCTCCTGGGCTGGGGAGCACATTGCCAAGAGGCACGTACTCAGGGCCTCTGGACCAAGTGGGAGTCTGCTCAGCAGATCAACATCCTGGAGCTCAGGGCGATCCGCCTAGCTCTCAAGGCCTTCTCCCACCTGACCTCCCAACAGTCCGTCCTTGTCCAGACGGACAATCAAGTTGCCATGTTCTACGTGAACAAGCAGGGGGGCACGGGCTCCTTTCCTCCTCTGCCGGGAGGCGCAGAAACTCTGCTCTTGGGCCGTCAGTCACGGCATTCTCCTCAAGGCAGTCTATCTCCCGGGCCAGGAAAATTGCCTGGCAGACAAACTCAGCAGGGTCCTCCAGCCGCACGAGTGGCGTCTGGATCCCTTGATCGTTCAGAAGCTCTTCCTCAGGTGGGGTCTCCCCATGGTGGATCTCTTTGCCAGTCCTCACGACCGGCAGCTTCCTCGCTTCTGCTCTCGTCAGCCGCACCCACTTCGGGTTGCGGCGGACGCCTTTCTGATCTCATGGTCGGGGAGCCTTCTGTACGCTTTCCCTCCCATCCCGTTAGTCTCTCGGACTCTTTTCGAGGTTCTCCGAGACAAAGCCTTCATGATCCTGGTGGCCCCTCGCTGGCCCAGGCAGCCGTGGTTTCCGCTCCTGCTGCAACTGGCGGTGGAGGATCCATTCCCTCTGGGGGTACAACCGGATCTCCTCACTCAGGATCAGGGGTCCCTACTGCACCCCAACCTCAGGTCTCTCAACCTCATGGCCTGGCTGCTGAGAGGGTAGTCCTTGCTCCTCTTCTCTTGCCGGCGGAGGTGGAGGAGGTCGTCTTGGCTTCGCGACGGCCTTCTACCCGCAAATGCTACGCCCTTAAATGGCGTCGCTTTGCAATCTGGTGTTCCCAGCAGTCTCAGGATCCCTTCTCCTGCCCGGTGTCGGTGATCTTACAGTACTTGCTACACCTCTCTAATCTGGGACTTAAGTCCAACTCCGTCAAAGTTCACCTCAGTGCTCTTTCAGCACATCATGTGCCGGTGGACGGCAGACCTCTCTCCAACGACCCTCTCGTAGCGAGGTTTCTCCGAGGTCTCCTTCTACTTAAACCACCTCTGCGCCCGCCAGCACCTGACTGGGACCTGAATGTGGTTTTACAGCGGATCACCTGTCCGCCTTTTGAACCTATGGCTACTTGTTCCTCCGTTTTCTGTCTTGGAAAACGCTGTTCTTGATAGCCCTCACTTCCGCTAGGCGCGTGTGAGTGAGTTGCAGGCCCTCGTGTCTGATCCCCCCTACACTCGGTTCTACAAGAATAGGGTAGTCCTACGGACTCACCCTAAGTTTCTGCCTAAAGTGGTCTCCCCTTTTCACATGAATCAGGAGGTGGTACTTCCAACCTTCTTTCCCAGACCACACTCCAGCCGAGCTGAGACGGTCCTCCATACCCTGGACTGTAGAAGGGCATTGAACTTCTACCTTGACCGTACGCGGGAGCACCGTAAAGCTGCTCAGCTTTTTGTGTCTTTTGACCCCAATAAATTGGGGCTCCCGGTCTCCAAGCGTACTCTGTCCATCTGGGTTGCGGACTGTATCTCTTGGGCTTATGGGGCAGCCGGACTCTCCTTAGAAAGTCGAGTCACGGCTCATTGTGTTCGGGCAATGGCCACGTCAGTGGCTTACCTCCGCTCTGTTCCGCTGGCAGACATCTGCCGGGCCGCTACTTGGTCTTCGAGCCAGACTTTTGCGGTCCATTACTGTCTCGAGAGGGAGTCCTGTAGGGACAGTGCTTTCGGACAGGCAGTCCTCCGTAATCTCTTTGAGGTCTGAGCAACTCCTACCCTCCATCCCGGATGTGGGCTACCGGTGGGTGATAATTCAGCGAAGATTCTTTCCTTCTGTGCTGCTGAGCTAGAGGGAGCTCATTTTTGTGCTTAGGGTCTCCGGTAGCCTTGAGCTTGGGAGTCCCATAAGTGAGGACTGACTTCCTGCTTGGTCCTGGAGAAAGCGTAGTTACTCACCTGTAACAGGTGTTCTCCAGGAGCAGCAGGAATCAGTCCTCACTACCCTCCCTCCTCCCCTTGGAGTTGCAATCGTCTGCTTATGTTCTTTTTGCAAATTTTTATGCTGTCTTTTTTAGCTATGTCATCTGACTGGCTAAGATGGCACCTTCGGGCGGGAAGACGACCGCGCATGCGCGCTGCAATTCCCAAAGGCTTTCTTTGAAAGCTGGGGAAAATTGCTCCGCGAGGGCTCCGTCGGCGCCGACGTCACCCATAAGTGAGGACTGATTCCTGCTGCTCCTGGAGAACACCTGTTACAGGTGAGTAACTACGCTAACTGGTTTAAAGATAGGAATGATTAGGATGGCTAGTTTTCTCAATAGATAAGGGAATAGTAGAAAGGAAGAGTGATCTACACTGGGACCAGTGTTTGACTTATTCATTAAGGATCTGGAAAAGGAAACAACAAATGAAGTGATCCAATTTGTAGATGGTACAAAAATATTCAAACTAGTGAAATGCAAGGAAACTGTGGGATATGTCCACTAAAGTGCACTAGGGTTTTGGAAGTATTGAACATTTATGGTAGATATCAATGCAAGGTATGTGCAAAAGTCGTGCACTTGCTGTTGGGGGCATGTTCCAGCAGATACTGCACTATTTTGGACCCTAACGTGCATGGGTGGCAATGTGGATGCACTCGCCACCCATTGAGGTGGCGTTAAGTGCACCTGCGCTAACTGCAGCATTGACGGTGAACATGCGTTGTCAACCCCCATTCTAACAGCAATGTGCAGACATACCTGTGCTCTGCCCCATCTCACCCATTTTCCTCTTTGTCATGCGCTAAGCAGATAGCCCCGAATTATCCCTGTGCTGTCTGTTAAGCACGTGCACTATTATTGTGGGCCATTTAATGCACTCTCAAGTCCGCTTAACAGCTAGTGCACCTTAGTAAATGTGCCCCTATGAGGAATTACTGAAGTACCTTAACAGACTGGGCATCTAAATCACAGATTAAATTCCCATCTGGGAACAAATGACCTGGCTAGAAATAGCACCTGTGTAGTACAAAGACTTCCAGAATTTGGGAGAGAAACCTAAACCCATAGTAAAGATTATAGCATTTTCAGAAGCTCTATCTGTTTATGGTAAGGGTGGAGAAGAGATTTCATCCTACATCCAACTTCATATCCCAACAAAAAGGTTTTATATATATAGGCAGTTGAGACAGTAAATGTAAGAGGAAGAGGCCATACTGTAATGATGGCCTACATTATTCTGTGGCAGGATACAAACCCTAAGTGAAAAATTCGAACAATATATAAAGAGGTGTTTAAGCTAGAGGAAGGGGGTGGCAGATGGAAGACATAGAAAAACATAGAAACATGATGGCAGAAAAAGACCAACAAAATTCCAGACCTGGAAGCCCTAATGGTGGAAACGGACTTGGACATTGTGGCCATTACAGAAACATGGTTTAATGAATCACATGATTGGGATATAGCCATAGCTGGCTATAATCTATTCAGAAGGGACCGAGAAAATGGAAAAGGAGCAGTAGCAGCCTTGTATGTCAAAAGCAATATTAAAGCTACTGAAATGCAGGGGACATGGGGAAAAGAAGAAGCGCTCTGGATTGCGTTGGAGAGAGGAGATGGCACCGTCATCCATATTGCTGTAGTCTATAGACCTCCGACTCAAATTGAAGAGAGAGACAATGAATTGATTATAGATATTGCCAAGATAGCATCAAAGGGGGAAGCAATCATATTGGGTGACTTTAATCTACCTGATGTGGATTGGATTACTCCTTCTGCACATCTGGAAAGAAGCAAAAAAAATTGTGGATGCTCTCCAAGATGCATTATTTAGACAAATGGTGATGGAACCAACCAGGGAAAGCTCAACGCTGGATATAGTGCTCACCAACGGTGATAGTGTGTCGAATGTCTGCGTGAGTGCCCCTGTGAGCAACAGCGACCATCACACGGTGTGGTTTGAAATAAAAGCCATGGTACAGGCCAATCATAGCAAGCTCAGAGTCCTAAACTTCAAATACACTGACTTCAATAAAATGGCAGAGTACGTAAAGGAGGAGATGACGGGGTGGGAAGAGATAAAGGAAGTGGAATTGCAATGGGCTAAACTAAAGGAGGCAATAAAAGGAGCAACAGATAAATATGTAAGAGAAGTAAATAAAAGCAAGAGGAGAAGGAAACCTATTTGGTTTTCCAAAGAGGTGGCTGCTCATATAAAGGCAAAAAACACAACTTTTGCAAAATTCAAAAGCTTGCAGACAGAAGAACACAGAAATGAATACAGGATCCAACTCAAAGAGTCTAGAAGAGTAATAAGGATAGCAAAATCAAAGGCAGAGGAAAAGATGGCTAAAGATGTTAAGGGTGGCAACAAAAATTTCTTCAGGTATATTCAGGAAAGGAAAAAGATCAGAGTTGGAATTGCGGGACTCAGAAGTGCTGGGAAAGGACGCGTGGAAAGTGACACTGA
This sequence comes from Ichthyophis bannanicus, assembly GCA_033557465.1. Classification (NCBI taxonomy): domain Eukaryota; kingdom Metazoa; phylum Chordata; class Amphibia; order Gymnophiona; family Ichthyophiidae; genus Ichthyophis; species Ichthyophis bannanicus. The sequence continues at coordinate 137,836,281 of CM066035.1, read as the reverse complement.
AAAAGCGAAATTGCTAAACAATTACTTCTGCTCTGCAATGTTCCCTCTAATTTTCTGTAGGCTGTGTGCGCATAAAATATCAGCTGTGTGCAGCTTTTGAAGGAAGGTTAAATTTTTGTGCACCACATAACGACACTTGGAGTTATATACTTTAAAATTTGACTACACGTCAGAATACAGTATGTACACCACATTGATTTTAATCAAATTAAATGAAACTAGATGATTACTAAATGAAGCGGGAAATTTCTAGTAATTACAATCATAACTTTTAAATTTTAAGACGTCTGTGTTTTCTATCAGAATCAGAGCCATAATTTTTGTGCGCTCTGTTGTAAAGTATGTGCGCTCGCTCGGCGAGGTGTGTGCGCGCGCACAGCTTAGAGGGAACAGTGCTGCTCTGTGTTTACTAAAGAAGATCCTGGGGATGGACCAGCTGTGACTCCCAAATATAAAAATGGGAATGAAGTAGATACCACACCATTCACAGAAGAAGAGGTGTTAGAATAACTTGCTAAACTGAAAGTGGACAAAGCCATGGGACCAGATGGGATACATCCCAGGATACTGAAAGAGCTCAGAGAGGTTCTTGCAGGACCGTTAAAGGATGTCTTCAACAGATCCTTGGAAACAGGAGAGGTTCCTCAGGACTGGAGAATGGCTGATGTCGTACCTCTACACAAAAGTGGTGACAGGGAAGAAGTATCAAACTACAGGCCCGTGAGCCTTACCTCGGTGGCGGGAAAAGTAATGGAGGCACTCCTGAAAGAGCGAATAGTGAACTTTCTGAAAACCAACAGGTTGCAAGACCCGAGGCAACATGGTTTTACCGAAGGACGATCTTGCCAAACAAATCTGATCGAGTTCTTTGACTGCGTGACCAGGGAACTAGATCAGGGGCATGCGATGGATGTCATCTACCTGGATTTCAGCAAAGCCTTTGATACTGTTCCTCATAGGAGGCTTGTCAACAAACTCAGTAGCTTGGGGATGGGTCCCAAGATGGTAAACTGGATTAGAAATTGGTTGACTGACAGACGACAGAAGGTGATTGTACATGGAACTCACTCGGATGAGAGGAAGGTGATTAGCGGGGTGCCCCAGGGTTCGGTCCTGGGCCTGGCACTGTTCAATGTATTTGTGAGTGATATTGCTGAAGGACTGAATGGAAAAGTCTGTCTTTTTTGCAGACGACACAAAAATTTGCAACAGAGTGGACTCCCCCGAGGGAGTGGTTAACATGAAGAAAGATCTACAAAAGCTGGAAGACTGGTCTAAAGCTTGGCAACTACGATTTAATGCAAAAAAGTGCAGTGTCATGCACTTGGGTAGCAGAAATCCAAGAGAAATGTACGCGATAGGGGGAGAAAGGTTGGTATGCACAGTTCAGGAAAAAGACCCTGGTGTGATTATCTCTGCTGATCTCAAGGTGGCAAAACAGTGCGACAAGGCGGTGGCAAAAGCCAGGAGGATGTTGGGTTGCATACAAAGAGGGATTACCAGTAGAAAAGAAGAGGTACTTATGCCACTGTATAGGTCACTGGTGAGGCCTCACTTGGAATACTGTGTTCAGTTTTGGAGACCATATCTTGCAAAGGATGTAAAAAGACTAGAGACTGTTCAGAGGAAGGTGACCAAAATGATTTGGAGCCTGCATCAGAAGCCTTATGAGAAGAGACTTGAAGACCTAAATATGTACACTTTGGAGGAAAGGAGGGACAGGGGAGATATGATTCAGACCTTTAAATACTTAAAGAGAAATGATGAACAAACAAACCTCTTCCAAAGACGGGGAACCTGTAAAACTAGAGGGCATAACATGAAACTGCAAGGGGGTAAATTGAAAGACAATGTCAGGAAATATTTTTTCACTGAAAGGGTGGTGGATGCTTGGAATGCCCTACCGATGGAAGTGGTAGGGGCGAACATGGTGACGGAATTCAAAAAGGCATGGGACAAACACAGAGGATCCCTTTACAGAAATAGGATAAAAACAAAATAAACGGTACCATCTAACTTCTGAACCATATAAACGTCTCAACAAATAGGGGTGTCCTACATGGAGTGGTGAGTTTACCCCTGAACAAGGATATGGGGAGGGGTGGCCTGCGCGGTGCGACAGGTGCACCTACTCTTGCCATCTTGCTGGGCAGACTGGATGGACCATGCTGGTCTTTATCTGCCGTCAACTACTATGTTACTATGGCCTATCTAGTCTGCTATTCCATATCAACTACAATAGTCCCCTTTTTCCCTTTAGAGATCTTCTGTGTTTGTCCCATGCTTTCTTGAGTTCATATGCTGTCCTTGTCTGTATTATCTCCACTGGGAGATTATTCCATGCATCTCTCAGTCTTTCTGTAAAGAAATATTTCCGCATATTACTCCTGAGTCTGTCCCCTTTCACACTCATCCTATGTCCCCACATAGCAGTGCTTGCTTTCAGTCGAAAGAGGTTCTCCTCTTGTGCATTTATGCCACAGAGGTATTTAAACATCTTTATCATATCTCCTTTATCCCACCTTTTCTTCTAATGTATACATATTAAGATCTTTAAGTCTGTCCCCATATGCTTTACTATATATTGAAGACCACTAACCATTTTGTAGCCATCCTCTGCATCAACTCTATCCTGTTTATATCCTTCTGAAGGTGTGGTCTTCAGAATTGCACACAATACTCCAAATTAAGTCACACCAGAGACTCATACAGAGGCAGGGCCGGCCTGTCCATTTGCAAGAATGTTGTTCGCACAGGGCCCCGTGCTTCAGGGGGCCCCGCGCCAACTTCATCCGGCACATGGTGTTTGGTTTGCAGAGCCGGCTTCAGAGGGAGCCGGGGAGGTGCGGTGTGTTCCTTCACTCAGGCAGCTGTGTTCTCATGAAGCCTGCTAGTGTGCTGAGTGCCGGGAAACAGGTAATGCTCGTTAACCTCTGGTGTGCCAGAGGGTTTCACAACGACACGGCTGCCGGAGTGAAGGAACACACTGCTCTTATTTATTTGACATTTTTATACTGCATTTTCCTGTAGATCAAATGCGGTTTACAGATAACAAATTTTGAATAGTACAATAAACGGTACATATTCAATTACATGAAACAGTTAAAACTATATACATTGGTATAATTAGTAAAATCATAGACAGTCAACTACAAATAACCAAAGAATTATGTACATATTTGGGTTTGGTGCAATATTTATGGTAGATCTATATAGGGGTGCCTTTGAAGGAATGCTATTTGGATCAGAGCATGTCATAGATTTGATTATGAAAATGTGTTGGGGTGGGTGGGATCAGTGCTGTTGAGGTAGTTTTGGTTTCAAAGTGTAGTATAAAGAGGTGGGCTTTGAGTTTTTTTTCTGGAAGTGGAAAGGTTGTTAGTATCTCTTAGACTGTCAGGGAGATTCCTTATCGGTCCTACAGTTCAGTCCTCCACCTCTGGGTTGTGCACCTCCTCCTGCAGCATGGAGACTGGACAAATCAAACTTGTGACATCACCGGGTATATCTTGCTGGTCTTCTCCCATCATTCCCCAGTGTGTCCAGTCTCCATGCAGCAGGAGGACGTAGTGAGCCTAGGTGCTGGGCTCACTGTGGAACAGATAGGGAGCAAGCCTTAGATTTATAGGGTTAAATTTTGTTTTACTGTTTTCATTTAATTGAATTTGGTTTGATTTAATTTATTTTAAGTTTAACTTCTATTTAATTTTCCTTTGGGGTTGCTGTCCCTTTAAAAGCAAAAGAATTGCCCTTGCTCTCGCCCTTGCCTGATTCACTCAGCTGGGCTTCCGCAGCGGATCTCCTTCCCTAGACGGTACAGGAGGGAGCCCTGCGAAGGAGAAGTCGCATCTTCCTGCGCTAATGTGGCAGAGCGCACAGCTTAATGTGTGGAGAGCAGCCCTCACCGCCTCACTGTCCACGTGGCATTTGGACACAGTAGCGGTTAGCAGGGCCGGAAGTCATTTCAAAGCGGCTGTGTGAGCCGCAGCTTCGACTCCCCGATCTGTCGGAGTGAGGTGAGTGCTTTTGGGTGGCACAGACAGCAGCGCTGAGGACCGCGGCTACAGGCTAGGTCCGGTAGCGGCGATTGGATTTGTCGGCATGCCCTTCTTCTCGTGCTTTCAGGCCGGGACGAGAGCTGAAGCACATTGCTGGGTGGCCTAGAGGTTTGGGCGCCAAGACGGGGCTCGACTTCAGCATGGCCATTGTCCCCTGCGTGCAGGCCATGAGGGGGTCTGCATGGGGCAGTCCGCAAAGGGGGTGAAGGCAGCCAAGCTTTAGCAGTCTTGCCTGAGGAGACTATACCCAGGGTAATTTTGTATTTGTGTAATTTCTTTTTGTCTTTATTTATACCCGTTGGTCTGGTTAGCCTCCAGCTAGTTTTTGGCACCGAGAAGTGCCGGCGGGCGTCGCGGCCATTGGTGCAAGCTGTTATCAGCGCGTGGCGGTTGAGTTCAGAGGCTCGCTTTCGGGGGAATGCACATGGCACGGTCCTGAGTCACGTTCATTAATCCCTTTGGTCTTACTTAGTTTAACTTCACCCCTGGTTGTATAGGGGGTGTTGATATAGTGCAATCAAGAGCCTACGGTGCAAAATGGGTTTCTTCCTCATTTTGGGAGTAATCTTCACAGCAGGCTATTTGTCCCTTGTAAAGAAAAAAAAAAGGATAGAAGAGAGAAGAGGGACTTGGAATGATCGACTTAGTTAAAGAAAGTAGTTTGATTTAGTGTTTTTTCTTTATTGCTTTAAGGGGCCACACAAAAAACAAACAAAAAAAACAGGTATGGGGAATAAAACGCAATATAGATATAAGGGTCCCTTTTTAGTGGGGCATCCTGCTCTGCAATGGTATGTGGAACCTTGTGCATGCTTAGTTAATTCTGTTGTTGCTTCTGGGGCCGGTAGGTTCTGTTCTCAAGACCGAGGCCCGATTGGAGTCTCAGGGGCTCTAACTTGGTTTCCCCTTCCGCATGCGGGCAGGTTCAGTAGGCTTTGGGCGCTGGCAGCTGGCTGACGGTTGGTTAAGGAAGCTATTGGTGCAACTGGCTTCCTCAGTACCGCTCGTTCGGAGGCCCAGAGAATTCTGGCTCATGGCAACCACCTGCATTTAGGCGCAGGCGGGTCCAGATCGATTCCTTCTTATTTGGCCCGCATGGTTTGCCCTCCCCCCCTCTCCCCCGTTGCAGTGGGGTTGGTGCCGGGGAAAGGGCAGACACTGCAGGATCAGGCGAGTGTCACAGCTTCTTCCCAGGGGGGGCTGTTTTAGTTTACTTTTTGTTCAGTTAATTGCATTGGTTTTTATTTCTATTTCTTCAAAGGCTATGGGAGCTGCTGGAGGTGCACTGTGCTGGAGATCCGGTTACTTACCTGAGTTCGGTTTGGGGGAGTGCCTGGGGACTGTTCCCAGTCCCTTCTCCATGCCGGCCAGATCACAGGGCTGGTATGAGAGGGATTCAAGGGGTGTGACTCCCACTTTATCCTTAAGCATTCCTGGTTACGCAGTGCACGTTTGTGTAGGGCGCCATGACTTGATTCCGGCATGGGGGACAGGTCTAATTGAATAGCCACGGTTGTGGCGGCGCAAAGGTAGAGAGTGCGTGGATCCCGGCTCAGGTGATCCAAAGGATTGAGGCCTCGTGGTTTTCTTGTTGGTTTTCCAGAAAGGGTCTGATATAATGCAGAGAAAGATGTGTTTTAAATTGTGGGTAGGTTTGTAGCAGCTACAGCTCTGCGGACATTAAGAGGTACCTGCAATCAGGACATGCAGGTCGTTAAAAAGCTGGTGGATAGGAAGCATATGGGAGCTTCCCTTCTGTCTATGGCCAGGGAGTACTCGCTTGTTTGGGGGAGTGGCCCAAGGGGGTGCTTTTCCTCCAGGAGCGCCGGGGTTTTTCGAGAGCAGGAACAGGATTCTCGATTCCCTCTACCACATCTGCCCGAAAGCCACAATGGAACCAGGCGGGCCCAGATAGCATTTCAGTCGTTAGGAGGACGTATTCGGGGATTTCTTCCTACTGGGGTCTGGATAACGACGGAGCAGTCGGTGTTAGGGGAGATTCGTGATGGGTATGTCCTAGACATCGCTTGCCCGGGCCTACATTCGTTGGTTCTGGCACCTTACAAGGGGCAGCGGTGAGCAGCCGCACTTCGGCAAGCTTGGAGTCATATTTTGCACTGAGCCCATACAAAGATTTCAGCGTCGGGCGCTGTCTTATTTAGTTCATGATTCCAAGGAAGGTCAGGTATCCCGTTCTTTCTAGTTTTCTAGAAAGTGAATCGCTGCCTCCGAGTTTCACCGGTTAGGGAGCCGTTATGATTGGTAGGAGTGGCGGTTCCGCAAGAGAAGTTCTTCTCGGTTCTCCTTCTTTCAGAACCATAATTCTTCATTTCAATGAGGGCAACTCTTCAGAAGTCCTTCGGTTGGGCAGCGGCCCCGCGCACCTTCACCAAGGGTATGGTAGTGCTGGCATTGGATGTGGAAGGGAGGAATCAGAGTTGTCATTGTCTCGTCGATTGGCTGATTCCACCAGAGCCCAGGGCCGAGAGTGCCCGTTGATCAACAGGGTAGAAAAGGTTCGTCAGGCTCTCGGCTGAGTAGTCAATGCGGTTAGTCATCGCTTAGTCAGTCTCCGGTCCTGCAGTTCTCGGGGGTACCGTTTGGCTACCAAGGGGAGAGCAGTGTTTCGGCCGGAGCAGAGAGAGAAGGCCCTATTGCGGCTAGTGTGCAGGTTTTTGGCAACGAATCGGGGCAATGTCGGCAAATCTGAAGGTGGTCCTGTGGGCCAGAGTTCGCATACACCCCTAACAAAGGTTCTTAGTGCGGTGCAGGTTGCACCACGAATCTGCTCTGAACTAACGTTCCCTTGGCCTGCGCAGGTCAGGCGAGTCCTTTACTGGGAGGGCTACTTCCGGGAGAGCTTGCAGTGGGAATGTCGCTGAAGCTTCCGCAGGGGCTCCTTTGTTGAGGGATACTAGTTCTGCAGGTTGGGAGATCATTGCGGGGCTTCTTTTGCATGCGCGGTTTGGTGCAAACAGGAGGCCCGTTGGTTGGGCAACGGTTTGAAGCTGAGGGAGGTAGCTCGGGTGCTTCCAGCATTCGCATCTGAGGTACAGGTTAGATCACGGGAGTGCGGTACGGCATTCCGCGAAAGTGGTTTATCTCAGCCAGCAGGGGGGCACAGGCAGTGCGACCCTAATAGAGGAGTCAGAGGTTTGGTTCACGCTGCTGGAGCCTCGGCGGCAGGCGTGTTGGCAGTGCTCTTTGCAGGGGCCAACCAGGTGATGGAACTGAATTGTCAGGGGCAGTCCGGATGGACGCCGCAGAGGGGGAACTCCACTCAAAAGGGGTCCGCATCGATGGTCATCAGGTTGGGTTCTTCGGTCATGGCTCTCTTGGCAACCCTTCGTTCGGTCAAGGCGCTTTGCTTTTACAATGGAACACGAGGAAGGGTGTGTGTGTAAAAAAAATAAAAAATTTAAAAAAAAAAATGGAGGGAGTCTATGTTCGGAGGCAACCAGGACCATTGCCCGGCGCTATCTGTCTTACCCCGAGGCGCTCATAGGGAGAGTGCTTCAGCGCGTCAAGGCGCATCGGGGGACAGTGGTGTTGGTGGTGCCCAACTCATCAAAGCGTCCTTGGGGGGTCGACTGGGTCATGCTCCTGGATGGGGAACCTTGGTGTTTGTCCCTAATCGTTCAGCCCCGGGGCCCTCTTCGTCTGTCTCAGGTGGACCGGTTCTCGCTTCCGGACTGGCCGTCGAAAGCGCAAGGTTAACTATGAAGGGCGAGCCTGGAGCGCGGTGCGATTGTCCTTTAAGCCAGAAAGGGGTTGTCTTCTCGGTGGTATGGACGTGTGCGACATATATTCGAGAACTTGTGCGCTCAGCGGTATGGTTATGATTTCTCGGGCTCTGCCCCGGTGTCTCTCGGTACTTGTCAGTCAGGTTGTGGTCCTCTTGCGCAATGGCGGTTCCACCAAGGGATTTCAATTTTGGCCTGGGGGGACAAGGACTTGGCTCCTTCAGATCTTGGCATCAGGTTCAGTCTGGTATTTGGCTTTAGAAGCAGTGGTCTGGTATTTTTCGGGAAAAAAAAACAAAACATGGTGTTGCGGTCAGTACCATTCTTCTTGTCCAGAGTAGTTCAACCTTTTCTCGTGTATTGGTCGGGCTCGTTCCCAGTTTGGGATTTTCAAACGGGTTCTATGTCAATACTCTTTGGTTTCGTAGGCCTTCCGAAATTCGGGGCGTTAGTTTGTTCTTTCCGGTGGCCCCCACAAGGTAAAGTGGCAGCCTCTGCTGCATTATCCAGTTGGTCCCGAGGGACAGTGACATTGACATGTCTCTTGCATGCACATCGGGCGCTCGTGGAGTTGCGTTTTTTTCTCTCCTAGGGGGCAGGCGACTGTTTGGGAGGAGCATTCGTTCCGCTGATAGAAGTTGGCAGAGCGGCGGCATATGTGTCTCTTCATATCTTCAGTAGGCACAATTGTCCGGATCCTCAGATGTTGGGTGCTGCCTGTTCCGGGTCGGCGGTGTAGAGATCCGGCTGGAAAAAAAAAATCCCTCCCAATGATTACTGCTCTGTTAAATCCCAGAGGTGGAGGACTGAACTGTAGGACCGATAAGGAAATGGAAATTACACTTACCTGGTAATTGTTGTTCCTTGAGGGAGTACATTTCGGTCCTCATTCCCACCCGGGGTCGTATGCTAAGCAGTGGATGTTCAGCCGGGGGATAAAGGTGTGGTTACAGGTCGGTAGATGAACGACTCAGACGTGAGGCATCAGTTTGGAGGAGGTTCCGGTTCATGAGATGGCAACGAGCTCTGCTCGGCCGGTAATCACAGGACCATCTTTTCTTCCTATGATCTTCCTTAGTACTCCTTCCTTCTTTCTGTCTGTTTTCTGTCCTTTATCCTAGGGCACTGTACTCTAGAAGTTAAAGTTTAAGCATAGCATTGTAATTGGTGCCTTAACTGGCCATTTGTTGCTCCTTTGAGTCTGCTTTGTCAGTAGGTCACTGGGGAATGATGGGAGAAGACCAGCAAGATATACCCGGTGATGTCACAAGTTTGATTTGTCCAGTCTCCATGCTGCAGGAGGAGGTGCACAACCCAGAGGTGGAGGACTGAACTGTACTCCCTCAAGGAACAACAATTACCAGGTAAGTGTAATTTCCATTTGTTCCAGAGGGTAGGGGAGAAGTGTGAGAATGCTCTGTTTGTCCCTTTTCTGGTTTTCCTGAATTCAGATGGAATTGTAAGTTTGTTCTTGTTACATTCTCTTTGAATACGAGTAGGAACGTCTTTGGTAATGAGAGTGGAGAGGTGTGATGGGGGCGATTTCTTTCAATAATTTATATGTAGTTACGAGTATTTTGTAGTGTATGTGGCTCAGGATTGGGAGCCAATGTAGATTGCATAATATTGGAGTGATGTGTTCTGTTGACTTGGTGTTTGATGTAATCCTTGCTGCTATGTGCTGTGCTATTTGGAGTTGTCTTAAGGTTTGCTTAGGTAGAACTCGGAGGATGGTGTTGCAGAAATCGAAATGGGGTGTAATGATAGCATTGAGGACTGATCTAAAATTTTATTTATTTATTTATTTAGACAGTTTTGTATACCGCCTTATCCTTCAATCAAAGCGGTCACAACACAATTGGGGGATACATTTAACACACGGGGATATGAGACACATACACTAATACTTACAGGGAGCATGGGCAATGGAGGGTTAAGTGGCTTGCCCAAGACCACAAGGAGCATCTGTTGGACTAGAAACCCCAGTCCTTCCAGCCCAAGGTTGCTGTCCTCTAGTGAGATTTGAACCCCCGACCTTCCGGCCTGAAGTACCTTGCCCCAACCACTAGGCTACTCCTCATGGGAATCAAGGAAAGAGTGGAGTTGCTTTAGCATTCTGAGTTTGTAATATATCCTTCTTACTTGTTTTATATGTGAAGACATGTTGAGTGTACGGTCTAGAATGACTTCGAGGTATTTTACCTTCATTTTTGACAGAGACGTTTGCATCCTGAATTCTTATAGAGTTTGGGGGTGTAAAACTTTGGTTCCTTGTTATGTAAAGAGCCTCAGTTTTATTGAAATTGATCCTTAGATTGTTGGATGATAACCATTCAGTTACCTCTCTAAAGCAGTCTTCAATCTAGCGTCTGTACAGAGAAGACCTGGGGCTTCGGGCCTCCCCGGCTCCATCTGAAGCCGGTCAGACAGGCGCAGAGCTCTTTGGGAGGGGGTTAGGACTGGAAATGTGCTGATGGAGGGGGCTAGAATAGAACTGGAAATGGGCTGATGTGGGGGGATGGGAGAATGGGACTAGAAGGGTGGGGCTGGAATTAGAAGGGAGCTGATGTTGGGGTAGGACTAGAGGATGGGGATGGGGCTGGGGGAGTGAGGATGGAGAGGGGAAAAGATATATTTTGTGGGAGGAAAGAAAAATCTACGATTTTCCGGGTATTGGGAGAATAAATGGGGATTGAGGATGAAGGAGTGAAATTTGAGTAGATGAAAAAGGAATAAAGAAAGAAATGGAGGAAAGATCAAAAGGGGAAAGATTAGTATTTTGGAGCAGATGTAGAGAGAGAATGGAAAAATCTATGAGAGAAGAAAGGACAAATGGACAGCAAACAATGGAGAGGTAGCAGAAGATATGAAGAAAACAGAAGAAAGTGACTGGGGCAGTTACAATGGAAAAATAAAATGACCAAACAACAAAAAGGTATAAAAGTACTATTTTATTTTGAATTTATTAATTGGAATATGTCAGCTTTGGGAACTGTGCATCGCTGACGTCTTTGCGTTTTGTTTAGTACAAGAGGAAATGAATTTATAGTTTTATTTCTCCAGTGTTGTACATTCCAAGTTTGACTTTTGGGGTTCCCAGTTTACTTATTGTCTTCATATTTCTAAATTGTGATCTCTTGTTCTATGTTTGCTGACGGTCTATGTTTTGCTTGTGTAATGGAGCTGCAGTATTGTGTTCATGCAGTTTCTATGTAACAGTCCCACTTGTTGTCTTTCCCCAGTAGGAGATGTATTGGTATTCTCTGAGATGTATTGGTTTAATATTTGCAGTGTTGTCTTTTGATAGGTAGGGTTGGTGCTGTGTAAGTCCTGGTAGTGCTGTTATGATGGTGAGTTTGCTATAGATTCTAAATCAGCAGAATTTATAGTACTTCTTGGCAGCTGGCACTGGAGTATAGCAATGTAGAAATCTGTAATCTTTCTTTATCCTCACTGCCCATGCAAATGGTATTCAGACGCTCATTAAGAGGCATGTTTAAAAGTTAATGCGCATTCACAAATGTTAATGTGTGCTAAGTGCAGGAACACCCATTTATTTCTATTAGCGCAGTGGCACTTAACACATATTAATATTTAGTAAACATGCCTCTAAGTTATTGCCAGGATAAAAGAGAGGCTTGTGAAGGGCTTCTTTGAAAGCCTCCTAAAATTTTAGTTGGCAACATTATACATTTTAAAATAAATTTATTTAAATTTATGCAAATGAGGCCCAGTGGATATGCAAATGAAGCCCTGCAATGAGTCTCCGTACATAGCCCCGCAACACCCTTGGGCCACCCTTGTACAAAGGTAATATTACCTTCCTTTTTTCTGCTGGCTATTCCTCTCCCTGTGCATCCAAGCATCCTTCTGGCTTTCACCGTTGCCTTTTCTACCTGTTTAGTCACTTGAAGATCATCAGAGACGATCACTCCTAGGTTACACTCATTTTTTTTTTTTCATTGACAGAAGTGCTTCGCCCCCTACACTGTACCGTTTCTTTTGATTTTTGCAGCCCAAATGCATGACCCTGCATTTTTTAGCATTAAATTTCAGCTGCCAAATTCTTGACCATTCTTCAAGCTTAGCTAGATCCCTCCTCATGTTATCTATTCCTTCCTGGGTGTCTACTCCATTGCAGATTTTGATATCATCTGCAAAGAGGCAAACCTTACCTGACAGCCCTTCCACAGTGTCACTAACAAAGATGTTAAAAAGAATCGGACCAAGGAGAGATCCCTATGGCACACCACTGGTAACATCCTTCTTTTCAAATTGAGCTCCATTTACCTGTACCCATTGCCACCTCCCACTCAACCAATTTCTAACCCACAGTCACTTTAGGGTCCATCCCTAGGGTGCTCAGTTTGTTTACTTATAAGTCGCCTGTGTGGAACGGTGTCAAATGCTTTACTGAAATCTAAGTACACCACATCTAGGGCTCTCTCTCAGTCCAACTCCCTGGTCACCCAGTCAAAGAAATCAGTCAGATTTGTCTGACAAGACAACCTTTTTCTTTTTTTGTTTTTTACAGTATTACCTTGTGCCTATGTAAGAAGGGTACCCTGTACGAATAAAGAAGTATTTATGTTGCATAATTATAGAGTCCTGGAGTGTGTTTGTGTAACGTGAGATAAGTGGCTTGGCACCTTACAACCGTCTCAGAGGATGGATGTGGTAAGAAGGTGAAATCCCACCCCAAGTCCCGCAGTCCCAGGAGTGAGCCTGGGGAGTCAGGGCAGGAGCGGCCCACCAAGATGCCCGCAAGGAGTCATCAGCATCCACTGACCGGTCTCTGACCTCCGAGGCCATCCTCATCGAGAACTCTCCCTTGACAGTACCGATGCTAGGCCCGAAGTCCTGGTGCCCATGTCGAAGGCTGCAGAGCCAACTGGCATGGAGACCAGAATGGCAGCCCTAGAGAGCAGTATATCTGCCCTAGTGGCCATGCAGTGGGTGTTTGTCTGGCTCGTCCGGTTCATCTGCCCTAACGGTGGGACCCTTGACATCGAGAGCTTCCCTGGACGTCGAGCCAGTCGTTGAGCACCATCGACCTTAAGAGAGCCTCCAGCCCTGGTCGAGGTCACGGTCCCGGTCCCATTCCTCGGGACACTGGTCCTCCCTGGCAAGTGCTTGAAGCTCAGGCAGATGATCCTCCAGAGGTTATGCACCACAAAGAGTGGTTCTCAACCTAGGTGATCGTGCAGTGTGTGATGGGGAAGATCCGTCCCTTGCTGTGCAATCAGAGGAAACTGAAGAAAACAGGTCAGATTCTGACAGCCAGGCAATGCACATGGCTACAGGTTGCCAAGGGAGATGTAAACAAACCCAGCCACGAGTGCAGCAGCCCTGCCCAAGCTGCAAACAAGCCCCGTGCCCTGAGTGCAATAGGATTCACCTGGGTGGAGGAGGGGCGAAGCTAAGCACTGTGGAAGATAAAAAGCACTCATTAGAAAGCAGAGTTAGCTCAAGCTCAGGTTCAAACTTCAGCTCAGGAGGGAGCTCAGGCTCTGGTTCAGGTGCTGATTCGAGTTCAGGCTGGAGAGGAAGTTCAAGCTGGGGAGCAAGCTCAGGATCTGGATTAGGATCCGGGAGGAGTTCTGACGGAGCAGCTGTGAATTCCTGCAGCAGAGCTAGAACAGGAGCAAACATTGGAACAGACAGAGGAACAAAGAAAGCTCAAGCTGAAAAGGTACCGAGAGTTAAAACCCACAGTCTGCAGGAAAGCTTCTCTCAGTTAAAGCCTTGGGAGGAAGGCAGCTGGAGGGAGAAGCCACGCAGGGAGCCAGCTTGGGTGTGTCCAGAAGCTCACGAGAGAGAAAGGTACAAACCTCTGAACTTTCCTAATAGTGAAAGAGCACTGCTCAGTAAGCCTTGCAGGCAGAAGCCAGAAGGTAGTTTCTATAAAAGGAACAGAGAGAAAACTAAGCCCAATAGTTTTCTCTGGGACAATAAAGCTTTCCAGAATTTTCTTAAGGCTAAAGAGAGTGTTTTGAGAACCCTGTGTGAATGTGTTCCTATGTATCCAGCGGGGGATGGACTGGAGGATATGCAGGTTGAATACACAGATGAAGGCATAAACGATGTACCCATGGATTGTACGTTAACCATTGCAGATAATATGGAAACACTTTGCTGAATTGAATGTTTGAAGCTAATGGTATAGCTGGAGAAAGCAAAGTGAGCATTACTGCCATTGAAAAGGAAGCCTTTATTGTTTCCTATGTAAAGGACTGTGTATATGAAAGCTGGAAGAAAAAGATGTCATTTTTCTGCAGTTCCTGAGTTACTATTTCTTTATACCAGACGTATGGTTTTGTCCTGAGTTCATTTGTGTTTACCAAAACCCCGGGACGGGGAAATAAAACCTTATTTTGACCTTACCACTCTGTTACCTCAATTCCTTTGCCTGTGAGGGGTTTGGGACTCCATTACCCAGAGGGCCAGTGTACTACTACGCCTGCACTACCCCCACTTCCTGGCTTAGGATAGTCATCAGCTGAACCCTCTCTGCTAGCCCTAGGACCCAGGGCGGGCAACTGGTGACAAGTGTCAGACTCATATGCGCACTTTGAGTCTGAATGGGAGACTGAGGACGAAGAGTCCTTGGACACGAAGTGCCACCGTGACATGCCCTCAGAATCCTCTTCCCTGGTGACCCGACTCTTATGGTTTCAGTGCCCCCGATCCTCGACTGCCTCCTCTTATGCATGTGGGAAATACCGGCTTTGGTACCAATTGTTAGCAGGCACCTCAATGCCATGTACCAGATATGCTGAAGCCCTGGGTTCCAAAAGACCTGGCTTCTTCACAACCCCATGGTTGTGGAATCAGCCATGCGCAGGTGCAAGAGTCAGAAAAACCCATTCGTTGGTGACACCCAGCAGAGAGGCCTGAACCCTCGACACCCTTGGTCGGAAAGCCTTTCAGGGCTCGATGCTAACATGCCGAATTCAGTCCTACCAGCTCTACATCAGCATGTACCTGAAGGAACTGTTGAAGGAGCTTTTGAGATTCTTGGCAGGCCTCGATGGCAAACCCCTTCAGAGGTTCAAGACACTAACCTCAGCAGTAAAAAAAAAAAAAAAAATTGCTCGAAGTTTCTGTCCCGAGCAGCCTATGATGGTTTCGAGACATCAGCCAGAATGGCCACCACTGGCATCAGGGCACGACGCCAAGCATGGCTGCAGTCATCCGACCTGGAGCAATGGGTATAGGACAGACTAATCGATGTCTCCTGAATAGATGAAAACCTCTTTGGGAAGCCCATGGTGGATAAAGCAGCGGAGATAGAGGCTGAGTATGTCACGAGAACCAGGCTCTCAAAGAAGACCACCGTGCAACCCCGGAAGAAAACCCTGGGGAAAAAGCCCTTCTTCCCGAGGAAGAAAAGGGGGCTTTGGTAGTACTCTGCACTTCCAGGCCTTCTTGGCCCCTCAGCAGGGCCAACAACAGAAGGGCAGGGGACATGATCCTAGAAAACAAAAAGCTCTGAAGCCCAAGGCATCGGCTCAGGCCCAGCCCCTGGGAAGCTTTTGACTGCCTGGGCACAATCTTCTCTCCCCCAGGAGGTCCTCGGCTGCCCACAGGGGGGCACCTAGCCCTATCTGCCCACAGGTGGACAGCCGTTACCACCGATACCTAGGTGCTACAAGTGGTCAAGGAGGGCTACCTCCTTCACCTACATTGGCTACCACCCTCGTACTTCCCCAGAGAACCCACCAGGCCTCTCCTCCATCATACCCTGCTCCTCACTGAGCTAGCAGGACTACTCTGGGACAAAGCAGTGGAGCTAGTGTCACTACCTCTTTGGAGCACCGGCTTCTACTCCAGGTATTTCCTCATCCCCAAGAGGACTGGGGGCCTCGGGTCTATCCTAGACCTGCAAGAGCTCAACAAGTTTCTGGTCAGGGAGAAGTTCAAGATGTGCTCCCTTGGAACACTGCTGCCATTCCTCCAGCAGGGAAATTGGCTTTGCTCCTTAGACCTAAAGGATGCCTACATTCACATCCTAATTCACCCCAGCCTCAGAAAATACCTTTGGTTCATGGTAGGGGGGGACAACACTACCAATACAGGGTGCTACCCTTTGGTCTGGCCTCATCTCCAAGGGTCTTCACAAAGTGCCTTGCAGTGGTCGCAGCCCACCTCAGGTTTCAAGGGGACTTTGTCTTCCCTTATTTGGATGTCTGGCTTATAAAGGGGGGCACAGCTACAGAGGCACAATGTGCCACTGGATGCACCTTAAACGCCCTGCAGCACCTGGGGTTTGTCATAAACTACCCCGTCCCACCTCACTCTGACTCAGTGCCTAGAGTTCATAGAGATGCAGCTGGACACTCTTCAGGCAAAAGCCTTCTTCCCTCAGGAGAGATCAGAATGCCTCAGGGAATTAGCCGCAGAGGTTCAATGGCACAGAATACTACCTGCCCAACTTCTCCTCCACCTGCTGGGATGCATGGCCTCCACAGTCCATGTGACACAAAATGCCCACCTGCACATGAGTGCAGCCCAGTGGTGTCTCCACTCTAAGTGGGTCCAAGCCACAGGCAGGCTCAAGGACAGAGTGCAGGTGACCCAACAGTTAGCAGGCTCCCTCGGATGGTGGCAGAACTCATGTCACCTTCAGGTCGGGATACCCTTCCAGGCATCACCCCCCCTCCCCCAGAAGATCCTCACCACGGATGCCTCTCTATTAGGCTGGGGAGTGCATTGCAAAAGCCTCCAGATACAAGGCTTACAAAATGCAGATCAACCTACTGGAATTAAGGGCTATATTCCTGGCCCTTAGAGCCCTTCGCCACCAACTACACCACCATGCAGTGCTGTTCCAGACTGACAATCAGGTCGCGATGTTCTACGTGAATAAACAAAGGGGGACAGGGTTTATCCCCTCTGCCAGAAGGTGGTAGCTCTCTGCTCCTATGCTACACTCAGAGGGATTCTCCTAAGGGCGGTCTACCTTCCGGGCCAGGACATTGTCTTAACAGACAAACTAAGCAGAATATTCCATCTGCACGAATGGTGCCTGAACCCAGTGGTAGCCTCGTGGCTGTTCTGGCTCTGGGGCCATTCCAGTGATGGACCTGTTCACCAGCCCAGACAACACGCAGTTGCCCCCATTTCTGCTCCCGCCAACCGCACCCATTTTGGGTAGTGGCAGATGCAATCCTCATCTCGTGGACGGAAGGCCTCCTGTACACTTTTCCTCCAACATCGCTGATAGCCAAGACCCTGTTCAAGGCTCAGTATGACAGAGCGTTGCTAGTGCTGATAGCCCCTCGGTTGTCCAGACAGCCCTAATTCCCACTGCTCTTCTCCCTATCAACAGTACTGCCGATTCCCCTGGGCCAAGCCCCAGGACTACTCTCACAGGAACAGGGCTCTCTCCTACACACTGACCTGGGGTCCCTCGCTCACGGCTTGGCTGCTGAAAGGCTAGCATTTGCCCCCTTCAGTCTCCCATGAGATATGGAAGAGATTCTCCTGGCCTCTTGTAAGGCCTCCATGAGAAGGGCATATGCCTTCAAGTGGCGCCGTTTCTCTTTGTGATGCAGAGAAAAGCAGATGAACCCATTCTCCTGCTCTGTGCAAGTGGTACTCCAATACCTGCTCCACCTATTGCAGGTGGGGCTGAAGTCCAACTCAGCCAGAGTACACCTGAGCGCCATCGCAGCATATCACCACTCCGTCGAGGGGTAATCTCTCTCGGCTCAGCCCCTTGTGTCTCTGTTCCTACGGGGCCTCATGTTGTCCAAACCCCTTGTCCGCCCTCCAGCGGCAGAGTGGGACCTTAGCTCACCAAGCCTCTGTTTGAGCCTCATGCCACCTGCGGACCTCCCCTGGAAGGTCCAGAATATTGTGTGCAATTCTGGTCGCCGTATCTTAAAAAGGATATAGCGATTTTAGAAAAGGTTCAGAGAAGAGCCACCAAAATGGTAAAGGGGATGGAAGGCTACTCCTATGAAGAAAGGCTAAAAAGGTTGGGGCTCTTTAAGCTGGAAAAGAGACGGCTGAGGGGAGATATGATAGAAGTCTATAAATTAATGAACGGAGTGGAACGGGTAAACGTAGATCGATTGTTTACCTTATCAGAATATAGAAAGACTAGGGGACATGCAATAAAGCTACAGGGTAAACTATTTAAGACTAATAAAAGAAAATATTTTTTCACTCAACGTGTAATCAAACTCTGGAATTTGTTACCGGAGGATGTAGTAAAGGCTGTTAGTGTAGCTGGGTTTAAAAAAGGTTTGGACAAGTTTCTGGAGGAAAGGTCCATAAACCATTATTAAGAAGGGACCCAGGATATCAATGCTTGAACCAATACAAGCATTGTGGAACCTGTGTCCCTTGGGGAAACTGCTAGGTACGTATGACCTAGATTGGCCACTGTTGGAAACAGAATACTGGGCTTGATGGACCTTGGTCTGACCCAGTATGGCATATCTTATGTTCTTATGTCACCTTCCTGGTAGCACTCATATCAGTTCACAGAGACAGTGAGCTCCAGGCTCTGATGGCAGAGCCTCCTTATACAAGGTTCTACAAGAACAGGATGGTGCTCCACACACACACACCAAGTTTCTGTCAAAAGTGGTGTCCCCATACCACTTCAGTCAGGAGATGATGCTCCTCACCTTCTTTCCCAGGCCTCATGCCGGTAGGGCGGAGACTGTTATCCATACTCTGGATTGCAAGAGAACCCTGTCCTTATATCTGCAGTGGACTCAGGACCACCGCAAAGCTCAACAGTTTTTTGTATCCCGTGACCCCAGCCATCTGGAGCTCCCAGTGACTAAGCGAACTCTGTCCACTTGAGTGGTGGACTGCATTACCCTTGCCTTCGAGCAAGCGGGGATCCCCCAGGACCAGAGAGTCATAGCACTGCATCAGGGACATGGCTACTTCCATGGCCAATCTGCATTCTGTCCCCATGATGGAAATTTGCCAGGCACCACCTGGTCTTCGGGCCATACCTTCACAGCTCACTACTGCCTGGAGAGAGAGTCCAAAAGAACAATGCCTTCAGCCAGGTCATACTCCATAATCTTTTCGGGGTGTAGGCATCTCCGGCCTTCTGACTTTTCTGTGTTCAGGCAACCGGAGTGCTGGTTCTCACTGGACACTTGGGTCTTCTGAGAGTCTCTCTTGGGCTTCAACTGCTGCTGATCACAGTTCACCTTTGCAGGTCGCCCTGGCGTTTTCTACAGGTTTCGATAGCCTGTAGATGGGGAGTCTCATATGTGAGAACTACCTTTTTGCTTGTTTCAAAAGAAAGCATAGTTACTCACCTGTAACAGGTATTCTCCGGGGACAGCAGGAATCCCCTTGGAGTTGCTTCTTTATCATCTTTATTTCTTGCCATCTTAGCTATGTCATTTGACTGAGCAAGATGGCACCCTTGGGTGAGAAGTGGACCACGCATGCGTGGTACATCTCCCAAAGGCTTTTATTGAAATCTGGGGAGATGCTTCTATGCAGGATATGCTAGGGAGATAAAGTTCCTAGATGAAATAAATGACTGCTTCTTCGAGCAGCTGGTTCATGAACCAACCAGAGGGGAAGCCGTATTGGACCTAGTCCTTAGTGGAACACCAGATCTGGTGCAAGAGATAAGGGTGTTGGGGCCACTTGGCAATAGTAATCATAGCATGATTGCGTTTGATTTAATTAGTAGAGGAGGGGATAGTAAGGAAATCCACAGTACTGCCTTTTAACTTTCGAAAAGGAGACTATGATAAAATTAGGAAAATAGTTAAGAAAAAACTAAAAGGAGCAGTTACATAAGAACATAAGATATGCCATACTGGGTCAGACCAAGGTCCATCAAGCCCAGTATTCTGTTTCCAACAGTGGCCAATCTAGGTCATATGTACCTAGCAGTTTCCCCAAGAGACACAAGTTCCACAATGTTTGCAAAAGGTTAAAGGTTGCAAAGGTTAAAGACTTACATCAAGCTTGGGTGTTGTTTAAAAATCCTATCTTGGAAGCCCAGACCAGCTGTATTCCACGCTTTAAGAAAAGTGGAAGGAAGTCCAAAAAACCGCCAACATGGTTTAAAGATGAGGTCAGAGAGGCTGTTGCCAAAAAAGCATCTTTCAGGAAATGGAAAAAAAGAGCCAAATGATGAAAACTGGAAACAGCACAAGCACTGGCATGTTAAATGCAAGGCATTGATAAGGCAGGCAAAGCGAGAATTTGAGAAGAAACTTGCTATGGAAGCAAAAATGCATAATAAAGACTTTTTCAAGTACATTTTTAGCAAAAAAACCTGTAAGAGTCAATTGGACCATTAGATGATAGAGGAATAAAAGGGGCAGTAAGAGGGGACAAGGCTATAGCGGAGAGACTGAATGAATTCTTTGCTTTGGTCTTTACTGAGGAAGATGTAGGAATGTTACCCATGACTGAAGTGGTATTTAAAGGTGATACTGCAAAGGAATTGAAAGAAATATCACTACACCGAGAAGATGTAATCTCCAGGAACAAGCAGGAATGTAGTCTTCACATATGGGTATCGTCGGTACCGACAGAGCCTGCGCGGAAACGCTCCCCAGCGTCCAATTAGAAAGATTTTGGGAGCATCCCACAGCGCCTGCATGCTGCCTTCCCGCCTTTCCCAACTGCCTTTCTCCAGTTCTTCGTTTTCCGCGGAGCCAGCAGGTTGTAGTTCCTGTCACCGCAAAAAAGTTTTCCTATTCTCCTTCTTTTTTGTGGTCGCGTCTGCCTTCCCTCGACGCTATACCGGTACCGCCGGTTCTTTCTTTCTTTAAAAAAAAAATATATATATATTTTTTTTTCCAAACCTTTTTTCTTCAGGTGCACGTGCCTTAGGCCCAAAATTTCCTTTACTATGGAAAAACCCGCTTCGGGTTTTAAGAAGTGCACCAAGTGTGGCGGTACCATCTCCATCACCGACACCCATGAGTGGTGCCTTAAGTGTTTTAGGTCCTGATCACTCCATTTCGGAGTGTATGGCCTGTGCTAAGATGTCCAAGAGGGGTCGACAAAACCGAGTTGCTAAGCTCAGCACCCTTTTTCCTTCCGATGCAGCCTCTGTGGCATTGACGTCTTCCTCCCATGGATCTCAGGTATCTAAACATAAGTCTGGCCGGTCCTCAAAGGGTAGATCTCCTTCCAAGCATCGAGATGCCTCTGGCGTTGCCCTTGAGGGTTCTGTACCAGCAAAATTGCCCTGGCGGGAGGCTTCGGCTTCCAAAGCATTATCGGGGCTCCAGGATGTTCTCGAGGCCTCAACCTCGGCAAAACTACTGGTGCCATGCTCTGGGGTACCGGCTGTTTTCTCCGGTACCGATACCCAGACATTCAGCAGCGTCGATAGACCAGAGGTTCCTGGCTATTGAATGCAGTCTGGCGGTTCTCCTTGCAGCATCAACACCCTCAGAACTGCGTCAGACAGTTCATCCGGTACCGGCACCGACTCTGGTACTGGTATCGGTTCCGGTACCGACAGCATCAACATCGGTGTCTGCATTGCTGGCACCCAGTCATGCTATGCCTTCCGGTACCGTTACACCGGTACCGATTCCCCCCGGCACCGATTTCGGTCGGTTTGGGTATCGTGCTCTACAAGAGCATCTGGACAGAAGGTACTTTGAATCCTCGGAGTCTGAGGATTCTGACAGCTCCGTCGGTACCGGAGTACTTCTCTCGGAGGAGCCTTCCTCTCCTAAACGTAGGATGTCTCCTCCAGAAGATATCTCCTTTCAGGATTTTATCAGGGAGGTGGCTAGAGGTCTTTCCATTATTGTGGCTCCTGAAGCAGAGCCCAGGGCAAAGGAGTTGGAGATTCTACAATATCCCAAGGCTCCTAAGGAGGCAGCTACTTTTCCTATCCATGAGATCTTGCATGATCTCATGTTAAGAATGTGGGAAACACCTCTTATCAACTCTCCTCACTCTCGTAGACTGAATACTATGTATTGAGTACCTCCATGTCCTGGCTTCCAGAAGACTCAGCTTCCTCACCACTCTATTGTAGTGGAATCAGCTATGAGAAGGATCAGAAGTGCAAAGAGGCATGCCTCTAATCCTCCAGGACGTGAGTGTCGAACTTTGGATGCCTTTGGACGTCGTACTTTCCAGGCTTCCATGCTTTCTGCCAGGATCAGTTCCTATATTTTATATATGGGAATGTTCCTTAAGGAAGTCACAGGAGATTTAGAGATTTTGAACCATCTTCTTCCTGATGATAAGAGGCAGGATTTTCTTACACTGGTTAAACATGCCCAGGATGTTTCTAAGTTTGTCAGTCGTACAGCTTTTGACTGTTTGAGTGCATAAGCAGAACCTCTGCCATTGCCATAGGTGCACATAGAATTGCCTGTCTCCAGGCATCCGATTTGGAGCTCTTGGTGCAGGACAAACTGGGCAATATCCCTTGTACAGGTGAGAATCTATTCGGCAAAAATTGGCAAGAGAAAGCCAATGAGTTGGATGCTGACAACTGCACTTTGGATAGATTATCCAAAGCCACAGCTGATCCTGCAAGGAAGAAATCTTTCAAAAAACCATTCTTCTCCAAAAAGAAGAGGTTTTATCCCTCTTATTCCCAGCAGGGTCGTTCTGCAGGTCAACCTGCCCGAAACAGTCAGCAACCACCTAAACAGAGGAAACCAAAGACTGCTAAGCCTCAACCGTCTCAGCAGTCTCAGCCTCCACAAGGCCTTTGACTTCCATCTAGAGAACTTAGCCTTCCTGGCCCTCAACAGACCAGAGCCTTCCACCATTCCAGGAAGGTTGTGTCACTTTGCCCCCAGATCGGGGCAGATAACAGCAGAACATTGGACTCTCTCCATTATAAAAGAGGGGTACAAGCTTCATTTTCTCTGCATGCCCCCTCCCACAATGGTAAGACAGTTCAATTCTCAGACCTCTCTCATCAACCTGTTAGATCAAGAGGTCACTATGCTTCTTGCCCAAGGAGCAATAGAAGAAGTACCCATTCCTCAACAGGGTACAGGGTTTTACTCCCCCTATTTCCTTATCCCAAAGAAAACAGGGGGACACAGACCTATTTTAGACCTCAGAGAATTGAACAAATTCCTGTTCAAAGAGAAATTCAAGATGATCTCTCTGGGAATGCTGCTGCCATACCTTCAGGGTCAGGATTGGCTTTGTTTTCTAGAACTCAAGGATGCGTACACTCATGTTCTCATCCATCCAACTCACAGAAAGTTCCTTCGGTTCCTTTTTCAAGGAAATCACTACCAATACAGGGTGCTTCCTTTTGGCCTGGCCTCAGCACCAAGGGTGTTTGCGAAATGCATGGCTGTGGTAGCAGCATTTCTTCGCACTCTGGGAATATTCATCTTCCCCTACTTAGATGACTGGCTCATTCTAGCCCCATCAGAGTCAGAAGCCAGGATTTCTCTATCTTGCACAATGCGTATCCTTCAGTATTTGGGTCTGGTCATAAACATCCCAAAATCCAGCCTAACTCCCACTCAGTCTCTAGAGTTCATAGGAGCTTTGCTGAATACCAGAAAAGCAAGGGCCTATCTTCCCCAGACCCGTTGCCTTCGCATGGTGCAGTTAGCTTCCGAAGCAGTGCTAAAGCCTCATCTCACTGCTCGAGAAATGTTACAACTACTAGGCCACATGGCATCTACCGTGCATGTGGTTCCTTATACTCGCCTCCATATGAGAGCAGCCCAGTGGACTTTGTCCACTCAATGGACCCAGGCATCAGGGTGCCTGTCAGACAAAATAGCAAACACAAATCACCTTATTTTAACCCTCCAATGGTGGCAGTCCACTCAAAACCTGTTGGTGGGGTCCCCATTCCAACAATCTTTACCCCAGGCAACTCTCACAACAGATGCTTCACCAATGGGTTGGGGAGCTCATCTGCAAGACCTCTCCACCCAAGGCACTTGGACTCCACAGGAGACTCATCTATACATCAATCTCTTAGAGCTCAGAGCAATCTTCCTTGCTCTTCGAATGTTCCACACCCTGCTCAGCTACAAGACAGTCCTCATTCAGACGGACAATCAAGTAGCCATGTTCTACGTGAACAAGCAGGGAGGAACAGGCTCTCTGTTGCTTTGCAACGAAGCTTTGCGACTATGGGCCCTCGCCAGAGAGCATCAGATTCATCTTCTGGCAGTGTATCTTCCAGGTATCCAAAACTCTTGGGCAGACAGACTCAGTCGAGTTCTTCTTCCACACGAATGGTCTCTACATGCAGACCAGGTGGCCGCGATTTTTCAAATTTGGGGAACTCCGGACATAGACCTCTTTGCAAGTCTGTTGAATGCCAAACTTCCCCCATTCTGTTCCAGAATTCCGGCTCAGGGCTCTCAGGCCAGGGATGCTTTCCTCCTTCATTGGGGTCAAGACTTCCTTTATGCCTTTCCACCCATTCCCCTAATTCCCAAAACCCTGTTCAAGCTTCAGAGAGACAGAGGCCGTATGATTCTCATAGCTCCACATTGGCCACGGCAAGTGTGGTACCCTCTGCTTCTACATCTCTCTCAAGCTCCCTCTCTGGAGTTAGGGTCTGCTCCAGATCTCCTATCTCAGGTGGACGGAATGTTATGGCATCCCAATCCCCAGTTTCTGCATCTCAGGGCTTGGTTGCTGAAGGCCTATATCTTCATGATCTTAACCTTTCTCAGCCAGTAAAAGATATCCTTTATGCTTCCAGAAAACCTTCCACAAGATGCTCTTATGCTTTCAAGTGGAAAAGGTTTACCATATGGTGCTCGCAAACGGGTCTTAGCCCCCTTGCGATACCTCTGGAATCATTACTGGAGTATCTCCTTCATTTATCCAATGCAGGACTTAAGGCTAACTCAGTAAGAGTCCATTTGAGTGCTATTGCAGCTTCTTTCAAGCCTTTAAATGGACAACCTATTTCCTCCCATCCTCTTATATCAAGATTTATGAGAGGCCTTCTTCTAACTAAGCCTCCCATTAGGCCACCACCGGTGGCATGGGACTTAAACCTGGTTCTTGGCCAGCTCATGAAGCCACCTTTCGAACCCTTAGCTACTACCTCGTTGAAATTCCTTTCCTGGAAGGTTATCTTTCTTATTGCAATCACATCAGCACGTCGCATCAGTGAGTTGCAGGCACTAGTGGCTGATCCTCCTTATACAAGGTTCCATCATGACAAGGTAGTCCTTAGGACTCATCCACACTTAATGCCAAAGGTGGTCTCGCCTTTTCATTTGAACCAAGCGGTCTACCTGCCTGTGTTTTTTCCAAGGCCTCATGCATCAAATGCAGAAAGGAATCTTCATACTTTGGACTGTAAAAGAGCTTTAGCCTTTTATTTACAAAGAACATAGAAAGTCCTCTCAACTCTTTGTTGCTTTTGATCCTTCTCATTTGGGACTTCCAGTCTCCAAGAGGACACTGTCCAACTGGATTGCACATTGTATTTCCTTTGCCTATCAGAGTAAGAATCTTCCTCTGGAGAGCCATGTCACAGCTCACAATGTGAGAGCCATGGCAGCTTCAATGGCTCATCTGTACTCTGTGTCTATCGACGACATCTGTCGAGCAGCCACTTGGGCCTCGGTTCATACCCTGGTAGGATGCCGGAGATCCATGGGGGGAAGTGGAGCCCTTTCACAGGGACACACAACTTCTGGGGTTCTCTCCCTGGCATCTAAAGCTAGGGAGTCCCCATATGTGACGACTACATTCCTGCTTGTTCCTGGAGATAGCATAGTTACTCACCTGTAACAGGTGATCTCCGGGAACAGCAGGAATTTAGCCTTCACAACCCACCCACCTCCCCTAGGAATTGTATCTCTCTATCTTTCTCTTTCCCTCTCTCTCTCTTTGTCTCAGCTTTAAACTCAACTGGAGAGAGGCAGTTGGAAAAGGTGGGAAGGCAGCATGCAGGCGCTGTGGGATGCTCCCAAAAGCTTTCTAATTGGACGCTGGTGAGCGTTCCCGCGCAGGCTCCGTCGGTACCGACGATACCCATATGTGAAGACTAAATTCCTGCTGTTCCCGGAGATCACCTGTTACAGGTGAATAACTATGCTTTACAACTATTTGATAAATTGAAGAGTAGCAAATCACCTGGACCAGATGGTATACATCCAAGGGTGTTGAAAGAACTGACATATGAGATTGCAGATCTGCTATTAGTAATCTGTGAACTTTCATTAAAATCGTCTGTATTACCTGAAGATTGGAGGATCGCCAATGTAACGCCAATTTTTAAAAAGGGTGCCAGGGGTGATCCGGGAAACTACAGACCAGTGAGCCTGACATCAGTACCGGGAAAAATTGTAGAAACCATCATAAAGAACAAAATTACTCAGCATGTAGATGGTCATGGCCTAATGGGAGACAGCCAACATGGCTTTAGACAAGAAGATCTTGTCTTACTAATCTGTTACGTTTTTTTGAAGGTGTGAATAAACAGGTAGACAAAGGTGAGTTGGTTGATATAGTGTATCTGGACTTTCAGAAAGCATTTGACAAGGTCCCCCATCAGAGACTTTTGGCAAAACTAAAGAGTCATGGTATAGGAGGCAGTGTACTATTGTGGATCAGGAACTGGTTAAAAGATAGAAAGCAGAGAGTACGGCTAAATGGCCAAGTTTCCCAATGGTGAATAGTGGAGTACCCCAGGGATCTGAGCTGGGTCCACTACTTTTTGACATATTCATAAATGACCTGGAAAAGGGAATAACGAGTGAGGTTATCAAATTTGCAGATGGCTCAAAACTATTTAAAGTTGTTAAAACCCAAGAGGATTGTGGAAAATTGCAAGAGGATCTTGATAAATTAGAAGACTGGGCATCCAAATGGCAGATGAAATTTAATGTGGACAAGTACAAAGTTATGTGCCTAGGAAAGAATAACCCAAACTATGGTTACACGATGCAAGGTTCCACATTGGGAACCACCACCCAGGAAAAAGATTTAGGTATCATTGTGGATAACATGTTAAAACCCTCCGCCCAGTGTGTAGTGGCGGCCAAGAGAGCAAATAGAATGCTAGGTATTATAAGGAAAGGAATGGAAAATAAAACAAAGGATATTTATAATGCCTCTGTATTATTCCATGGTGCGACCGCACCTTGAATATTGTGTGCAATTCTGGTCGCTGTATCTTAAAAAGGATATAGCGTTATTAGAAAAGGTACAGAGAAGAGCCACCAAAATGGTAAAGGAGATGGAAGGATACTCCTATGAAGAGAGACTAAAAAGGTTAGGGCTCTTCAACCTGGAAAAGAGACGGCTGAGGGGAGATATGATAGAGGTCTATAAATTAATGAATGGAATGGAATGGGTAAACCTAGATCGATTGTTTACGTTATCAGAATATAGAAAGACTAGGGGACATGCAATGAAGCTACAGGGTAAACTATTTAAGACATATAAGAGAAAATATTTTTTCACTCAACGTGTAATCAAACTCTGGAATTTGTTACCGGAGGATGTAGTAAAGGCTGTTAATGTAGCAGGGTTTAAAAAAGGTTTGGACAAGTTCCTGGAGGAAAGGTCCATAAACTATTATTAAGAAGGGACCCAGGATATCAATGCTTGACCCAATACAAGATTTTTTGGAACCTGTGTCTTTTGGGGAAACTGCTAGGTACGTATGACCTAGATTGGCCACTTTTGGAAACAGGATACTGGGCTTGACCTAGTATGGCATAACTTATGTTCTTATGCTGGCTCCATCTTCACCCATATGTGAGGACTGATTCCTGCTGTCCTCTGAGAACACTTGTTATAAGTGCGTAACTATGCTTTCTTGCTCTAGGGGTCAATGAACAAAATGTAACCCCCCCCCGGCCAAAAAATTCTTTCAAGACCTCAACCTTCCCTGTGATGCCATTCTCTCCATTAACATGAAGTTGTGAAACAAAGTACTGCACTCCCAGAAAGAAAGAGCTTCCACTTCTCTCCAGCATTTCAGTATACATTGTTTCACAGCCAGGCAGACCTTTTGAACCAAAAGCTGAGCAGTAATCCCCTTGACCTTTAGAGATTTCATATTATGCAATACTGCTGTCTCTCTGAGGTAAGCATTATTTCTTGAGAGAGCACGCTTTCCAAATAAGCAGACTGTTTTCCACAGAAACTCTGAATCTCGGAGCAAATTCATGCATAGATGCCCAAAATGAGCCAGCCTCTCTAGATATTTCAAGCACTGATCAGTTTTCATTAGTACATCATGGGGTACAGAAATAATTTAGTGAAGATAATAACTCTTAATTAATCTTTAGGGCCAGCTTTAAATTTGGCCAAAAATCTTTCAAGTCGTTTTGGGGAGAGGTGGTCGTACAGTCTTAAAACAAGCAGGATTATGCTGCTCTTCAGTGCAGGAATTTGGTGCTTTCAAAATTTGGCACCGTAGTATTTTGTTATATTGTCTAAGTCTAAATCTGGGTCTGATGCTAATATAAAATGGGAATACACCTGTAGATTTTGGAGTCGCCCAGACCCAGGGCCGGCCCGTCCATTGAGCGAGAATGTTTTTTGCACAGGGCCCCGCGTTTCAGGGGGCCCCGCGCAAAAAACATTCTTTTGTAAAAGTAAAATTGAAAAAAAAAAATAAAACCTGTCTCCTGCCGCTGTCGGGGCCGCCGCGGCAGAATCGAGCGTGCCGCGGGGCCCCCTGTACCCGGCACAGCCTCTCCTCCCTGTAGCAGCTCTCTCTTCTGAGCTGCAGTCAGACGCGCCGGCTTGCAGAGCGCGAAGGGAAGAGTTTCCCTTTCGCGACTCTGTTAGGCCCGCGGGGGCTGATGGGAACTTCCCATCAGCCCCCGCGGGCTTAACAGAGCAGCGAGGGAAAAACTCTTCCCTCGCGCTCTGCAAGCCGGCGCGTCTGACTTCAGCTCCAACGAGAGAGCTGCTACAGGGAGGAGAGGCTGTGGCGGGTACAGGGGGCCCCGCGGCACGCTCGATTCTGCCGCGGCGCCCCCGACTGCGGCAGTAGACAGGTTTTATTTTTCTTAAAATTTTCCGGGGGGTGGGCTGGGCGTTAGGAGTGGTGGTGGGCTGGGCGGGGGGTTAGAAGTGCTGCTGGGCTGGGCTGGGGGGGTGGTGTTAGGAGTAGTGATGGGCTGGGCTGGGCTGGGCTGGGCTGGGCGGGGGGGGGGGTGTTAGGAGTAGTGATGGGCTGGGCTGGGGGGGGGGTTAGGAGTTGTGATGGGCTGGGCTGGGCTGGGGGGGGGGGGGGGGGGGGGGGTGTTAGGTGTAGTGATGGGATGGGCTGGGCTGGCTGGGGGGGGGTTAGGAGTGGTGATGGACACTGGGCTGGTTGGGGGGGTTAGGAGTGGTGATGGGCACTGGGCTGGCTGGGGGGGGTAGGAGTGGTGATGGGCACTGGGCTGGCTGGGGGGGTTAGGAGTGGTGATGGGTGCTGGGCTGGGGGGTTAGGAGTGGTGATGGGCGCTGGGGGGGTTAGGAGTTGTGATGGGCGCTGGGGAGGGGTTAGGAGTGGTGATGGGCGCTGGGGGGGCTTAAACTAAAAATTGGGTGATGGGGGATTAGGACTGGAAATGGGCTGGTGGGATTAGGACTGGAAGTGGGTTGATGGGGGGTTAGGACTGGTAATGGGCTATGGGAGGGCTTAAACTAAAAATTGAGTGATGGGGGATTAGGACTGGGAGTGGGCTGATGGGGAGGTTAGGACTGGTAATGGGCTATGGGGGGGCTTAAACTGAAAATTGGGTGATGGGGGATTAGGACTGGAAATGGGCTGGTGGGATTAGGACTGGGAGTGGGCTATGGGGGGGCTAGGACTGGTAATGGGTTGGGGGGGTTGCTAGGACTGGAAATGGGCTGAGTGGAAGGGGGCTTGAACTGCAAATAGCTGTTGGGGATGGGGCTTGGAATGGAAATGGGCTGAGGGGAAGTGGGGGGCTTGAACTGCAAATAGCTGATGGGGACGGGGCTTGGAATGGAAATGGGCTGAGGGGAAGTGGGGGGCTTGAACTGCATATAGCTGATGGGGAGGGGGACTTGGAATGGAAATGGGCTGAGTGGAAGGGGGCTTGAACTGCAAATAGCTGATGGGAAGGGGGGCTTGGAATGGGCTCTTAGGGGAGGGAGCTAGGACAGGAACTGGGCTGATGGATGGGCTAGGATAGAACTGAGAATTGGGTGTTGGGGGGAGCTAAGATTGGAAATGGGCTGTGGTGGGGGCTTGGATTGAAATGGACTCATGGAGGGGCTAGAACTGGAAGTAGGCTCATGGGGGGCTTGGTTTAGAAATGGGCTGAGTGGAGGGGAGCTAGGATTTAACATGGGCTGATGGTGGGGCTAGGAAAGGACTAGAAATGGGCTGATGGGAGGCTGGTATTGGAAATGAGCTGATGAAGGGACTCGGATAGGACTGGAAATGGATGGGGGAGCTAGGACTGGAAATGGGCTGATGTGGGGACTAGAAGGGAGCGGATACTGGGTGGGGCTGGAACTAAAAGGGAGCTGATGTTGGGGGAGATTAGAAGGGGATGGGGCTGGGAGAATGAAATGGAGAGGGGAAAAATATTTTGTGTGGGAGGGAAGAAAAATGTACAATTGGCCGGGTATTGGGAGACTAAGTGGGGATTGAGGATGGAGGGGTAAAATTTGAGTGGATGAAATAGGAATGAGGAAAGAGCAAAAGGAGAAAGATTATTATGTTAAAGCAGATGTAGAGAGAGAATGGAAAAAACTAGAAGAGAAGAAAGGACAAATGGACAGCAGACGATGGAGAGATAGCAGAAGACACAAATAAACCAGAAGAAAGTGGCTGGAACAATTGCAACTGAAAAAAAAATGCACAAAAGGTACAAAGATATCTCTTTATTTTGAATTTATTAACTGGAATATGTCAGCTCTGGGAAATGTGCATCATTAATGTCTGTGCTTTGTTTAGTACAAGAGGAAATTAATTTATAGTTTTATTTCTACATTGTTGTTGTACATTCCAAGTTTGGCTTTTAGGGTTCCCAGTTTAATTATTGTCTTCCTGTTTTTAAATTGTGATTCCTTGTTTGGTGATAGTCTATGTTCTGCATGTGTAACTGAGCTGAGGTATTCTGTTTATGTAATTCCTATTTGACATTGTCACTTGTTCTCTTTCCCCAGTAGGTCATGTATTGTTATTCTCTGAAATGTATTGGTTTAATATTTGCAGTGTTGCCTTTTGATAGGTAGTGTATGGTGCTTTATGAGTCCTGGTAGTGCTGTTGGGATACGGTGGGTTTGCTATGGGTTCTAAATGGGCAGTGTTTGTAGTAGTTCCTAATGTGCCTGGCGGTTGGCACTGGATTATAGTAATGTAGAAATCTTTGTCTTTTTTAATCCATACACTCATGAAGAGGCATGTATACTAAAAGTTAGTGTATGGTAACATTATGCAAATATTTATGCAAATGAGGCCCCTTATGCAAATGAGGCCCCGCACCGAGTCTCCGCACATGGCCCCGCACCCCCCTTGGGCCGCCCCTGCCCAGACCATGTCCACACCACGCTCCCACCATTTCCTCTTTCAATTTCTACATATTAGTGGCAGCCACGGTAGCTCATTTCCACATGTAAATGATGGATTTTTCACATGGGACTCATGAATAAAGCTTCTGAAATAACCCCTTGAATACATGAGAAGCGGCACTGAAACTGCCATAGCCTTAGCTTTAGCTATTAGTTCATGCTTCAGCTCAGCGTTCAGAGTTACACATAAACAAATTTCACCATGTTATACGTTAATATGAGAGAGGTTCTTTCATGGACACATTAATAGCTATGAAATTACAGTATCTAATTTTTATGTTGAAAATATGTAGCTGTATAAATCATTGAAACTGCCTTTCTTCCTCCACAGGTGTTTGAAGGCTTTTTGGAAAACAAGATCATATTTACTGAGCAGAACAGCACGAGCAGTCCCCAGGAAAAATGGAATGTTGACCTGCGAATATATATGTTGGGCTTTCTTCCTTTCATGATCCTGTTTGTCTTCATTCGTGATCTAAAGCATCTCTCTGTGTTTTCATTTCTTGCCAATGTTTCCATGGCCATCAGCCTTGTTATTATTTACCAGTACGTTTTTAGGGTGAGTAACAGATGCCAGCTTCTATTTTGCTGTGTTAATACCCATAGCTTTTCATATTTGGAATTATATTTCTATATTCAGACCTAGAAGTGAAAGGTAGCAATTAGCCGGAATGTAGACATTAGATCTCCAGGAACAAGCAGGAATGAGTCTTCACATATGGGTGCGTCGGTACCGACGGAGTCTGCGCGGGAACGCTCCCCAGCGTCCAATTAGAACGCTTTTGGAAGCATCCCAACATGCCTGCGTGCTGCCTTCCCGCCTTTCCCAACTGCCTCTCCTCAGTTTTCGTTTTTCCACGGAGCCGGCAGGACGTCCTCCTGTCACCGCAGAAAATTCTTCTTTTATTTTTTGGTTTTCTTGTGGTCGCGTCTGCCTTCCCCGACGCCACCGGTACTGCCGGTGTTTCTTTCTCTTTTCTTGTAAAATTTTTTCCTTTTTAAGGAATACTTTTTCCTTCTTAGTGCCTCGGTTTTTTAGGCCTGCTAGGCCTATTCACTTTCCTTCATGGAACCGCCAGCCACTATCCCCAAGAAATGTACAAACTGTGGCGGTACAAAATTAATTTTAGACACTCACAATTGGTGTCTGACCTGCTCGGGTCCTGACCATTTTCCTCCGGAGTGTCCCTCCTGTAATAGTATTGTGGGAAGAAGTCTTCAGCATCGAGTTCCCCCCAATACGCACTGACCATCTCTTCTTCCACACGGGATCAGGTAACCCAAAAACAGTCTTTTCAGACTAGCCAGTCCTCGAGTGGTAAATCTCATGCACAGCATAAAGCTGCCTCTGGCCTTGCCCTCGAGAACACACAGGTTTTCTCTTCCTCTTTGTGGAAAAGAGAAGTGACAACTATCAATAACACAGTTGTTTCCCTGTACTGGCATGCATCATCTTACTTTTCAGAGACTTCCTGCATAGTCAGTCTCCTTCAACTCTGTCTTACCTCCCTCTTACTACAACATTTGATTTGTAAGAGTGGCTCTTTTATGCTGGTAAGCCCCTATGGTCCTCTACCTGTTCCACAGGGGCGATCTCCAGGAACAAGCAGGAATGAGTCTTCACATATGGGTACGTCGATACCGACGGAGCCTGCACGGGAATGCTGCCCAGCTTCCAATCAGAAAGCTTTTGGCAGCATCCCTCGCGCCTGCGCAGTGACTTCCCGCCTTCTCCACAGCCTCTCTTCAGTTTTAGTTTTTCCGCGGAGCCGGCAGGACGTCCTCCTGTCACCGCAGAAACTTTTCTTTTTAATTGCTTTAATTACTTTAGTTTTTTGTTTTCTTGTGGTCGCGGCTGTATTTCCCGCTACCACCGGTATCGCTGGTGGATTTTTGGCTAAATTCTGAGAAACTTTTCTTCAGTTTTTTTACCTTAACTTCTTGGGCCTACTAGGCCTTTTTCATTATGGAGCCTTCTTTTCCTAAGAAGTGCATTCGATGTCGAAACATTTGTTTCTTTTTAGACACCAATAGTTGGTGTCTCAACTGTGTGGGTCCTGACCCTTTTTCCCCTGACTTGTCAGGAGATAATTTTGTGAGGAAACCTTCAGTATTTAGAGTTTCCCTCGATACCGTTTTTTCCTCAGCAGTGAGGGTACCCGGTTTCTCTACTTCACAGGATCAGGTAACCCAAAAACAGTCTGTTAAGACTAGCCAATGCTTGAATGGTATGTCCCATGCCCAGCATGGTGACGGCTCCGGCCTTACCCTCAAGAACCCATTGGCATTACCCCTGCGGGAGTCTTCGGGCTCCAAAGCGTTAAAGGGGTTTCAGGATGTTCCTGGGGCTCACCCCTCACAGAACATACCTGAGCCATGCGCGGCGGTGGTATCCGCTTCGAGCGGTACCGAGCCTCCGGCATCGGCACCGGTGTCGAGTATTCCACTCTTCACCAGGGATCGTCATCGGGCATCATCGGTACCTTCGGGACTGATCGATACGCACCGCATTGACTTCCCTCAATCTCAGCCATGCTCCGGGACGGTACCGGCGTCGATCGGTTCCGATACCCTGGCATCGGCATCGAGGTGGACCACCTTACCCTTTGCAAGAGGTGCTCATCGGGTATCCTCGGTACCGTCGGTATCGATCGATGTAACCCAGTCTGCCTTAGTGGTATCGGCATCGCCGATACTGCCATCGGCGTCGGCACCTTCGCAACATGCATCGATAGTATCGCTTACTTCAATGCCGAGTCTTGAGCCGATATCTAGTCTCGAGGACTGCGTACCGACGCGTCCCGGAACCGACTCCTGTCGTTTCCAGATAGGCAGTTCCGAAGATCATAGCCATTACTCCCTCATGATCTCGGTACCACTGCAGCAGTTCCCGATGGCTACTTCATCTGCTAATCCTGTATCAGTATCGATGCCTATTCTTGCACCGATACCTACTTTGGAACCGATACCTGGCGTTGGTGCAGTACCCTGTACCTCCTCTGGTGCTCAGGCTCTTTCTTTGGCCTTACCAGGGATGGTTCCCATAGGAGATCAATCTTTTTAGGCTTTTCTCCGGGATATGGCAACCTTTCTTAATATTTCTATCCCTGGTTGTGATCCTACTCATGGCTCACCGGCACAAATAGAAAATATAAAGTTTCCTTTACATCCTGCTCTGCAGGATCTCCTTCTCAGGGTCTGGAAATCGCCCTTACGACTTCCTCCAGTCTCTACAGACATTGAGGTTTGGTACCAGGTGCCACCCTCTCCAGGGTTCCAAAAGCCTCAACTTTCTCATCGTTCCCTTGTAGTGGAATTGGCACTGAGGAAAGTTAAGAGCAAGAAGAAGCATTCTTCTTATCCGCCGGGTCGTTCTTCAAGAACACTCGATGCTTTTGGTCGTCAAGCCTTCCAAAACTCTATGCTGGCCTCCAGAGTTCTTTCATATATTTTTCATATGAGTCTAACACTCCAGGAAGTCACAGAGAAATTGTCTCTTTTGACCCCTTTTTTACCAGAGCCCAAGGCTACGGATTATTCCTTGCTCATCAATCACAGCCGGAATATATCTTGGTTCCTATCTCGTGCTTCTATAGACTCTTTTGAGTCCATTAGCAGATCCTCTGCTATTGCCATTGCAGCACGTCGCAGAGCCTGGCTTAAAGCTTCAGACTTGAGCAGATGGGCACAAACTATACTGGCTCATTCTCCTTGTACAGGAGAAGGTCTCTTCAATAAGGAGGCTTTACGTCAGGTTGCTCAATGCTCCACTGACTCTCCTTCCACTAAAAACCATTCTAAGCCACCTCCTTCTTCAAAGAGTAGGAAATGTCCTACCAAACCTTCTTTCCCTAAGAAAAGAAAGTTTCATTCATCTCCTGCCCATCATTCGGCTATACCTAAACAGGGGACTCCTCAGCCTAGTCTGAAGTCCTCCAGTTCTGGCCAGTCTCAGCATTCCCAGCAACCATAGGGGCCAGGAATTGTAACTTACACTTCACTTCTACATATTAGAAGTTTATTCACTGTGCTTTTCTTTTCAGTGTACTAACCTGACGGGGAAAAAAATTTTTTGTTCAGGGACAACACACTTCTCCTCTTCTTACTCTCTAGAAGAGCAGTTGCAACTATCCCTGATAGTTTCTATCCCAACTGGACATTTTTTCCTTCAGTTGACTTACCCTATGGGTACGTCACCCTCCAATCACTTGAAGGTTACCATACTGAACAGCTTCTCTGCCAAGCTCGTTCCCCAGACAGGGAGAAGAGATATCTCCTCTCTTTTCTTGTCTGTTTTTCTTTATTCAGCACAGGACAATCTCTCTGCTGTTTCCGTCAGCAGCTCTGCCTGCAGGAGTTACAGTAATTGTATTACTGGAACTTTTTCCAAGTTCCAGTCCCTTGTTCAAAATTTTGTCTAGCCTCAGTAGTGATTCCAAACTATCTTGGATCCTCCTACTCGTTTAGGCTTTCTCATATTATTCTAACCATCTCCTCTCCTAGGATATGGCAACACACCTGACTTCAGTCAGTTTATCTCATAACTCTCCTGCACAATGCTCTCTGCAGTCTTCAGAGAAGCTTTCTACTATGAGGGCCTTGCTATAGAGCATTGACCTTGTCTCTGAAGTTTCTCTATTAGTAGGGAAAAACTTATAAACCTTCCTATGCCTGTGAGGGTTCTCCACACCCCCTCTAGCCTGGGGTGTTAACACGAGATATCAGTTATTCTGTGTGAAAATCCAAGGCTTCTGTTTACGCATGCTACCTCTGGGTCCTTCCATAGGTCCCTCTGGTATCTTCCCTGCGTTTCTCCACATCTACCATGTCAGTGTTCTGTGGAACTCCCGCTTTGTTCTTTACAGATTCATATGTTCATCTGTTCTCACGCGAACATCATGGTTATCTGCTTAGATTGCCTTTCTGCATCCCTCAATCCATGAAAATAGATTCTCTATTCATATCCCAAGTGGGTTCACCCTCTTGTAGAGCACAGAATCTTTTTCTTTTATATTCCCTATGTACAATTATGGGGCTGGGTGGTAAACGTGTATCTTCAACCTGTTGCCTTGTATGTAGCATCTCCATATGTCTACATACCTATATCATTGCTCTGGGGGTGCTAAATCAAACCCCACAAAATTTACATATCTTCAGGTATATCATATCTATATCTATATCTATATTTGATATATTTCACCACCCATATCCTAATATACACATCTGAACATATGTATATATGTATATGTATATATATATATATATACATATATTTTCCAGCCACATGTATATATCCCTATATATATATGTGTTTGATAAGGGGCCTCTTAAGGGTTGATCTGTCTTACACACTATCACCCTTACTGTCTAGACTACATGTTTTACCTCCTAGAGGTTTTAGACAGTCTATCGCCCTACGTCCCATGCCATCTTACGATGCAGAAACTGTTAGGCACCAATACCCTCTTTGGTGCTAACATCTCCATTTTTTCTTTAAGTCCATGAAGCATCAAGCTTCAATATTTTTCCTATCTCTCACCAGCTAGGAAAAACAGTGTACCTCTTTATCTTGAGTACACAACTGTTTTCCGTGGGAATAGGGGATTTTTTCCAGTTCCCCTCTTCCCGCCAGGACTGGGCTAGTTGTCCAACTCCGTCAGTCTTCTTCCTTTAGTCCTCAATGTTAATGACCTTATGCCTAAAGGAGTTTTCAGCTTTTCCCATAAAGCTTTCCATTGAAGACCTGACGTCAAATCCTACCCAGTTGACACCTGGATCATCTACTACCTCCAGGTCTGGACCTTCATCCTCACTGCTGAGAGGTCACCTTGAAGATTCTGCTACTGCTTATCCAGTAGACTCCATCATGCTTTCTACTTCCTACAATACAGTAGGTAAGCTGCATATTTTAAGTGTACATTAAATGTCTTTTAATGCTACTCATTATGTCTACCAAGGACTCCTGTAGTTTGTACAACCCTCTAGTCCTTGGCTATGCTGTTCTTTCCTCACAGCTCCTTTATTGTCAACTCCTACCCTCCATCCCACATTGGATGCCGGGGATTCCTGGAGTCAAAATGCACCCCTGATCCAGGCACTTGCATTTTTATGGGATCTCCCCCTGGCATCTCCAGCTAGGGAGTCCCCATATGTGAAGACTCATTCCTGCTTGTTCCTGGAGATAGCACAGTTACTTACCTGTAACAGGTGATCTCTGGGAACAGCAGGAATTAGTCTTCACAACCCTCCCACCTCCTCTAGGAGTTGCATCTTTTTTATCTTCTTCCTTTTCTCTCCTCGCCTTTGTCTCAGCTCTGAAACTCAACTGAAGAGAGGCTGTGGAGAAGGCGGGAAGTCACTGCGCAGGCGCGAGGGATGCTGCCAAAAGCTTTCTGATTGGAAGCTGGGCAGCATTCCCGTGCAGGCTCCGTCGGTACCGACATACCCATATGTGAAGACTAATTCCTGCTGTTCCCAGAGATCACCTGTTACAGGTAAGTAACTGTGCTTTCTCCCTTCCAGAGTTATCTCCCCCTTTATTACCTTAGTGCAGCTCATCAGACAATAGGAAGTCCCACTATGTCTGTTGTTTCTTTTTCCCAATCTAAAAAAAAAAAAAAAAAAAGAGGGCAAAAGAAATTTCCTTCCTCTGCCCTGGTAGTTGCTGCAGATACAGCAATTCCTAGTGGTTAAGCCACTGGTTCTGTTCACCACACAACCAGGGGTTCCCCTCCACTAGCAACCCTTCTAGACTCAGTGCTAGACCCCAAACAGGTTATCAACCTCGTTTGGAAAACCCTTTTATCACAGACTGGTTGGTTAACTTCTATTCTTCGCCCCCTTGTCCTTGGCAGAATAGTTTGTTACCCACTGGCTTTACACAGCCAGTTTTTTCTTCTAACCAACCTGCAGCATGCTCTCTGCAACTCTACAGAGTAGCTTTGCACTATGGGCCCTTGCTAGAGAGCATTAGTATCTTGCCTAGAAGATAACCCCAGATGGTTAGGAGGGGTTCCCCCAGTCATGTTTTCATGACTGGTAGGTATTCCCTACCCTTACCATCTCATCTTAAATCTCTTTTGAGTCATAAGAGTCAGGCCTTTCATTACGTGAAAACCTAAAGAATGGCCAATTCCCTGGCTTGGCCCATATCTCCTTTGGTCTTCTCGTCAGAGATAATTTTCTTTCTGTGGCAGCTAAAGGACGCCTGATACCCATCTTGCCCTCATAGGCGGGTCACTATGGTATCTTCCTCCAGTGGCGTCCTCTATCCATTCTCCATACTGCAGTTCTGGAGAGATCTGGACTTGCTGCCTGCAGACTGAGGTTATCCTCTGCATTTTTCACGTAGGCCATCCTGATTATTCAAGAGCTCAAATTCTGAAAGGAATCTAGACTCCTTCTTGTCAGGGAGACCATTCCTCTGACTCTGCCAGTTATAACCAGGGAAAGAAGATTCTCTATATATCTATTCAAGCAGGTATCAGCCTTCTTGCTATTAGATGAATCTTTCTCTCGCCCCATATCCCTAGGGGGATCTAGTTCTATAGACATCTCTCCATCCACATACCTGGAGACATATGTCTATATGCCTACATATTCACATATATGTGTGTGTGTGTGTGTATCTTCTGCCTATACATATCTCTCTCTCTCTCTCTCTCTCTCTCTCTCTCTCTCTATATATATATATATATATATATATGCAGATATACCCTATATGTGTATGTATATATATATCTTTTAGGTAGATATGTATCCACATACTTATCTATCTGTCTGTTTAGGTTCAGATATCCATACATTCCTATATGATCCTGACAGATGGGCACTACCCCTATCAATGCTGTACCAGCATACTTAGGGTTCTACACATATCACCACTTCCTGTGGTAATTAACAAACTTTTTCCTTACCATAACCTTTCAGGGTTAGGTACCTCTGAAGCTCTCCATGTACCTTTTTTCTTTCCTAATTGACCCCATTTAGGAAAGACATTGCGGAACTTCAGTTACTCTAAAGCTTAACGCTTCCTAAGTCTGTCCTTACTTTCTTATCAGATACAGGGGTCTCCATACCCTTTCTCTCCTACATGGGCTAATTCCATTGCCAGTCCAGATGGGTCAGACTCATTTTTCCTTTTGGTCCTAGGATTGTGCTGTTCTTGGGCCAAAAGAGCTTAAGCTTTGTCTAATAGTATCTTCTGCGTTTTCCGCTGAAGCCCTACCTCTTTATACTACCCCAGTTTCCCCTGGGGCTATTTCTTACCCTGAAGGGTTCTGGCCTCCACTTGTTTTTTCTACAGTTATTACCTCTACTTCTCAGTGAGGTACTCCTTGAGGATCTTCTACTGGCTCTTCTAACAGATCCATATGAACCTCAATAGCCTTTTTACAATGCCACCGAGGGAGGCCCATATTAGAATATTGCACTCAATATTTTACTACTAAATGCCCTCTATACAGGGTCTTTCTCTATAGAAGTCCTGTTCTAGTCCAGCTGTTCCACAGCACTTTTTCTGTACTTCAACTCCTACCCTCCATCCCCAGGATGCCTGAGGTTCTGAGAAGTAGCATGGCTCTTTCTGGATTCGCAACATGCTAGGACTCCCTCTGGGCATCTCAGCTTGGGAGTCCCCATATGTGAAGACTCATTCCTGCTTGTTCCTGGAGATAGCACAGTTACTTACCTGTAACAGGTGATCTCTGGGGAGACTCCCGCGCAGACTCCGTCGGTACCGACGTACCCATATGTGAAGACTTATTCCTGCTGTTCCCAGAGATCACCTGTTACAACTGTGCTTTTTTGTCAGTTCTGATGGTGTTCTGTGGGCTCACTGGATTCCCAAACAAAGTGATAGTTGCTGGTTAACGTCTGCAGTATTGCTTGTCTCTTATGGGGAGGGGGGAGCATATTATATGAAGGCTCATATAAAGTGACAGGAAAGTGCAAATAGGGCTTTTGTTTATTACAGAACTGTACTTTCATAAATTATTTTGTGACAAAGTTTTGTGCGAAAGTATAGGCAATTTGTATGTTTCAGTGAATCTATAAATGAACAGAAGTTGACACAACTTTTATGTTTCAGAAAATTGAAACATGATGAGGTTGATATTCAGCTGTACAGAAAATATATAGTTTGAAATGTCTAACTTAGCACTACTGAATATAAGTATGATTTGAAATTATCTGTTATGGTGGCACTGCTTAATATTCCTATATAACTTGAAATGCCTTAGCAGGTTTTTTGCATTGCTCTGTGGGTTCTTCTTTGCAGATCTGACAAGTTTCAGGGTAGTCCTATCAGAGGTTTTTCTTAGGGGGTCTTTTACTAAAGTGCGTTAAGTGGTTACAGTAGGGTTCAGCATGCACTAAACCCTTGCGGTAAACATTACTGCACAGCAAGTGCCGATGGCATTGGGTAAAATCAGCACTTTTTGCACTTGAAGCGGGGCAGGTTTGGGGCGGGATCAGGGAGGATGGGACAGAAAGTGGGCATGGTGGTAAGGGACAGCTGGCATGCATAACATTGTCGTGCATTTGTTGTCATGACCCCCTGGCGCTGCTGCAATTGCCTCCACTTTTGAGATGGAGGTAATTGCAACCATGCTACAAGCATCCTGGTAACACCGCCACAACCAATGTACCCCCTTGCGATCCTGCCCCCCACCTCATAGGTACCCCTCGTGATCTCCCTACCCCCAAAGAGGCATCCCTTTCAAGATCTCCATGGACCGAAAGACTTCTAGCTATGGAGTCCATGCAAAGGGGCCCACCAACTAATTCCTAAGCTGCAAAGCCTTCAGCCTTAAGTCCACACGCGCCCTCCCAGCCAACTATCCGGAGTCCTACCTAAGTGGTCTAGTGGTGATCATGGCAGAAGTGGTCCCCTTCCACTTCTGCCCTTACTCCAGCAGTCTTCAAAATGTCACCAGGGATCACCTTTTGCTGGTCTTGCGAAACTACCACTAGGAGTCGCAAGATTAGCATGAGGTGCTCCTGGGACCATTTTAAATACTGCCGAGCAGTGGCAGGAGTGGAGGGGGACCTGGGTAGGACTTTGGGTGTATGGGTAGCTTAAAGGGAACAGGGTACGGGTGGGCTTGTGGGAGGGAGCTTTTTGGCACAGGGGTTAGTGGTCCCCTTTTCTGGGACTCCATGGCTGGACTGCTTTCCAGCCATGGAGGCCCTGAAAAGGGTGCCTCTTAATGGGGGGGGAGGGGGGGCTGATTGCTATTCTGCAGCCTCTGGCTTGGCAAGTAGCACAACTGCTCCTGTGTTACTTGCAAAGGCAAGGAATACGAGACCCATGCTGTAAGTGTTTAATGCAAGGCAGTTACTTGGTATGCTCCTTGCATTTGCTGCACAAGCTTTGCACTTACCGTACAGTTTTTCAGTCTGAAAACCCATGGTAAGTGCAAAACCTTACTACACTTTAGTAAAAGGGCCCCTTCGTCTTCCGGATCTCATCTTAACTTCAAAAATTCCATGTAACTTCCATTTCTTGACAATGATTCTGATAGTTGAAATTGCTATCTAAAAGTGTTCGGAAAACTTTTTTATAGCGTCCTCCTGCTTTGTAAGAGTTTAGTTTATTGGTTTCTTTAAAATTTGATATACCTCCCTTTGAGACCAGCAAGGTGGTTTACAATTTAAAATAACCAAAGAATAACAGAAAGGAACTCCATAAATTTAAAGGAGAGATAAACGGCAGTTGCGCGCACACAACAAAAAAAGAAAAAAGCATATGCTGTTTCTAAGTGGGAAGGAGAAAGAAAATCCTGCTGAAAGAAGTGAGTTTTGGGAACTGTTTTGAATTTGTTATAGGAGGATTCCAAACAGATAGGGGTAATAAAATAAAAAGCAGAGTGTCTAGTGACTTCATACCAGGCTTGGGTGGTGGAGGGAAGGAAAAGACTGTTGGAGTGAATGGAACAGCTTGCTCTGTGCGGGATGTGAAGAACGGGCAGAGGGGTCAGATAGGTGGGAACACCAATGTGTAATGGCTTTGTGTACCAGCAGCAGAATTTTATACTGTATCCTAAATTGTACAGGTAACCAGTGGTGTTTTAACAGTAGTGGTGTAACATGGTCAAATCTTTGATGCACGTGAAAGAAGTCAAACTGCAGAGTTTTGGTTTAGTTGCAGTCTTTTTATCTTGTAGTCAAGAATGCCAGAAAGCACAACGTTACAGTAGTTGAAGCAGGAGATGACTAAACTAAGAAGTAGTAAGAGCCGAGGATGAGAGAAAAGGGCTGATAGATTTGATCTGATAAAGTGAATAGTAGGATCATTTGATTATGGAACTAATATGATCATGAAAAGACAGAGTTGAGTCCAAAAGAACAGCCAGATTTTTAATGGAAGAGGTCAATGAAATGGGAGAGTTGTGGAGCAATGGAGGCAGAGAAGGAACTACCAAGGCAGTGGAGAGTCAAATGGTCATGGTTTTCTGAATATTAAGTTTAAGATGATTTTCTGCTAAATGGGATGCTACTTAGGAAAGACAATCCTTCATGAGGGTGAGATCCGGGAGAGTGGTATAAGTATGAAGGACCAGCAGGATGTCATCAGTTTAATAATAGGCTGATTCTCCAGATTGTTGTTATCAGAAGGGCTAAGGGGGCAAGAAAGAGATAAAAAAAGAAGTGATGATAGAATGGAGCCTTGGAGGATCACACAAGTCAGAGAATAAGAAGAGGAAGAGGAATTGAATGAAACTGAAAGAGAACGACTGGAGAGTAAAGAAAGAAACCAATCTAGAACTGTGTCCTGTAACCCAATGTTAGCAAGACATGTAAGTAAGATGGAATGATCTTCATTTTCAAATGCTTAGACAACCGTTTTCAGAAGCCCTTGATTGTTCAAAGTAGACAGAACAGTCAGAAACTGAGAGATTAGAAGGGTCCGAGTATTTGTTCAGCTGCAGAATTGTCTTTACTTGACTAAGTGAGAGGCTAACAAGTTGCTAAGGGCCCGGATTTGAGTTAGGCAGGCTATGTGTCACGGCAGCGCATAGCCTGCCTGCCAACCCCTTTAACCAGGATTTTTACTTCTGCAGTGGCGGAAGTGAAAATCCAGGTTAGCCTGAATGCCCCGGCAGCCGCAGAGCCTACATGGGTAGCAGCAATTTTCGATGCTACCCACATAGCCTCTGTGCCTTAAAGATATGTGAGGAAAAACCTTGCCTATCTTAAGGTGCAGAGGGTTATGAGGGTAGCATTGAAAATCGCTGCAGACATGTAACCCCTTCCTCCGCCCCGGAACGTCCCTCACACACCCAGATTCTATGCAGATAGTATTTGGGCACGTTAGGGACATATCTGGGATTTTCGAAGGGCACTACCCATGTAGGTGTCCTCTGAAAATTCCGAATAAGGCCTGTACACGGGTAACTAGGGAAGTTACCTGTGTAAAGGCCTTCGAAAATCGGGCCCTAAAACC
Organism: Ichthyophis bannanicus; assembly: GCA_033557465.1. NCBI lineage: Eukaryota > Metazoa > Chordata > Amphibia > Gymnophiona > Ichthyophiidae > Ichthyophis > Ichthyophis bannanicus. The sequence continues at coordinate 137,792,548 of CM066035.1, read as the reverse complement.
TTTGGATCTTTTTTTTTTTTTAAATAATATTTAATCAGCTAGAAGGGTATCCAAACTTTTGCAGTTGCTGTGTTGACTTTTTTCTTATTTTCAATCTGTTAAAAATTAGCAAATAGTGGTTATACATTAACATTTGCAGAAATCATCAGACCCAATATTCAAAGGGATTAGCACAGTTAGCAGACCTCTTATCGGGGATATTCAGCGGCACTATCACGGTTAGTGCCGCTGAATATTCGTAGTCGCTGCCACTGCACGCCCCGATACTAACCAATTAGCATTGGGATGTCACCCAGCCATAACCGGACAGCAGCGATATTGAGTTGTTGCCCATTTATGATAAAGCAGCGAAAGTAAGGCGTAGCAAAGGTTGGCCTAACTTTTGCCATGGAAGCTAACTGGGCAGCGGCTGAATATTGCTGCTGCCTGGTTAGTTCCTGCTAATCTATGCAAGTGGGATATTCAGTACCAGGTTTAAGGTGGCGTCTAGCTATGTTAGAATGGCTAGCAGCTGTCGTCCCCCCCCTCATATTTAACTAAGGGGTTTGTTTACTTAGCTGCTGTAGCGGCTTCTGTGCGATATCGGAGCAGTGGCCCCTCCGATATCGCAGGGAAGCCGCTTCCACAGCTAAGTAAACAAACCCCCTTAGTTTCATGTAGAAGTTGTGTTAGCTCCTGTTCACTTAGGGATTCATTGAAACATGCAATTTAAGCAGGAGTGGCTAGACTCTGCATACCAACTGTATGTTTTATTGCAAGTATAGAGAACATGAGAGATGCTTCTCAAGTTCCACTGAAACATATGTACTGTATGATGATTCAGAAAATGGACATCTTGAGGCACCAATGGTCACCTTAAACTATATTAGTTATGCATGGAAGACTTGCAAATTACAATGTTAACACCATTAGGACCATCGGGAGTATTAATCCACACCCTCATACCTTAGTTGGATAGTGCTTTCTTTTAAAAGCTATTGTTATTAATTTTATATTTTGAAATGTTAATATGTCTGAAGAGTTTCTGGTTAGTATTAAGCTGCAGTAGTTAGTCGGCTAGACATATTCTGGATATTCGGTGCTGGTATCTGGATAGTGTCTGGTGCTGAATATCTGGAAATTTTGGCTGTAGAGGTAATATTTGGATCACTATTCGGATAGTCTGTCTGGATAGCCTTAGGATAACTTGGGTTGGAAAAAAAGCTACCTGCATGGTTATCCGTATAGTGGCGCTGAATAATGCTACTGTTTGGATAATCTCTGGCACTGCCCATGCGCTGGTCTGGCACTATTTGGATACTGCCGAGACAGTCTGTAAGGGCTGCTGAATAATTCCAGTCAGCGGCACTTATCCACTTAGTAGGTGCAACTAGCCAGGAAAATACTGCTGAATATCAACTTGTTCAGTTTTAAACATTTGTCATATGTTAAATGTTGATTTAGTAGGATATTTTGTAGTGGTCTCTTAACTGTGTGTTGATATTTGAATAGACCTGATTGAAGCAATGTGTGTAGACTTTAGTCCAATTCATATGAACAGAATAAGCATTTAAAGGCCTATTTACTAAGCTGTTTTACCTATTTAACGTGGGAATTAACATACCCTAGCAGCACAGTGCCATGTTAGCAGTTCATGAAGAATGTTAACTATAACTGAGCGCTAATTGCCACATTAAACAGCTAATGCGGAAATTGAAATTGTGGGTGTGAAATGGGTGAGGACCATGCATTAACTACTAGCTTGGCAGATGGTGCAGTTCACTGAACTACTCTTCCAATGGTATAGCTAGCTGCATTCTGTATTATTTAGCATGCTGTTAATCTGTAGCAATGTAAAAGTGCTGGAACTGGCTCCAAGAGTTACCACAGAGGTTTTGCACTTAACCTGCCTTAACTATTAATGCAAGACCTTAACACACTTACATAGGGGCCTTAATCTTAAAAATCGGCCAGTAATGCTTGAGTTACTAAAAAATCTATTATCACAACAGTTTTAATCTAAATTCAAGCTCTATTTGATTTCTGGGTTTTTGAGCTCTGGTATTTTATTACTGTAGTCCCTTCCATCTCTCATATTCTCAACCTGTCGTTCTCCACTGCAACTTTCCCTGAAGCCTTCAAGCATGCTGTGGTCACTCCTCTCCTCAACAAACCCTCACTAAACCCTACCTTTCCTAACTATCGACTCATCTCCCTCCTCCGCTTCATTTCTAAACTACTTGAATGTGCAGTTCACTGCCATTGCCTTATTTTTCTCTCCTCTCAATCCCTTCTGTATCCTCTACAATCTGGCTTTCGTCTTTTACATTCTACCGAAATGGTTCTTGCCAAAGTCTCCAGTGGCCTCTTCCCAGCAAACTCCAAGGGCCTTTACTCAGTCCTCATCCTTCTTGACCTTTCTGCTGCTTTTGACACTGTTGACCACAACCTTCTCCTTGATACCTTGTCCTCGCTTGGCTTTAAGGGCTCTGTGCTATCCTGGTTCTCTTATGTCTCCCATCGCTTCTTCAGTGTTTGTTCTGGTGGATCCTCCTCTATTGCTATCCCACTCTCATTTGGTGTACCCAAAGGTCTGTCTTGGGTCCACTCCTTTTCTCTCTCTATACCCAGTCCCTTGGTGCACTCATCTCTTCCCATGGCTTTCACTACCATCTTTATACTGATGACTCTCAGATCTACCTTTCTACACCTGACATCTCTCCAGCAATCCAGGCCTGGATCTCTGCCTGCCTTTCTAACATTGCTGCTTGAATGTCTCACCACTGCTTGAAATTGAACATGGCCAAAACTGAGCTTCTTATTTTTCCCCCTAAACTCTCCTCTCCCGTTCCTCCTTTCTCAGTCTCTGTGGATAACTCTCTACTCCTCCCTGTTTCCTCAGCTCGCAACTTTGGGGTCGTCTTCGACTTCTCTCTCTCCTTCTCCACACACATCCAACTGATAGCTAAAACCTGTCGTTTATTTCTCTACAGTATCACCAAAATTCGCCCATTCCTTTCTGAACAAGTTACTAAGACACTTATCCACTCTTTAGTCACCTCCCATCATAAGTATTGTAACATACTCCTTGCTGGTCTTCCTCTGAATCATCTCTCTCCCCTTCAATCTGTTCACTCTGCTGCATAGCTAATCTTCCACCATCCTCGTCATGTTCATATTACTCCTCTTCTCAAGTCACTTCATTGGCTCCCTATCCATTTCTGCATCCAGTTCAAATTTCTCCTGCTGAACTATAAGTGCATTGACTGTGCAGCTCCTCACTACCCTACACCCCTCCTATCAGGCTTCACTTCTGGCCCTTTTCAATCCAGGCTGAAAATTCACTTCTTCACTGCCGCTTTCAGATCTTGATTTGCCTAATCTCCTTTGTGTTTCCTTAACATTCCCCCTAGATGTATTCTATGTCTACAGCTACTGTGTTGACTGTTTTGACTAGATTGTAAGCTCTGATGAGCAGGGACCGTCTTTTACATGTGTCTGTGCAGTGCTGTGTACATCTCGTAGGGCTATGAAATGTTCAGTAGTAGTATTTATTTATTTCCACTTAAAGTGGTGTGCAAAAGTCTGGAATCACTTGTAAATTTGACGTTTTTTCAACTTCGTGACCTTATATCTTAATTTCTTTATCTCCAGGAACAAGCAGGAATGAGTCCTCACATATGGGTACGTCGGTACCGACGGAGCCTGCGTGGGAAAGCTCCCCAGCTTCCCAAAAGGAAAGCTTTTGGGGCTTCCCACAGCGCATGCGCGCTGCCTTCCCGCCTTCCTGACCAACTCTCCTCAGTTCTTCTTTTTCCGCGGAGCCAGCAGGTCGTGTTCCTGTCACCGCTGAAGAATTTCTTATTTTAAAAAGTTGTTCTGACCACGTATCTGCCTTCCCCGATTCCGAACCGGTACCGCCGGTCTTTACTTCTTTATTTCTTTAAAAAAAAAAAAATAATTTTTCTTTTTCCACACTTGGTGTATTTCTTTTTGTAAGGCCTACCGGCCTTTACAAATTCTCCCTCATGGAGAAACCATCTTCTGGTTTTAAAAAATGCACCAAGTGCTCTGGTACTATTTCAGTCACAGACACCCATGAGTGGTGTCTTAAATGTTTGGGCCCTGACCATTCGGTTCCGGATTGTCCATCCTGCTCTCTGATGTCCAAATGGGGCTTACAGAACCGAGCAGCTAAATTTCATGTGCTGTTTTCTGCAGATAATCCAGCATCAGCATCATCCAGGTCTTCATCTCCGGATGGATCTCAGGTAACCAAACATTCCTCGGGCAAGTCTTCAAGGGGCAAATCTCCCTCAAAGCAGAGAGAGGCCCTTGGGTTCGACCCTGAAGACCCTGCCCCAGCCAAACAACCCCGGCGGGAAGCTCCGGCTTCCAAAGTTCCTCCTATGGGGTTACAGGTTGACATCGATGGCACGGCCTCGACCGATCACCTGTTAGACTGCTCTGGGGTACCGGCTCAAACCGGTACCGACATCCAGGCAGTTGTGGCGTCAATGGGTACTACGGTACAATCCATGCAGCAGGCCATAATGGCTTTCATTAATGCTGCGACGCCCTCGGTACCGCAACCGTCGGTTCCGACCCCGGTTCCGGTACCACAACCGATACCGGTACCCAGAGCATCTACTTCCAGTAGAAGGCCGGTACCGGTTTTTGCTTCCCGCGATATTCTCGGTACCGACCCGGCTCCCGGTACGCCCGAGGTAGATACCGGTCGGTACCCGTATCAATCTCTGGAAGCAAGTAGGCGATACTTCGAGTCTTCTGAGGATGCCGATACCTCAGATGATTCTGATGAAGCTTCCCTTATTCTTCCTGAGGAGCCTTCTTCCCCAAAGAGAAGAATGTCTCCTCCAGAGGACTTGTCCTTTCAGGACTTCATCTTGGAAGTTGCCAAAGGACTTTCCATTACAGTATCCTCTGAAAAGGAACCTAGAGCTCAAAAATTAGACATTTTAGGATACTCTAAGGTTCCCAAAGAGGCAGTCACCTTACCCATTCATAATATTCTCCAAGAACATATGATGGATTTATGGGAGGCTCCTCTTACACTATCTCCACATTCTTGTCGGTTGGATACCATGTATCGGGTCCCTCCTTCTCCTGGTTTTCAAAAACCCCAGCTTCCTCACCATTCTATTGTGGTGAAGTCTGCTATGAAAAAGATTAAGAGTACCAAAAGGCACTCTTCTACCCCTCCAGGAAGAGAATGTAGAACTTTGGATGCTTTTGGCAGAAAAATCTTTCAAGCTAGTATGCTTATTGCCAGAATCAACTCCTACAGCCTCTATATGGGCATGTTTCTAAAGGAGCTTGCTCTTAAAGTACAGGATTTTCTCCCCTTTATTCCAGAGGATAGAAAAGAGGAGTTCCTGCTTCTGTTAAAGCATATCCAAGATGTGTCAAAGTTCTCCAATAGGGCTGCCTTTGACTCTTTTGAGGGTGCTAGTAGAGCATCTGGCATAGCCATAGCTGCTCGTCGAATTGCTTGGCTCCAGGCCTCTGACCTAGAATCCTGGGTGCAGGATGGCCTAGGCAATTTACCTTGTACAGGTGAAAATCTCTTTGGCAAAGAGTGGCAAGTCAAAGCCATTCAAATGGATGCAGAGAATGCTGCTTTGGATAGACTCTCTAAGTCTACTTCACTCCCTGCCAAAAAGAAGTCTTTTAAGAAGTCTTTCTACAAAAAGCCTAGATTTGGTTCCAATGCTGGCCACTCATCTGCTCAAGCTCGCTTTGTTCCTAAGCGACAGCAGACTAAACAGGCCAGAACAAAGCCTGCAGCAGCTGCTACGCTTCAACAGTCCCAACCCCCTCAGGGTTTTTGACTTACTTCTAGAGAACATACCCTTTCTGGCTCTGCAGCAACCAGAGCCTCTCACCATTCCAGGAAGGCTGACTCATTTTGCTCCCAGATGGGAACAGATTACATCAGAGCAGTGGACCCTCTCTATCATCAGAGAGGGATACAAACTGCATTTTTCCAGCCTTCCTATCTATCCCAGGGTGAGACATTTCGTCTCTCCCCCATCTCTCCTACACCTGTTGGATCAGGAGGTGAATACCCTGCTTGCCCAAGGGGCCATAGAACAGGTTCCCCTCCTCCAACAGGGCTCAGGGTTCTACTCCCCCTATTTTCTGATACCAAAGAAAACAGGAGGACACAGACCCATCCTAGATCTGAGAGAATTAAACAAATTCCTGTTCAAGGAAAAATTCAAAATGCTCTCTCTGGGTATTCTCCTTCCTTACCTTCAGAGTCAGGACTGGCTTTGTTCTCTAGACCTAAAGGATGCGTACACACATATACTCATCCATCCATCCCACAGAAAATTCCTTCGATTTCTGTTCCAGGGAAAACATTTTCAGTACAGAGTACTCCCCTTCGGTCTAGCCTCTGCTCCAAGAGTGTTCACAAAATGCATGTCAGTAGTGGCTGCATTTCTACGCTCTCAGGGAATCTTTGTCTTCCCATACCTAGACGACTGGCTCATCCGAGCTCCATCTCAGTCTCAGGCTCAGACTTCCCTGGACCACACCATCTGCATTCTGCAGTATCTGGGACTTGTCATCAATCTGCCAAAGTCTCAACTCACCCCTACTCAATCCCTAGAATTCATAGGGGCCTGGTTAGATACCACCACAGCAAGGGCCTATCTTCCCCAGGCACGTTGCCACCGGCTAGTGCACCTGGCCTCTCAGATTCAGTCCAGAACTCACTTGACTGCCCGAGAGATGTTACAATTGCTAGGCCACATGGCCTCCACAGTTCATGTGGTGCCTTATGCTCGCCTGCATATGAGAGCAGCTCAATGGACTCTGTCCACTCAGTGGACCCAAGCATCAGGAGCTCTCTCCGACCAAATAGAAACCTCCAAACGTCTCTTTGGGTCTCTCCAGTGGTGGATGTCCATTCAAAACCTGTTGCTGGGGTCCCCCTTCCAACCGCTACTACCCCAGGCAACCCTCACTACAGATGCCTCCCAGACAGGCTGGGGAGCTCATCTTTAAGACCTCTCCACTCAAGGCCTTTGGTCTCCGCAGGAGACTGCCCTTCATATCAACCTTCTGGAGCTTCGAGCAATTTTTCTTGCTCTCAAGGTCTTTCATACCCTCCTTTACAACATGACAGTGCTTGTTCATACCGACAATCAAGTAGCCATGTTCTACGTAAACAAACAAGGAGGGACTGGCTCTCTGTCGCTTTGCAACGAAGCTCTCAGACTGTGGGCCTTCGCCAGAGAGCATCAAATCCATCTCCTGGCAGTATATCTCCCAGGAATTCAAAACTCTTGGGCAGACAGACTCAGCCGAGTTCTGCTTCCACACGAGTGGTCCCTGCACATGGATCAGGTACTCAGAATCTTTCAGAAATGGGGAACCCCAGACATAGACCTCTTTGCAAGTCCGTGGAATGCCAAACTTCCCCGGTTCTGTTCCAGAACTCCATGTCTGGGGGTTCAGGCCAGGGTTGCCTTCCTCCTTCATTGGGGTCAGGGCTTCCTATATGCCTTTCCACCCATTCCTTTGATTCCCAAGACTCTGTTCAAACTGCAGAAGGATCACGGATCTATGATCCTCATAGCTCCACGCTGGCCACGCCAAGTGTGGTTCCCTCTACTTCTGCATCTCTCCCAGGGTCCCTCCCTAGACCTGGGAGCTGCTCCAGACCTTCTGTCTCAGGAGGAGGGGACTTTGTGGCACCCAAACCCCAAGTCCCTCCACCTCAGAGCATGGTTACTGAAGGCCTAGACCTTCAAGACTTAAATGTCTCTCAACAAGTGCAAGATATCCTCCATGCTTCCAGAAAACCTTCCACAAGGCGTTCTTATGCTTTTAAATGGAAAAGATTTTCCATTTGGTGTGCTCAAAAGGATCTTGATCCTTTTGCTCTTCCTATCAATTCTCTATTGGAATATCTCCTGCATCTCTCCAATGCAGGCCTTAAAACAAATTCAGTAAGGGTCCATTTGAGTGCTATTGCAGCATCCCTCAAGCCTTTCAATGGACAATCTATTTCCTCTCATCCTCTTATTGCAAGATTCATGAGAGGCCTAACTTTAACTAAACCTCCCATTAGGCCTCCTCCGGTGGCATGGGACTTAAACTTGGTTCTTGGTCAGCTTATGAAGCAACCTTTTGAACCCTTAGCCACTACCTCCTTGAAATTTCTTTCCTGGAAGGTTATTTTCCTCATTGCAGTCACTTAGCTCGTCACATCAGTGAGCTGCAAGCCTTAGTGGCGAATCCACCCTATACAAGGTTCCATCATGATAAGGTAGTCCTTCGGACAAATCCACACTTTATGCCTAAAGTGGTTTCACCTTTTCATCTTAATCAAGAGGTATACCTACCTGTCTTCTTTCCAGCTCCTCATGCATCCAGTGCAGAGCGTAACCTTCATACTCTAGACTGTAAAAGAGCTCTTGCCTTTTACCTCCATAGGACTCAGCCACATCGAAAGTCTTCCCAACTTTTTGTTGCTTTCGATCCCTCTCATTTGGGACTTCCAGTCTCAAAACGAACACTTTCCAATTGGATTGCTCAGTGTATTTCGTTTGCTTACCAGAGTAAAAACATTTCTCTGGAGGGCCATGTCACAGCTCACAATGTGAGAGCCATGGCCACCTCTATGGCTCATCTTCACTCTGTATCCATAGATCAGATCTGTCGAGCAGCCACCTGGGCCTCGGTTCATACCTTCACAGCCCATTACTGCTTGGATAAGGACTCCCGCCGGGATGCCTTATTTGGTCAGGCTGTCCTCAAACACCTGTTCCATTCTTAAACAACTCCTGCCCACCTTCCCTTAATGGATGCCTGAGATCCATCGGAAGATGAAATACCTACGGAGGGGATCTCCCAGGCATCTCAGCTAGGGAGTCCCCATATGTGAGGACTCATTCCTGCTTGTTCCTGGAGATAGCACAGTTACTTACCTGTAACAGGTGATCTCTGGGAACAGCAGGAATAGTCCTCACAACCCACCCACCTCCCCTAGGAGTTGTATCTCTTTCTCTTCCTTTCCTCTCTCTATTGTCTCAGCTTTAAACTCGAACTGAGGAGAGTTGGTCAGGAAGGTGGGAAGGCAGCGCGCATGCGCTGTGGGAAGCCCCAAAAGCTTTCCTTTTGGGAAGCTGGGGAGCTTTCCCGCGCAGGCTCCGTCGGTACCGACGTACCCATATGTGAGGACTATTCCTGCTGATCCCAGAGATCACCTGTTACAGTTAAGTAACTGCTTTCCTCCCAGTGGCTTTTTCTGTGTATCTCATGATAAGTGATAGATATGGCTATTAGGGCCAACTTTTAGTATTGGTTTGGCCCTTATTTTCTGAGTTTGTTCCCCATAGTTGTCCTGTTGAAAGATTTTCTGTGAAAATCACGTAATGTACATCGTTGGTCAACGATATATTATTGTAAGTATGCTTTAAAATATTATGGACGCACGCCAGGTTTCCTTCAAATTAATGTATGTGGCCTTGAAGACCATTTTTATGTGTCAGTGATGGCTCAGTATTTGATGGGCCACCCTTTGTTCTTGATCACCTGCCTGCACCTTGTCGGCATTGAATGAACCAGTCTGACAAGGTGATCGTTGGTGACAAAGCGGTTCCAAGCTGCAATGAGTGACTCAGTCAGCTCACGCTTTGATGTCGGATGCCTCTTGGAAATTTCCAAGGCCACCTTTTGCCACAGGTTCTCGATTGGATTCAGATCTGGAGACTGGGTAGACCAGTCCATTGACTTGATGTTCCACTGCTTCCAGCTGATCACCTGTCTGGAGCGATGGCAGGGCGTATTGTCATCTTGGAACAGGAACTGGCCAGGAAACAGCTGGTGTGCTGATGGCACCATGCACTTTTGCAGTATGGTGATGTACTTGGCCCCATTGACCATTCCATCGATGATGTGAAGACGTCCAATGCCACTGGCAGCCATGCAGCCCCAGACCATGACCTTCAAAGAATGCTTCATAGTGAGGTTGAGACACTCAGGCTTGAATTCCTCTCCAGGAAATCTCCTCACATAGGTGTGGGCCTGGTTACCAAACAGGCAGAAGGTGCTTTCGTTGCTAAATAGCACCTTTTCCCACATTTCAGTCGACCAGGTTGAGTTCTTTCTCGCCAACACTATCCGGTTGCACCTTTGTATGTCAGTCATCAGTGGCTTATTCCATGCTTTGCAGCCCCGGAGACCAAACTGCAGGCACCAGCGACGAACTGTTGATGAGCTGACACTGACTCACTCTTGTCTGACCACTCTCGAAGTAGCCGAGGAGAGGTCAACTTGCGATTAGTCAGTGAAATGCGTTGTAGTGCGCGGTCCTGGAGTGATGTTGATGCACGTGGATGACCTGAACAAGGCTTGTCCACCACTGAACCCATTTCTTTCTTCTTCTGTACAATCATAATAACAGCACTGTGACTGCAGCCAACTTTCCTGGCTATCTGATGGCTTGAAAATCCTTCCTCGCTCATAAAGGACACACGAATACGCTCCTCCAATGTCAGGGTCTGAGTCATCTTTATGGTCGATCCAGAAAGCGTATGAAATTCAAAAATTCCACGCGTTTTTATAGCTGCACTGTTGGCTAGATATCTGCATTGTGATTGGTTAGTGAAACCAGCCTCCTGATTGGTCAGAAATAACGTGTGCATATTGGATAATCTCGAACCAGTTTTGACGCAGGATCCACAAAAATCGCAGTAGCTATCTCCCAGTGTCTGTAAAGTATTTAAATTGGAAGCAAGGAATGCAAAAAATGTCAACTCTAATAGCCAAATGTATCCCTTTTAATGTGGTAGAAAGATGAATATGCTGGGCTAACGCAAAAAAAAAAAAAAAAAAAAAAAAGTTAGAAAGTACGAAAAACGCAAAACTCACAAGTGATTCCAGACTTTTGCACACCACCGTAAATCCAGAAAGCTCATAGCATAAAATTTTAAAATCATGTACAGTCCCAATTTTAATCCCCAAATGTTACCTGATATAGAAGAATCTTCAACTGTTCTTTAGAAGTCCACATAAGAACATAAGATATGCCATACTGAGTCAGACCAAGGTCCATCAAGCCCAGTATCCTGTTTCCAACAGTGGCCAATCTAGGTCATATGTACCTAGTAGTTTACCCAAAAATTACTAATAGCAGGTCTGCAATCTCATATTTCAGTTCTTTCAACAGCCTTGGATGTATACCATTCGGTCCAGGTGATTTGCTACTCTTCAGTTTATCAAATAGTTGTAATACATCTTCCCGGTGTAGCAATATTTCTTTCAATTCCTCTGCAGTATCACCTTTAAATACCACTTCAGTCATGGGTAACATCCCTACATCTCCCTCAAATCTTGTAGCACCCATAACCAACCCAGCACAGGGGGTTGGACAGAAAAGGCAAGAGCCCGATAGCACACTTTGCACATTTCTTTCATACGAGGGACCATTAACCAATCTCCTCCTTGAGATCGCAAAGCCCTTACCGGCACATATGACTGCAGTTTACAACACAAATATCTTGGTCCCTGCCCCTGTAAAACTTCAAATGCTAAAAGTAAGATCTTAAATTGAACCCATATCTTAACCGGCAACCAGTACCTCATGTTCCTGGGATTTTGTCTCCCACCGCCAGAGTTACATACCAGTTCCTCAGTTCTAGAGAAGATGAAGTTGGGATGTTGATTCTGCAGGTTCTGGTGATGTCAAGCTGTCATCTTTTCATACAATGCCTCTAGAAGCATTTCATCAATGTAGGTCTTGTTGTCTCAGATGCTTCTTAGCTTCACCACCTCCTCACTCAGTTCTTCAACTTGTTCCTGTGGATTTGACCCACTGGCATCTTGCACACTGAACTCCTATGCCATGGATCTGGCTGTTTGTCTGGATGCAGACATGATAACAAGGGAAACATGTTTGGCACAACAATGTTTCCCATCCGTACTTCTGCTGTTGGTGCTTTGATACCTGTTGTAAAAAAAAATTGAGAAAATAGACGTATCAAAGTCCCTACGCTGTCCTCAGTTGTCCTGTCAGTAAAAACTAGCCCTTTTTACTTGAAGACTCATACCTCCGTTCAGATTCCCTGTGTGTAGTCTTATTTGTGTGCTTACCTGTTGTTGGGTTCTACAGTAGTTTTCTTTATTTCAATACAGCAATTGCAGAAACAATAGAAGCCTGTGTGAGGCCTTTGTTTTGGGTATGTACTTTGAAATTCTTTACATAATGCCAATACTGCTTTAACACTTTTTTTTTTTAATAATTCAGGACTTATCTGATCCTCGAAAACTTCCTCCAGTAGCCGGATGGAGGAACTACCCACTGTTTTTTGGTACAGCCATATTTGCTTTTGAAGGAATAGGTGTGGTGAGTGTTTCTCTTAAATATTTCACTTTACTTTTACACCTTAATGTAATGTTGCTAACATTTCCTTTTTAGTAATGAAATCTCAGTAAGCATAGATACTGTGAAGGCAAGCAGTTTCACCCGATCAAATAAGTTACGTGACCGCATTTGATGTCGTCTGCTTTCATTGCTTTCTGGGAAAGCTCACTAATAAATGGTAGTTACTGTTCTGCTTGACTCTTCTTAACTTCTTTTATACAAGACTGTTGAACATGTTTTTCTCTTTCAGATGCCCCTCTGCAAAAGCCCTGCCATTTTTCTTGAGGCTTTTCCTAAAAACAGATCCTTGGTTGTCTCTAGATTTTTGGCACTTTAAATAAGATTTCATTTTAATTTGACATCTACTAAGTAGGCTTATACATTGTTGCGATGTCTTTCGCAGTCTGCGTGGCCAATTATTTTTTCTTTTAGTCTTATTCAAGAAAAGAAAAAGTGCTCATTTGATTTTGTCTTATTGATTTTCCTTACGGTATGAAACTCATAAACCCCATCCACTCTTTCACATCACTGTCACTTATAACCCTGCATTCCTTACTGAGACTGCTCCTCATTCCTCATAAGCCCTCATTCACTCACTAACTAAGCATTCCCTTCCACTTCTCATTTCGCTCCCATCCACTTAGCCCTCCAGATATTCATAGCCCCCTCCATCCATTCAGTCACTCAGGACTCTTGCTGCTCATCTCCTCACATTACACTCATTCATTCTCCCACTACTAATTACATTCTCATCCACTCATCCCCTCTTTCAAATGAACTGTCTCAACCCTGCTGCCAGCTCATAATCTTTCAAATGGAATAAGCTGCCAATCCAATTTCGTACGGTGAGAGATTTTTTTAAAGTTTAGTAAATAGTTGAAAATGTTTTAGTATGTCTATTTAATTTTATCTATGTTTACTGTTTTATGTGTTATGCTTGTGAATGCTATTTTGTTAGCAACATAACAGTCATACTATAGGCGGTTTATAAATGCAATAAATGAAAAATGAAATGAAAAATAATCCTGTCTTTGTATATAGATGGTTGTATTCTAAATGGTGGTGGTTATGTAAAAGATCTGATCTATTAAATAAGCTATTCCTAATCATCCCTCCAGTCCAGATGAGTGGGTTATGCTCATCCACCGGCAGGGGAAGACTGAGAAACACCAAACTAAAGATCCCATAAATAGCCTGTACCCCCCTAGCTTACAGCCAGTATTTCTCAGTCTTCAACAGGTGGAGAGCATAGCCTCTGCAGTCTGGTATTGGACTTGGGCCACAGATTTGGCTAACAGGCCCGGGGTGCAGAACCGGTGGAGCCAGATCCCTCCTTCTTTCTCCCCTAGCCACCCCCCTTCAATAGGCTCCCTCTTTCTTCTTCCCCAACTCTTGGGAGGGGGCCAGGGGTAGAGCAGGTTCATATCTGTTCAAATCTTTATTGAAAAAAAAAAGAAGACAGAAAGGAACGTGCAAGGTGAAGACCGGTGGCCGCAGGGAACAATAAGTGGCCTTTGGGAGGGCAGGGGTGGCTGCCAGGTAAGCCCTGTGCTTGTCACCAGTAGAGCAGCAGTGCTAGGGGCAGAGTCAGAAAGGCCGCACACCACATGGCATCTATGGAGCGCAGCTGATGTGTGCCTGTGGTAGCTGCTGGGCACAGGTCTCTGAGGTCAGGCTGTGCTGTGGCTGCGTTCAGGACAACGCAGCCACCACAGATCTGCTTGGGGCGATGCCAGAGGTATGCAGGACAGCTCATCGGGAACTGGATCGCATGTCCAGAGATGACAGCAGTCCTGCGGTTTTGGTGGGATCCGCTGCCATTTTGAATGCCGCAGCTTCCTCTGTTTTGGAGGGAACTGGGCCCCCCCAGTGCTTCTGCCCATGGCAAGTTTATCCGCTGGGGCCACTGCTGGACATTTTGGGGGGAGGTTCAGGAGAGGGAGATTCTCTGTTTTCTCCTGAGTATGTCCTCTTCATTCACCAGATCTTTATGTTGAATCAAGGCTTGCGTGAATAGTCCCTGATCTCCACTAAGTCTCCCATGGTTAGGGGGCAGGGTTTCTCCATGGCGGTGAAGTGCCTGTGTCGGGATCATGTGGAGGTCGGCATGAAAGTTGGCTCTGAGGGATTGGTGGACTACCTGGATCCACTGGAAGACCCTGCAGACCTCTTGGAGGAGCAGCTGCAGGAGGAGCTGGAGGAGGGGGGAGCTCCCAATGGGGTAGGATCCTATGGGGGTTCGGATCTTTCATTGGGATGAACTCCTCTTATCTCAGAGTCCTTAGCAGCCTTGCATATTGCGGAAGAGCCTAGGAAGGAGCCCTCGGAGCCTGCGGAGGATCTGCTGCTGCAGGGCATTCGCAAGTTCCCACATTTCTTTCTGGTTCACAGGGCCTTGAAGGCTATGATTGCAGAGGAATGGAGCCCCCCCAATGCGGGTTTGTGCGTGAGACAGAATATGGCGATATTGTACCCGATATCCCCCTGAGGAGTGAGAGAAGCTGCTTCTGCCTCGCGTGGATGCATTAGTGATGACCGTCACTCACAAGACCACCATTCCGGTGGAGGGGGGTGCATCCTGATTCCTTGCCTTGAAAAGGAAGAGCTTGGCTGTGTTCTCTGGACTTAAAAGGATGTGTAGACCCATATTCAGTTACATGCAGCCACAGGACTCATCATAGGGGAACTTCTTTTGACTTCATGTATGCTCCTCATATGTTCACCAAATGTCTTACCATTGTTGCAGCGTGGCTACACAGACTGGTGTGCACATATTTCCGTATTGGGACAAATGGCTGGCCAAGAGCTTACCAGAGGTGGGGGTTCAGGAATCCATTTGCACTACCATCGGAGTGCTAGAGTTACTAGGGTTCATTATAAATTATCCTAAAACAAATCTGAACCCATCATGTCAATTGGAATTCTTTAGAGCACTGCTAGACATGACTTGGGTGAATGTTTTCCTTCCAAAGACTTAAGTTGATCATCATGGAAGATGTGAAAAAGAATCTGCAGAGGTCAGCAAGGACCATATTGAGGATATTGGATCTTTGGGTTCATTCCAGTTTGAACAAAGGAATTCTCTTTCAAATTCCTCTCTACCAAAAATTATTCATGACAAATGCATCCAGTTTGGGCTGGGCAGCCCATGCCAGATGTGTTTTGTACTCGGGATCTTTGGTCCTCCCAGGAAAGTCTCCGTCAGATCAAGTTCCTGGAACTGAAAGCAATCTTAAATGCTCTAAGGCAGCGGTTCTCAACCTGTGGGTCGCGACCCCCACGGGGGTCGCCACAGGATTTGGCGGGGGTCGCTTAGCCTCCACCAAGTTTTAAAAAAACGCGCACAAGTTGCTGCCGCTGCCGAGTCCGCTTCTCGGCAGCGGCAAACTCCTTTAAACTCACTGCCTTCTTCTGCAGCCGCGGCTCCCTGCCTCATAGGGAACCGCGGCTGTACCTGTAAAATCGTTGCGGAGCCCTTCCTGTCTCGACGGGCTCCGTGCAGCATTGTCCCGCCTCCAAAGGAAGTGGCAAACAACTTCCTTTGGAGGCGGGACAATGCTGCGCGGAGCCCGTCGAGACAGGAAGGGCTCCGCAACGATGTTACAGGTACAGCCGCGGTTCCCGAAGAGGCAGGGAGCCGCGGGGGCATTAATTGAGAGGGAGTCAGGGGGAGAGGGGATGAGGGGGCAGGGAACCTGCAAAACGGCTGACATCGGCAGCGCGGGGCTGCCAGGGCGGGAGGGGGGGGGCTGACATGGACATGGAAAGATTGGGGCGGACAGGGAGGGAGGGGGGGGGCTGACATGGACATGGAAAGATGGGGGCTGACATGGAGGGAGGAGGGCTGACATGGACAGATGGAAGGATGGGGGCTGACATGGATGGAGGGAGGGAGGAAGGGGGCTGATATGGATGGAGGGAGGGGGCTGACATGGACAGATGGAAGGATGGGGGCAGGGATGGAGGGGGGCTGACATGGACAGATGGAAGGATGGGGGCTGACATGGAGGGATGGAGGGGGGCTGACATGGACAGATGGAAGGATGGGGGCTGACATGGATGGAGGGAGGGTGGAAGGAGGCTGATATGGATGGATGGATGGAGGGAGGAGGGCTGACATGGACAGATGGAAGGATGGGGGCTGACATGGATGGAGGGAGGGAGGAAGGGGGCTGATATGGATCGAGGGAGGGAGGGAGGAAGGGGGCTGATATGGATGGATGGATGGAGGGAGGAGGGCTGACATGGACAGATGGAAGGATGGGGGCTGACATGGATGGAGGGAGGGGGGCTGACATGGACAGATGGAAGGATGGGGCTGACATGGAGGGAGGGGGCTGGAATGGACAAAGGGGAGAGACAGGGGGACATACTGGACAGACGGGATAAATGCTGGACAGAGGCGAGAGACAGTGCAGGTTAGGATTATAATGGGCTGATGAGGGAGCTAGCACTGGTAATGGGCAGATGGGGGGGGGCTAGGACTGGTAATGGGTTGATTAGGGAAGGCTAGGACTGGGAATGGACTTATCAAGGGGGGGGGGTAGGACTGGTAATGGACTGATGGGGGTCTAGCATTGGAAATGAACTGATCGGTGAGGTTAGGACTGGAAATGGGCTGATTATGGGAGCCTGGCACTGGTAATGGGGTTGAGGGGGGACCAGCACTGGAAATGAGCTGATTAGGGGAGGCTAGGACTGGTAATGAGCTGATGGGGGGGTAGGATTGGTATTGGGCTGATTAGGGGAGGCTAGCACTGGTAATGGGGTTGAGGGGGGATTAGCACTAGAAGTGAGCTGATTGGGGGGCTTTGACTGGGAATGGGCTGATTGTGGGGAGGGGAGGATAGAGCTGCTGGCCCTGGAAGAAAACTGGGGGCTAAGGCTACAAGTGGGCTGATACAAGGGGATGGGAGAATGGAACTGGAAGGGAGTGGATCTGAGAGGGGCTGCCATGGTATTTGTACTAGAAGGGACTGGTCAGTGGGGAAGGAGGGGGACTGGAAGGGAATGGACACCAGTGGCAGTCATGGGAATGCAAGTTGACATTGGAAGGTACTGGGAGTGAGGACTGGAAAGGGGCTGATACTGGGGAGGGTTACTGGGACTGGAAATAGGCTGATGGAAAGAAGTGAAGAAAACGAAAGAAGAGATAAGAAATGGCAGATGGACCATAGACCACAGAAAGAGAGCTAAGAGAAGACAGGAAAGCAGAAGCCTCAGATCGGGACCAGCATGATCAGAGAATAAATTGGTCAGACAACAAAGGTAGAAAAAATAATTTTATTTCATATTAGTGATTTGACTACAAAATCATCATAATTTTGAAATCAAATATTGTTACTTGTGATTAATTATTGTGGTTTAAATAAGTGTTTTATAAATAAAAACATATTGCAAAGGCCTATAATATATTAATAATTCAACAAATGATTACAGCGACAATGCGTTAACAGTAAAGGAAGAGAGACGCATTTGATTTTATCATTGGGGGTCATCACAAGTTGACCAACGGTAAAAGGGGTCACGGTACAAAAAAGGTTGAGAACCACTGCTCTAAGGGCTTTCAGGGATTGGTTGGCCAATCAAATTTTAAGGATCCGAATAGACAATCAAGTAGTCATGTGTTACATCAACAAGCAGGGAGGAATGGGATTCTGCCTCTTGTGTTGGGAATCAGTCAGGATGTAGGCCATCTGTCATGGGATGACTTTGAGCCACTTATCCGGTCAAAGAAGGCAATGCCCTGGTGAACAAGCTAAGTTGTGTGCTCCAACTTCATGAGGAGATCCTGGACAGGGAAATGGCTCTCTAGAACTTTCAGCAGTGGGGCACCCTCTTCATACATCTCTTTGCCACTTCCCAGAACAGATAAGCACCTCAGTTTTGCTCCAGGTTGAGACACTTAGAAAACTAGCCTCGGATGACTGGAGGGGTGGGAGGGATCTTCTGTATGTGCATCCTCAGATTGTCATAGCAAAAACTAGGGCATGACAGAGGCACTATGATCCTCATAGCTCACTACTGACCTATGCAGCTGTGGTTTCCTCTTCTGCTGAGTTATCGATCAGGGATCAAGTAGGCTTAGGCAGTTCACTAATGTTGACCACACAGGCTCAGGGGACATTGTTGTATCCAAACATCAGATCCCCCAGCCTCACTGTGAAGATATTGAAGGGCTAACTGTCTTCTGAATTTGCTGGTTAGCATAGCTAACGTCCTTCTGGCTTCTAGGAGAGAGTCCACTAGAAGGTCTTAAAATGTCCAATGGAAGAGACTTGCCATCTGATGTGAAAGAAAGCACCTAGATCCTTTCTCTTCTCCCACACAAAAATTGCTCAAATACCTTCTACATCTGTTAGAGTTGGGTCTGAAGACAAACTAAGGGATATGGTTACTAAACCTTGTTAGCTGTTCAGGGAGCAGATGGCGCTTGCCAATTGAGCTGCATTAAAAACTAACGTGAGGCAAATGCAGATTTTCTGCGCTATCTGCAGAACGCATGTTACTGTGTGGGTGGGTGGGACAAGGGCAGAAAAGTAGGCATGTCTGCACCGTGTGTTTACCATGTGCGTCAACAGTTTGTGGCAACCGTCGAATTTGCAGACAGCACAGGTGCAACTAATGTCATCTCATAGAGTGTCTTTGGATGCATCCAGGCTGCTGTTCAGCTGTGCTCTGTGTGTATGCCCCCAACAGATAGTTTTTGCAGTTAACATGGAACTACTACTACTACTGCTTATCATTTGTATAGTGCTACAAGGCATATGCAGCGCTGTACAGACACATGTAAAAGATGGTCCCTGCTCTTCAGAGCTTACAATCCAGTCAAGACAGACAACACAATAGCTGAGGACTAGGATATATCTAAGGGAGTGATAAGGAAATGCATAGGAGACTAAGTGGATCTGGATCCAAAAGCGTCTTCAAAGAGGTGAGTTCTCAGCCTGGATTTGAAAAGGTCAGAGATAAAGCCTGAGGCACAGACTTAGATAGTTTGTTCCAGGCATAAGGAGCAGCAAGGTGGAAGGATTGAAGTGTGGAGTTGGCAGTAGAAGAAAAGGGCACAGATAGAAGACATCTGCCAGAAAAGCGGAGCTCCTGAGGAAGGCTGTAGGGAGAGATGATAGAGGAAACATAGTGAGGAGCAACAGAATGAGTGCACTTATAGGTCAGTAGAAGTTTGAACTGGATATGGAAACGGATAGGGAGCCAGTGAAGCAACTTGAGAAGAGGGGTTATATGAGCATATTGAGGCTGGCAGAAGATTAGCCACGCAGATGAGCCAGTTGAAGGAGAGAGAGAGATGATTCAGAAGGAGACTAGCAAGGAGGAGGTTGCAATAGTCTAGATGGTATATGACTAAAGAATGGATAAGTATCTTAGTAGTGTGTGTAAAAAAGAAGGGATGAATTTTGCCAATGTTGTAGGGAAAGAAGCGACAGGTTTTAGCTATCTGTTGGATGTATGCAGAGAAAGAGAGAGTAGAGTCAAAGATGACCCCCCCAAGGTTGCAAGCTGAGGAAACAGAGAGGAGTGTAGTGTTAACCACAGAAATAGAGAAGGGAGGAAGGGGGAGATGGGTTTAGGAGGAATGATAAGGAGCTCAGTTTTGGCCATGTTCATTTTCAGATGACAATGAGACATCCAGGCAGCAATATTGGATAAGCAGGCAGAGATCCGGGCCTGGATTCCTGGAGAGATTTGTACTAATGCACCACACTAGTTGCAAAACCCTATCACTGTTTAGTGAACATGCCCCTCAGAATTTGCCTTAGTGTAATTGGTGCTTATCACCATCATGCAAAAGGTAAATGCATCTTTTACAACTTTTAGTTGTTTGTTTCCTGCAGGACTTGCCTCTTACAAAGCCTCGCCTCACAACTCTCCCACAGTGTCTTGAGATCTCATTGTGGTCATGATTCAGTTGGTGAAAACTATTTTTGAGCTGCTAGATAGCTGTGCACTGAAGTACCTGACCTGGAAAGTCTTGTTTTTGGTAGTGGTAACTTCAGCACATGGAGTTAATGAAGTCCAGGCTGTAGTAAAACAATAGGGTAGTCTTGCATATTCAACCTAAATTCCTTCCTAAGATATCAGAATTGCACCTTAATTAATTGCACCTTAATTAATTGCACCTTGAGTGGAGGAGTGGCCTAGTGGTTGGGGCAAGGTACTTCAGGCCGGAAGGTCGGGGGTTCAAATCCCACTAGAGGACAGCAACCTTGGGCCGGAAGAACTGGGGTTTCTAGTCCCACAGGTGCTCCTTGTGGTCTTGGGCAAGCCACTTAACCCTCCATAGCCCATGTTCCCTGTAAAATAGTTATCTCCAAGTTATAATGCCCTGTTCAATGTAATTTCAGTTTGTTCAATGTAAACCGCACTGATGCAGAATAGCGCGGTATATAAGAGAATGTAAATAAATAAATAAATAAAAATTAGTGAATTGTCATGCCAACATTTTTCCCAAGACTTCTTGTTGACACAGGGGAAATTGCAATCTCTAGGAACAAGCAGGAATGAGTCTTCACATATGGGTACGTCGGTACCGACGGAGCCTGCACGGGAACGCTGCCCAGCTTCCAATCAGAAAGCTTTTGGCAGCATCCCTCGCGCCTGCGCGCTGACTTCCCGCCTTCTCCAGAGCCTCTCTTCAGTTTTCGTTTTTCCGCGGAGCCGGCAGGACGTCCTCCTGTCACCGCAGAAACTTTTCTTTTTACTTACTTTAATTACTTTAGTTTGTGTTTTCTTGTGGTCGCGGCTGTATTGCCCGCTGCCACCGGTATCGCCGGTGGATTTTTGACTAAATTCTGAGAAAATTTTTCTTCAGTTTTTTGCCTTAACTTGTTGGGCCTACCAGGCCTCTTCATTATGGAGCCTTCTTTTCCTAAGAAGTGCTTTCGATGTGGAAACACCTGTTTCTTTTTAGACACCAATAGTTTGTGTCTCAACTGTGTGGGTCCTGACCCTTTTTCCCCTGACTTGTCAGGGGATAATTTTGTGAGGAAACCTTCAGTTTTTAGAGTTTCCCTCGATACCGTTTTTTCCTCGGCAGTGAGGGTACCCGGTTTCTCCACTTCACAGGATCAGGTAACCTACAAACAGTCTGTTAAGACTAGTCAATGCTTGAGTGGTATGTCCCATGCCCAGCATGGTGACGGCTCCGGCCTTACCCTCAAGAATCCATTGGCATTACCCCTGCGGGAGTCTTCGGGCTCCAAAGCGTTAAAGGGGTTTCAGGTTGTTCCTGGGGCTCACCCCTCACAGAACATACCTGAGCCATGCTCGGGGGTGGTATCCGCTTCGAGCGGTACCGAGCCTCCGGCATCGGCACCGGTGTCGAGTGTTCCACTCTTCACCAGGGATCGTCATCGGGCATCCTCGGTACCTTCGGGACCGATCGATACGCACCGGATTGACTTCCCTCGATCCCAGTCCTGTACGGTGCGGGTATCCGCTTCGAGCGGTACCGATACCCCGGCATCGGCTTCGGTGTCGAGTGTTCCACTCTTCACCAGGAATCGTCCTCTACCATCTTCGGCGCCCTTGGGGCCGGTCGATACGATACCGATGGACATTTCCATATCTCAGCCATGCTCCAGGACGGTACCGGCGTCGATCGGTTCCGATACCCTGGCATCGGCATCGAGGTGGACCGCCTTACCCTTTGCAAGGGGTGGTCATCGGGTATCCTCGGTACCGTCGGTACCGATCGATGTAACCCAGGCTGCCTTAGTGGTATCGGCATCGCCGATACTGCCACCGGCGTCAGAACCCTCGCGACATGCATCGATGGCCTCGCTTTCTTCGATGCCGACTCTTGAACCGATATCTAGTCTCGAGGACTGGGTACCGACGTGTCCCGGAACCGACTCCGGTCATTTCCAGATAGGCAGTTCCGAAGATCCTAGCCATAACTCTCTCATGCTCTTGGTACCACTGCAGCAGTCCCCGATGGCAACTTCAACTGCTGGTCCTGTATCAGTATCGATGTCGATGCCTGTTCTTGCACCGATTCCACCGATGCCTAATTTGGAACCGATACCTGGCATTGATGCAGTACCCACTGCCTCTAAGTTAACATGCCAGTATCCCTGTCCATCTACTAGGTTTCTTTCTTCACACCACTGTACGTCCTCTGGTGCTCAGCCTTTTTCTTTAGCCTTACCAGGGATGGTTCCCATAGGAGATCAGGCTTTTCAGGCTTTTCTCCTGGATATGGCAACCTTTCTTAATATCTCTATCCCTGGTTGTGATGCTACTCATGGCTCACCGGCACAAATGGAAAATATGATGCTTCCTTTACATCCTGCTCTGCAGGATCTCCTTCTGAGGGTCTGGAAATCGCCCTTATGACTTCCTCTAGTTTCTACAACCACTGAGGTTCGGTACCGGGTGCCACCCTCTCCAGAGTTTCAAAAACCTCAACTTTCTCATCGTTCCCTTGTAGTGGAATCAGCACTAAGGAAAGTTAAGAGCAAGAAGAAGCATTCTTCTTATCCGCCAGGTCGTTCTTCAAGAACACTCGATGCTTTTGGTCGTCAGGCCTTCCAAACCTCTATGCTGGCCTCCAGAATTCTTTCATATATTTTTTCGCATGAGTCTAACACTCCAGGAAGTCACAGAGAAATTGTCTCTTTTGACCCCTTTTTTACCAGAGCCCAAGGCTACTGATTATTCCTTGCTCGTCAATCACAGCCGGAATATATCCTGGTTCCTGTCTCGTGCTTCTATAGACTCTTTTGAGTCCATTAGCAGATCCTCTGCTATTGCCATTGCAGCACGTCGCAGAGCCTGGCTTGAAGCTTCAGACTTGAGCAGATGGGCACAAACTATACTGGCTCATTCTCCTTGTACAGGAGAAGGTCTCTTCAATAAGGAGGCTTTACGTCAGGTTGCTCAATGCTCCACTGACTCTCCTTCCACTAAAGACCAATCTAAGCCACCTCCTTCTTCAAGGGGTAGGAAATGTCCTACCAAACCTTCTTTCCCTAAGAAAAGAAAGTTTCATTCATCTCCTGCCCATCATTCGGCTGTACCTAAACAAGGGACGCCTCAGCCTAGCCTGACGTCCTCCAGCTCTGGCCAGTCTCAGCATTCCCAGCAACCATAGGGGCCGGGAATTGTAATCTACAGTTCACTTCTACCCATTAGAAGTTTATTCACTGTGCTCCTCTTTTTCAGTGTACTAACCTGTCGGAAAATTTTTGTTCAGGGACTACAGACTTCTCCTCTTCTTACTCTCTAGAAGAGCAGTTGCAACTATCCCCTGATAGTTCTATCCCAACTAAACATTTTTTCCTTCAGTTGACTTACCCTATGGGTATGTCACCCTCCAATTACTTACTCTACCCTCTCAACCGGGTTTTTTCCCTGACTGAGGGGTACCATGCTGAAAAGCTTCTCTAGCAAGCTCGTTCCTCAGACAAGGAGAGGGGATATCTCCTCTCTTTTCTTGTCTGTTTTTCTTTATTGGACACAGGACAATCTCTCTGCTGTTTCCGTCAGCAGCTGTGCCTGCAGGAGTTACAGTAATTGTATTACTGGTACTTTTTCCAAGTTCCAGTCCCTTGTTCAAAATTTTGTCTAGCCTCAGTAGTGATTCCAAGCTATTCGTCATCTATCTTGGATCCACCTACTCCTTTAGGCTTTCTCACATTATTCTAACCATCTCCTCTCCTAGGATATGGCAACACACCTGACTTCAGTCAGTTTGTCTCATATCTCTCCTGCACAATGCTCTCTGCAGTCTTCAGAGAAGCTTTCTACTATGAGGGCCTTGCTATAGAGCATTGACCTTGTCTCTGAAGCTTCTCTATTAGTAGGGAAAAGCTTATAAACCCTTCCCATGCCTGTGAGGATTCTCCACACCCTCTAGCCTGGGGTGTTAACATGAGATATCAGTTCTTCTGCGTGAAAATCCAAGGCTGATGTTTACGCATGCTACCTCTGGGTCCATGCAGTAGGTCCCTCTGGTATCTTCTCTGCGTTTCTGCACGTCTGCCATGTCAGTGTTCTGTGGAACTCCCACCTTGTTCATATGATCATCTGTTCTCACGCAAACATCACGGTTATCTGGTTGGATTGCCTTCCTGCATCCCTCAATCCACGGAAATAGATTCTCTATACATATCCCAAGTGGGTTCACCCTCTTGTAGAGCGCAGAATCTTTTTCTTTTATATTCCCTATGTACAATTATGGGGCTGGGTGGTAGACATGTATCTTCAACCTGTTGTCTTGTATGTAGCATCTCCATATATGTCTACATACCTATATCATTACTCTGGTGGTGCAAAACCATGCCCCACAAATGTATCTATATTTACGTATATTATATCTATATATATATATCTTTTTTTTGATACATTTCTCCACCCATATCCTAATATACACATCTGGACATATGTATATATATATTTATATATATATATATTCCATCAACATATATATATATGTATATATATGTGTCTGTTGGGGGGCTTCTTAAGGGTTGATATGTCTTACACACTATCACCCTTACTGTCTATACTTAATGTTTTACCTCCTAGAGGTTTTAGACAGTCTATCGCCCTACTTCGCATACCATATTACGATGCAGAAACTGTTAGGCACCAATAACCACTATGGTGCTAACATCTTCCATTTTTTCTTTAAGTCCTTGAAGCATCAAGCTTCAATATTTTTCCTATCTCTCGCCAGCTAGGAAAAACAGTGTACATCTTTATCTTTGAGTACACAGCTGTTCTCCTTGGGAATAGGGGTTTTCCAGTCCCCCTCTTCCCGCCAGGACTGCGCTAGTTCTCCAACTCCATCAGTCTTCTTCCTTTAGTCCTTAATGTTAATGACCTTATGCCTAAAGGTGTTTTCAGCTTTTTCCCATAAAGCTTTCTATTGAAGACCTGACGTCTAATCCTACCCAGTTGACACCTGGATCGTCTACTACCTCCAGGTCTGGACCTTCATCCTCACTGCTGGGAGGTCGCCTTGAAGATTCCGCCACTGCTTATCCAGTAGACTCCATCATGCTTTCTACTTCCTACAATACAGTAGGTAAGCTGCATATTTTGAGTGTACATTAAATGTGTTTTAATGCTACTCATCATATATGCCAAGGACTCCTGTAGTCTGTAGGACCCTCTAGTCCTTGGCTATGCTGTTTCTTTCCTCACAGCTCCTTTATTGTCAACTCCTGCCCTCCATCCCACATCGGATGCCGGGGATTCCTGGAAACAAAATGCTCCAGGCTCCTGCATTTTTATGGGATCTCCCCCTGGCATCTCCAGCTAGGGAGTCCCCATATGTGAAGACTCATTCCTGCTTGTTCCTAGAGATAGCACAGTTACTTACCTGTAACAGGTGATCTCTGGGAACAGCAGGAATTAGTCTTCACAACCCTCCCACCTCCCCTAGGAGTTGCATCTCTTTATCTTCTTCTTCCTTTTCTCTTTCGCCTTTGTCTCAGCTTTGAAACTCAACTGAAGAGAGGCTCTGGAGAAGGCGGGAAGTCAGCGCGCAGGCGCGAGGGATGCCGCCAAAAGCTTTCTGATTGGAAGCTGGGCAGCGTTCCCGTGCAGGCTCCGTCGGTACCGACGTACCCATATGTGAAGACTAATTCCTGCTGTTCCCAGAGATCACCTGTTACAGGTAAGTAACTGTGCTTTGCACAAGTTGACCTGCAAGAGAGTCTTGACTTTCTAGCCTGGAGCAGACTAAAGTGCACCCAACTTTGGTTTCTTGATCCAAGCAAGCTGGGGGTTGCCATCGACAAACATACTCTGTCTAATTGCTAGCAGATTGCATCTCCTTCACTTATACCCAGGGGAGCTTGACTCTTGAGGGTCACGTCAAAGAGACTGAGTTCATACTTCACATACCCTAGCTTAGGAGTGAGGTTCATGACTGTCATGGTATGCACAAAACTGACCCATTTGGAGAAATTGCTCCCCCCCCCCCAAGCTTATGGCTGCATCAGTAGCACACTTCAGATCAGCCTTTGTGGAAAGGGTTTGCAAGACTGTGGCATGGACCTCTGTCTACACATTCACATCTCACTACTGTTTGGAAATGTACGCCTGATGAATCTGTTCATGGTATAGAATCCAGCTCCACCCCCTTAGGCCTGATTCTTTTCTGTTCAGTCTGGCTCTTATTTAAAAAAAAAAAAGCAAAAAAATCCCCAAACAAGGTGTTATTTAGATGTCCGCTGTTTGTGACAGTTATTTTCCCGCTTTTTTCTTTTGAGGCAGCTTGTAACTAGGGATTCAGGACAGTATCTTGTTTGGCCATGGAGAAATAAAGTAACTTGTAGCAAGGGTTTGTATTGAACAGTGGCATAAGCCTTCACAATCCTTCCAGCTCCCTTTGGAATTGAATTCTACATCAGCTAGCAGATAGGCTGAGGAAATCTCATGCGGCACCAGCAGATGGAAACAGACACACAGGTACGGTGCCACTGTTCCAAATGTTTTGAGAAGATACTGGGAACTGGTTCCTTTGCCTATAGTTGAGGGCTTATCCTGCTGCTCCATGGAGAACACCTGCTACAGTATGTAACTTTGTTTAGTGGGCATACAGGAAAGTTATTTTTGATAGCAATGGAGGTAACAATGTGGTTATTAGTATGAATGGCTTGGTGTTGGGTCACCATAGTTGTGGCTTTAATCATATTCTCCATGATAAACCTCAGTTTTCAGGTTTGGTTGGTTTGGTTCTATTTTTGCTCTGAAATTTGGTGCTCCTGTTTTTCTGAATTTCTTAGAAATTGAAGCTATAAATTACCAGTGTAGGCATCAGAAAATAAATGATAATAAAAAATTAAAATGTTTACACACAATTGCAGCAGTACTTAAGAAAGCATCTGAATATTATTGCTATAATTGTCTCTAGGATTAGAGCATTCTCATGAAAGTTGGCATAAGATAGTGGCACCATTTCATTCTATTAAGACCCGAAGAATTGGGTTTTAGCTCTCCCATAAGCTAGTCGAAAAATGTATCATTACTCTAATAAAAACATATTTTTTTATATTCTTTCTTTTTTGGTTTTTATTTATTGACCTTTCAAAGCAATATTCAAGGGCACATCTGGATAGTGGCAGCCACTATCTGGTAAGTGCCCTGTTTGCTAATTTAGAATGACACTATCTGTATAATGTTACTGAAAAGTATTTCAGACCTCTCAGTACTATCTAAAGAGTGCTGGGACAGAGCAAGGTAGAGAATGGGTGTTTGCTTAACTATATGTCTAGCAGTGTTACTCAGCCCCGCTATTTGTGTAGTTATTCAGATAAATATAGGACAGCAAAAAAAAATGTGTTAAATTTTCTCCAGGAACAAGTAGGAATGAGTCCTCACATATGGGTACGTCGGTACTGACGGAGCCTGCGCGGGAAAGCTCCCCAGCTTCCCAGAAGGAAAGCTTTTGGGGCCTCCCACTGCGCATGCGCGCTGCCTTCCCGCCTTCCTGACCAACTCTCCTCAGTTCTTCTTTTTCCGCGGAGCCAGCTGGTCGTGTTCCTGTCACCGCTGAAGAAGTTGTTATTTTAATTTGTTTCTTTGGCCGCGTGTCTGCCTTCCCCGATTCCGGACCGGTACTGCCGGTCTTTTTTCTTTATTTCTTTAAAAAATAAAAAATCTTATTTTTCCCCACTTGGTGTGTTTGTCCTGTTAGGCCTCTAGGCCTTCACAAAATTCTCCCTCATGGAGAAACCAGCCTCTGGTTTTAAAAAATGCACCAAGTGTAGCGGTACTATATCGGTTACAGACACCCATGAATGGTGTCTTAAATGTTTGGGGCCTGACCACTCCATTCCTGATTGCCCGTCCTGTTCTTTGATGTCTAAACGTGGCTTACAAAACCGAGCAGCCAAGTTTCACATGCTGTTTTCTACAGATACTCCAGCATCGACATCTTCCAGGTCTTCCTCTCCTGGTGGATCTCAGGTAACCAAACATTCCTCTGGCAGGTCCTCAAAGGGCAAATCTCCCTCTAAGTATCGAGATGCCCCCGGGCTTGACCCTGAGGACCCTGCCCCAGCCAAACAACCCCGGCGGGAAGCTCCGGCTTCCAAAGCTCCTCCTATGGGGTTACAGGTTGACATCGATGTTAGACTGCTCTGGGGTACCGGCTCAATCTTCCGGTACCGACATCCAGACAGTCGTGGCGTCTATGGATCATACAGTTCAGTCCATGCAGCAGGCCATAATGGCTTTTATTAGAGCTGCGACGCCCTCGGTACCGCAGCCAGCGGTACCGACTCCGGTTCCGGTACCACAACCGATACCGGTACCCAGGGCATCCACATCGACCAGGATACCGATTCCGGTTCCCGGTTCTGGGGTTTTTCCCGATACCGATCCGGTTCCGGGTACCCCCGATGTGGATACCGGTCGATACGATTATCGGTCCCTGGAAGCAAACAGACGATACTTCGAGTCTTCTGATGATTCTGATTCATCAGATGACTCTGCTGAAGTATCCCTTACTTTTCCTGAAGAGCCCTCTTCTCCAAAGAGGAGAATGTCTCCTCCAGAGGATTTGTCCTTTCAAGACTTCATCATTGAAGTAGCTAAAGGTCTCTCTATTTCAGTAACCTCTGAAAAAGAACCTAGAGCAAAAGAATTCGATATTTTGGGATACTCTAAGGTTCCCAAAGAGGCAGTCACCTTGCCCATTCATGAAATTCTTCAAGAACACATGATGGACTTATGGGAGACTCCTCTCACCCTATCTCCACATTCTCGTCGTTTGGACACCATGTATCGTGTCCCTCCTTCTCCTGGTTTTCATAAAACTCAGCTTCCTCACCCTCTATTGTGGTGCAGTCAGCTATGAAAAGGATAAAGAGTACCAAAAGACACTCTTCTACTCCTCCAGGAAGAGAATGTAGGACTTTGGATGCTTTTGGTAGAAAAATCTTCCAAGCCAGTATGCTTATTTCCAGAATCAATTCATACAGCCTCTATATGGGCATGTTTCTGAAGGAGATTGCATTGAAGATACGCCATTTTCTCCCCTTTATCCCAGAGGATAGAAAGGAGGAGTTCCTTCTTTTGCTAAAGCATACCCAAGATATTTCAAAGTTCTCCAACAGAGCAGCCTTTGACTCCTTTGAGGGTGCTAGCAGAGCCTCAGGTATTGCCATAGCGGCTCGCAGAATTGCTTGGCTCCAGGCCTCTGACCTAGAACCCTGGGTCCAGGATGGGTTGGGAAATCTGCCCTGTACAAGTGAGAATCTGTTTGGTAAGGAGTGGCAAATCAAAGCCACTCAAATGGATGCAGAAAATGCTGCTTTAGATAGACTTTCTAAGTCTACCTCTACCCCTGTCAAGAAAAAATCTTTCAAGAAGCCTTTCTACAAGAAGGCCAGATTTTCTACAAATACTGGCCAACAATCTTCTGCAGTTCGCTTTGCTCCTAAGCGTCAGCAGCCTAAACAGGCCAGGGCAAAACCTGCAGGGACTGCTACAGCCCAGCAGTCCCAACCCCCTCAGGGTTTTTGACTTAATACTAGAGAACTTAACCTTTCTGGCTCTACAACAACCAGAGCCTCTCACCATTCCAGGAAGGTTAACTCATTTTGCTCCCAGATGGGAGCAAATCACATCAGAACAGTGGACCCTCTCTATCATCAGAGAGGGCTACAAACTACATTTCTCCAGCCTTCCTCCCCATACCATGGTGAGATGTTTCAATTCTCCCCCATCTCTCCTGGACCTGTTGGGTCAGGAGGTGACCACTCTTCTCGCCCAAAGGGCAATAGAAGAGGTTCCTTTTCTTCAACAGGGCTCAGGGTTTTACTCCCCTTATTTTCCCAAGAAAACAGGGGGGTACAGACCCATTCTAGATCTGAGAGAATTGAACAAATTCCTATGCAAGGAGAAATGCAAGATGCTTTCTCTAGGTACTCTCCTTCCATACCTGCAGAGTCAGGATTGGCTTTGTTCTCTAGATCTCAAGGATGCGTACACACATATACTCATCCATCCATCCCACAGAAAATTCCTACGGTTTCTGTTCCAGGGAAAACATTTCCAATACAGAGTACTTCCCTTCGGTCTAGCCTCTGCTCCAAGAGTGTTTACCAAATGCATGGCAATAGTGGCTGCATTTCTACGCGCCTTGGGAATTTTTGTCTTCCCATACCTGGACGACTGGCTCATCCGAGCTCCATCTCAGTCCGAGCCTCAGACTTCCCTGGATCGCACCAGACGCATTCTGCAGTATCTGGGACTTGTGATCAATCTGCCAAAGTCTCAACTCACCCCTACTCAGTCCCTGGAATTCATAGGGGCCTGGTTGGATACCACCACTGCAAGGGCCTATCTTCCTCAGGCCCGTTGCCAACGTCTAGTGCACTTGGCCTCCCAGACTCAGTCCAGAAGCCACTTGACTGCCAGGGAGATGCTACAACTATTAGGCCACATGGCCTCCACAGTACATGTGGTGCCTTATTCTCACCTACATATGAGAGCAGCTCAATGGACTTTGTCCACCCAGTGGACTCAAGCATCAGGAGCTCTCTCAGACCAAATAGCAACCTCCAAACGTCTCTTTTGGTCTCTCCAATGGTGGATGTCCACTCAAAATCTGTTGTTGGGGGCCCCCTTCCAACCATTGTTGCCCCAAGCAACCCTCACAACAGATGCCTCCCAAACAGGTTGGGGAGCTCATCTTCAAGACCTCTCCACTCAGGGCACTTGGTCTCCACAGGAGACCACCCTTCATATCAACCACTTGGAACTTCGAACAATCTTTCTAGCTCTCAGTTTTTCATTCCCTCCTCAGCAACATGACAGTCCTTATTCATACGGACAATCAAGTAGCCATGTTTTACATAAACAAACAAGGAGGGACTGGCTCTCTGTCGCTTTGCAACAAAGCTCTAAGATTATGGGCCTTCGCCAGAGAGCATCAAATCCATCTCCTGGCAGTATATCTTCCAGGAATCCAAAACTCTTGGGCAGACAGACTCAGTCGAGTTCTGCTTCCACACGAATGGTCCCTGCACATGGATCAGGTACTCAGAATCTTCCAGAAATGGGGAACCCCGGACATAGACCTCTTTGCAAGTTCGTGGAATGCCAAACTTCCCCGGTTCTGTTCCAGAATTCCGTGTCAGGGAGTTCAGGCCAAGGATGCCTTCCTCCTTCATTGGGGTCAGGGCTTCCTGTATGCCTTTCCACCCATTCCTTTGATTCCCAAGACTCTGTTCAAACTTCAAAGGGATCAAGGGTCCATGATCCTCATAGCTCC
This sequence comes from Ichthyophis bannanicus, assembly GCA_033557465.1. NCBI lineage: Eukaryota > Metazoa > Chordata > Amphibia > Gymnophiona > Ichthyophiidae > Ichthyophis > Ichthyophis bannanicus. The sequence goes on along the minus strand of CM066035.1, from coordinate 137,760,914 downwards.
ACGCTGGCCACGCCAAGTGTGGTACCCTCTACTTCTGCATCTCTCCCAAGCCCCCTCCCTGGACTTGGGAGCTGCTCCAGAACTTCTGTCTCAGGAGGAGGGGACTTTGTGGCACCCAAACCCCAAGTCCCTTCACCTCAGAGCTTGGTTACTGAAGGCCTAGGCCTTCAGGACTTCAGTCTTTCTCAGCAAGTGAAGGATATCCTCCATGCCTCTAGGAAACCTTCCACTAGGCGTTCTTACGCTTTTAAATGGAAAAGATTTTCCATTTGGTGTGCTCAAAAGGGTCTTGACCCTCTAGCACTCCCCTTGAATTCTCTATTGGAATATCTCCTGCATCTCTCCAATGCAGGACTCAAAACGAATTCAGTAAGAGTCCATTTGAGTGCTATTGCAGCATCCCTTAAGCCTATCAATGGACAACCTGCTTCCTCTCATCCTCTTATTGCAAGATTCATGAGAGGCCTAATCTTAACTAAACCTCCCATTCCACCTCCTCCGGTGGCATGGGACTTAAACTTGGTTCTTGGTCAGCTTATGAAGCCACCCTTTGAACCCTTAGCCACTACCTCCTTGAAATTTCTTTCTTGGAAGGTTATTTTCCTTATTGCAGTCACCTCAGCTCGCCGTATCAGTGAACTGCAAGCTCTAGTGGTTAATCCACCTTATACAAGGTTCCATCATGATAAGGTGGTCCTTAGGACCAATCCCCACTTTATGCCTAAAGTGGTCTCCCCTTTTCATCTTAATCAAGAGGTATATTTACCTGTCTTTTTTCCAGCTCCTCATGCATCCAGTGCAGAGAGGAACCTTCATACTCTAGATTGTAAAAGAGCTCTTGCCTTTTACCTCCACAGGACACAGCAACATCGAAAGTCTTCTCAGCTTTTTGTTGCTTTTGATCCTTCTCATTTAGGACTTCCAGTCTCTAAAAGAACACTCTCCAATTGGATTGCTCAGTGTATCTCTGTTGCTTACCAGAGTAAGAACCTTTCTCTGGAGGGCCATGTCACCGCTCACAATGTGAGGGCCATGGCCACCTCTATGGCTCATCTAAATTCTGTGTCCATTGACCAGATCTGTCGAGCAGCCACCTGGGCCTCGGTTCATACCTTTACAGCCCATTACTGTTTGGACAAGGACTCCCGCCGGGATGCCTTGTTTGGTCAGACTGTCCTCAGACACCTGTTTCATTCTTGAACAACTCCAGCCCACCTTCCCTGAATGGATGCCTGAGATCCATAGGAAGATGAGGAACCTTTTAGGGTCTCATACCCTTGAGGGGATCTCCCGGGCATCTTAGCTAGGGAGTCCCCATATGTGAGGACTCATTCCTGCTTGTTCCTGTAGATAGCACATTTACTTACCTGTAACAGGTGATCTCTGGGAACAGCAGGAATTAGTCCTCACAACCCACCCACCTCCCCTAGGAGTTGTATCTCTCTCTCTCTTTCCTTTCCTCTCTCTATTGTCTCAGCTTTAAACTCGAACTGAGGAGAGTTGGTCAGGAAGGCGGGAGGACAGCACGCATGCGCAGTGGGAGGCCCCAAAAGCTTTCCTTCTGGGAAGCTGGGGAGCTTTCCCGCGCAGGCTCCGTCGGTACCGACGTACCCATATGTGAGGACTAATTCCTGCTGTTCCCAGAGATCACCTGTTACAGGTAAGTAACTGTGCTTTTCCGGATAGCAAAGCTCAGTATACATATTAGACCTGATATTCCAAAGTATTTACACGGATTGCAGACCTACAAACCATGTAAATGCTGCTCAGTTGGATATTCAGTGTCACTAACACAGTGTTGTTGAATATCCGCAGATACTGTCGCTATATGCCCTGATGCTAACTGGTTAGCATCGGGGCGTTCCAGGGCAGCATCAGACGTTAACCAGGCAGCGGCAATATTGAGCCGTTTCCCGGTTAGTGACACATGGCTAAAGTAAGGCCCTGCAAATTCTGGGCTTACTTTAGCCACAAAAGCTAACCGGGCAGTTAGTTTCCAAGTTCTGCAGCCAACCTAGATATTCAATGCCTGTGACCCTGGCATTGAATATCTGGGTCCAGGATTCAGCGCCTAGATGCTGTAGGAGCTCTAGCTGCCAGCACTGAATATCGGGCCCATTATATTTAACCACTGTGACTAATGTTTAAAAAAAATGCCACGTTTGAATATTAAAACGAAGAAACACAGAAACCAAAAAGTTATGACAGAAAAAGACAATAACACCATTCCAGTCTTGAAAGACTACAAAAAGGGACTGCAACTTCTGGAAAAATATCTGCAATTGTAAGTATTTACTTCTGGGAATTTTTTTCTAAATCTTGGGGAAAAGGGAATTCTTTAGATTAAAGCTGATTAATCTGTGTAAATTAGAATCCAATGTATTTGTTAAATCAGTCAGGGCCTATTATCAGCAGAGAACTTTTAGTTAAATTGAAAACTCAACAGGTAGCTTTCAGTTTAAGTTTAAAACCCAGCAGAGGGCTGTTAGTTTAAATTTAAAACCCAGCAGAGGGCTTTCAATTTAAAATCAGAACACAGCAGAGAGCTTTCTGGTTAAACTTAAAACCCAGCAGAGAGCTTCTAGTTTAAATTTAATACTCAGTCAGGGTCTAAAGGAAAAATAGGGTCAGTATTCTTTGAGCAATAAATTGTTCCTTATCGTCCCTCCAGTCTAGTCCCGAACTCTGGAGTTTATGCTCCTCTTCCAGCAGCTTGGAGACTGAGAAACATCGTTTCTGTGATGTCACGGGTACATAAGTACAGACACCACCTTCACACTCCAGTTCTCTCAGTCTCCAAGCAGCTGGAGGATCAGTGAGCCTGGTGGTTCGGGGCTCACTGGAGGAGCAATTAAGGAAAGTTAGGGTTTAGTTAGTTTACATTGGTTTAAAAAAAAAAAGAGAAGCAGCTAACTCTTCCTTTATTTCTTTAGTTTTTTGTACTTTAGTACTAGTTGAAGCTGAGCCCTACCCCCTTCCCCCCCCCCTCCTACTTATTTCGATGGGGAGCATGGGGCAGCTTAATTTGTGAGTGGTCACCTCCGGGGCAGGAGTCTTCGCGGTGATTGAAGATCCGGCAGTGAGTGCGGCCCATAGCCAGTGCAGAAGAGTCTGCCTGCCAGAGCTATTGGGTCACAGCGTCAGTGGGCCTGTCAGTTTTCCGGCGGCACTGCTCAGAGGGAGATCTTGGCAGCGTCGGCTCCCGATTCACCCGAGGTGGCAGCTCTCGCTTGGCAATTGAGTGCCACAGGAGCGGGGCTTCGCTTCACAGGAGGTCTGGAGTGAAGGTACGAAGTTATTTTGTTGATCCTGAAGCAGGGCGGGATCCGACAGCACACTGAGACGAGGCCGGGGAGAGCAGGTCGAGCCGCGTGTCAGCTGCGCAGGAAAACGCCGTGGTCAGTCAGCAGCGGCAGATCGTCACTGTAGACGGAGGGGAAGGCCTCGTTTTCACTCTTGTTCCCCAGGCTTGGGCTGGGGGGCTTCTTTTGAGCGGAATACGGTGAAAAAAAACAAAAGAGAAAGTTTTATTGCGTTCGGGAGGTTCCTGTTTAGCTGGACTGAGGCAGCTTACTGGATTACAGGCATTTATGTGTTCTGGGAGTCCTCTGGAGGTTAGAGAGCAGCCTCTAGGACAAGATGCCTTCTTAGATGCTCTGTTTGCTTTGCGGGGCAAAGAGGAGCACGGTGTCCGAAGCAGGGGTGTGCAAGAGCTGCAGTTTGGAGTCTGCAGCTATGGGGCAGGGCTCGGAGGTGGTAGCGGAAGCTCAAAGAGGAGTGCCTACCGCCCTGATGGAGCCTGGGTCTCCTCTTCAAACATCCCCAGAGCCGGTGCCTGGAACCTCCTCTACTCCGGATGTACGGGGCTTGCAGCCCTCGTTAGCAGGAGGGCTGGCAGTGATTTTTTTCGCCAGAGTTTGTGGTGGTAATCCAGCAGGCATTCGGCTCTGCACCAGGAGCTTCTCCGTCAGGGGTCACGGACACGCTGCTGGGGGTAAAGAGACCGGGAACACCTCTGCCTGCGGGAGTTTCAGGTTCAGGGGCAAAGAGACCCAGAGGTGAAAAGGACTCAGTTGTCTCGGAGGGAGACCATTCGGAGGACCCCGACCTGGATTTGGATGAAGAGTTGGAGGAAGGCGAGATTACAGAACAAGAAGATCAAGTGAGAGTGGTTCGCGTCTTTCTATGAGAGGAGTTGCCCGCACTCATTTCAGAGACTCTCAAAGCTCTTAATATGCCCTTAGGAGTTCAGGCGGAGGAGACAGCCCTGGGGGATCCGTCACTGCAGGCCTTTAGAAAAACTTAGAGGGCTTTCCCGGTGCACAGGGTGATTCGAGAAATGATCCAAGAGGAATGGGACCTTCCCGAGACAGCTGTCAAGTGGTGTAGGGTTATGGTGCGTCTGTACCCTCTCATGGACCAGGATCATGAGTTGTTTAAGTCTCCCAGAGTGGATGCAGCTGTATCAGCATTCACCAAGAAGACTACCATTCCGGTGGATGGTAGTGCTGCCCTCAAGGATTCCCAGGCCCGGAAACATGAGGCCTTGTTGAAGCAGGTCTTTGAGGTAAATGCACTATCCTTGCAAGCATCCATTTGTGGGGCGTGGGTGGCCAGAGCGTGTCTTCGCTGGGTGCAGCATATTCAGGGTGACCAGTCGGAGGATACAACAGAGGAAGCAGCGAGATTGGAGTCCGGAGCAGCCTATCTGGCTGATATTCATTATGACCTTATCAGGGGTCTGTCGAAGAGTATGTCTTCAGCAGTTGCGGCAAGACGCTATCTTTGGCTGCGCAATTGGGCGGCAGATAGCTCGTCTAAGGCTAGGCTTAGTAAGCTCCCTTTTCGGGGGAAGCTCCTTTTTGGAGAAGATTTGGATAAGATCGTAAAGGATTTGGGAGAATCCAAAGGCGGTAGGCTGCCGGAGGACAGGCAGAAACAGGGGTGAACGTCTTCTCTGCCTAAAGGACAGCAGAGGGAGTTTCGGTGTTTTCGTTCCCTGAGGTTTGCGCAAAGTCAGAGAGCGCGATTTCCCTATAGAAACCAGGGGTTTCGAGGCTTCCAAGGAGCGGGGAGAGGGTTTGCGGCGCCCTCTTCCTCTTCCTCCGCCTCCTCCAATCTCCGTAAGTCACAATGAAGCCAGGGGGACCCAGGTGGAGACCGTTCCTGTGGGGGGTCGTTTGCGGGAATTTTACCCCGCCTGGGTCCGAGTTACATCAGATCAGTGGGTGCTAGTTTCAGCGCCCAGTGACGGATTCCTTCGTGCAGTCTCCATGCAAGGCCAGCATCAAATGCTGGGCAGTGCGGAAGACCGTACAAAGGTTGTTGTCTCTCAAGGCAATAGTGCCGGTTCCTCCCGACCAATTAGGTTGCGGTCGATACTCCGTTTACTTCATAATTCCAAAGAAGGAAGGGACATATCGACTAATTTTGGATCTCAAAAGAGTAAATCGCTGTCTCCACTTGTCTCATTTTCAAATGGAAACCCTGCGGTCCGTCATCGTGGCGGTCCGGAAGGGTGAGTTTCTTACGTCCCTGGACCTGGCGGAGGCATATATTCACATTCCGATTCGGCAGCAGCATCAGAAATTCCTCAGATTCGCGGTTCCTATGGGGTACTTTCAATTCCAAGCGTTGCCTTTCGGTCTAGTGACGGCGCCACGGGTATTTACCAAGTTTATGGTTGTCGTGGCAGCGGCCTTGCAAAAGGAGGGCGTATTGGTACACCCTTATCTAGATGATTGGTTAATCCGAGCAAAGTCCAGGGAGGAGAGCAAGTCGGCTACAGCCAAGGTGGTGGCGTTCCTACAAAGTCTCGGTTGGGTAGTCAACATGGTGAAGAGCAAGCTGACGCCGTCTCAGAGTCTAGAGTATCTGGGAGCGCATTTCGATACCAATGCGGGAAGAGTTCTTCTGCCACGGAAGTGGGCGCTAGTGCTACGGTGGTTGGTCCGTGAGTTTCTCCACAGGCAGCGTCCCACAGCGTGGCATTACCTGCAGTTACTCGGGACGATGGCGGTGACTCTCCAGTTGGTCCCAGGGGCGCGGCCCACATGAGACTGTTGCAAAGAGCGTTGTTGAGAAGGTGGTCACATCAGAATGATCTCTTGTCAAAGCGCCTTCCTTGTCCCCCGGAAACGTGCAAGGCCCTTCAATGGCGGTTGCATCCCGAATGTCTTGAAAGAGGAATGCCATTAGAGGCGCCGGTGTGGCTGTCGCTGACGATGGACACAAGTCTCTACGCTCACTTTCAAGAAGGTTCGCCCAAGGGCAATGGACCGAGCTGGAAAGGGGTTGGTTGATCAACAGGTTAGCGTTGAGGGCGGTAGCTCTAGCACTTCACGACTTTCATCCTTATCTTCACGGGAAAGCCATTTGCGTATTTTCCGACAACGGAACCGCAGTGGCTTACATCAACCATCAAGGAGGAACGAGCAGTGTAGCGCTCGAGACGGAGGCCCAGAGTTTGTTTGAATGGGCCGAAGAAAACCTGGAGGCGTTGTCGGCGGCCCATGTAGCGGGGGTAGACAATGTGCAGGCCGACTTCTTGAGCTGGGTGAAGGTAGACCCGGGGGAGTGGGTTCTTCACCTGCAGGTCTTCGCAATGCTGGTGTGGCGCTGGGGGACGCCGGTCATGGATCTTATGGCGACCTTTCAGTCGGCTCAAGTAGATCGTTTCTTCAGCAGGAGGAAAGAGCGGATTTATTTATTTATTTATTTAGTATACATTTGTATGCCGCTACTTCCAGCGATCAGCAGCGGTTTGATTACAGATTGGAAATTGTCAAATCATGACAGGAAATTTTTGAGGTATAAACACATTGATTAGACAGGAAAGCACAGCACACAGAGAACTATTTTACAGGGAACATGGGCTATGGAGGGTTAAGTGGCTTGCCCAAGACCACAAGGAGCACCTGTGGGACTAGAAACCCCAGTCCTTCCGGTCCAAGGTTGCTGTCCTCTAGTGGGATTTGAACCCCCAACCTTCCGGCCTGAAGTACCTTGCCCCAACCACTAGGCCACTCCTCCACTCCAGAAGGCCTGGATGCGCTCATTCATACCTGGCCAGAGGGGCACCTCCTATACGTGTTCCCTCCGTGGGTGTTAATCGGTTGAGTCTTACAGCGCATAGAAAGGCACAAAGGACAAGTAGTTTTAATTGCACCAGATTGGCCAAGGAGACCATGGTATGCAGACCTCATGAGGTTTTTGGTCGCGGACCCGTGGCACCTTCCCCTGCGGGAGGATCTGCTGTTGCAGGGCCCCTTGCTCATGCTTCAGGTGGCTCAATTCTCGCTTACGGCTTGGCTCTTGAGAGGGCAAGGATGACGGCAAAGGGATATTCGGCGGCAGTGATTTCCACCTTGCTGAAGGCTCGTCGTAGGTCAACCTCATTGGCTTATTTCTGAGTTTGGCAGATTTTTGAGGCTTGGTGTGTGAATAGGCAGATAGTGGCGCTAAAGGCCTCTATCCCGCAGATTTTGGCTTTCTTGCGGAAGGTTTTAAAAAAAAGGCTTGGCGGCTTCGTCGTTGCGGGTGCAGTTGGCAGCATTGTCCTGTTATAGGGGCAAGATTCGAGGAGTAGCACTTGGGGGCATCCGGATGTAAAGCGTTTTTTGAGAACGGTATCTCTCTTGAGGCCCCCTCGCACACAAGTTATGCCCACTTGGGATCTTCCTTTGGTCTTACAGGCGCTGGTGAAAGAGCCGTTTGAGCCACTGTCAAGGGCGTCTCTGAAGGATCTTGCTCTTTAAAGTAGTGTTCTTGGTAGCTATCTATTCTGCTAGGCGAATTTCAGAGTTGCAAGCTTTATCCTGTCGGAGACCTTTTCTATCCTTTTTGGGGTCTAAAGTGGTTTTGAGGCCGGTGCCGTCCTTTTTGCCCAAGGTGGTGTCAGCGTTTCATGTGAATCAGGTAGTGTCCTTGCCAGTGTTTAGCGCAGGCAGTGGAGAACAGCCTTCAGGGTGGTTACATTTGTTGGATGTTCGGGCGTTAAAGAAGTATTTGCGTCAGACAGCTGGCTTCCGTAAATCGGATAGGTTATTTGTTCTCTTTGCAGGACCTTGCAAAGGGGAAGTGGCATAGAAAGCGTCCATTGCGCGATGGGTGAAGGAGGCCATAGCGTCGGCATATCTTCTAAAAGGCAAGTTGGTACCGGAGGGCCTGAGAGCTCATTCTACCAGAGCTCAAGCGACTTGTGATAAGGAAGCTTATCATAGCTCAGGAAGGAGCTATAGAAAAGGTGAAGTGACTCTGAACAAGCAACCTGTCAGTTCTGGTAGAAATAAGAAAACAGAATTTTCCCATAAAAGACTACCAGTCCCAGAATGCACCAGGTTTCCAACAGCCATTAGAGGAGCTGAAGTGGGGAAACGTGTGTTCAATCAGGAGGGCTATGAGGTAATCCCTAAGCACTCATCTCAAAGGGCAGGGCCTGATTCAGCACAGCTGTGCTGTGTTAGGGAGGAGCACTCATCCAAGCAGAATAAGAGTAGAGTTTATTCTACAGATGACCATCTTCATGATCACCTTGGATATCCAGAGAATTATCATCAGTTTCATCTGAAGGATTATCAGAAGCAGAAGCCAAACCGGACGGTGTTTAGTGCATTGGTATCTATTAATTAATTGTTGCTCCGGGGAGCCTACTTTGTCAATAGGTTACTGGAGTGTAAAGGAGGTGTTTGTACTTATTTCTCTGATGCCACGGGTACATGACGTTTCTCAGTCTCCAAGCTGCTGGAAGAGTTTGGGACTAGACTGGAGTTCCTCAAGGAACAACAATTAGCAGGTAAGTCTGATTTCACCTTTCTAGAGACCTTTACAACGAGGTCTTCTAGATAAGGGGGCAAGAGACCTGTGAAGTTGTCATAGGTGTTAAAACCAAGGGACAGTTCAAAGGGGCATTTTAAAAGACTCCCTCTAGCCAATTAAGGGCTGTGTGAATCACCCAGGAAATTGGTCACATATTACCTCTGAAGCACAGGACAGGGTACTATGTAGCAGCCAGCTTTTAATAAATCTTCTTTCCCTCCCTCTCTCCCTGACTCCCACCCACCCCTGGAAAGGAGGTGCCATATTTAGTATCAGGTACTTCTGTTCCATGCACAGCAGGACCCAAATGACAGGCAGAGCTTGAAAGCCTCAATGCATGGATGAGATGGTGCAAGGAAGAGGGTTTTGGATTTGTTAGGAACTGGGCAACATTCTGGGGAAAGGAGGGGCTTTTCCGAAGGGATGGGCTCCACCTTAACCGGGATGGAACCAGGCTGATGGCATTAACCTTTAAAAAGGAGATAGAGCAGCTTTTAAACTAGATAATAGGGGAAAGCCAACAATCACCCAGGAGTGCATGATTCGGAAAAATGTATCCTTGAAGGATACTAGCAAAAGATTGAAGTTAGGGCATATCAACAGAGAGGTTTCAATAAAGACAAAATTAGCCCAAATGCCCTTGAGTACAGAGCAGACAGAGCTTAAAGATTCCAAATTACCCCTGCCTACTGATAGCGAGATTAATATGAATAAAATACAGCCTCTAAAATGCGTGTATTCAAATGCCAGAAGTCTAAAAAAAATAAGATGGGAGAGTTAGAATATATAGCACTAAATGAGAGGTTAGATATGATTGGTATCTCAGAGACATGGTGGAAGGAGGACAACCAGTGGGATACTGTGATACTTGGGTATAAACTATATCGTAATGATGGAGCAGATCAAATTGGTGATGGGGTTGCGCTCTGTTAGAGAGGGCATTGAGTCACAAAGGATTAAAGTTTTCAGGAAGCAAAATTCACTATAGAATCTCTATGGATAGAAATTTTATGTAAAAAGGGGAAGACGATGGCAGTGGGGGTGTACTATCAACGGCCTGGCCAGAGTGAACAAATGGATGATGAAATGCTCAAAGAAATTATGGAAGCTAACAAACGTTACAGTACAGTAAGGTGATTTCAATTACCCCAGTATTGACTGGGTCAGTGTCACGGCAGGACATGCTAGGGAGATAAAGTTCCTAGATGAAATAAATAGCTGCTTCTTGAACTGACCAGAGGGGAAGCCATATTGGACCTCTTCCTTAGTGGAACACCAGATCTGGTGCAAGAGATAAGGGTGTTGGGGGCCACTTGGCAATAGTGATCATAACATGATCAAGTTTGATTTAATAAATGGAGGAAGGACGGTAAGGAAATCCACAGTACTACCTTTTAACTTTCAAAAGGGAGACTATGATAAAATGAGGAAAAACAGTTATGAGAAAACAAAAAGGAGCAATTGCAAAGGTTAAAGATTTACATCAAGCAAGGTGTTTAAAAATCCTATCTTGAAAGCCCAGACCAGCTGTATTCCATGCTTTAAGAAAAATGGAAGGAAGTCCAAAAAATTGCCAGCATGGTTTAAAGATGAGGTCAGAGAGGCTGTTGTTGCCAAAAAAGCATCTTTCAGGAAATGGAAAAAGGAGTCAAATGACGAAAACTGGAAACAACATAAGCACTGGCAAGTTAGATCCAAGGCATTGAAAAGGCAGACAAAGAGAGAATTTGAGAAAATGTTTGCTGTGGAAGCAAAAACGTGTAATAAAGACTTTTTCAAGTACATTCGTAGCAAAAATCCTGTGAGAATCAGTTGGACCATTAGATGATAGAGAGGTAAAAGGGGCACTAAGAGGGGACAATGCCAGTCTTTACTGAGAAAGATGTAGGGATATTACCCATGACTGAAATGGTATTTAAAGGTGATCCCACAGAAGAATTGAAAGAAATATCAATACACTGGGAAAATGTGTTACAACTATTTGATAAACTGAAGAGTGGCTAATCACCTGGACTGGATGGTATACATCCAAGGGTGTTGAAAGAACTGAAATATGAGATTTCAAATCTACTATTAGTAATCTGTGAACTATCATTAAAATCATTCGTAATACCTGAAGACTGGAGGATGGCCAATATAATGCCAATTTTTAAAAAGGGTTCCAGGGGTGATCGGAGAAACTACAGACCGGTGAGCCTGACATCAGTACTGAGAAAAATGGTAGAAAGCATTATAAAGAACAAAATTACTGAACATATAGATAGTCATGGCTTAATGGGAGACAGCCAACATGGCTTTAGCCAAGGAAAGTCTTGTCTTACTAATGTTTTATGCTTTCTTGAAGGTGTGAATAAACAGATAGGCAAAGGTGAGTCAGTTGATATAGTGTATCTGGATTTTCAGAAAGCCTTTGACAAGATCCCTCATGAGAGATCTTTGTAGAAATTAAAAAATCATGGGATAGGAGGCAGTGTACTATTGTGGATCAGGAACTGGTTAAAAGATAGAAAGCAGAGGGTAGGGCTAAATGGCCAAGTTTCCCAATGGAGAAAGGTGAATAGTGGCGTACCCCAGGGATCTGTGCTGGGTCTGCTGCTTTTTAATTTATTCATAAATGACCTGGAAATTGGAATAACGAGTTAAGTAATTAAATTTGCAGATGACACAAAATTATTCAAAGTTGTTGAAACCCATGAGGATTGTGAAAAATTGCAAGAGAACTTTGATAAATTGAAAGACTGGGCATCCAAATGGCAGATGAAATTTAATGTGGACAAGTGCAAAATTATGCACCTTAGGAAAGAACAAACCAACTATGGTTACATGGTTACATGATGCAAGGTTCCACATTAGGAACCACCACCCAGGAAAACCATTTAGGCATCATTGTGGATAACCTTTTGAAACCCTCCGCCCAGTGTGCAGCGACAGCCAAGAGAGCAAATAGAATGCTAGGTATCATAAGGACAGGAATGAAAAATAAAACAAAGGAGATTATAATGCCTGTGAATCGTTTCATGGTGCGACTGCACCTTGAATATTGTGTGCAATTTTGGTCGCCATATCTTAAAAATGATATAGCATTATTAGAAAAGGTACAGAGAACAACCACCCCAAAATGGTAAAGGGGATTGAAGGATACCCCTATGAAGAGAGACTAAATAGGTTAGGGCTCTTCAACTTGGAAAAGAGACGGCTGAGGGGAGATATGATAAAGGTCTGTAAATTAATGAATGGAGTGGAACGGGTAAACGTAGATTGTTTACACCATCAAAATATAGAAAGACTTGGGGACATGCAATGAGGCTACAGGATAACCTATTTAAACTAATAAGAGAAAATATTTTTTCACTCAACATGTAATCAAACTCTGGAATTCGTTACTGGAGGATGTAGTAAAAGCTGTTAGTGTAGCCGGGTTTAAAAAAGGTTTGGACAAGTTCATGGAGGAAAGGTCCATAAGCCATTATTAAAAGGGACCCAGGATATCACTGCTTACCCCAATACAAGCATTATTGAACCAGTTTCATTTGGGGAAACTGCTAGGTATTTGTGACCTAGATAGAAGTTCCTCTATGCTTGTCCCATACTTTCTTGAATTACGATACAATCCCTGTCTCTGCTATCTCCACTGGGAGGCTGTTCCATATATCCACCATTCTTTCCTTAAAAAAATAGTTCCTGAGATTCAGGGGCGGCCCAAGGGGGGTGCGGGGCCATGTGCGGAGACTCGGTGCGGGGCCTCATTTGCATAAGTGGCCTTATTTGCATAAATATTTGCATAATACTAACATACACTAACTTTTAGTAAACATGCCTCTTAATGAGTGTATGGATAAAGACAGACTAAAAGATTTCTACATTACTATAATCCAGTGCCAACCGCCAGGCACATTAGGAACTACTACAAACACTGCCCATTTAGAACCAATAGCAAACCCGCCGTATCCTAACAGCACTACCAGGACTCACAAAGCACCATACCCTACCTATCAAAAGGCAACACTGCAAATATTAAACCAATACATTTCAGAGAACAACAATACATGACCTACTGGGGAAAGAGAACAAGTGGCAATGTCAAATAGGAATTACATAAACAGAATACCTCAGCTCAGTTACACATGCAGAACATAGACCATCACCAAACAAGGAATCACAATTTAGAAACAGGAAGGCAATAATTAAACTGGGAACCCCAAAAGCCAAACTTGGAATGTACAAGAACACTGTAGAAATAAAACTATAAATTAATTTCCTCTTGTACCAAACAAAGCGCAGACGTTAATGATGCACATTTCCCAGAGCTTTCATATTCCAGTTAATAAATTCAAAATAAAGAGATATCTTTCTACCTTTTGTGCATTTTTTTTCAGTTGCAATTGCTCCAGCCACTTTCTTCTGGTTTCTTCATGTTTTCTGCTAACTCTCCATCATCTGCTGTCCATTTGTCCTTTCTTCTCTCTTCTAGTTTTTTTTCCATTCTCTCTCTCTACATCTGCTTTAACATACTAATCTTTCTCCTTTTGCTCTTTCCTCATTCCTATTTCATCCACTCAAATTTTACCCCTCCATCCTCAATCCCCACTTACTCTCCCAATACCCGGCCAATTGTAGATTTTTTATCCCTCCCACACAAAATATTTTTTCCCTCTCCATTTTACTCTCCCAGCCCCATCCCATTCTAATCCTCCCCCAACATCAGCTCCCTTCTAGTTCCAGCCTCACCCAGCATCCATTCCCTTCTAGTCCCTGCATCAGCCCATTTCCAGTCCTAGCAACCCCCCAACCCAATACCAGTGCTAGCCCCCCCATCAACCCAGTTCCAGTCCTAACCCCATCAACCCATTTCCAGTCAGCCCCCTATAGCCCATTGCCAGTCCTAACCCCCCCATCAGCCCACAGCCCATTACCAGTCCTAACCCCATCAGCCCACCTCAAGTCTTAATCCCTCCCCATCAGCCCATTTCCTGTCCTAGCCCCCCCATAGCCCATTATCAGTCCTAACTTCCCATAGCCCATTACCAGACAGCCCCCATCAGCCAACAGCCCATTACCAGTCTTAACCCCCCCATAGCCCATTACCAGTTCTAACCCCCCCCAACAGCCCACAGCCCATTACCAGTCCTAACCCCATCAGCCCACCTCAAGGCCTAACCCCTCCCCATCAGCCCATTTTCCTGTCCTAGCCCCCCCATAGCCCATTATCAGTCCTAACCCCCCCATAGCCCATTACCAGTCCTAACCCCCCATCAGCCCACAGCCCATTACCAGTCCTAACCCCATCAGCCCACCTCCAGTGTTAACCCCCCCATCAGCCCATTTCGTCCTAATCCCCATCACCCAATTTTCAGTTTAAGCCCCCCCATACCCCATTACCAGTCCTAACCTCCCCATCAGCCCACTCCCAGTCCTATTCCCACCAGCCCATTTCCAATCCTAATACCCCATCACCCAATTTTTAGTTTAAGCCCCCCATAGCCCATTAGCAGTCCTAACCCCCCATCAACCCACTTCCAGTCCTAATCCCATCAGCCCATATAAAGACTTAGCTCCCCCATAGCCCATCACCACTCCTAACCCCCCCCGCCCCCCATAACCCATCAACACTCCTAACCCCCCCATAGCCCCCCATAGCCCATAAGCACTCCTAACCCCCCCAGCCCCTCAGCACTCCTAACCCCTCCCAGCCCCCCATAGCCCATCAGCACTCCTAACCCCCCCCAGCCCCCCATAGCCCATCAGCACTCCTAACCCCCCCCAGTCCCCCATAGCCCATCAGCACTCCGAACCCCCCCAGCCCCCATAGCCCATCAGCACTCCTAACCCCCCCAGCCCCCCATAGCCCATCAGCACTCCTAATCCCCCCCAGCCCCCCATAGCCCATCAGCACTCCTAATCCCCTCAGCCCCCCATAGCCCATCAGCACTCCTAACCCCCCCATAGCCCATCAGCACTCCTAACCCCCCCAGCCCCCCATCAGCACTCCTAACCCCCCCCAGCCCCCCATAGCCCATCAGCACTCCTAACCCCCCCAGCCCCCCATAGCCCATCAGCACTCCTAACACCCCCCCCAGCCCATCAGCACTCCTCACCCCCCCCCCCCCCCAGCCCAGCCCAGCCCAGCCAAATTTTTTTTTTTTAAAAAAGCTGTCTTCTCCCGCTGCCGGGGCCGCCGCGGCAGAATCGAGTGTGCCGCGGGGCCCCCCTGCCCAGCAGAGCCTGCCCTCCCCTGTATCCGCTCTCTCGTACAGCTGCCTGCAGTCTCACGCGGCAGCTTTCAGAGCGCGAAGGGACTAGTTTCCCTTCCGCTCTCTCGTACAGCTGCCTGCAGTCTCACGCGCCGGCTTTCAGAGCGCGAAGGGACTAGTTTCCCTTTCGCGGCTCTGTTAAGCCCGCGGGGGCTGATGGGAACTTCCCATCAGCCCCCGCGGGCTTAACAGAGCAGCGAGGGAGAAACTCTCCCCTCGCGCTCTGAAAGTCAGCACATGAGACTGCAGGCAGCTGTACGAGAGAGCGGATACAGGGGTGGGCAGGCTCTGCTGGGCAGGGGGGGCCCCGCGGCACACTCGATTCTGCCGCGGCGGCCCCGGCAGCGGGAGAAGACAGCTTTTTTTTTTTTTTTTTTAAATTTGACTTTAGGATCAGAATGTTTTTTGCGCGGGGCCCCCTGAAACGCGGGGCCCTGTGCAAAAAACATTCTCGCTCAATGGACGGGCCGGCCCTGCTGAGATTACTCCTAACTCTGTCCCATTGCACCTTCCTCCTCAGCCCATTTGACTTTTTTTATTTCTGTACTTTCAAATGAACTAACACTTGTCAAAGGGTTGCAAAGCATATTTGAGACTGCCTGTACAAAGCCACTCCTCTGCTCCCTCTGCTGAATGGAGGCATGGACTTCCAGTAATCCACTAATACCTGTCAAGGGCAGAAATTCAAATCAAGGGCCCTCACTCAAAATACTGGGGAGGACACCTCAAAAAAACCAGGAGAAGCTACAAATTGGCCTTTTTCTTTCCTTGTCTCTCCTGCACCACAGTGACTGCTTGGGTAAAATTTATGCCACTGCAAAACCTTAAAGTATTTTTTAATAAGCTTTTTTGGCTTCTCCGGGCATCTGCGGAGGTGACTGCACCAATGCTACTCTGTCCCTCAGCTAATCTGGAAGTTGGTACTCCTGTTCCTTGTAAAACCAAACAGATTGTTGTCTTGGTCGTTTTGTTATATTGTAAACCGCGCTGATACCGAATAGTGCGGTATATAAGCAACTGTAATAAATAAATAAATAAATCTACTTCATAGGATCAATCTGCCAAGATATATCAATCTGCCCATGTTCCCTGTTATCTCCAAGTTATAATGTCCTGTTCAATTTAATTTCAGTTTGTTCAATGTAAACCGCACTGATACAGAATAGCACGGTATATAAGAGAATATAAAAATAAATAAATAAAATATAGCTCTCCTCCCAATTAAAAAAAGGCAATAGTAATTCAAAAGAAGAAAATTAAAGGAAACAGAGAGAAGGCAGTCTTTTTTTTTTCTCATATCTCCTGAACTCATGGCTATCATACCTCTGCCAGCTGACTCACCCAGAAGTTGCCCATCCCCCCCTCGGATCTAGTTCCAGTATCATTGGGAGAGCTGCAGCACACCTCAGCCACTGCTGCTTGGCTGGAAGAAGCTTCTCAACCAGCAATGACGCAAGCAAGTAGAGCACATGTCACCCAGTGCATCAGAACTGTGGTTCTAATCCAACACTGCCAAGACAAACAGTCAACCTATTGATCCACTCTGGACAGCAAAGAAAGAAATGGCTGCCTGCTCTTCTCAGGTGCAGACATCCCACCACAGCTTAGAACAAAGCACTGAAAAGAAAATCAGAATCTCTCAAGGTTGTCCAGTCTCAGGCAGACCACAGAGAAGTGCTGTATTCAAATTCAAAGTTAAACGGTAAGGAGCAAAGCCTCAGAGCACAGAAATCCTTGCAGCCCTGGGGAAATAGATGCTTCCCTTCCATTGACACTCCTCTGGAGGAAGGAGGTCTGCCAAATGTGCAAGGAGGGAAGACTCATTCTCATTTGGTCCCTAGTAACCTATGGGTCCTTACAGTTTGCAGAAGACTCTTGATTGCTTCATACTTTTTCTTTCTTTCATTGGTGGGAACTATTCCCTCTGGAGTCCAACCCACCCAACCAAGACCCTCTCATCACCCCCTCATGAACTAACACCTAAAGAACCAACCGAAGAATATTCTTACCCCAAATCCCTGAAAAGAATTTACAAGGCACACCCCTGAATACCACGCAGACCTCAGGTAACAAGAAATATTTCAGTCCATCTTACAATATTGCAATGCCTCTAAAGAAATTATAGCACTGTCAGACCATGAAATTCTCCTAGATCATCAGATGTCAATCTGGAAATTGCTTCTCTCCATACAACCAACCTCCAGACATTTGGTGCTCGAGTACAAGGTTCACCCAGCACCTGAACACGATCAGCAACAACTGTCTCATCAATTGGCGGTCTACAAAGTAGACCTTAAAAGTCAAAGCATCCAAAATGCAAGCAACCCCCCCCCCCCCCCACCACCACCACAGGAAAGGACTAGAAAACTCTAAACACCATGGGGAAGAAGAAAATGTACCAGGGAACAATGCTAAATTGAAGATAGTGACTCATCAGCTTCAGATTTTACACTTTTGCAATGCACTACTGCAACAGCTGGATGACCTCTACCAGGCACATTCCCCGCCACATAAGAAGCAAATCTCCCAACTGCCTCTTAACCTACAAGAGCCTACTTATGTTCCACCTATGATGCATATGACATGGCAGTTCATAAGCAGCGACAGTGGTCAGTGCAAGGTGAACCACTTAGCTGAGAGCATCAGGCCTCCAGGAGTCACTCAATGACTGACCAGCAGATGCATCATATCTGTGTGCCAACCTTTTTGGTAATACGGTTAAATATTCAATCTCTCCAATCCAGGATCACTGTTCCACCATACAGGAATATTCTCAACTACTGTGCAGGAACTCTTGACTCAGCAGACCCAGTTTGGAAAGCCTTACCATTACCACTATTTTCAACAATACTACCCATGACAACACTAGCAAGTGCATCCCAGTGCATGAGTTCAGCACCAGCATGCTCAAGCAAACAGAGAGAGACAAAGACCACAAGAACGCAAACAAAAACAGCACCTGAGGCACCCTCAGCGAAGTGAAACACAAGCTTTTTTTTAAAATTGAAATTTCTGGCTTATTATAAAAGTAATAAAGCAAAAAAGAAAAACAATAAAGCAAGAAACACTACAGTTTCAACTCAAGCCTGATAGCCCACATCAAGCATGATAGCCCACATCAAGAGAAAAGGAGTTTACAAACGTCTAGTTAGACAGCTATGCTTACAATTTATTCATAGTACTAAAATAACTGTACCGACCAACAGAAATAAGATAAACTTCAAAGAAAGGAGATACATTTAACCAAGCCCCCTCTTCATAACCTCACTCAGCCACATACACATAGTAGCACATCACATCACTACAACGTATCTGTATATAGTTAACCTGTTAAATGTATATTCACCCCATATACTCCTCCAAGTTTTATCCCCGTTCTATGTCAGTCTGTTGCTTTATTTGTTGCATGCAAACCGTTTTAAATTAATGATAAGGCGATATAAAAAAAACCTGTTAAATAAACAAACAGGAACCTTATCCCTTAGGAAATTCTCCAACTGCAGAGACTCAAAACAAATAAACTGATTTCCCTGAAATACTACTAGGCACTTACAGGGAAAACGAAGGAAGAAAGTTGCCCCAATAGCTAACACCGTAAGTTTCAAGAGTAAAAAGAATTCCCTTCACATCTGAGTGGAGAGGGAAACATCCAAAAAGACCATTGCCTTCTGACCACAGACGGAAACCTGCTTATTCTTAAAATAAAACTTCAGTGTGGTAATTTTATTCACCTCATTCACAAAGGTGGCCACAAGGGGGTGGCCCTGTCTGTGCTAACTTCTACAGAAGATTCAAGAAAATCAGATAACGCTAAGGAATTTTCAACCACGGGTATCTGAGCCTCCCTTGTAGGTCCCTGTTCCACTCGCTCGGAGGGGACATAGTGATAATCACATATAGTCACCTGCTCTGCCTCAGGCAAACTGAATACTACTTTGAAATATTTACAAAGCAAAATCAAAGGAGACAAATAATGTGTCTTGGGATAATTAAGAAAATGAAGATTCCTATTTCGAGAAACCATTTTTCAGGGACTCTACTTGCTTATGCATATACATGCTATCTTTAACAGCAGAGGCAAGAAACCATTGCAGGCCAGAAACCTGTCAAGAGAGTTTATCTAGACCAAGCTGCATGGCCTGCAACTGAGTCTCATGCTCCTGAAGGGAAACAATTTTTTGCTGAGGAAAACTAACTCCCTCTTAAAGTACGTTTAAGAGGGAGTTAATCTGAGCCACCATGCACCAAATGTCCTGAAATGTAACATTAGAAGGGGACTTAGGAGAGAACAGCAAAGTCAGGAAGTTTAATCACGTTGATTTATGTGTTCCCAATCTATTCATCAAGAGGGAGAAATTCAAGATGAACTCACTAGCCACAGTCTTGCCCCTCCTAGAAAATGGTGATTGGCTAGCTTCTCTAGAGCTGAAGGATGTTTACACCCACATTTTAATTCATCACAACCACTGGCATTCCCCAATTCTAGTCCTCGAAAGGCATTTCCAATACTGAGTCCTTCCATTTGGACTGTCCTCGGTGTCCACCAAATATCTTGCAGTAGTTTCTGTGCTCCTCTGCAAGACTGGACGCTTTGTATACCCATTTCTAGATGACTGGTGAATCTCAGGACTTTTGCAACATTGCTTTCTTAATGCTCTGAAGTCAACCAACCACGTTTATTTCACTGACTGGCCGACTAATCAGGGACATAACCCCTTCACGTTTTCCCACCCACAAGGCACCTTTCATTAATATTTTGTTGCACAACCCTTGGAAATGATGTCGGCCTCCAAACATTTCTTGTAGCCATCTTTAAGTTTCGTACATCTGCCTGCTGGTAATTTCTTCCACTCTTCAACTGCGATTTGTTCCAGCTCATGAATGTTTCTGGGATTCCTTTTACCAATGGCAGATTCCAGCTCTTTCCAAAGGTTCTCGATTGGATTGAGATCAGAACTCGTTCCTGACCAGTATAAAACAGTCCATGTTTTCCTTTTTAACCATTCTTTTGTACTTTTGATTGTATGTTTTGGATCATTGTCACGCTGGAGGACCCATGACCTTTGACCAGACCTAGCTTTCTGACGCTAGGTAGCGCATTTCCAAAATACCTTGATAGTCCTCTGACTTCATGATTCCTTTAATACATTCCAGGCCTCCAGTTCCTGAGGCAGAAAAACAGCCCCACAACGTTATGGAACATCCACCATATTTTAGGTTTCATCTGTCCACAGAACATTTTCCCATAGGAATTGCAGTTTCTCAAGGTGGGTTTGGGCAAAGATCAGGCGTGCCTTTTGTGTCTGTCTTTGAGCATTAGGGTCCTCCTTGGCTTTCACCCATGAAGTCCTTCTTTGTTTAGTGTATGGTGTATGGTGCAGATTGAAACCAGCCACGTACAGCATCCAAAAGGTTTAAGGCTGACCTGGAGCAATCTGGTCAGCCTTAAACTTTTTGGATGTTGTACGTGGTGTTTTTCCAACAGTTCACACTAACATTTGAAGACTTCTTTAATTAATTTTCCTCTTCCCACCATGTTCTAATAGGTTCTTGACAGTTCCATGAGCAGAAAACTTCTTTTTAACATTGCGAACTGTAGACACAGGAATCCCAAGGTTTTTGGAGATAGTCTTTTGTCTCTTTGAAGTTTGATGTTTGGTGATAATGACTTTTCTGATAGTCTCGGGCAACTCTCTTGTCTTCACCATTGTGAAAATGGAACAGGGCGCATAAATGGACATTTTAAACATTAAAGCCATCATTCATTGGCTCATTCAAGTCATTTGAGTATTGACAATTGATCACAGGTGCATCTAATTTTACTGCAGTGGAACTGTGGTTCTTTTGTTCAAACTGATTTGAATTGTTTATAAGTGTGCCAGTAATCATGTCCTCCAAAATCTTGACTACTCAGAGTGAACAAATGTTATATCTATCAACAATGGATTTTGTATTAAATTATGCTCTCTGGAGTGGAAGGCTGTCCTAGTAAGAGTGGCTAAAATTGATTAAGAACTAATTAAATTGGGAATGTAAAAAATTGTTGGATTTTGCATATATTTGCATGAGGAGTTTTTTCGGATCATTGATGCAATTGATCAATGGATCAAGGGCTGAGATAATCTGAGATCCTTTTCTCCTTTTTATTTTTTAAAAGTGATCCATTTTCTGTCATTATTTAGGGTTAAGTGAAACATTCTTTTGTGTCGATAGAATAATCATGTCCTGGCAATGTTCCAGTTTTTATACAATTTCTTACTATTTGCTTTTTTAATTTGTCTTATTTTATTTGATTATTTTGTGTGTCAAATATTTGTGCATATATAGTCCAAAGCCATTTCACTGGCCACTTTTTTTTAGGAGATATTGGACATTAAGGGGTTGAACTGCAAGGGTGTCAATAATGTAGACCACAACTGTACTTGTGACCTTGATTGGACACTGCTGTATATAGTACACTGGACTTGATGGTCCCTTGGTCTGACCTAGTATGGCATATCTTATGTTCTTATGCTTATCTGCTTATCAGGCAAGCAATGTTGGAACAGGGCCATTTCTGTGGTTAAACAATGGTTTCAGTGGCTACATAGCAGGTACTGAAAACATTTAGGCCGACTTTCCAAGGGAGTAGGAACAGAGTCACAAATTCTTCCTGCAAATTGTAAAGCACTGGGGAAGGTCTTATATGAAGGGCTGGTCTAACTAGGCAGCCACCTAGGGTGGCAACTTCTGGAGGGCAGCAAAAGCTGGGCATGCTAAGCTAAATAGATTTGCACAGCCAGAGGGAGTGTAAAGCTTGAGGTTCTCCTCAACCAACTGTAGGGCCGGCCCTGCTCATATGACTGACAATGCATTAGAAACAGATTGGGCAATATTGAGCCCATAGTGGAAACCATGATTAAAAGCTGTCTGCCAAGGTTAAAGAATAATCCAGGTATTTGGAGGCAGAATCTGGATAGTGGCTACTGCTGAATATCCAGATTTTGCAATCGGTGATGGTGGCTATCTAGATAGCAGCAAATTTCAGATGCTAGCCAGATAGCCAAGCTGCATAGCTGTGCTGAAAATGACAGCTATCTGGTTACGTGCCAACTCTGTCCAGGGATCCCCCTAGCACTTTCAGGAGAGTGCCAAAGCCATCGGAGGAAATATTCTGCAGCACTTTCTTGATAGTCCCACTGAATATCATGCTCACAAGGACTTATCCAGTTAGTAGGACATGCTAACTGCATAAGTCCTTTTGAATATCAGACCCAGAGTTTCAAGTCCCAAATATCACTTGGATATATGCAGTGTAGTATGCATAAAGTTTCCATTACTGATTGTATATTTTTATCTTTTCAGGTGCTTCCACTAGAAAATAGGATGAAAGAAAAAAAAAGATTTCCATTAGCACTGGATATTGGCATGGCAGTTGTCACATTCTTGTATATCTCACTTGCCACTCTAGGGTATCTGCGTTTTGGAGATGAAATCAAAGGGAGCATTACTTTGAATTTGCCACAGGATGTATGGTAGGTTAGATGACATAAATAGATATAAAAGTATAAATATAAAATACTTATTTTATATTTTATTATTGTAATATAAAATAAATATAAAAGTAAAATAATATTTACAACATACAATGCTTTCTTTAAATTTTATATTTGTATAAAAAAATTAATGAGAGCAATATTTGAAGTGTGTATAGTTGGAAGTGCATGGGTATTTTTAAATTAATTTTCTAAAGGGAACTCTGTGGGTATTTTCCCTATGAAAATTTGCTGGTATAAAGTAAAAATGCTAAAAGCACCCACTCATTGTGTGTAAGGGGGGCAGTAAAATGGTTTGTGTACTTTTGAAAATGTCAGTGAAGTTGTTTTACTCCCTTGAATTAAACCCACCCAAAAGAATGCCTTTTTAAATGCATCTTAAAGTACTCTTGTTGTGAACCCTGGATATACTTTATGCTGCTCTGTGGAAGGCAATTTTTAACCTTCCACAGAGCAACTTAAAGTCCAGTCCAGATGAATGGGTTTATGCCATCCTGCCAGAAGATGGAGACAGAACACAATGGAACCAATATTCTGAATTCTTAGCCAGTTGGCCAACAGGAGGCTGACCAGTTGAGGGTGCTGACTGTGATATTCAGCGGCACTATCCGATAGTGCCGCTGAATATCTGCACAGCACCCCAGAACTATCCTGTTAGTGCAAGAGCAGTCTGTGGGCGGAGCATGAGTGGTGTTGGCACTGTCTGAGTAAGGGTCTATTTTATCTGATTAGCAAGATTTTTAGTTGGCACTTATCTGAGCAACTTAGGCCGCATGAAAAATTGTCCTAAGTTGCATTCTGGGTAAATGCCGACAAAGTGTTGGCACTTATCCAGATAGTCCCACTCAGCATGGATATTCAGCGGCAACCTTTGTCCGGACACTACTGTTGAATATCCTGCCGATATTTAAATGCTAAAGCTAACCAATGTGGTGTTTGAAAACTGGCCTTTTGGGAAATTGGGGTCCAACTTTTCCAGTAATGATATCACTGCTTTAAGGAATGGTACAACTCTAAAATGGTTTAAAATCAGCAATGGTGTATGACAAGGCTGTCTTCGACACTGTATCTTATGGCATCCTTTTGAAACGACTAACAAGCATTGGACTCCACAACACCACATTCAAGTGGTTTCAGTCTTACCTCAGCGACAGACAACAAAAGGTCAAAGTAGGAACACACACTTCCGCCCCTTTCTACATAGCACTGAGAGTCCCGCAAGGGTCCTCTCTATCCACCCTTCTCTTTTAATATTTATTTTTATTTGTTTATTTAACAGGTTTTTTAATACCACCTTATCATTAATTCAAAGCGGTTTACATGAAACAAATACAGCAACAGGCTTTGACATAGACTAGGGGGTATATTGAGTGGAGGAGTAGCCTAGTGGTTAGAGCACTGGCTTGGCAACCAAACAACCAGGGTTCGATTCCCGCTAGCACTCCTTGTGGCCTTGGGCAAGTCACTTAACCCTCCATTGCCTCGGAAGAAAGGCCTGGCAATCTACTTCTGATGACACTGCCAAGAAAACCCAGGAGCTTCTGGGTCGCCAGGAGTCAGGACTGTCTCAAAGGCAATTAAGAAGGGGGTAAAACTTGGAGGATTATATGGGGTAAACGTACATTTAGCAATTGTTAACTATATACTATACAGATACATTGTAGTGATGTGATGTATGAATATCACTATTACTCTTATTATGCAAGAATGATTGAATTTAGTCTTTAACTTCCCATCTGACTGGTAAATATATTTTATATAATATTTTTCAGTTTCAGTTTCTTTTTTATTTTTTAACGGGCCTCAGACTTATAGGGAGCTATGGTGTTGGCTTTTTCAACCGAATGCTCCAGATTGCATCAATGACCCTTCATATTGAATAAAACTTTATAACTTTCTTTAACTTTCACATAAACAACGTGATCATGAAAACTGAAAAAAGTCAGGCTTATCTCAATTTGGAAAATCCCAACGCCAGACTCAGCACTGCTGCGTTTCACAGGTATTATGTTTCGTCAGGGGCTCACAAGCCGACTTCAAATGTTACCCAAAGGTTCTGGGGAAAGAGACAAAACATTCTTCAATCCATATCTTCAAAAGGTTAATGCAAATTAAAAAGAGAAGTACATATCAGTTAGAAATGTCCTGGTGCTTCATACCAAATCAATTCTTCAAAGACTTTTCACCCTTGATGTCAAAAAACGCCGCGCATGCGGCTTAAAATATATAGGGCTCCAACGAAATCAATCAATAAAACACAAATTGCCTGAGTTCGAGCAGCCTATTATATACAGAGATTCCAGTCTATTTGGGTATTAAGGCCTCCCGGGCTCACCGTCTGCAGGGTGTAAATCCAGCATTGTTCTCTAAAAACTAAAGTTTGGTCCAAAGATTTCCCCCCGCTGCCCTTGTACACCCGATCTATACAAAAACAGCAGAGATCTTCAAAAGCATGACAATAGGTGAGACAATGTTCTACTAACGGGGCTGTTAAAGTTCGGCATTTTAATCTGCTCCGATGTTCCGCCAATCGTACTTTGAAAGAGCGCTTAGTTTTTCCGAAATAAAGTAGACAGCATGGACATTGAATGGCGTATATTACTTGTGTAGTGGCACAATTGGTTGAATGTCGTAAAGAGTAACTCTTTTCATGGTAATCAAAAGAAGAGATCTCTATATTAACCCCACATAATGAGCATTCTCCACAAGGGGAATGACCTGTCGGGGAAATTGAAGTTAGTTCAATAGGAGAACTCAAAACTGTAGGGCATAAAATTTCTTTTAGATTACGATGGCGTGTCCACACACATCGGATGTGTTTTTCTTTTAATGCGGGGACACTATGAATTACATTCATGTGCCGCTGAACAATCTTAGAGATGGCCTTGCTATATGGTGAATATTGAGTCACCAAATTAATAGATGTATCAGATTTAGTGGAAGATCTCGGGGCTAGTAGTTGTTCCCGATGATTGTACAGAGCCCGTTTATATGCTGTTTCAACTACAGCCTTTGGATATCCCCGTTCATAAAATTTAGCCTTCAAAGTACGCGTTTGGAGTTTGAATTCTTGAACATCAGTACAATTCCTCCGATAACGGAGGAATTGAGAAAACTTTGGCTTGTCACTTTCGACGTGAATGCATTATACACGAACATACCCCAGGAGACAGCACATAAAGAAGTAATGTCAGCTTTACATAATCGGCAGGATCTGTCGTCTTCACATTTGACCTTTTTGGATACGGTCACCAAATTAGTACTGTTTCACAACTATTTTCAGTTTGAAAATAAGATCTATCATCAAAAAATGGGGGTGGCAATGGGAGCCACATGTGCTTCTTCTGTAGCCAATATTTTTATGGCTGCTTTTGAGACAGCATGGTTAAAACAATCAGCTCTATATCATCATGTCAGGCTTTGGTGCCGGTACATAGATAATATTTTTGTCCTTTGGGCAGGTTCCTTACCATTGCTGAAAATTTTTGTTGATTGGCTTAATAATTGTGAAACGTTCATCCAGTTTACCAGCAATTTTAGCCAAGAACGAATTGCCTTCTTGGATGTGGAAATTAAGAAAGGAACTACTTGATGGATTACTAGTGTTTTTCGTAAACCCACTGACCGTAATGCTTTGCTCCATTATGACAGCCTACATCCTTGCCGGTTAAAGGATAGTCTCCCGTTTTCTCAATCCCTCCGTTATCGGAGGAATTGTACTGATGTTCAAGAATTCAAACTCCAAGCGCGTACTTTGAAGGCTAAATTTTATGAACTGGGATATCCATAGGCTGTAGTTGAAACAGCATATAAACGGGCTCTGTACAATCATCGGGAACAACTACTAGCTCCGAGATCTTCCACTAAATCTGATACATCTATTAATTTGGTGACTCAATATTCACCATATAGCAAGGCCTTGTGGAGAATGCTCATTATGCGGGATTAATATAGAGATCTCTTCTTTTGATTACCATGAAAAGAGTTACTCTTTATGACATTCAACCAATTGTGCCACTACACAAGTAATATACGCCATTCAATGTCCATGCCGTCTACTTTATATCGGAAAAACTAAGCGCTCTTTCAAAGTACGATTGGCGGAACATCGGAGCAGATTAAAATGCCGAACTTTAACAGCCCCGTTAGTAGAACATTGTCTCACCTATTGTCATGCTTTTGAAGATCTCCGCTGTTTTTGTATAGATCGGGTGTACAAGGGCAGCGGGGGGAAATCTTTGGACCAAACTTTAGTTTTTAGAGATGTCAGACGGCTGCCTAGGGTGAGAACTTACACAATCTTGACGATGCATATATTCATATGATTCTTGCAAGGTATTGTGGGTATTGTAGTTCATTCACTCCCAAACACAACTGATGACAATAATTTGAGTTGTGAAACCAAGTGGTAAGATCAATAAAATACTTCTTTTATTGATGGGGTTTAATTCACCCAGCACATGTATGCTTGATAGCACTATAAATGAGGTTACTTGCTTGCAGTGTTTAAAAATGGATAACAAAAAGTCACAAAGTAAACCAGAAACAACCTTCAGCTTGTCAGGCAATTAGCTAATGTTTTCTTAGCAAATAATTACCAAATACAAAGGCACAAAGAAAAGAATAAACTTTGCTGGTTAGGTTAACTTCTGCTTATTTTCCACGCAGATCTCAGCAGTGATTCTCCCTTGCTCACACACACAATCAGGTGCAGCCCTAATTACTATCCATAGACCAGCTGAAAGCCTTTAGCTGGCTGGCTGCTACTGTGTGAGCCCAAATCCTGCTTTAAGAGCTGTTTGCAGTGGAAATAAAGAACAAAGTTAGGTTTCTTTGTGATGGCTGATGTGTTTGCTCATAGAAAACTAGCAATAGCATTTAGATAAAGAACAGTCCATGTAAATAGTTTCATCTGCTGTATTTCCCCCTGCATCAACAATCATAGGGTCAATATCATACATTGGCACAGATGAGTCTTTCATTAAGGCACTATCATGAGAATGCTTATTCCCTTGCTGCCATTCTCTATTATAGATAGGGTCTGGATCAGTGTTCATACCTGAGCCTCTCCTGCTATCATTATTCCTCTCTGTATAGCCTGGCCAATATGTAATCCAATTCTGATGTCCAGCCTTCCAATCTTGATCCCTGGACACTGGATCTTCTCTCACATACCTTCTGGCCTTGGTCTGAAAGTCCCTTCCACATGCAGTCTTCTCTCTTCCAGGTAGCCACTGGTGATTCCTATCTCTGCCACTCCATTCCTTTGGCTGAATCCAGTCCAATGGACTCTGCTGGCCTTTGGAATACCTCCCAGTATGAGTACTGCCTTGGAATCTCCCAGACCTTCCAATGGCCTTTCTTCTCTTCCTTCCAGAGAGTTTCCTTCTCTCTCTATCTGCTTGGCTTGGCTTCTGTTTCTCCAGGTGATACTGGTGCTTGTAGCCGTTGCTGAAGCTCTCCCCTCTGTATCTCTTCCTGAAGCTGTTCTTGAAACTGTTGCTGAAACTGTTTCCTGAAGAATAATCTCTATTCTTATTCTTTCCTAATGTGTGCTGCTCCCTAACACAGCGCAGCTGTGTTGAATCAAGCCCTGCCCTTTGAGATGAGTGCTTAGGGATTACCTCATAGCTCTCTTGATTGCACACACATTCTCTCACTTCAGCCCCTCTCATGGCTGCTGGAAAGCTGGTGCATTCTGGGACTGGTAGTCTTTTATGTGAAAACTCTGTTTTCTCAATTCTACCAGAACTGACAGGTTGCTTGTTCAGAGTCACATCATCTTTTCTATAGCTCCTACCTGAGCTATGATAAGCTTCCTTATCACAGAGAACAACGCTGGATTTACACCCTGCAGACGGTGAGCCCGGGAGGCCTTAATACCCAAATAGATTGGAATCTCTGTATATAACAGGCTGCTCAAACTCAGGCAATTCGTGTTTTATTGATTGATTTCGTTGGAGCCCTATATATTTTAAGCCGCATGCGCGCCGTTTTTTGACATCAAGGGTGAACAGTCTTTGAAGAATTGATTTGGTATGAAGCACCGGGACATTTCTAACTGATGTGTACTTCTCTTTTTAATTTGCATTAACCTTTTGAAGATATGGATTGAAGAATGTTTTGTCTCTTTCCCCAGAACCTTTGGGTAACATTTGAAGTCGGCTTGTGAGCCCCTGACGAAACATAATACCTGTAAAACGCAGCAATGCTGAGTCTGGCGTTGGGATTTTCCAAATTGAGATAAGCCTGACTTTTTTCAGTTTTCATGATCACGTTTATGTGAAAGTTAAAGAAAGTTATAAAGTTTTATTCAGTATGAAGGGTCATTGATGCAATCTGGAGCATTCGGTTGAAAAAGCCAACACCATAGCTCCCTATAAGTCTGAGACCCGTTAAAAAATATAAAAGAAACTGAAAATGAAACTGAAAAATATTATATAAAATATATTTACCAGTCAGATGGGAAGTTAAAGACTAAATTCAATCATTCTTGCATAATAATAGTAATAGTGATATTCATAGCTCAACTGTAATTCTACTCTGAAAAATAAGGACCAGTTCTGATTGTGATGTGATGTATTACTACTGCATTCAACAGTTATCTGCTATGTATAGATGTCTCATTGCGATATGGCACATGTTCAGCTAGGTGGAACCATAGTATTCCAGGAAGAGATGAGTTTTTATGGCTTTCCTGAAATCCAGAAGGTCTTTGATTGCACGTATTGGAGCAGGCAGTTCATTCCATAGCTGGGGAGCATACAGAGAGAAGTCTCCACCGCAAGTTGATTGCTTTGCTGTTTTGAAGCTGCTTGGAGTTTCAAAGATATTGATGTCAGCACTTCTTCTCGTTCTATTTGGGTGCGCTTTCGTGATCAGTGGTTGAAGAGTCGCTGGAGATAGGTTGTGTAGTATTTTGAAGATTATTATTATGTTTTTGTATTTAGTACATACCGTGACAGGGAGCCAGTGTAGTTGGTGGGGTGTAGGGGTTATATGAGCGTATTTTGCAGTTCCAGTGATAATTCTTGCCGCAGTGTTTTGCACCAATTGCATAGGGAGTATTGTTTTCTTAGGTAGGCCATGATAGATCACATTGCAATAATCAATTTTGGGAGTTCCTTTGCGTCCCTCTAGTCCAGTCCCGGAACCATAGAGTTTAGAACCTCCACCAGCAGCTTTGGAGACTGAAAGACATCATCGCTTTGCTGGCACCAGTATAAATAGGCAGGATCCACCCCCACACACCAGTACTTTCAGTCTCCAAGCAGCTGCGGAGGTTCTGAGCCGAGGACTGGACTCAGAGTGTAGAGGCAGAGCTGTAAATAAGCAGGGGTTGATCCCTTTTAATTTGAATTCCTTTAGGTTAGGTTAAGGGGGAAGTTAATTTGTGGTGTGGACTGCAGATTTC
Source organism: Ichthyophis bannanicus (assembly GCA_033557465.1). Classification (NCBI taxonomy): domain Eukaryota; kingdom Metazoa; phylum Chordata; class Amphibia; order Gymnophiona; family Ichthyophiidae; genus Ichthyophis; species Ichthyophis bannanicus. The sequence goes on along the minus strand of CM066035.1, from coordinate 137,730,897 downwards.
CTCAGACTTCATTTTTTGTTTTGCAGGTAGACAGCTGTGCTGAGAAGTTCTCTGCTGCTGGCTCTGCTCCATCCTTTTTTCTCTTCTCTCTCTCTTTCTCCCTCTTCTCCCCCCCCCCCCCCCGTCTGTTTCTTCCCCACTGAGTCTAACGAGCATTGGGGAGAGTGATTTTGCAGAGCCTCCCTGCTCCCGAACCCGCAATTAGGGGTGAGGAGCAGGTGGTAGGCTGGGGCCCGGACCAACAAGCAGAGGAGCCTCAGGCAATTTTCTTGCCGGCGTCGGAGCGGAAGCCGCGATCAGGGCTGAACTCCGACAAGACGGTCGCCTTCCTCCTCACCGGCAGCACAACGATCGGTGAGTAGAGGCTGTATTTGCAGGCGCTGCCCTTAGCCCTAGCAAGGGGAAAGGCCCAGGAGGCGGGCGAAAGCGTTTGGTTTTTGGCGGCCGCGTGTAGCCGCGCGGGAAAAACGGTGGCGGCCATTTTAAAGCGCTGTTCAGTTTCCCGGGGCCTTCTTTGCTGCTTAGTTGGGGCTAAAAACCTCGTTTTGCAGGGAAATTGCCTTAGGCCAGCCTGCTGACCCTACTTCTACGTGAGAGAAGTAAAAGAAAAAAAGGTAAAACCAAGCGCGGTGCAGAGGCCTCACAGTCAGTGACTAAGTAACTTCCTACCATTGTTTTAGGGGGTACTGGGTGCCGAATTGAGACTGGTCCCTGAGTATGCCTGCCAAACCTAGGTGTCTGGTGTGTGGAACACGTCGAGGCACGGTGCAGGACTCTGGGGTATGTAAGCCGTGCACTCTGGAGGCGGTAGCAATGGACAACACCTCAGAGCAGGCCTCGGGAGGGCTCGGGACAGGGACTCCGTTAGGGGAGGATACTCTGCCCCCCTCCATGGGTCCGGCGGAGCCCTTAGTGGATCTTCACTCGGGGGAGGGAACCTCTATGGCTCTGGGGAGCTCCCCGGGGGGGCCCGCTACTCTAATTCCGCCTAATTTCTTTTCGCTGATGCAGCAGGCGTTCGCATTGCTGCAACCAACGGTGTCTGTTCCCACTCACAGGTCGCAGGGGCTGAAGCGGCCGGTGGTTTTGGATAGTACAACGGAGAGTGCTCCCGTGCCTAAGAGAGCTAAGGGCAACCGGGAGGAGAGTCCCGCGCCTCGTCTAGAGGAGGACCTGGGCAAAGTAGATGCCCTGTTAGGCCATTTTTCAGAAGACGAATTGGAAGAAGGAGAATTGCCTGCTTCGGAAGAGCAGAGCAGGGTAGTCCGCGTTTTTCGTCGCGAGGAGCTACCGGCCTTGATTGCGGAAACCCTCAAAACACTTAACATGCCCTCAGGAGAGGCGGCGGCGGAGGAGATCTTGGAGGATCCTCTCTTACAAGCGGTCCGCACGTCTCGAAGGGTTTTTCCTGTGCATAGGGTTTTTCGGAGTATGATCCAGGAGGAATGGGACTCGCCGGAGTCGGCCCTCAAGGGTTCCAGGGCCTTGGCCCGCCTTTATCCGCTCGCTGACCAGGATAGGGAGCTGTTTCGCTCTCCGAAGGTAGATGCGGCGGTCACTAGGAAAACAACTATTCCGGTGGAGGGGGCGGCTGCGTTGAAAGATGTGCAGGATAGGAAGTTGGATACCCTGTTGAAGCAGGTGTTTGATGTTAGCGCCCTCTCGATGCAGGCCTCTATAGCAGGGGCATGGGTGGCGAGAGCCTGTTTGCGGTGGTCCCAAAGGATGCAGGGAGATCTCGTAGAGGAGCAGTTGGAGGAGGTTGCGCGGATGGAGTCCGGTACAGCTTATTTAGCAGACATTCATTATGATCTCATTCGTGGCTTGGCTAAAAGTATGGCCTCGGTAGTGGCGGCCCGTCGTTATCTCTGGTTGAGAAATTGGTCGGCGGACGGGTCATCAAAGACTCGCCTTAGTAAGCTGCCGTTTAGGGGTAAGCTGTTATTTGGCGAGGATTTGGAGAAGTTGGTTAAGGATCTCGGGGAGTCTAAGGGTGGTAGGCTGCCCGAGGATAAGCCCAAGCCAGGTCGGTCTGCGCCCGGGTCCCGAGGAAACCCCAGGGAGTTTCGGAGATTTCGTTCCTCTCGGTTTGGCCAATCGCAGCGGGCGCGGTTTCCAGCGAGGGGGCAGGGCTTCAGGGGTTTCCGGGGAGCAGGGCGTGGGTTTGCTCCGTTCCACTCCTCGACCGTTAAAAAGTCTCAATGAAATAACGCGGGCTCAGGCGGGGGTTATTCCCATGGGAGGGCGTTTGCGGGATTTTTACCCCGCCTGGGTCCAAATTACGTCGGACCAATGGGTTCTGGAAGTTATTCACGAGGGTTATGCTCTAGAACTTCATCGTCCCGTGTTAGATTCCTTTGTCCGTTCCCCTTGCAAAGCGCCTTTGAAGTTGCAGGCGGTCGCAGATACACTCCAGCGGCTACTGCAGCTCCGGGCAGTGGTGCCCGTCCCTCCGGATCAGTGCGGTTCCGGTCGATACTCCATTTATTTCGTGGTGCCAAAGAAAGAAGGCACGTTTCGTCCGATTCTGGATTTAAAAAGGGTGAATCGTTGTCTTCGGGTCACCCATTTCCGTATGGAGACGCTTCGGTCGGTGATTGCAGCGGTCCGAGCGGGAGAATTTCTGACATCCTTAGATCTTACGGAGGCGTATCTACATATCCCGGTGCGTGCGGAGCATCAACAGTTTCTCCGCTTTGCAGTGCCGATGGGGCATTTTCAGTTTCAGGCGTTGCCCTTCGGTTTGGCTACGGCCCCTCGGACGTTCACCAAGGTCATGGTGGTAGTAGCGGCGGCGCTCCGCAAGGAGGGAGTGCTTGTGCATCCGTATTTGGACGATTGGCTAATCCGGGCAAAGTCCAGGGAAGAGAGTGTCACGGCCACCGCCCGGGTAGTGCAAATGTTGGAGAGCCTGGGTTGGGTGGTCAACTTTGCAAAGAGCAGCTTGGTTCCCTCGCAGTCCCTGGAGTATTTGGGGGCACGGTTCGAGACGCAGAAGGCGGCGGTATTTCTCCCGGTCCAGCGGGCACAGGGTCTGCGGCGTCTGGTGACTCAGTTTTTGTTCAAACCGGCTCCGACAGCGTGCCAGTATCTGCAATTGCTCGGAACCATGGCGGCAGCAATCGAAGTGGTGCCATGGTCAAGGGCGCACATGAGGCCGTTGCAGAGCGCGCTACTGTGGCGGTGGTCTCATCAGCGGGATGCGCTGTCTCAGCGCCTTGTTTGTCCTCCGGAAGTGCGTCGCGAACTTTGCTGGTGGTTGAGGCCGGCGAGTTTGGAGGCGAGCATGCCTCTCGAGCCTCCCTCATGGAGACTCCTGACAACGGATGCGAGTCTCTTGGGCTGGGGAGCGCATTGCGACGGACAGTTTGCACAGGAGTCTTGGTCGCCCGAGGAGAAAGGCTGGTCCATCAACAGACTGGAGATGAGAGCGGTGTTTTTGGCGCTTCAAAAGTTTTGGGAGAGCTTCTCTCAACAGGCGGTGCGGATCCTGTCCGACAATGCCATGACAGTAGCCTACATCAATCGGCAAGGCGGCACAGGCAGCCTGACGTTGGAAGCAGAGACGGCTCCGTTATTATGGTGGGCCGAACGGAATCTACAGGCGCTTTCGGCGCAGCATGTGGCCGGGGTGGACAATGTCAAAGCGGACTTCCTCAGTCGCCGCAGGGTAGATCCAGGGGAGTGGGTACTTCACCCGGAGGTATTTGCCTTGTTAGCGCGGCGTTGGGGGACTCCGCAAATGGATCTCATGGCGAGCTTCGAGTCCGCTCAAGTGGCGAGGTTCTTCAGCAGAAGGCGAGAACGGATGTCGGAAGGGCGTGATGCGTTGGCACAGAGATGGCCAGAAGGAGGCCTCCTCTATGTGTTTCCGCCGTGGGGCTTCATTGGTCGAGTGCTGCAGCGTATAGAGCGCCATTTTTATTTTTTTTTTTTTACAGTCTCTTATATACCGCACTATTCAGCATCAGCGCGGTTCACATGGAACAAAATGCTCAGTACATTTAACACGTATGAGTTTACAGGTAACAGGGTATAAATAACTTGGATAACCGGGGTCTAATGCTCCTGATAGCGCCCGACTGGCCCCGGCGACCTTGGTATGCGGACCTGGTGCGGTTGCTGCCGGACAGGCCGTGGAGGCTGCCGCAGCGGAAGGATCTCTTACGGCAGGGTCCTCTTCGCATGCCCCAGGTGAGTCGATTCTCGCTTACGGCTTGGCTCTTGAGAGGGCTCGAATGACGGCTAAGGGTTATTCGGCGCCGGTCATTGCAACCTTGCTTAAAGCGCGTAGGCGGTCCACTTCGCTGGCGTACATCCGGGTTTGGCGTATTTTTGAGGCTTGGTGTACGGAGCGTAATCTGCGGCCCTTGGGGGCCTCGGTTTCTCAGATCCTTTCCTTTCTGCAGGATGGTGTGGATAAGGGGCTGGCGGCTAGTTCCTTGCGCGTTCAGTTGGCGGCTATCTCCTGTTTCCGAGGTAAAATTAAGGGTCAGATGTTGAGAGCGCACGGTGACATTCGTAGGTTTTTGCGGGCTGTATTACTTAGGCGTCCTCTGCGACGGAGTGTAGTGCCACCTTGGGATTTGAATCTCGTGTTGGAAGCATTGCTCAGAGCACCCTTTGAGCCTTTGGCCGTGGCTTCCTTGAAAGATCTGACCTTGAAGACGGTTTTTCTAGTGGCAATTTGTTCGGCGAGGAGGATTTCTGAGTTGCAGGCGTTGTCCTGTAAGGAGCCGTATTTGTCCTTTTTCGATCATAAGGTCATATTGCGTCCCGTTCCTGCGTTCCTGCCTAAGGTAGTGTCGGTTTTTCATGTGAACCAGGTGGCATCGCTGCTGGTGTTCTTGGAGCGTCAGAAGGATGAGTCAGGAGGCAGATTGCACAGGTTGGATGTTCGCCGCGTGCTTAAGTCTTACCTGCGTAGGACGGCGTCCTTCCGCAAGTCCGACAGATTATTTGTGGCCTTCGGGGGTCCAAGGAAGGGGGAAGCGGCGGCGAAAGCGTCTATCTCCCGTTGGTTGAAGGAGGCTAGTGCGTCGGCGTACCTCTTGAAGGGTAAGGTGGTGCCGGCGGGTATTCGTGCGCACTCGACTAGGGCGCAGGCTGCGTCTTGGGCGGAGTTCAGTTTGGTGCCGGTGGAAGACATTTGTAAGGCGGTGACTTGGTCTTCATTGCACTCTTTTGCGAAACATTATCGGCTTGATGTTCAAGCAGCACGGGATAGTCGTTTTGGCTCCGCTGTCCTTCAGGCTGGGCTTGAGGGTCCCTCCCGTTGATATGTACTGCTCTGTTACATCCTCTATGGTTCCGGGAGTGGACTAGAGGGACGCAAAGGAAGAGTAAATTAGACTTACCTGCTAATTGTCGTTCCTTAAGAAACTCTAGTCCAGTCCCGGATCCCACCCTGGGTTTCGGGGATTGTTCAGCCTGAAGTGTGGGAAAATCAGTAACTGCAAGATGGTGGTTGGAGGGGTTCTCGGAGTGGTGGAGTGGAGCCTTCATGGAAGCCCTTCCACAGCACAGGTGGTGTATAGAGTTTTTGCATGTTAAAAACAAAACGAAAAAAAAAAAATTATTACGAATGAGGTACGCCTCAACTTTTTGTTTCAGATTGTTCATAGTTATTTACTTCACTGCTTATTTGTTGCTCTGCTGAGTTTGCTTTGTCAATAGGTACTGGTGTGTGGGGGCGGATCCTGCCTATTTATACTGGTGCCAGCAAAGCGATGATGTCTTTCAGTCTCCAAAGCTGCTGGTGGAGGTTCTAAACTCTATGGTTCCGGGACTGGACTAGAGTTCCTTAAGGAACGACAATTAGCAGGTAAGTCTAATTTACTCTTACTATGGTTTGGCGTACTGTTCTGAAGTCGCTGTCAGTCAGTAGTGGTTTGAGTTTGTGCAGAGTTCTCAACGTGTGGTATGCTGATCTGGTTGTTCTCTTTACATGTGGCTGGAAGCTGAGTTGATGGTCGAAGGTTACTCTGAGGTATTTGACTTCTTGTTTGTTGGTTAGAGTATAGTCCAAGATCTTGATTGAGTCAGGTGGGGAGAATTTAGTGTTTCTGGTAATATGCATCAATTCCAATTTTTAAAAGTTTATGGAAAGATTTTGTCCTTTGAGCCATTTTGACATTGATTCAAGGCATGCTGTGATTTGTGAATAATCCAGATAATTGATGTTAATTTGGTTGAATATCATGATGATATCTGCATATATTCTGTAGTGGATGTTGTATTGCCACCTTATGTTGCAAATTGATTGAATATATATATATATAAATAAAATAATAGTGTAGCAGTGTAGAGAGGGCCGAGCCTTGTGGTATGCCCAGGTATTGTGTGAAAGGTTTAGACTCACTGTTTTTGGTTCTCACGTACTGGATACGGTGGGACAGGTAGGAGAGAAACCAGTCTAGTACTGATATCATTTATTCCTACATCTTGGATCTTTGTAACAGAGTGTTGTGATTAACAGTCAAAAGCAGCAGTGATATCTATGAAGCATAAGACAAGTCCATGTAGTACATTGTCTATGCCTGTAATAAGGGTGTCCATGAGAGATATGATAAGTGTTTCTACACTGTGATTTTGTTTAAATATGTACTGTTGGGGGTCCAGCGGGGTGTATGTGTCTATGTGGTCCTGTAGTTGAAACTGAACTATCTTCTCGTTATCTTGGTTACAAATGTGAGACTTGAGATTGGGCGGAATGAGCTCAGGTCCTATGATTGGTATCAGGTGGGTAGGAGATGGTAGGTTGGCTTCACCAACATTTGTATACTTGCCCTTAAGGAGCAGGAGTAGAAGGAGGAGTTATAAGCATTACATTTTTACACATTGTGTAACTTTGGGTTGGTATATTTAGTGAGAGATCTGGATGGATTATTCAATGTGTGGGATGAGAGGAACTAGTGTATAATCTTGTTTAGTTAAGCAGCACAGAGAAAGATTTACTCACAATCAGTTGGTTTCTGCGGCGTGTGGTGATTTTGTTTTTTTGCACAGATGTATCCTGTTTGTGCTGTTCTCTTAATTCTATAGCTGGGTGGTCTGGTGTTCTCAGGAAGCTGTTTATTGGTACTTCAAGGTGGCAGATCTTCCAATTTCAAGTGCCCCGCTCAAGGGCCACACCTAAGGGCCCTCTGGTGAGGCCCTCAGGTGTGGGCCCACCAGTCATGGCGCTGGCGCTTCTTTTTTTAAAAGTCCGGTGCTGGGCCCTGATTGGCCGAGAGATGGAGAGTGGTAGGGGTTTCAGCCTCCCGCTCTCTTTCCTGCTGCCGATCGGGGCTCCTGGAGGAGAAGTGTTTATATACAGCCAGTCTGTAATATTTTCAAAAAACACAAGATACACTATGCCTTTTATGCAGATGACATTATGGCCTATACTCCAATCCACCTGGACACCCTGGACTATGCAAGTATGTAAAAATGCCTCCAAGAGATGAGCGACTGGCTTTCCAACAACAACCTACACATCAAAATTAAAAAAATCAGAGGCGTTAATGATCTCACGTGATGCCTCCTTCACCCCCCCCCCCCAACCTCAATCAATGTGGCCGACGTTCCTATCTTAGTAAAGGGCGAAGTTTGGTACCCGGGAGTCACCCTCGACTGGCACTTAAACTTACAAGCCCACATCAACAGAACCACAGGAACGCTTTACACAAACTGGCCATTATTCGAAGACTCAAACCCCTCCTCAGCCAAGACCATTCCGCCAGTCTGTCAAGCTGTCATAACACCATTACTGGACTATTGCAACTCTCTTTTCCAAGGACTACCAAAACAAACCACCCGACCTTTGAAATTAGTCCAGAACACTGCCACCCGAGCCATCACTGGATCAACTAAGCAAGATCACATAACGCCCCTCTTGTACCAACTCCATTGGCTACCAATTACCGCATGCGCCAAATATAAAACTGCGCTGACCATCTTCAAAATCATAAACAATATGTCAGCTGGAATCCTAAAGGAACTGATCTACACTAAACCCAATAATAGACCAAGGAGACAGAGCACCATTGACACCATTCCAACACCCAGCTCATTCACAAAAGTCAACAAGTCCACTACGAAGAGGGCACTCTCACTTGCTATCTGGAATTCTCTTCCTTAGAAACTAAGGACCACCACAGACATAAATGACTTTAGGAAACAGCTAAAAACCTTCCTCTTCATTGATCACTTCAGTGAAGACATCTGACACCCCAACCTCCAGACTCCTATTTAAATGCCACACACTGTTCATATATATGTTCCGTTGTAAATAAGTTATGCTTCTGAGCATCCCCTGCAAGCCACCCCTTCCCAAGTTTCAAATTAGGTTCTCTGTAATGATTTGAGTTATAATGTAAACCACTTTGATGTTATGATAAGGCGGTGTAAAAATGTGTTAAATAAATAAATATTTCCCCATACATGTTCAATTTATATGCAGAACAAATTATCAGAGAAGCAGAACTGTATGAAGACAACTGAGGTGTGAAGATTGGTGGAAGACTCATCAACAACCTTCGCTATGCTGACAATACCACACTACTGGCTGAAAGTGAAGATGATCTGAAACATCTGCTTATTGAGATCAAGGAATATAGGGAGGCATAGTCAATGGAGAAGGCCAGAACTGTTAAAATGGCTGGCCGTTGCAGCTTTAAATTATGCTCAGATATTCAATTCTAGGCCATATCCAGCCACCTGCATTGAATATTCGGGTTGCCTCATCAGCAGCGATATTCAGCTGTTGGCCGGTTAGCTAAACTGGCTAAAGTTAGGACAGCCTTTTTCCTGCCTAACTTTAGCCACTTTAGGTAAGCCACTTAGCGACTGAATATCGCCACTGACTTACTAACCTACGTTGCCGCACCCGCTTTGCCCCTCGGAACACCCTGGCGCTAATCGGTTAGCGTCAAGGCATTTAACCCAGGTAGGAAGGGATATTCAGCATCGCTAGCTGCTTTAGTGCTGCTGAATATCCCACTCAAAGTGGTTTAGCCGCTTAGCATATCTGGTAACAGGTTAAACTGCTTTGAATATGCCTCCCGTTTGTTAGAATGGGCCTGCATCTTAACATAAAGAAGAAAAAGATCCTGACAATTGGCAAAATTAATAATTTCATCCTTGATGGAGAAGAAATAGAAATAGTAGACAACTTTAAACTGCTTGGATTACGGTAATAATCAATAATGAAACGACAATTGGTCACGAGGTCTGACACATTGCTCTTGGCAGAAGGCTATGAGGGACCTAGATAAGTTTTTCAAGTGCAGAGATGTGTCTGTACGTACAAAATTCTACTTGTCCAAGTCATGGTATTTTCAATAATATGGATGCAAAAGTTGCACAGTAAAGGAGAAGGACAGTAAGAAAATTGATGCATTTAAATTATGGTGTTGGCGAAGATTGCTAAATATACCATGACTTGTTCTTCAGGCAGTCCAATCTTTACTAGAGGAGATCAAATCCAAGCTTTCTTTAGAACCTCAAATGGCACAACTTGGACTTTTATACTTTGGATACTTCATATAAAGAAAAGATCATTAAAGAATGAAATGCTTGGCAAGATTGAAGTCCATGCAGGAGAGGAAGGCCAGCAATGAGATGGACTGATACAGTAACAGCAGCTATGGATGTCACTCTATCAACAATTAGCTGCCTGACTGAAGCCTGAGCACAGTTTAGACCAGGGGTCTCCAAACCTGTCCTGGAGGGCTGCAATCCAGCCAGGTTTTTGGGAAATCCATAATGAATATGCATGAGAGATATTTGCATGCACTGCCTCCATCGTATTCAAATGTATCTTATTTATTTTTTTTATCATTTCTTATATACCGCCTTTCATGATATCGAGGCGTTTTACATTGAACAAACTGAAATTACATTGAACAGGGCATTATAACTTGCGGGACTAGAAACCCCAGTCCTTCCAGCCCAAGGTTGCTGTCCTCTAGTGGGATTTAAACCCCTGACCTTCCGGCCTGAGGTACCTTGCCCCAACCACTAGACCACTCCTTTAGGGATATCCCAAAATCCTGGCTGGATTGTGGCCCTCCAGGACAGGTTTGGAGACCCCTGGTTTAGACAGCTAGCCACAGGGTTGCCATGAGTTTACATTAACTTAACTGCACTTAACAACAACAAGAAGCAGCTCTAGAATTTGCCAGTATTCTTTGTCTCCAGCAGATGATTAGTGCAGCAGGACAGCTGACTTGATTTCCAGAACCTCTGTCAGTGGGCCGTCTCTGATCAAGCCAAGCCTTTGGCCACGCTGTCAGGACAACTCTTCCCTGGCTGTTTCCCCTGATTGAACAGATTGCTTTTTGGCTGGACTCCCAGGGCATCAGCTTTCAGTATTTTCCTATGGTAGAGCAGAGCCTATCTCTGGTGTGCTCTCATGGGCTCCATCGTTGAGCAAGGATAGATATTGGGGTTGTGGCCTGGCGAGACCAGCCTTCTTGGTTTTATTTTGTTCCTGTTGAGCACTGTCAGCCTCCCATCTTCTTTCAGGAGCACTGAGGCCGGGAAACTTTGGCTGTTACTAAAGTTTAGAAAAATGTTCAGATTATTAAGGGGGTTTCCTCCAGCAGACGGTTCTTTCCTTTTCAATCACTGGAGTTCTATATCAGGTGGTGCCAGTGAGGGAGGTGAAGTCCCATCAGGTAAACATGTAAGATTGGTGTTGGCACTACAGAAGCAGTGGGAACTGATGCCTGAGCAGTACAACCAGCTCCTACTGTCCCATTTGCGACTGGAATAGAGATCAGCCAAAAAAGCTAGCTAGGAGCCTGGAGGGGATTAGTGACACTGGGAGAACACACAGTTCCTGTGACCATGTACCAGTGTTGTATTTTGGATTTAGGAGTTGCCGCTCTCACCTTTCTCTTTCTCCAGAACAATCATGTTCTCTGTCACTATGGACTCCAGAGCCCTGGTTTGAATTGGGGGTATCTGGTGTCACTTCATGTTCCTTCCTTCCCCCCTCCAGTGCAATTCTTGATGGACTTTCTTCTGTTCATGCATAAGGCTTTTTATATTATGCAGAAACGATCAGGGAAGAATCCCCAGCTATCGTGGTCTTGAGACTTCCAGAGATGCCAAGCTACTAGGCTGCCAGTCCTCAGGAAGCCCAGACTTATAAGGGGAGAGGTATAGCTGACCTAAAGAACATCTCATCCCAGGCTTGCTGCAGGAAAACCTGCAGATGAGGAGTCTGGTAGCTCAGATGCAGAGGATGGGAGCCTGTCATCCACAGAGGGAGAAGAATCCTCACTGTTTTATCTTTATTAAGGAGACATTGTCTTCCCTAATTTCACAGGCTACTATTTCCCTCTGCATTTAGAAAACCATGATAAAGGAAATTTCAGAGAGTCACTCTATTTCATAGAGAATCGGGAGGCCCTCCAAGCCTTTACTTTTCCATTAGATGCATCTAGTAGATGGTTGTAGCCAAGTGGAAGTCTCCCAGTTTTGATTCTCAATCCCCAGGGAAGATGCCCTCTTCTCCACAGTAATCTGTAAGATGACCATCCTGGTAGAAAATGGTTACAGCCCTTAAGAATCCATAGCATAGGATAATTGAGGCCCTATTGAAACAAGTATTTGATTACTCTGTTCTTGGTGTTCAGTTGCCATTTTCAAGTGTTATGTGGTCTACGCTTTGCAGTGGTGGGTGCAACAGTTTGCTAAACTCCAGGTTGTTTACCTGGAATCAGACGCATTGGTTTTGGTGGATACCTCCATGACTTTATTAAGGTCTCGTCCCAATCTGTATCTTTGATGGTGGTTACATGGAGGTTTCTCTGGTTTCACAACTGGACCACTTATATGGCGTTGAAAATCTATCTCAGTAAGCTTCCTTTCAGTGGTAAGGTGTTGGCAAGAAGCTTGAGGAAATAGTGAAGGGTCTAGGAGAAGGCAAAGGAGTCAGGTATGAGCCCTATAGATTGGAGGGTTACGGTGCCCTATAGATTGGAGGGTTATGGTCTTCCAGGAGGAAATCTGTCTTCTGAGGATCCTATTACATCCAGCCCATTCCTAGCTTTGTCTTGTATTTCTGGTACTCTTAGTTCCGGTTTCCTGAGTAGCCCAGTAGGGACCAACTCAGAGCTGGCTCTTGGGTATTTCTGACCCTCCTCCTGGGCTTGTTCCCCACTGGCTCATGGTTCCTGTCTTGTTGCTCCTGTCTTGATGTTTTGTCCAGCTATCTGGTTCCTGAGGCCCTGCATTTAAGTTCCTGGGGTGGGGGGTGTTGCCTTGCTTCTTAATTCCTAAGGATTCTAGCTTCTTGTCAAGTTCTTTGGTTCCAGTAATCCTTATTGCTCTTTTATGTTGGAGAAATCTCATGGAAGTACAGAGATATTAAAATTTACTTTGAACAGTTCAACTTCTTGTCTTGTTCTTGTCTAGTAGTCAAATCTCAAGAGTCCCGCCATCAACTACTTAATTGTGTTTCTACAGATTTGTGAACCTAAGAAATTCTTGAACTGGCTCTGAACTTTGAAGTGTGTTTTGAAAAACCCAAGTTCTTGCTCCTGCTCTGGCAATTGCCCACTCCATATCTCAATGCTGACTTCAGCGTGGCCACACCAAGTGGCCCTTAGAGTGGTCTGAGGTGGGAGACTCCCCATTTTAAAATTTCCAAAAGTCTGAAGCAAACCTGCCCACCTGGATGCCTTCCCAGTCTATTTGCATTGTGTGGGGATCTCATTTCCCTGACCCCCTTGCCAAGGCTCCCCCTTTAGTCTGGGCCCTGGTGCCTGTTCCATGCAATTCTACTGTCTCCCAAGCTCTCTGCGCCTCCTCATCCACTTCTGCCTCCAGTATACTCTCTTTTGGGTTACTAAATGTTTGTTCTTTGAGATGGAAATTGCATCTCATATTTGATTTACTTAGCTTCATCTTTTGGATATTTTCTGCCTGGTGGAAACATGGCTTTCTGATGCATGTCTGCCTTATCTTCATGATTCCTGCCCCCCCCCCCCCCCCGGGTTATAGTGCCCTTCATCTTCACCATCCTTGGTGCGGCAGCAGGGGACAGACTGTCCTTTTCTCATCCTCTCTTGCTCTGACATCCCTTTCCTCCCATGTTTCACCTTCCTTGGAGTTTCTTGTCGCCAGGGTACCTGCTCCTTCACCATTTTTACTTGCATTGGTCTGTCTTCCTCTCCCTTCACTGTGTTGGCTTGTCAGGAATTTTATAATGTGATGTCTCCTTATCTGTTTGATTCTTCCCCTCTCCTCATCTTTGGGGATTTTAATCTTCATATTTTGTTGATTACTGATTCTGTGACTTCCGACTTCTGCTCTTTTCTGTGTGTTCACAATCTACATCAGCTTGTCTTTGTTCCCACCTATGCCGTTGGTCAGGTGTTGGATCTTCTCCTTACTACTTTTTCTGTGTCTTTCTGTTTCAGCAGTCATGCCGTACCCCACTCTGATCACTTCTTGCTTTCTGTTACAGGTACTTTTTCTCCCTCCTCTTGGCCTTTGGTCTCTGCAGCAATTTACTATGGAGTGTTTTGTCTCTCATTGCTCACCTTTCCCTGACTATTTGGCCTCACGTCCTCTTGATGATTAGTTGGATCTCCTAAATTCCATGCTCTCCTCTGTTTTGGAATCCGTAGCTCCTTTGCATTCCTCTCCCTCATTACCATGCCACTGTAACTCCTGGTACCACCCCAGTCTCCATCTCCTTAAGTGCCAATTATGCCACTTAGAGCATCGCTGACACAAGTCCCGCTCTATGCCATCATTTGCCGCTTACTGTTCTGCATCCCTCCACTACCGTGCTGCCATAGTTTTGGCCAAGAAGTCTTAGTATTATTTGTTCATCCACCAGGACACTAGTTCTTCCCCACTCTATAATTTAGTTTGTCATCTCACTGCTCCCCTCTCCCCAAATGCTCTACTGCCACTCCCCTCTGCTGCCAGGACTTTGCTGCTGCTTTTCATCAGAAGGTCTTGGATGTTCAGTCCACTTTGCTTACGCCTTCCTCTACTCTACTCCCCATCTCTGCCTTCTCTCCTGCCTCTTCCTCCAGTATCTCTGTCTTTGAGGTTCCCACTTATTGCAAGCTTTCTCATATCATCTCTGTCGTGTTCTACCACTGCCCCGTCTGACCCTATGCCTTCCCATCTTTTCAGGTTGGTGTATGCTTCCTTCCTTTCCCCCTTGCACTACATTATATCTGCTTCCTTTTCCTGTGGTTCTTTCCCTTCATGTTGAAAGCAAGCTACTGTTATTCCCATTCTCAAACCTGGGAAGGTGGACCATCATGATCACATTCTTTACCACCCCATCTCTTTATTGCCCTTTCTGTCTAAAGTCATGGAGTGTGTAGTGGCTCAGCAGCTCCAGACCTTCCTCTTCCAGACCAGTGCTATTCACCCGGCCCAAACAGATTTCTATCCCAAGCTCTCCACTGAGCATTCTCTTGTAGCTATCTCAGATTTTCTTCACACTACCCTTGATTCTCATTGTGAGGTTATTCTGGTTTCCCTTGATCTCACTGTTACTTTTGACTTGGTGAATCACTCTCTCCTTCTCTCCCAGCTCCACTTTCTTGGTGTTTCTGGATTTGCTGTGCTGTGGTTCTGTTCGTATCTTCAGGGCTGCTCCTTTTGGGTTTCCTGGTCTTCTCAGTTCTCTACTCCTTTGCCTCTTCACTGTGGTGTCCCTCAGGGTTCTGTATTAGGACCTAATCTCTTTTAATATATTTTTTATCCCCTTGGCCTCACTCGTTCACTTTCTGGACATAACTTTTTTTTCTGCTACGCTGACGATATTCAGCTTTTTTTGCTCTTGCCTGTCTGCTCCGGTGCTGCCGTATCCTAGGTTTCTATTAAGCTTGCCCAGGTTGCTGACTGGTTGTCACTTCATGGTTTAAAACTTAATCCCTCCAAGACAGCGACTACTCTGTTCTCATACTCTCTTCCCCCATCACTTCCTGTGCCTCCCTCTATAAATGTCATTCCTATTCTTCTGTACAATGATGTTAAGATTCTTGGAGTTTACTTCAATTTCTTCCTTTCCTTTGCTTTCCACATCTCTCATACAGTTCAGTGGTGCTTTTCTCTACTTCGTCAACTTTGTTCCCTTCGTAAGTACCTTGATGATTCTTCCCTTCATCTGCTATTACTTTCTCTTGTGATTTCTAGGTTAGATTATGCAAATTCCTTCTTTTCTGGTCGTCCCCTGTCAGCTTTCCTGCCTTCAGCTGGTGCAGAACATGGCTGTAAAATTGCTTCACGGTGCTTGCTGCTTTGATAGGGTCACCCCTCTTCTTCTTTCTGAGCATTGGTTACCGGTTTCCTTCTGTGCCTCCCACAAGGTGCTCACCCTCACTTTTCACGTGTTCTGTGCTGGCAGTTCTTCCTTCCTGTCTCAACTTCTCACCTCCTACACTTCTGCTTGCTCACTTCACTTGGCGTCTCATAACCTCTTAGTGGTCCCAGGTCCTCGAGTGATCCGCACTACAGCCGCCTTTTCTTCTGCTTTCTGAGTTGTGGCCCTTGTTCTTTGGAACTCCCTCCCTAATCACTTGCGCACTCGGTTCTCTTAGTCGTTTCAAAGCTCAACTCAAAGGTTATCTTTTTGCGCAGACCTTTCCATCACCCACTCCCTGAGGCGATTATCCTTGCCTTGACCTGCTTCCGACCAGCAATTCTGGTTGCACTTTTCTTTTTTCTCCTCCTTCCTTTTGTGGTCTTATGTAGCTGTGCTGATCTTGTAACCTAGACCTTCCACTCCCTCCTGTCCTTGCGGTTCGTCCGTCATTTTTGTTTTTCTGTTTTTGTTATTTTTTTGTTCTGATTTTATTGTACACCGTCAAGATGTGGTTCTTGATTGGCGGTATATCAAGTTAATAAACTGTAACGGTATTGGATGTGCTGCAGCTATTTGCCTTCTCAGGTTAAAGTCTTAGCCTCTTTCTTTTTCACTAGTTGGAGACATTTTCAGTTTAGTTAGTGCCAAGTTAAGGTTAGATTTTTGTTTTTGTCTGTGGGAAGATCAGGGGTAGTGATAGCTGCTGTCTGGTTAGCAGTGATACTCAGCCACTAACTAGATAGCTAAACTACCAGTGTTTATCATTCGTATAGAGCTACAAGGCATATGCAGCGCTGTACATGTACAAGAGACATTCTCTGGGAAGAAGCTGGGAGTCAGTCCTCACATATGGAGCCTGTGCAGTAATCTCTCCCCAGCTTTTGAAAAAGCCTTTGGGAGATCAACTACGCATGCATGGTCACTTTCCCACCCAAGGGAGCCATTTTCCATTTTTCTATGGAGCCCACCAGACGTGCCATCTGCACCCCAGAAAAAGTTGGCTTTTCCTGCAGTGAATTCTTGCTGTTTTCTTCCTCTTTTTCTCAGTCGTATACCATCAGTTTCTCGTAGTCCCAGAACCATCGCTACCTCGGTGTAGCGTTTTTTCTCAGGTACTTATTTTTCTTTTTCTCTCGGTGCACAGGATTTTTTTCTCTTGAGCCCTACTACAGGACATTGGCGTTTGACCTCGCAGGGGCCATCTTTCTCACTATGTCCTCGATTAGTGATTTTAAGAAGTGCACCGATTGTGGCAAGACCATGTCCATCATGGACCACCACAATTGCTGCCTTCAATGCCTCGGGGCCGATCACGACACCTCCTCTTGCCTGCTCTTACACTCCGTGCAGATGATGAGCAAGGGGTGTAAGAATCGTGAAAGGAAGAAAGGAGACGCTGTTTGGCCCCAAGTCCTCAGTCTCGGCTCCATCATTGGCTTCGGAATCGGTGCCCTCGGGAGCAGCCATGGAGGACGGACTCTGGTAACTGCCAAGCTCACTTGGAGCCCTAAGGTCATGGAGCATTGGACCAATGACTGCCTGTGGAGTGTGGTCCCTGGAAGGAATGGACTTCAACAAAGTCCTGGCTTTGGGGTTGATGTCTGTACCCACTATGTGATAGATGTGATCAGCGTAAGGCACTATACAGGACTTCACAGCCAGGAGAGGTTTTATGTAGCTGACTCCCCTTTTATTTAGGGAATGAGCATCCAGTCAACTGCCCCTAGGCTTTTTCCACAGCTATAAGCAGTCCTCAATTACTCTCAGCAGGGCTGCTCTGCTGAATAGCTGAACACTGCTCCAGCAGCGACGGCACTTCCAAATAAACAAATTGCTCCTCAAAGTTTCCTCACTTCGGGCAGAACAGTCCAGCAAAACATCTCGCCAACGAACCAGAACTCCAGCAGCAAGGCTGAGCAGGCAATAATAAAGTCAAATGCTCCCTACCACCACAGCAGGCTCTCTTTTCAGGTAAGTAGCCTTCAGGTATTCTCCAGAACCCCAGGCTTCTCTCCCTCCTCCAAGTCTCCTACTTCCTGATTTAAACCCTGGGGCCAAGCCACACCCTCCCCAGGCATTCTCCAGTCTATGCTCTTAAAGGGATAAGAGTTTAAGTTCTTACCAGAGCAATACCAAACCGATTCTAGCGTTGGCTAGGGAGAGTCACTGAGGGGGATGGGGAGTTTCCAACACACTCTATCACATACGGGTAAGACCCGTGAGCATCAGCACCGCAGCTCTTGATGGGATTCCGAGGGTGAAGGCTGGGAGCGCCCCCTGAAGCTGCCCCAGCAGTAAGTGTTCCCATTCGCTCAGAGGATATCCCTTGGGCTACTGAAGCAATCGCCATCGGTGAGTCCCCACCAAGGGAACCGACATTGGGACCGATACCCTCTGTGCCCATGCCGGTAGCTGTGGTGGCTTTGGGTCTCAAGGCCAGAATGGCATCACTAGAGTGCAGCCTTCCTGGCAGCCATAAGATCCTGATTCTGGTTATCTCCAGTTCCTCAGGGCTAGCAATGGGCCCCTCTACTGTGAGGGCCTTGCTGGAGGAGATCCAGCCTGTCTTGCAATGGCACGCCCTGTAGTCCAATGACCAATCCCGATCTTGGTCACAGAGGAGAACTTTCTGGTTACATTTCATACCCAGCAGAGAGCTTGTAGTTTAAATTTAATAGTCACTCAGGGCCTAGCATCAACAACGTACTTTTAGCTTAAATTTAAAACACAGAAAAGAGCTTTCTGGTTAAATTTAGAACCCAGCAGAGAGCTTGTAGTTTAAATTTCATAAGAAGTTAGAGCCTAGCAGCAGCTAAGAGCTATAATTTAAATCAAATCAGAATTTAGCTTACCACAAAAGGCAAAACAGGGTCTGTACTCTTTGAGCAACAAATAGTCTTCTAGAGACCTTTACAAAGAGGCCTTCTACCTAGGGGGCAAGAGACCTGTGAATCTTTTTCAATAGGTGTTAACACCAGGTGGCAGATCAAAAGGCCATTTTGAAAGACTCCTCCTATCCAAGCAAGGACTGTTAATTACCCAGGAAGTTGGTCACAGCTTACTTCAGCAGCACAGGCATAAATAGCTCAACCAGAGCTCTGTGATCCTCTGTCTTGAAGGACTAGAAAAAGGGACTGTTACTTCTGGAGAGAGATCTGCAACTGTGAGTATATACTTCTGGTAATTTTCTAAAAGGAATTCTTTGTTTTAAAGCTAATAAATCTGTGAATCCACTATTTTTGTTAAATCAGTCAGGGCCTAGTAGCAGCAGTTTAATTTTAAATTTAAAACACAGAGGAGAACTTTCTGGTTACATTTCATACCCAGCAGAGAGCTTGTAGTTTACATTTAATAGTCACTCAGGGACTAGTAACAGCAAAGTACTTTTAGTTTAAATTTAAAACACAGAAGAGAGCTTTCTGGTTACATTTGGAACCCAGCAGAGAGCTTGTAGTTTACATTTAATAGTCACTCAGGGCCTAGCATCAGAAAATTACTTTTAGTTTTAAAACACAGAGGAGAACTTTCTGGTTACATTTCATACCCAGCAGAGAGCTTGTAGTTTACATTTAATAGTCACTCAGGGCCTAGCATCAGAAAAGTACTTTTAGCTTACATTTAAAACACAGAAGAGAGCTTTCTGGTTAAATTTAGAACCCAGCAGAGAGCTTGTAGTTTAAATTTCATAAGAAGTTAGAGTCTAGCAGCAGCTAAGAGCTATAATTTAAATCAAATCAGAATATAGCTTACCTCAGCAGCACAAGACAGGGTACTGTGTAGCAGCCCTCTTTTAATAAGTGTTATTTCCCTCCCACCCACCCACCCCTGGGATAATCGTAGCTTTATAGGTACTTAAACAGCTTAAAAGACAGGAGGTGCTTTCAGGTGAAGCTCATTAACCAAATCGGTCATACACTAAGGACCTGAGATTAATTAAACTTCAGGTGAACAAGGTATATTACACGTATTAGATACAGTTTTATTAGTATACATATCCATAGCAACCCTTAGTAAGTAAAGAACTTAGATCTAAACACAAACTTAAAACTAAAATGCAGACAGAAGTCCAGCAGTGGGATGGGGGCTTTCCAGTCTTTTGCATTGAGTGTCACATGTATGATTTTCTCCCAGTTGGTGAGAGGTCCTACGTGTGCACTAGGTGCAAGGAGCTCTTTGCTCTCAGGGAACGAGTCCGTTCTCTAGAGGCTAGAGTAGCAGACTTGGAAAACATAAGACAGACAGAGAGGTACATAGACGAGACCTACAGGGATATAGTCCTGAAGTCCCACCTCCAGTCTGGCAGCATCCCTGTTGCCATGGAGGAGAGAGGTCACATGACAGGAGAGCATCACCCTGGTGTGGCAGGAAGTGATCCTGTAACTAGGACCTGTCCTCCAGGTGATGTAAAACCCTCTCGTACCGAGGAAGTTTCTCCAGGGCCATGTGCCCATGAGGGAAGGGTTAGGACAGCCATTATAGTTGGTGATTCGATCATTAGGCATGTAGATAGCTGGGTGGCTGGTGGATGTGAGGATCGCCTGGTAAAATTCCTGCCTGGTGCGAAGGTAGCGGACCTCACGCGCCACCTAGATAAGGTCTTAGATAGTGCTGGGGAGGAGTCTGCTGTCTTGGTACATGTCGGTACCAATGACATAGGAAAATGTGGTAGGGAGGTTCTGGAGGCAAAATTTAGGCTTTTAGGTAGGAAGTTGAAATCCAGAACTTCCAGGGTTGCATTCTCTGAAATGCTTCCTGTTCCACGCACAGGACCCAAAAGGCAGACAGAGCTCCGGAGTCTCAATGCGTGGATGAGACAATGGTGCAGAGATGAGGGTTTTGGATTTGTTAGGAACTTGGGGAACATTCTGGGGAAAGGAGGTGCTCTTCCGAAGGGATGGGCTTCACCTTAACCGGGATGGAACCAGGCTGCTGGCATTAACCTTTAAAAAGGAGATAGAGCAGCTTTTAAACTAGATATTAGGGGAAAGCCGACAGTCGCCCAAGAGCGGATGGTTCGGAAGAATGTATCCTTGAAGGATACTACCAAAAGCAGAGAGGTTCCACAAAAGAGTAAAGTAACCCAAATGCCCTCAAGTATGGAGCAGACACAGCTTAAAGATCCCAAATTACCCATGTCTAACAATAGCCAAATTAATATGAATAAAATGCAATCTCTAAAATGCTTGTATGCAAATGCTAGAAGTCTAAAAAATAAGATGGGAGAGTTAGAATATATAGCACCAAATGAAAGGTTAGATATGATTGGAATATCAGAGACATGGTGGAAGGAGGACAACCAGTGGGACACTGTGATACCTGGGTACAAACTATATCGTAATGATAGAGCTCATCAAATTGGTGGAGGGGTTGCTCTCTATGTTAGAGAGGGC
Organism: Ichthyophis bannanicus; assembly: GCA_033557465.1. Lineage (NCBI taxonomy): Eukaryota > Metazoa > Chordata > Amphibia > Gymnophiona > Ichthyophiidae > Ichthyophis > Ichthyophis bannanicus. Next base: position 137,710,179 of record CM066035.1, on the reverse strand, counting down.
ATTGAGTCAGAAAGGATTAAAGTTTTGCAGGAAACAAAATTTGCTGTAGAATCTATATGGATTGAAATTCCATGTAAAAGGGGGAAGGCGATGGCAGTGGGGGTGTACTATCGTGCGCCTGTCCAGAATGACCAAATGGATGATGAAATGCTCAAAGAAATCAAGGAAGCTAACAAAAGTTACAGCGCAGTAATAATAATGGGTGATTTCAATTACCCCAGTATCGACTGGGTTAGTGTTACGTCAGGACATGCTAGGGAGATAAAGTTCCTAGATGAAATAAATGACTGCTTCTTGGAGCAGCTGGTTCATGAACCGACCAGAGGGGAAGCCATATTAAACCTAGTCCTTAGTGGAACACCAGATCTAGTGCAAGAGATAAGGGTGTTGGGGCCACTTGGCAATAGTGATCATAGCATGATCGCCTTTGATTTAATTAGTGGAGGAGGGATAGTAAGGAAATCCACAGTACTACCTTTTAACTTTCGAAAGGGAGACTATGATAAAATGAGGAAAACAGTTAAGAAAAAACTAAAAGGAGCATTTGCAAAGGTTAAAGACGTACATCAAGCTTGGGTGTTGAAAAATACTATCTTGGAAACCCAGACCAGCTGTATTCCACGCTTTAAGAAAAGTGGAAGGAAGTCCAAAAAACTGCCAGCATGGTTTAAAGGTGAGGTCAGAGAGGCTGTTGCCAAAAAAGCATCTTTCAGGAAATGGAAAAAAGAGCCAAACGACGAAACCTGGAAACAGCACAAGCACTGGCAAGTCAAATGCAAGGCATTGATAAGGCAGGCAAAGGGAGAATTTGAGAAGAAGCTTCCTGCGGAAGCAAAAACATGAAGTAAAGACCTTTTCAAGTACATTCGTAGCAAAAAACCTGTGAGAGAGTCAGTTGGTCCATTAGATGATAAAGGGATTAAAGGAGCACTAAGAGGCGACAAGGCGATAGCGGAGAGACTGAATGAATTCTTTGCTTCAGTCTTTACTGAGGAAGATGTAGGGATGTTACCCATGACTGAAGTGGTATTTAAAGGTGCGGAAGAATTGAAGGAAATATCGATACATCGGGAAGATGTATTACAACTATTAGATAAGCTGAAGAGTAGCAAATCACCTGGGCCGGATGGTATACATCCAAGGGTGTTGAAAGAACTGAAATTCGAGATTGCAGACCTGCTATTAGTAATCTGTGAACTATCATTAAAATCATCTCTAATACCTGAAGATTGGAGGATCGCCAATGTAACACCAATTTTTAAAAAGGGTTCCAGGGGTGATCCGGGAAACTACAGACCGGAGAGCCTGAGATCAGTACCGGGAAAAATGGTAGAAACCATCATAAAGAATAAAATTACTCAGCATGTAGATAGTCATAACCTAATGGGAGACAGCCAACATGGCTTTAGAGAAGGAAGAACTTGTCTTACTAATCTGTTATGTTTTTTTGAAGGAGTGAATAATCAGGTGGACAAAGGTGAGTCAGTTGATATTGTGTATCTGGACTTTCAGAAAGCCTTTGACAAGGTCCCTCATGAGAGACTTTTGGCAAAACTAAAGAGTCATGGGATAGAAGGCAGTGTACTATTGTGGATCAGGAACTGGTTAAAAGATAAAAAGCAGAGGGAAGGGCTAAATGGCCAATTTTCCCAATGGAGAAAGGTGAATAGTGGTGTACCCCAGGGATCTGTTCTGGGTCCGCTGCTTTTTGACATATTCATAAATGACCTGGAAAGTGGAATAAAGAGTGAGGTTATCAAATTTGCAGATGACACAAAACTATTTAAAGTTGTTAAAACCCAAGAGGATTGTGGAAAATTGCAAGAGGATCTTGATAAATTGGAAGATCGGGCATCAAAATGGCAGATGAAATTTAATGTGGACAAGTGCAAGGTTATGCACCTAGGGAAGAACAACCCAAAGTATGGTTACACGATGCAAGGTTCCACATTAGGAACCACCACCCAGGAAAAAGATTTAGGCGTCATTGTGGATACCATGTTAAAACCCTCGGCCCAGTGTGCAGCGGCGGCCAAGAGAGCAAATAGAATGCTAGGTATGATAAGGAAAGGAATGGAAAATAAAACAAAAGATATTATAATGCCTCTATATCATTCCATGGTGAGACCGCACCTTGAATATTGTGTGCAATTCTGGTCGCCGTATCTTAAAAAGGATATAGCGATTTTAGAAAAGGTTCAGAGAAGAGCCACCAAAATGGTAAAGGGGATGGAAGGATACTCCTATGAAGAAAGGCTAAAAAGGATAGGGCTCTTTAACCTGGAAAAGAGACGGATGAGTGTAGATATGATAGAAGTCTATAAATTAATGAACGGAGTGGAACGGGTAAACGTAGATCGATTGTTTACCTTATCAGAATCTAGAAAGACTAGGGGACATGCAATGAAGCTACAGGGTAAACTATTTAAGACTAATAAAAGAAAATATTTTTTCACTCAACGTGTAATCAAACTCTGGAATTTGTTACCGGAGGATGTAGTAAAAGCTGTTAGTGTAGCTGGGTTTAAAAAGGATTTGGACAAGTTCCTAGAGGAAAGGTTCAAAAACCATTATTAAGAAGGGACCCAGGATATCAATGCTTGAACCAATACAAGCATTGCGGAACCTGTGTCCCTTGGGGAAACTGCTAGGTACATATGACCTAGATTGGCCACTGTTGGAAACTGAATACTGTGCTTGATGGACCTTGGTCTGACCCAGTATGGCATATCTTATGTTCTTATGGTCAGAGCCTTGGGATTCTCCACAGAGTGCTTTGGGCTTCAATCACTGGGAGTCCTGGCTGCCATCTTTGCTCCTGACTGCACACCAGTGTGATTCCCACTGGCACTTCAAGCTTCCTTCCGATTCCAGTTCGGAATGGGAGATGGACAACGAGTCTATCGATACTGCTCGGCATCTGGATGTTCCATCGGACCCCTCTCCTCCTCAGGAGCATTGGCGGTCCTCGCCTGAGGACCTCTCATTCCTGGACTTCATCTGGGACATGGCTAAAGCCCTTGCCTTCACCATCAAGGTAGAGGAGGATCCTTGGGCGGAGGACTTGGGCATACTCCAGTATCCTCTCAAGGAGGCCATAACTGTGCCGGTTTCTCCCATCTTGGAATGCCTCCTTTTCAGGATGTGGGAATTCCTGGTTATGGTTCCCACTATGAGCAAGCAGGTTGATTCCATGTATCCGGTCTGCAAGATCCCCAGCTTTGAAAAAACTCAACTGCCACACAACTCCATGATGGCGGAGTTGGCCATGCACCGGATCAAGAGCCAGAAGATGCACTTTTCGGTGCCCCCGGGTCGGGAGACTCACACCATGGACTAGTTTGGTAAGAAGTATTTCTAGGGCTCGATGCTCGTGGCCCCATATCCAGGCTTACCAGCTGTACATGGGCATGTACCTGAGAGACCTGGTGAAGGAGCTTACCAGGTTCTCAGCTTGGCTATCCAGTGACCACCTCCAGTGCTTCAGAAGTCTGGTGACCACGGTCAAGGAGTGCTCCAAGTATGTGACATGAGCAGCCTATGATGGCTTTGGGTCTGTGGCTAGAGTGGCTGCAATAGGCAATAGTGCCCGCTACCTGGCATGGTTACAATCCTCAGACCTGGAGCAATGTCCACTGCTGAGAGGAGAATCTCTTTGGGAAGCCCATGATGGACAAGGCCGCTGAGTTGGAGACTGAGCTGATGATCAGAACCAGGCTCTCTCAGAAGACTGCTGATGCTTCCCGGAAAAAGTCCTCCTACCTTAAGAAGGCCTATGGAACATACCCCCAACATATGGCATATCAGTCCTATTAAGCTCTTGCACAAGGGCAGCCAGCCAAGGGGCAGGGGCAGGGCCCCCATAGACCTAAAGCCCCCAAACAGTGCCTGTGCTGTGCAGCCTGGGGGGGAGGGGTTGACTCCCGAGGCATAGCCCCTCGTCCCACAGGAGCTCAGGAACTGCAGCACAAAGGGGGGCATCTCACGTTCTTTGCCCATCGCTGGTCCAGCATCACCACTGACACTTGAGTGCTTCAGGTGGGAGGGCTACCTCCTTCATTTCCATCAGACTCCCCCCTTATTCTATCTAGGGTAACTTCTTCTGGAGTCCACCCATTGGGACCTCCTTCAAAGGGAGCTCACAGCTCTCTCGCTGACGAGGTGGTGAAGCTTATCCCGTTGCCTCAAAGAGGCATAGGGTTCTACTCCTGCTACTTCCTGGTTCCCAAGAAGATGGGCAGATTGCGACCCATTCTGGACCTATGGGGATCTCAACTGCTTCTTAGTGAAGCAGAAGTTGCAGATGATATCTTTTGGAATGTTGCTGCCTTACCTCCTCTGGGGAGACTAGCTATGCTCTTTGGATCTCAAAGATGCCTATACCCACCCCTTGCACCAGAGGTACCTCCGCTTTGTCATCGGTGGGTGTCACTACCAGTACTGGGTCCTCCCTTCTGCCCCTGGGGTAGTCACAAAGAGTCTGGAAGTAGTCACTGCCTTCCTGTGGCTGCAGGGCATGTTCATCTTCCCTTACCTGGACGATTGGCTGATAAGGGGAGGGTCCCCGGATGAGGTCCAACAGGCCCTATGTCACACCATCCAACTACTGGTTACCTTGGGTTTCATAGTAAACTATCCCAAGTCCCACCTACAGCCCATCATTGGCTTGAATTCATCTGAGTCTTCCTTGATACCACATAGGCCCAGGTATTTCTTCCATCCGACAGGGCTCGGCGCCTCTCAGTCTTAGCGGTAGAGGTCCAATCCTCTTTGACAGTCTCAATCAGCGGATGCTTCGTCTCCTGGGGCACATGGCCTCGATGGTTCATGTCACACCCTCAGCCCGTCTCCACATGCATCAGGCCCAGTGGACTCTCTGCAGTCAGTGGAAGCAAGTGACAGGGTGCCTGTTGGACAGGGTATGGGTCACCCTGCCCCTATCCTGCTCACTTGCCTGGGGGCGACATTCAGGCAACCTTCTTGTGGGGCTCCCTTTTCAGGATCTCTCGCATCAACAGATCCTCACCATGGATGCCTGCAAGCTCGGCTGGGGAGCACATTGGAACAAGTTGCAGTCCCAGGGTCTCTGGTCACAGGAAGAAAGCCAGCTCAAAATCAATTTCCTTGAGCCGCAAGTGGTTGCGAATGCCCTGCGGGTCTTTAAGCACTATTTGGCAAATCCGGTTGTCCTTGTTTGAACGGACAATCAAGTGGTGATGTTCTACATCAACAAATAGGGCAGCACGGGGTCTTACCTCTTCTGCTAGGAGGTGATCAGACTCTGGAATTTTGCAAACTGGTGGGGTATGCTTCTCCAGGCCATCTACCTCCCGGGGCAGGAAAATTTCCTAGCAGATTGGCTCAGCAGGATGCTGCAGCCTCATGAGTGGACGCTGTCTGCCAATGGCACGGGATATCTTCCAGAAGTGGGGCACCCCAGTGGTGGACCTCTTTGCCAGCCCTCAAAATGCTCAGCTGCTGCTGTTGTGCTGCAGGATTCCTTGCCAGAACCGCCTTGCTGCCAGTGCGTTTCTTCTCCACTGGGACGAGGTCCTGCTGTATGTGTACCCACCCGCACCCTTGGTGGCCAAGACCTTCTTGAATGTCCAGACAGACAGGGCTGAAGTGATCTTTATTGCCCTGCACTGGCCCCGGCAGCCATGGTACCTGCTGCTGCTCTGACTTTCTCAGGCACTGTCCATTCCCCTGGACTTCGCCCCAGATCTGATCTCTCAGATTGACAGGATCCTCCTGCATCCCAGTCTCCAGTCATTAACTCTGATAGCATGGATGCTGAAAAGATAGCCCTCCCTCAACATCACTTGTCTAGGGATATTGATGACGTCCTCCTTGTGTCCCGCAAGGATTCCACCAGGTGAGTGTATGCCTTCAAATGGTGCAGGTTCTCAGTCTGGTGTGTGGAAGAGGTTTCAACTTGTTCTCCTCTCCGGTGCAGGTGATCTTGCAGTACCTTCTGCACCTCTCACAGGCTGAGTTAAAGTCCATTTCTGTCAGGGTGCATCTGAATGCCCTGGCGGTGTACCATCATGTGGTTGGTGGGCATTGCTGTCAGTTCATCCTCTTATTGGTCACTTCATTATGGGCCTCTTGTTCTTGTGGCCTCCCATTTGTGCTCTGATGACAGCTTGGGACCTGAATGTGGTTCTGGGTAAACTCATTGACTCTCCCTTTGAACCACCGGCTTCCTGCCATCTCAAGTACCTTTTGTGGAAGGTTGTCTTCCTAGTGACTCTCACTTCAGCATGCAGGATTGGCGAGCTGCAAGGGCTGGTGGCTCATGCCCTTTATACTAGGTTTTTAGGACTAGAGTGGTTCTCCAGACACATCCTAAACTTCTTAAGGTGGTTTCTACCTTCCACCTCAACCAGGAGGTGGTTCTTCCCACCTTCTTTCCAAGGCCATGCTCAAACAGGGCGGAAGCCTCTCTTCATACCCTGGAATATAAATGGACTTTGGCTTTCTACGCTGATCGGACAAGAGCTCGTCACCGCTTCTCTCAACTGTTTGTTTCTTATGACCCCCAACAGACTTGGCTTGGCAGTTTCTAAGTTACCCTTTCCATCTGGGTGGCTGACTGCATTTCCTTCATCTATGGTCAGGCTGGACATGTGATGTCATGTGATGGCCCATAATGTTTGGACTATGGCGACCTCCATGGCTAACCTACGTTCCATCTTCCTGCTGGAGAATTGTCGAGTGGCCACCTGGTCCTTGGTCCATACCTTTGCAGCTCACTACTGCCTCGAGGAGGCCTCCCGGCATGACAGTGCCTTCAGCCAGGCCATTCTTTGGCACCTGTTTGGGGACTAATGCAACTCCTTCTCTCCGACCCTTCTCTGTGTCCAGGCTACCAGACAGTCGATTCCTTTGCAGATGCTGTGGTTGCATCCCAATGCTTGGGGCTCATCAGCATTTTTCAGCTGCCATTCACAGTTTGATTTTTGGGTTGCCTGTGGCTATTTACAAGTCTTCCGGTAGACTGTAGCTGGGAAGGTGACCATGCATGCCTGGTTGATCTCCCAAAAACGTACTTTGAAAGCTGGGGAGAGATTACCGCATGGGCTCCATTGCTGCTGACGTCACTGAGATGTGAGGATTGATTCCTGTTGTTCTGGAGAACACCTGCTACAGGTGAGTAACTACGCTGTCCCTGCCCTTAAAATCTCATCTAAATAATTGTCCTAACTTTAAATGGCTTTCGCTATCTGGTTAGCAGCTGAATATCACCACTAACCGGATAGCAACACCACTATTTGGCAAGCCTGGATTTCAACAGTGGAAAATGGATATTTTCCACTGCTGAATATCTGGATTTAAATAAAGCAATAGCGGCTAGGCACTTTAAATAGCGTAGCTGCCACCATTGAATGTGCCCACCATAGGCTAAAAAAATAGGCACCTGCCTGGTCTTCAAACATAGGTGACCTGTTCTTAAATTAACTCCATAGTGCCCATTGATCATATAAAAAATCTCAAATAAAAATAAAATTGGACAAACGTGACATAAAACAGAAGAGTCAAGTCAGACTGTTAAATTTCAGTGAAAATGAAAGTCACGATTAAAAAGTGTAAAAGGGGGTGCTTGTTATGAAGGAACCATCATCTTGGCAAGTATGTAAATTAACTGTCTTGCAAAGGATTGTGGTTATTGAAGTCCATTCACACAAAGCTTGCCTTTTTTAAAAAAATGAAGACTCTTGTAGTTGGTCGAGTGTAAGGCAAAATTAAAGTTTATTTATGGGGTGATTATTCCACACACAGATATGCTTGGTAACACTATCCAGATAACTTCTCCAGGGTTTTTTCTTCAGAAATAAGGCAACTGAAAAAACGTATGCAAAATAAGTATCAAAGTCCTTTATGGAACAGAAAGGCTTCTTTCAGCCACTGCTAATAAACTCCTTAGCAGTGCTGGGGGAAAAACAAATCAGAAAGGAAAACTTCTTTATACAAAATCATAGCTCACTTTCTCCATACAGAAAAGAACTTTTAAACCCCACGTGTAAATGGCTTGTGCTGGGCTCTCCTCCACCAACAGGTGACAATTAACTGCAATCAGTAGCTTGATTTCAGCACATGTGCAAACTTTCCAACAAAGCTTTTTCTTTTCAACAAAACTTTATGGGAAGCCAATATTTAGAATGTTTCCTTTTGATGTTTTCTCTTATATTTAGGATTTTCCTAAAATAACAACCTTCTCAAAGAACAGTCCATATAATCATCCTCTGTATCAGATATTAAACCTTGCTCTTGAAATTGCATAGATTCAGTTTCTCCGTCTGGCTCAGAGGGCTTTAGGAACTGACCTCTATATGGAGAGAAACTGTTTCTCTGCTGTTTGCACTGCTCAAAGCTAGAGAAACGTTCACAGTTCCTAACTGAATCCAGGCAAGCGTCAGGCTGCTTCTTCTGGTATTCTGGCCAGTATGCAATAGAGCTTCTGTGTCCTGTCCTCCAGTTGGTATCTCTGGACCTTAGGATCTTTTCTCCAGACGTCCTCTAAGAGGTATTTGGGCTCCTTTCCTCCTTAGCTGCAACAGACCTCTTCCTAGGTGTTGCTTGAGGATCCCAGGCTGTGGATCTCCCCCAGGTATCTCTCCAGGCACAGGTACTTCTCTGAGCTCCTCTCTTGGACTGTCTGCTTCCTTGTCCTTGTTCCTTCAGATTCCGGTTGTTCTTCCTTCTGTTCCTCTGATTCCCCTTCTCTGTCTCCGTCTCCGTCTGTCTTCCTGAAGATTCCCCTCTAGTTTTAAAGGGCTTAGATTGCAACTCCTCCCTTGCACTCTTCAGGTGTTTTGGATTAAGCTTTCTCCTGGAGGCTGTTTGATTAGGGATGACATAATGCTTTCTCTGATTAGACTCATGCTTTTCCACTCTAGCTCCCCTAGGGACTTTCTGCATACTGGTGCATTCTGGAACATGTAGTCTTTTAGGGAAACAAGCTGTCTTATTTCTATAACCTGCCAGCACAGGTCCCTTGATCAGAGTAAATTCTCCTCTTTTGTCATTACTCCTTGAGCTGTGATAAGCTTCCTTATCACAAAAGCCAAAAGTAAAAATCAAGAAACCCAGTTTGAAGTTAAAAACACGTTAAGAACCACTGTTCCTTATAAATATGTATGTTATACTTATTACCAGTGCATTTTCCAAGCAAAAAAAGGTGCCAGTTCTCATATGCAGGATTCTTTCATTATTACATGAAGACCACGAGTCATTTGTAGGAGGAAATGAAAAAGATTCTGGTACCCATACCACTGAGTACCACCTCAAAAAAAGCTCTGCTTATTATCATTTGTTGCTTCGATGCAGGCAGTCCTTGAAACATGCATGGATAGCATTAGTGTTTTATAATATTCTAATGTACTATTAAAGAGTTGGATTATATATATTTTTTATCTATCCTGTACCTACAATTTGTTTTTAGTATCCCTGCTGCTCCCTTGTTCTTGACTTGCTTATCTCTGAGATAAATAGTATTGAATCTATCTTCCTTTTGGGATCCTGCCGGGTACTTGTGACCTGGATTGGCCACCAGTGGAAATGGGAAGGAGGACCTTTGGTCTGACCAAGTATGGCAAATCTTACATTCTTATGTTCTTTTTATGACCTATTTATGTAATAGAATCTGCTTCTTTTGTTTGTCATAAGTTCTAAAGTATTGTTCACCATGGCCAATTACTTCATCATTGTCAGTATATTAATTCATAATAAGCTGCTGCTTTAAAACAGTGTGCAACAGTATTTTGGATTGTTGTGGTTAAACTGGCATAATTTGTAACAATCAATTCTCTGTGTTTTGAATAAAAATATTTTTGAATAGGTTATATCAACTTGTGAAAGTTCTGTATTCCTTTGGGATTTTTGTGACCTATACTATTCAGTACTACGTTCCGGCAGAGATTATCATACCAGCAATGAAATCGAGAGTACCAGAAAAATGGAAGCTATTTTGTGAGCTGACATTGCGGACACTATTGGTCTGTATTACGTGTAAGTAATGTAGCATTTTTAATTCAACCAGAAATAATGAAGGTTATAATGTTAAAAATTAAAGGGAGTTAACTGTCAAAACTATAGGGTCAATTTTCAGTGATGCCTGCATTTAAATTAATATCTATATTTAGTACCACTATACTGTGCATGTAATAAGTGGTGCTGAATGTATGTATTTGTTGTTGGCATAATATACTAATTATATATAATATACATAAAACACAGAACAGTTATTTTCAGCCAACCATTAATCCATATAGAAGCTAAAAATCTATGGATAAGGAAATTCTATATTTAGAAGCTACCGGTATGTATAACTTCCTTTTGAAAATTGACGTGAGTATTGTTTTCAAGTTGTAAATACTTGAAACTTTATTATTAAAACAGTTTTCAGTTTTGTGACAGTATGTTTTGTATGAATGCTGGACAGCTTTACACAAAAGACAAAAAAATCTGGTCCCCCTTTAGTGACTTTGACAAACAAGTTCTTCTGTAGTGGAAGGAGTGTGCCAGGCCTATGGGCCACAAGGAACCAACAAGAAAGCTGAGAATCATCAGGCAGGGCTGGGACAGCCTGCATGCTGGCAACCGGGTAACGTCAGTATGCGAAGCAAAGGACCCCCCCCCACCCCCCTTTAAAACCATGGTGATTCTGGAGCTTTGGTGAGGGAGTGTGCTGGGCATATGGACCACAAGGAAACCCGCAAGGGAGCTGAGAAGGACCATCGAACAGGGCTGGGGCAGCCTGCCTGCTGGTGAATGGGTGACGTCAGTATGCGACGCAAAGAACTCCCCCTTTAAAATTGCAGTAGTCCGCAGTGGTGGTGTCGGTTCTTTTCTCTCTTTCTTTCTTTCCTGTTAAAAAACAAACAAAAAAACTTTGTCTTCAGGCGTATCTATGCCACTTTAGGCTTTAAGCCTACCATTCTGTCTGCTGACACTATGGAGAAACCAGCTAGTGGTTTTAAGAAATGTTCTAAATGTGGCAATACCATCTCGGCTACTGACACTCACGACTGGTGTCTCAAATGCCTCAGGCCCGACCATGAGCTGTTAGAATGCCCCTTGTGCAAGAAGATGACTAAGAGAGGCCTACAGAATCGAGCCGCAAAGTTAGGCACACTTTTTGCCTCAGATGTGGTTTCTTTGGCATCAGCGTAATCGAGGGCATCGTCTTCCTTTCAAGGATCTCAGGTATTGAAGCATAAGTCTTCTTCAAAGACAGACTGTCCCCCCCAAGGGTAGATCTCTTTTTAAGCATCGAGATGCCTCAAGCGTTGCCATGGAGGTGGATCGGCCAGCCAAACAACCCCTGCGGGAGGACCTTTCCTCCAAAGCTATCAAGGGGTCCCAGGATGCTCCCGAGGCCTCCACCTCAGGAGAGCTCCTGGTATCATGCTCTGGGACGGTAGCACAAATCTCTGGTACCAACACCCAAGCATCAGCAGGCTCAGTTGATCAGCATATCCTAGCCTTTGAGCAGCGCAGCGTGGCAGCTCTCTTGGCGGCTTCAATCTCAGTCAAATCATTACCAATGGTACTGCTGACACCGGTACAGACACCGGTACCAATGCAAACTGATTCGGGGTACATGCCACTAAATCCGCTGCTACCCATGCCTGCCCTCTAGTCCATTCTCTGTACCGAGGTCTCGTCCAAGCAGATCCCTCATTCCAATACTGACTTTAACTGGTATCAATCCTTAGCGGAGCAAGAACATTGTTCCCGCCGATACTTTGAGTCTTCCAATTCCGAATCTTTTGATGACGAGTCACTCGATACCCGAAGACTACAAAGTCTCCTGGAAGATCCTTCTCCCTCACCGGAACAGCGCATGTCCTCTCCTGAAGACATGCCTTTGCAGGTTAGGTTAGGTTAGGTTTATTTGGCTTGATATACTGCTATTCGTTACAGCACGGCGGTTTACATATATAAATCAAAATTGGAATGGGGCACAGGGCCCCATAGCAGGAAAGGAACTACATATTTGGGACAGGAAAGAGAAGAAAGGAAGAACAAGAATCAAGACAAAAGTGAGTGGATGACAAGACAAACGTACATAGATAAACCAGGTCAATTGGATGCAGCCGGCAGGTTGTATGCGGTGATGAAAAGGTGTGTCTTAAGGAGGGACCTTATTTGAGACTTAGCTAAGGGTCTCTCTATAACAGTGACATCCAAGAAAGAGCCCAGGGCAGAGGAATTAGAGATCCTCCAATACCCAACAACTCCTAAGAGGTGACCACATTTCCGATTCACTGCATTCTCCATGATCTCATGCTCTGGATGTGGGAGACTTCCTTCACTATTTCTCCACATACTTAACACCTCAATACCATGTACCGAGTACTAGAGTGTCCGGGCTTCCAAAAGACACAGCTTCCCTACCATTCAGTGGTGGTGGAATTTGTGATGCGTCGCATTAAGAGTTCAAAACCTCATTCCTTTAACCCACCGGGTAGAGAATCGAGACCTCTCGATGCCTTTGAGTGTCGGCGTTTTCAGGCTTCCATGCTTTCAGCCAGGATAAGCTCATACATTCTCTATATGGGTATGTTCCTCATGAAAATTACTAGGGATCTTGAGGCCCTGTCCTTTCTTCTTCCAGATGATAAGAGAGGTGACTCTCACATTCTTTAGACATGCTCAGGATGGCTCAAAGTTTGTTAATAGAGCAACCTTTGATTCCTTTGAGTACACTAGCAGAGCCACATCAATTTGTATTGGTGCACGCTGGATTGCATGGCTTCAGGCATCAGATCTTGAACAGTGGGTTCAAGATAAATTGGGCAATATTCCCTGCACAGGAGAAAATCTTTTTGGCAAAGACTGGCAGGATAAGGCTTCTCAGTTGGAATCTGAGAATACCACTCTAAATAGGCTTTCTATAACTACAGCCAACCCTGCTAGGAAAAAGGCAGCTGCAAAGAAAACTTTCTTTGCCAAGAAAAATAAGTTTTACCCTTCTTATACCCCTGCTTCTCAGTACCAACCTCAAGGTTCTCAGAAGATATAACAGTTTCCCAAACAACAGAAGAAGCCACAGGCTCCTAAGGTTCAACCAGTTTTTTATGTTTTCCTAGAGAACATAGCCACCCTGTCTGGAGAACACCCACCCCCTCCACATAGCAGGCAGACTCTGTCATTATGCCCACAGGTGGCATCTCATCACCTCCAAGCAGTGGACACAAGCCATAGTGAGGGAGGGCTACAGACTTCATAACCACACCCAGCCCCCTCTCACTGCTCTCCTGCTGCAAGAGGTAACTTCTCTTCTATCACAGGGTGCCATAGAATCTACTCTCCTTACTTTCTCATACCAAAGAAGAGGGAGGGTACAGGCCCATCCTGGACCTCAGAAACCTAAACAAGTTTCTGGTCCATGAGAGGTTAAAGTTGGTCTCATGGGGACCCTCCTTCTCTTCCTCCAGAGTCAGGACTGGCTCTGTACTCTAGATTTACAAGAAGTGTACACGTATATCCTCATTCATTCAGAACACAGGAAATATCTACGCTTCATCTGTCAGGAAAGACACTATCGATACAGAGTCCTTCCTTTCGGACTCGCCTCTGCCCCAAGAGTCTTCACAAAGTGCATTGTGGTTGTAGCCGCTGTCACGCCCATAGCCCCTTACAGCAGTGTGGAGGGGCATGCTTGTTATAGCAGATTCCACCACTTCAGCAATGTGCCTGACTGACTGACTTTGAAGTGCACCATGGGAAAGGTAGTCCAGTTAGGTTACTCTTGACTTTTAGGTAGAAAAACACTCTTTTGTAGTTGGGTCGAGAGTTAAGGCATTGACAGAATTTATGAGGTAAACGCAAATAAGGTTCACAAATTGTCACCTATTGGATTTCTTCTCCAGGATTATATTTTGTACAACAGGCTATAACTGAACTTAAACACAAACAGCTTGTAATGTCCTTCAATGCAAAACAGAAAGTCTTTTCCACAGCCCCTGCTAGCAAACGTGCATAACAGTGCTGTTTAAAACAAAACCAAAAATATCAGCTTCAGATAAAACAGCTCTCTTTTTCTCTTCCAAAAGAAACTTCTTATATCCACCGTGAGTACGGCATAAGCTCTGCACCGCACTGACTTCAGCTGGTCAATGAGCAAACAATTAAACAGCAGCACACATTCTCAGCACAAGTATTTTCCTTTTCATAGAACCTTTTCACTTCACACAGAGGCTCTCTAGGATGCTGGACTCTGGAAGGTTCCCTTATGATGTATTCCCTCTCAGGACTTCTTTGTGCTTAGCAGTTTGGCATAAAGAGCAGTCCATGTAAGAATCATCCTCTTCCAGAACTAATTCCTGTTCTCCTAGCTGCATGGGTTCTACTTCTGGCTCAGAGGGCTTAGCTGACTGCCTCCCATCAGGGCAAGCGCTGTCTCCAGCAAATCTGTAATGCTCCCAATCAGACAGGCTTCCAAAACTCATACCTGGGTCAAGGCTTGGTTCAGTTGTTCCTCCCTCATATTCTGGCCAGCATGTATCCGAGCTTCCCTGTCTTGTCCTCCAGCATGGGCTCTTGGTTCTCAGGGCTTCAGCTCCATTTTTCCTCCAGTAGGCATTCCTACTCCTTCTCCTCTCTTCTCCTGAATATTCTGTCTTAGTTTTAAACCTCCCAGGCTCTAACCCTGCCCTTTCTCCTTTCAGTTGTTGCAAATCAGACTGCCTCTTGGCAGCTGAGTAATTGAGAAAGTCCGTGACGTGAGGGCTCCTTACCCTGAGCTTGCTTTCCCCCTCCTTCTCACCACTAGGGACACTCTGCAACCTATTGTAGCCTGGTACAATCTGGATTCTAGGTACAACTGGGGTTTTGTATCTCTGACCTGGCAGTACAGGTCCTTTGATAAGGGTAAATTCCCCCTCTTTATCCTTTTTTCCCGGGCCCTGATAAGCTTCCTTATCACACCGCATATCTAAGACCTCTAGGGATATTTGTCTTTCCTTACTTAGACGACTAGCTCATAAATGCAGGCACCTCCCAGGAGGTCCACCTCACTGTTTTGAACAATGCAGGATCTGCAACATTTGCGCTTTGTCAAAAATCTTCCAAAATCCTTTCTCGCTCCAACTCAAACACTGGAATTCATAGGAGCTCTTCTAGACACACAATAATTAAGGGCATTTCTGCCCTAACCCCGCTGCACTCATCTCATAAAGCTAGAATCCCAAGCTATCAGAGACCATCTGATAGTCCGGGAAATACTGCAGCTTCTAGGTCATATGGCCTCAACAGTACATTGGTTCCATACGCCCGTCTACATATGCGCACAGCCCAATGGGCACGTGCCTCCCAGTGGAAGCAAGCCTCGGGCCGTCTCAGGGACAAGATCCAAGTATCTGCCCCTCTAGCCACATCCGTCCAATGGTGGTGTTCCCCAGAAAATCTCCTCATCAGGTCACCTTTTCAGATGCCTCCACATGAATGCACCCTGACGACGGATGCCTCCAAACTGGGTTGTGGGCACATTTGGGCACTCTCTCTACTCAGGGCCTCTGAACAGAGCAGGAGTCCCTGCTCCAGATAAATCTACTGGAACTTTATAATATTTCCAACACCATAAGAACATAAGATATGCCATACTGGGTCAGACCAAGGTCCATCAAGCCCAGTATCCTTTTTCCAACAGTGGCCAGTCTAGGTCATACGTACCTAGCAGTTTCCCCAAAGGACACAGGTTCCACAATGCTTATACCGGGTCAAGCCTTGATATCCTGGGTCCCTTCATAATAATGGTTTATGGACCTTTCCTCCAGGAACTTGTCCAAACCTTTTTTAAACCCAGCTACACTAACAGCCTTTACTACATCCTCCAGTAACAAATTCCAGCGTTTGATTACACGTTGAGTGAAAAAATATTTTCTTTTATTAGTCTTAAATAGTTTACCTTGTAGCTTCATTGCATGTCCCCTAGTCTTTCTATATTCTGATAACGTAAACAATCGATCTACGTTTACCCGTTCCACTCCGTTCATTAATTTATAGACTTCTATCATATCTCCCCTCAGCCGTCTCTTTTCCAGGTTAAAGAGCCCTAACCTTTTTAGCCTTTCTTCATAGGAGTATCCTTCCATCCCCTTTACCATTTTGGTGGCTTTTCTCTGAACCTTTTCTAATAACGCTATATCCTTTTTAAGATATGGCGACCAGAATTGCACACAATATTCAAGGTGCGGTCTCACCATGGAACGATATAGAGGCATTATAATATCTTTTGTTTTATTTTCCATTCCTTTCCTTATGATACCTAGCATTCTATTTGCTCTCTTGGCCGCCGCTGCACACTGGGCCGAGGGTTTTAACATGGTATCCACAATGACGCCTAAATGTTTTTCCTGGGTGGTGGTTCCTAATGTGGAAACTTGCATCGTGTAACCATAGTTTGGGTTGTTCTTCCTTAGGTGCATAACTTTGCACTTGTCCACATAAATTTCATCTGCCATTTAGATGCCCAGTCTTCCAATTTATCAAGATCTTCTTGCAATTTTCCACAATCCTCTTGGGTTTTTACAACTTTAAATAGTTTTGTGTCATCTGCAAATTTGATAACCTCGCTCGTTATTCCCTTTTCCAGGTCATTTATGAATATGTCAAAAAGTAGCGGACGCAGCACAGATCCCTGCTGTACTCCACTATTCACCTTTTTCGATTGGGAAAATTGGCCATTTAGCCATATCCTCTGCTTTCTATCTTTTAACCAGTTCCTGATCCACAATAGTACACTGCCTCCTATCCCATGACTCTTTAGTTTTGCCAAAAGTCTCTGATGAGGGACCTTGTCAAAGGCTTTCTGAAAGTCCAGATACACTTTATCAACCAACTCACCTTTGTCCGCCTGTTTATTCACACCTTCAAAAAACATAACAGATTAGTAAGACAAGATCTTCCTTGTCTAAAGCCATGTTGTCTGTTTCTCATTAGGCCATGACTATCTACATGCTGAGTAATTTTGTTCTTTATGATGGTTTCTACCATTTTTCCCTGTACTGATGTCAGGCTCACCGGTCTGTAGTTTCCCGGATCACCCCTGGACCCTTTTTAAAAATTGGCGTTACATTGGCGATCCTCCAATCTTCAGGTATTACAGATGATTTTAATGAAAATTCACAGATTACTACTAGCAGGTCTGCAATCTCATATTTCAGTTCTTTCAACACCCTTGGATGTATACCATCCGGCCCAGGTGATTTGCTACTCTTCAGTTTATCTAATAGTTGTAATACATCTTCCCGATGTATCGATATTTCCTTCAATTCTTCCGCACCTTTAAATACCACTTAAGTCATGGGTAACATCCCTACATCTTCCTCAGTAAAGACTGAAGCAAAGAATTCATTCAGTCTCTCCGCTATCGCTTTGTCACACCTTAGTGCCCCTTTAACCCCTCTATTATCTAATGGACTAACTGACTCTCACAGGTTTTTTGCTACGAATGTACTTGAAAAAACCTTTATTTCGCGTTTTTGCTTCCGCAGCAAGTTTCTTCTCAAATTCTCCCTTTGCCTGCCTTATCAATGCCTTGCATTTGACTTGCCGGTGCTTGTGCTGTTTCCAGGTTTCGTCGTTTGGCTTTTTTTTCCATTTCCTGAAAGATGCTTTTTTGGCAATAATAGCCTCTCTGACCTCACCTTTAAACCATGTTGGCAGTTTTATGGACGTCGTTCCACTTTTCTTTTCTTTTCTTTTTTCTTTTCTTTATATTTTAACATATTTTGCCCAAATACAAGCAATGGAAAATCAGGAAAATCATCAAACCAATTAAATTCCAATATAGGAAGACAGGAAATAAATACACAATATAGTCCACATCAAGGGAGTGAAACTAGATATCAAATAAGGAAACAATTCTCCATCAGTAACCAGAACCAAATAAATGGCCCGCACATTTAAAGGAGATAAATTGCAATCAGAGTACCTCATTCCCCTCCACACCCCGTCTGTCTGTCAAAAATTTCTCTAGATGTACAACATCCATAAATATAAAGTAAGCGCCATCATAAGTGATGACACACTTACAAGGAAATCTTAGAAAAAACGTGGCACCTAAAGCAAGCACCTGAGGCTTTAAAGACAAAAACTGCCTCCGCCGCAATTGGGTGGCACGGGATACATTGGGAAAAACATTGACAACCTGCCCACAAAACTTAATTGCCTTAACCTTAAAATAAGCTTTCAGAATACACTGCTTGATCACCACTGAAGAAAAGGTGACCAGCAGCGTAGACCGCAAAGAAATAGTGTCTGAGGAATCTTCTATAAAGGCAGTGAAATTGGAAATAGAGGGAATTACCTCATCCAATTCACCTTCCGCTGAGTTGACCTTTAATTTGGATGAGGAGATATAATAAATCTAAGAAATCTCAACAGGGTCGGATATGGCTAAAACCTCTTTAAGATATTTATCCAGGAGAATCTTCGCGGATAACAAAGGAGATTGAGGAAAATTTAAAAACCGTAAGTTACACACCCTCATAGAATTTTCCAGTGATTCCAATTTAGAATGTAAAGTCAAGGAATCCTTGATTCCAGCAACGCTGGCTGAATGAATGGGAAGCACCTGGGATTCTATTTTAGAAATGGCCATATCTAAAGAAGAAACCCTTTCCTTCAGTTGCTGCAGTGATACTGTAGCTTCTTGAGTGAAAGCACATAAAGAATTTAGTTTTGAGGATACTTTCAAATCAATACATTTTAAGGCTGCCCATACATCCTTTAAGGTCACATCAGCCTCAGGTGATAGTTCTGGGAGCTCAGAAGAAACTCCCGGAGTTATACCCTGAACTGGAGTCGACAAACTAATCCCTCCTTTCAAATCTCCATCCACCAAAGAAAACGACCGAGAAATGGCAGAAAAACCAGACCCAGTGCAGGGAGGGGGAGATCTCCCGTCGGGGCTCAAAGAAACCCCGTCAGGAAAGGACTGAGCCTGGGGAGCTGATAGAGTAACTATGTGTTTGTCCATGGGGCCAACCGGTTTAGACCCTCCGGAATCAGCCCCCGGGACTTTGCTGTTTGACTTTGCCTTTCTCTTCCCCATCTAAACAATAAAACTGATATTAGAAATATCCTTACAATACACCATCTAAGGCAGGGCTACCAAGGGCAATAAGCAAAACAACTCACACACACCGACCTGCTGGTTCCATGCACAGAGCAATTATTCTCACAGCGTCGAAATGGCGTCTAAGGGGCAGTACCTGCCCCTTTAAACACGCCCCTTCAAAGCATGTCCCGCGGTCGCGGAGCAGTAGAAGGAAATATAAGGAAGACACAAAGGTCCCCACCAGGAGAAGACTGTCCCGGGTGTGCCTGCCCGATATTCAGTGCAGCAGCGTCGCCTCCACTGGGTCAGTCCGATAGTCTCTGGACCCAACCTCTACAGTCCAACTCTCCTCTACTCACTCTCCGATCTCACTCCAGAGGGTAGATTACAGGCAGGCCTTTTAAATCTCCTCTAAGGCCCCCACCAGGAGAAGACTGTCCCGGGTGTGCTTGCCCGATATTCAGTGTAGCAGTGTCGCCTCCACTGGGTCAGTCCGATAGTCTCTGGACCCAACCTCCACAGTCCAACTCTCCTCTACTCACTCTCCGATCTCACTCCCGTTCCACTTTTCTTAAAGCGTGGAATACAGCTGGTCTGGGCCTCCAAGATAGTACTTTTCAACAACACCCAAGCTTGATGTAAGTCTTTAACCTTTGCAACTGCTCCTTTTAGTTTTTTCTTAACTATTTTCCTTATTTTATCATAGTCTCCCTTTCGAAAGTTAAAAGGTAGTACTGTGGATTTCCTTACTATCTCTCCTCCACTAATTAAATCAAACGCGATCATGCTATGATCACTTTTGCCAAGTGGCTCCAACACCCTTATCTCTTGCACTAGATCTGGTGTTCCACTAAGAACTAGGTCTAATATGGCTTCCCCTCTGGTCGGTTCAGAACCAGCTGCTCCAAGAAGCAGTCATTTATTTCATCTAGGAACTTTATCTCCCTAGCTTGTCCTGCCGTGACACTGACCCAGTCGATACCGGGGTAATTGAAATCACCCATTATTATTACTGCACTGTAACTTTTCTTAGCTTCCTTGATTTCTTTGAGGATTTCATCATCCATTTGTTCATTATGGCCAAGCGGTCGATAGTACACCCCCAATGCCATCGCCCTCCCCTTTTTACATAGAATTTCAATCCATAGAGATTCTATAGTGAATTTTGTTTCCTGAAAAACTTTAATCCTTTCTGACTCGATGCCCTCTCTAACATAGAGCGCAACCCCTCCACCAATTTGATCAGCTCTATCATTACGATATAGTTTGTACCCAGGTATCACAGTGTCCCACTGGTTGTCCTCCTTCCACCATGTCTCTGATATTCCAATCATATCTAACCTCTCATATAGTGCTATATATTCTAACTCTCCCATCTTATTTTTTAGACTTCTAGCATTTGCATACAAGCATTTTAGAGACTGTATTTTATTCATATTAATCTGGCTATTGGTAGAAATGGGTAGTTTGGGATCTTTAAGCTCTGTCTGCTCCATACTCGAGGGCAATTGGGCTACTTTACTCTTTTTTGGAACCTCTCTGCTTTTGATAGTATCCTTCAATGATACATTCTTCCGAACCATGCGCTCTTGGGCGACTGTCGGCTTCCCCCTACTATCTAGTTTAAAAGCTGCTCTATCTCCTTTTTAAAGGTTAATGCCAGCAGCCTGGTTCCATCCCGGTTAAGGTGAAGCCCATCCCTTCGAAAGAGCCCCTCCTTTCCCCAGAATGTTTCCCAGTTCCTAACAAATCCAAAACCCTCATCTCTGCACCATTGTCTCATCCACGCATTGAGACTCCGAAGCTCTGCCTGCCTTTTGGGTCCCGCGTGTGGAACGGGAAGCATTTCGGAGAATGCTACCCTGGAAGTTCTGGATTTCAACTTCATACCTAAAAGCCTAAATTTAGCCTCCAGAACCTCCCTACCACATTTTCCTTTGTCATTGGTACCGACATGTACCAAGACAGCAGACTCCTCCCCAGCACTATCTAAGACCTTATCTAGGTGGCGCATGAGGTCCGCTACCTTCGCACCAGGCAGGCATGTTACCAGGCGATCCTCACATCCACCAGCCACCCAGCTATCTACATGCCTATTGATCGAATCGCCAACTATAACGGCTGCCCTAACCCTTCCCTCATGGGCACATGGCCCTGGAGAAACTTCCTCGGTGCGAGAGGGTTTTACATCACCTGGAGGACAGGTCCTAGTTACAGGATCACTTCCTGCCACACCAGGGTGATGCTGTCCTGTCACGTGACCTCTCACCTCCATGTCAACAGGGATGCTGCCAGACTTGAGGTGGGACTTCAGGACTATATCCCTGTAGGTCTCGTCTATGTACCTCTCTGTCTTTCTTATGTTTTCCAATCTGCTACTCTAGCCTCTAGAGATTGGACGCGTTCCCTGAGAGCAAAGAGCTCCTTGCACCTAGTGCACACATAAGACCTCTCGCCAATTGGGAGAAAATCATACATGTGACACTCAATGGAAAAGACTGGAAATCCCCCATCTCGCTGCTGGACTGCTGTCTGCATCTTAGTTTTAAGCTTGTGTTTAGATTTTTAAGTTCTTTACTTACTAAGGGTTGCTATGGATATTTATACTAATAAAACTGTACCTAATATGTTTAATATACCTTGTTCACCTGAAGCTTAATTAATCTCAGGTCCTTAGTGAATGACTGATTTGGATGGCAAGCTTCACCTGAGAGCACCTCCTTTCCTTTAAGAATTGTAAGTCCCTATAAAGCTACGATTATCCCAGGGGTGTGTGGTTGTTGGGGAGGGAAATAACACTTATTAAAAGAGGGCTGCTACACAGTACCCTGTCCTGTGTTGCTGAGGTAAGCTGTGACCAACTTCCTGGGTGATTAACAGTCCTTGCTTGGATAGAAGGAGTTTTTCAAAATGGCCTTTTGACCTGCCACCTGGTGTTAACACCTATTGAGAAGGTTTCACAGGTCTCTTTCCCCCTAGGTTGAAGGCCTCTTTGTAAAGGTCTCTAGAAGACTTTATTTGTTGCTCAAAGAGTACTGACCCTGTTTTGCCTTTTATGCTAAGTTATATTCTGATTTGATTTAAATTACAGCTCTTTGCTGATGCTAGGCTCTGACTTATTATGAAAATTAAACTACTAGCTCTCTGCTGGGTTCCAAATTTAACCAAAAAGCTCTCTTCGGTGTTTTAAATTTAAACTAAACATACTTTGCTGATACTAGGCCCTGAGTGACTATTAAATTTAAACTACAAGCTCTCTGCTGGGTATGAAATGTAACCAGAAAGTTCCCTTCTGTGTTTTAAATTGAAACTTAAACTGCTGCTACTAGGCCCTCACTGATTTAACAAAAAATACTGGGTTCACAGATAATTAGCTTTAATACAAAGAAGTCCTTTCAGAAAATTCCCAGAAGTATATACTCACAATTGCAGATCTCTCTCCAGAAGTAGCAGTCCCTTTTTCTAGTCCTTCAAGACTCTCAGGGTGTTTCAGGATCATCTACAATCCTATAGAGTCCTGGTCCAGACGGACAAGCAAGTGGCCATGTTCTATATGAACAAGCAGGGAGGAACTGGCTCTTGGCCCCTCTGCAGGGAGGCCCTTCATCTCTGGTCCTTCGCCATTCCTCATCAGATACATCTTTAAGCAGTGTATCTCCCAGGGGAGCAAAATGTATTGGGGGACAAATTGTGTCAGATCCTTCTTCCCCACGAATGGTCTCTCCATCTGGATACAACCTCCTTCATCTTTCAAACCTGGGAGACTCCAGAAATAGATCCATGCTTCTGCACCCAGACTCATATGTCCAACAACCAGCAGGTGGATGCTTTCCACCTCCATTGGGGTTGGGGTCTCCTGTATACCTTCCCTCACATTCCCCTCATTCCCAAGATGCTTTTCAATCTCCAAGCAGACAGGGGCTCCATGATCCTCATAGCCCCGTTCTGGCTACGTCAACCATGGTTTCCTCTCCTGCTACAACTGTCTCAGACTCAACCTGTGTGTTTTGGATCTGCTCCTGATCTCCTCTGTCAAAAAGAAGGGACGCTGCTCCATCCCAATCCGCAGTCTCTCCATCTCACAGCTTGGCTGCTGAAAGTGTAGCATTACAAAATCTTAACCTTACTCAGGAGGTAAAGGAGATTCTCTTAGCTTCCAGGAAGCCATCCACCAGACGTTCATACGCTTTTAAGTGGTGTATATTCTCTACCTGGTGTTCCCAGAAGAATCTCAATCTCTTCTCGGCTCCAGTGGAGGTGGCCCTCCAGTATTTTCTCTACCTATCTTCGTCTGGCCTCAAGACCAGCTAGGTGAGAGTTTGCCTTAGTGTAATTGCCATCTCTCATCATTCCTTGAATGGGTAGCCCATCTCATCACAACCACTTGTAGCGTGCTTCATGAGAGGTTTTTTGCTGGTCAAGCCTCCCATCAAACCACTTCCGGTGGCATGGGATCTCAGTGTTGTTCTAGTGCAGCTTCTCAAGCTTCCATTTGAACCCTCCGCTACAACCTCTCTAAAGTTTCTTTCATGGAAGGTCATCTTCCTCATTGCCCTCACTTCAGCTAGGGGCATTAGTGAGCTTCAGGCTTTGGTGGTGGACCCACCTTACACCCTGTTCCACCATGACAAGGTCGTCCTTAGGACTCACCCACATTTCATGCCAAAGGTGGTGTCTCCTTTTCTTTTGAATCAGTCAGTTTACCTTCCTGTGTTTTTTCCTAGACCACATTCATCTAGAGCAGAGGCAACCCTGCATACTCTTGACTGTAAATGTGCCTTGTCTTTTTATCTTCAAAGGACTTGAGAGCACCGAAGGGCTTCGCAATGTTCATTTCCTTTGACCCTAGTCACTTGGGGTTACTAGTATCTAAATGTACTGTCTCTAAATGGATAGCAGATTGCAGATTGCTTATGATAAAGCAGGACTATCACTTGAAGGTCACATCACTGCTCATAATGTTTGTGCCATGGCTACCTTGATGGCAAATCTACGCTCTGTAGCCATTGACAAAATCTGCAAGGCATCTAATTGGTCTTTGGTCCATACCTTTGCTGCTCATTACTGTCTAGACAAGGACTCCCTCCTGGATGCCATGTTTGGTCAGACTGTTCTCCAACACCTCTTTCAGACTTAAGGGCAACTCCTACCCTTTGTCCCGGACTTTAACGATACCAGACATCCATGGAAGACTCATGATCTCTTGAAGCCTACCCTGAGGCAAAGATCCACTGGGTTCTGAAGTCATTTTTTCTGGCATCTTCGAGTTATGGAGTCCCATATGTGAAGACTACATTCCTGCTTGTTTCTGGAGATAGCGTAGTTACTCACCTGTAACAGGTGATCTCTGGGAACAGCAGGAATTTGGTCTTCACAACCCACCCTCCTCCCCTTTCTCTCAGCTACAAACAAAACTGAGGAAGCAGAGTTGGGAAGGCAGCTGTGCAGGCGCAGTGGCATGCTCTCAAAAGCTTTCCTATTGGATGCTGGGGAGCGTTCCCGCGCGGGCTCTGTCGGTACCAACATCACCCATAAGTGACAAAATTCCTGGTGTTCCCGCAGATCACCTATTACAGGTGAGTAACTACGCTTTACGTTCCCCGTAAGGTTTGGTAGGTGAATGAGCAGGAGGGGTAGCTTGGATGTTCTAGTTTTTTTTCCATCTGTTGCCAATTGAACTGAGTTTCTTGAGGATTCTATTGAGGCTATTTATTATTTATTTATTTATTTATTTATTGAACGGTTTTATATACCGCCTTTCAGAAAAATCAAAGTAGTTTACATAGAACAAAACTTGAACATTACATTGAAACTTATTCAAACAATTGAAATTACAGTGAACATTAAATTGTATATAATAAAATGGTAATTTGAGGGTTACAATGCTGAGTAAATGCTGATTAGGTATATAGATAGTTTAAACATATATACAGATTTAAATATTTACAAATTTCAAAAATCTTATCTTATCTGAGCAAGGAAAAATGTATTGTAGTTCACTAGAATTATTAGTGTAAAGAGTAAATGTGATAATGTGGAGAATTGGGTATTGTAGGATAGAGTAAGAGAAAGGAAAAAATAAGTTGTGAATTAATGAATATGAGTATACATGAGTTTAAGTGGGAAATATTTCATCTGTTGGGAATGAGTCTCCAAAGTACTCTATAAATAGGTGAGTTTTAAGATCTTTTCGAAATGCTGAAAGATCTGTGATATCTCTGAGTTTATCCGGCAGCGCGTTCCATATTAAAGGGGCATTGAAGCTGAATGCCCTATTTGTTGTAGTTTTATTGAGTTTTGAAAGGTTGTTTGGAACAAGTAGTGTGTTCAGGTTCCTTTGTCTCACTGTTCTGGTCCTTGAATGAATTGTCAGTAGATCAGTTAGATATGATGGGGCTATATCTCTTATCAGTTTGAACGCTGTTATGATAACTTTATATTTTATCCTACGTTGTATAGGTAACCAGTGAAGTTTGTACAGTATAGGGGTTATGTGTTCAGTTGGACCTGCATTTATAAGCATTCTTGCAGCAACATGTTGTGCTACTTTTAGTTGGTGTAAAGCATGTTTTGGAATACCTTGAAGAATTATGTTACTAAAATCTAAGTGAGGCAGGATCAGGGCTTGAAGGACTGATCTGAAGTCCAGATTTGATAATAATGGTTTTAGATTTTTAAGATATCTTAATTTATTATATATTGTGTTTGTTGTATTCCTGATGTTTGTTAGACTTAACGTTCTGTCTATGATAACGCCAAGGTATCTTATTTCATCTTTTATGGGGATGCTTATGTTTTCAATTTTTATTTCTGTTGGGGGGGGGGGGTAAATTTTTGATTTCTAGAAACAAATAAAGCTTCTGTTCCTTATCGTTCCTTCAGTTTAGTCCTCTACCTCTGGGTTGTGCACCTCTTCCTGCAGCTTGGAGACTGAGCATGTCAAAGTCGTTACATCACTGGATCTAGCCTGCTGGTATCTCTCATCAGCCTCCAGTGTGTCCAGTCTCCTTGCAGCAGGAGGACATAGTGAGCCTAGCTTTTGGGCTCACTTGGGGGGAACAGATAAGGAGCATTTAGTGTGACAAATTCTATTCAGATGTTACTTTTGATTTTTACCTTTAATTTACTTTTAATTTTACTTTTAATTCAGTCACCTTTGGTTAATTGGCAATCAGGGATTAGTTCCCTTTAGTTAGGAGCAAATTTCCTTATTTACAGTCATTTTAAATTTGAGCCTGGCTCTTTAAATTAGTAGCAGCTTTCGCCTTCCCTCCTTCTCAGTTATTTTCACTTGCTGCAGGCATTCGCCGGTGCGGCTCTCTCTCCCTTGACTGTACGGGAGAGAGCTCCGGGACCCATACAGCCACACTGAAGCTGTGTGAGACGGAGCCTCTCCGTTGCTGCGGGATTTTAATTTTACTCTGTGGAACCGGCTGAGCGATCCTCGCCGCGGCTGCCAGGCACATCAGCGTGGCTTGAGGATCGGAGGAATTCAAGGTGGTAGGAGCAGGCTGTGTGGCTTTCTGCCCTGCAGGTAAGGCCTTTGGGCTTGGTCGGTCTGCTGAGGCCTCATTTTTGCAGCGGCTGTTGTTCTTGGCGCCAAAATTCATTGGCGAAGGGGCAGCCATTTCCCCTCTAGGTATTTGGACCGCATGGCGAGAGTTGCAGTGAGCTGCCTGTGTGAGGAAAACAACAGGCAGAATAGCTAGATTTTTGGGCCTAGTGTTTGTTTCTTTCTTTTGTTTGCTGGGTTTTTTTTTTTTTTTTTTTTTTTTTTTGAGGCTCAGGGGTTCCTCAGCCTTAAGGGGAACTGTTGGCAATCCTCTTTATAAAATAAATAAGAATAAACTTAAAAATAGGGCAGCAGTTTTGGCATTGATCCCTGATACCACATGTTCTTTCCCTCCTAATCATGTCTCTGAGGAGCATCTGTTAAGTCCCAGGATATTAGGCAAATTGCCAGCTTTTAGGTTCAAGGGCAGAGCCCTAACTTGTAGTTGGAAGCAGGGACAGCCTGGAAGTGTGCTTTTATGTATTCTATAGTGAAAGTTGCCCAAAATTCACAGGGACAGGTTTAGGAAACCTTAGGATATAAAAAAATAGACTGACAGTTAAACTGTCAACCAAGAAGTGCCTGTGCTACGGTCTATGGCCACCAGAGGGCAGCTGGTACACTCAATAGTGCCTTTCTATGACTGTGTGTATGCAGCCATTATCTGCAAGTCAGGAAAGAACTGCCACAGAGCAGCTGCAAATGCAATGTGTGCCTTTTGAGTCAGTCCTGACTCCTGGCGACCCAGAAGCTCCTGGGTGCAGCTGTATTCTGAAAATCAAGATTATATGACCGAGATTTAAAGCTCTTAACTTCTGTATCGTTGATCGGGCTCTGGTGCCCCCATCCCTGGTGGGGGGGGGGGGGGGTAAAATACAAAATCATATTACTCATCAGGTTCACACAGGCAGCAACCTCTAAGACCTCCATTTGCAAGGTGGTCGGTGTATTCCACTGCTATTTCTCTGACTGCAGGAAGGCCGGGGAAGGTGCCTGTGTATTTCATAACAACACTTAGCATGCCCTTCCCAGGAAATTCTCATCTATTACTAGAGCAGGGTTTCATTTCATTTCATTTCTCTGGTTATGGTTAATGCACAGCGTTAAGGGGCTGTGTTCGAAGGCTTGGGTCCCACGGACTTCGGTGGGATTTCAAAAAGAAAAAGAAACTCGCTTTAGTGAGAGATAGCCTTGTTCATTTTTTGCTAACACTGTTGATTTTACTTTTGATTTTTACCTTTTGTGTCCTGAATCCCAAGGACGGGACACTGTTTGCTTCCAGGGGTTCTACTTTCTAATTTGCTCTTCAGCTCCCTGGCAGACGCAGCAGGGGGTGTGCAACGCCTCCTGCAATGCAGAATCCCCCAGGATAAGGGGGAAAGGACAACTGGGTGCAGCGGGGGCTGGTAGCTTCTTGCAAAGCTATAGGAGCAGTTCGGGTAATTTTAGCTGATCTGCTTTGATTTCATTGGAGTTGGCGGAAACTTGGTTTTTGGAGTCCTATACTTTAAAAAAAAAAGAAAAAAGAAAAAGGGGCATAGCTATGTTGATTTACAAGAATCTCCTTCCGCTATCCATAGAAGGTCCTATAAAGCGTTAAAGTCGGTTTATATGGCAGGGTAATATTTTTGCTTAGCTGCTGTGATATAGCGCTATGATCCGCTGTAAACATATTCAAGTCAAAAGGAATTATGGTGATAACTCTCTTGGACAGGTGTAACAGGTGCTTGGGTGAGCGCCATGGCCAGTCCACAGATGTGGAATGCTCTGCCATAAGCATTATGTCATGAGAGGGGGTTTTATAGTTGTGTGGTTTCTCAATGGAAAATTGCTCCTGTTTAGTTTGGCTTTGCCCAAATTATAAGATTTTACGGTAGATTTGTACTGTCTTAATTTTGGCTATATGTGGTTTAATTTTACATATGGAAAAGGCAGCTCAGCGGAGAGACGTTGCAAAATAGAACTCTGGCCTTTGACGCTATCTATGCTCCCATTCCATTTATCAGAAGTTCTCCAGTACGGAGAGTCTCTGCTAGTGTTCAGCGAATGCCTTAATGGGGGGCCAGAAGCACGCAGCCAGGCTAGTTCTCTAGCAGCAATGGCAGCGGCTCAGACTCTAGTAGGCATACTTCATATGCTGCGTTTACAATATGGTTCCACGCTGATCGGCATCAGCCAAGATGGCTGCCGGTTTAGACTGTGAATGTGGAGGCAGCCTGGATGAGGGACCTTGCGTTCTCTGGAAAATGCCCTGCATACCCTGAATCACTTCAATTCGATCAGCTACTGGCAGGACACAAGGCACTCTCACATGCTTTTTTGCTTCAGTGGTCTAAAAGTGGAGTCTTTACCAGGTGGTATAATGGGAACTTGTCTGCAGTTTCTCGGCTTCTTCATTGCTGACTCAATTGCCACTCCGGAATGAGAGCTGTATTTCATATCACCAGGTGCTAGTTGAACTTAAAATATAAAGTCCATCTTTGTGCAGTCAGACGGAATGGGGCGTTACTCTAGCAGGAAGGCCGTGGATTAGTATGCCTGTGTTTGGGAGTTCTTTCTACTTCATATTGTTGGCACGGAAAGAGCGTCTCTTAACATATGCTGAAGGAATTTTTGGTTAAGAGGTGTCTTTGTAAAAAAAAAAAAAGTATTCAGCTGTCCTGAATTCGCCTGTTCTTGATTGACATTTTGAGGCTAAGCAGGGGCAGGCCTGGGTACTATGTGGGTGGGTGCACACCTTGACCTACCAGGGGGTGTGGACTCACTGTATGGAACAGAGCCCTAGCAATCTTCTTTATCATAAGATAGGAAAGTAGATGGTTCACTGAAGCGATCATTGGGGGCAATGCTCTGGCCTTACAAGCTCCCATTTGTGGAGCCTGGGGAGGCGAGAGCATGCTTCAGGTGGTCGCAGTGTTTACGGCAGTCTACTCGCCTGGAACAGGAAAGGATCAGGGAGCTGAATCGGCTAGAGCCTGATTTGCTTTATGGGGCAAATGTGCATTATGGCTTAATTCAAGCGCTAGCTAATATTATTGGCTTCCTTGGGATTCACCTGGAGGTTTCTCTTGTGGAGGAATGGGGCAGCTGATGGTTCGTCCAAGTCGAGGGTCAGTAAGCTCCCAATTAAGTCTTTGTCTTGTCCTTTCCCCGTGGGCTCTCATAGGGCAACTAGTTGGCGTATCAAGGCTTTCGGAGAAAGGTACTCTTGGTAGTGCCCGGTTGGACGAGATGGCCATACTAGGCTTTTCTCATTCGCCTACTCAACAGGCTTTTCCTAGAAGTTGTTGGTAGCGGACGTTCTGCTGCGGCTAGGTCCGCGACGAATGTCTTAGGTGGATCGGTGCCCGCCTACGGTTTGGCCTTTGAATGGCCGGGGCTGAAGAAGAAGGGTTATTCTGCAGCAGTCTTCGCCACCTTGTTGAGAGCAAGGAGGCAGGCTGCTTCTGCTACATAGGTCCGTGCTTAGCGCCTTTTGGAAGGCTGCTGTTCACGGCGGCAAGTCCGGGTGACAAAGGTGTCTGTATCCTTGGTCTGAGTTCTCTGCAGGACAGTGTCTAAAGGAACTAGCGGCCAGTTCCTTAGAGGATCCAGCGGGTGACTGTTTCCGGCTGTAGAGGTTCTGTGAAGGGAATAGCGCTAGGTGTTCGGATCGATGTGTAGCGTTTCCTTAAGTTGGGATCCGACTGCGCTCCTCAAGGAGAGTTCGGGTGCCGCCGGGGGATCCCGATTGGGCCTTAGAGGCGTTAGCTAAAGAGCCCTTTGATTCTTTACTCCAGGCGTCGGTAAAGGATTTGCTGTTATAGACAGTGGCTTTGATAGCTCGTTGTTCGGTGCGACGAGTTTTGGAGTTTTAGGCGTTGTCATGTCATGAGCCGTTTTCACCCTTTCTGGATAGAGGGTGGTGTTTGCGAGCAGTCCTGTCGTCCTTCCAAAAGGTGGTATCTGATTTTTCTCCTGAGCCTATTGGTTTCTCTTCCAGTTCTCGGTTTTTCTGGAAGGGGAGGTTTTTATTCGTAGCTTTCGCCGACAGGAAACATTAAATGCAGGGTGTGGCGTTCGTTTCTTTGTTTTTGTGTGCTGGTTGGAGGTCCCCACAAAGGGGAAGCAGCAGCGAAGGCGGCCATTTCGCACTGGGTTAAGGCGGTGGTTGCTTCAGCTTTCTGGTGGCGAGGTTGTATGATTCCAGGGGGCTTTCTGACTCTTGCTACCATGGCACAAGCAGCTTCATGGGTGAATCACTATGTCATTCCACCAGGGGGGATTGGTAGAGCAGCTTCCAGGTCGTCTCTTCATTTCCTCAGTAACCACTACTGTCTAAATGTTTTGGCAGTAAATGATGCCTGTTCCGGGTCGACGGTGTGGTGAGTTGGCTCTATAGGTCCCTCCCAATGATTACTGCTCTGTTACATCCCAGAGGTAGAGGACTAAACTGGAGGAACGATAAGGAAATAGAAATTACACTTACCTGGTAATTGTCGTTCCTTGAGTGACGACAGTTTAGTCCTCATTCCCGCCCAGGGGTGTGATTTCTTCAGAGTTTATTTTCAGGCGGAGTGGAGCATCAATCTCAATGAGTAGACGGATCCTTTCAGTTTCTAGATCGTAGTGAGTATCCCCCTCTGTTCTTTCTTCCTTTTCTCTTATTTAAACGAGGTGATGGTATAGGAAACGTGTTTGCATAGGGGGGACATGAATGCAAAGTTAAAAAAAAAAAAAAAAGAGAGAAAAGAAAATATAAGACGGCTACGGTTAAAAAGGCTCCTCCGGTTGAGGAATGGGGAGTTATTTAAAGTTATGGTATAGTTCCTTATTTGTTGTTCCTTTGAGTTTGCTTTGTCAATAGTACACTGGAGGCTGATGGGAGATACCAGCAGGCTATATCCAGTGATGTCACGACTTTGACATGCTCAGTCTCCAAGCTGCAGGAAGAGGTGCACAACCCAGAGGTAGAGGACTAAACTGTCGTCACTCAAGGAACGACAATTACCAGGTAAGTGTAATTTCTATTTTTCTTGAAGTTAATGTGTAGATTGAGTTCATTTAGCCATTGCGTCATTTTAGTGAAGCATGATTTGATATTGGAGAAGTCCAGGGAGTCTATGTCCATAGGGAGATTAATCATAACATCAGCATAAATTGCATATTTTAATTTGCACTGTTGAATGATGTGGCATATAGGTTGTAAATATATGTTAAAGAGTAGAGCTGATAATGCAGAACCTTGTGGGATTCCTTGTTTTTGCGTATAGGTTTTAGATGTATGGTTTCCTATTTTTACCTGTTGTGATCGATCAGTTAGATTTATTTATTTATTTATTTAGTAAACACTTATATACCGCTACTTCCAGCGATCAGTAGCGG
Organism: Ichthyophis bannanicus; assembly: GCA_033557465.1. Lineage (NCBI taxonomy): Eukaryota > Metazoa > Chordata > Amphibia > Gymnophiona > Ichthyophiidae > Ichthyophis > Ichthyophis bannanicus. Next base: position 137,678,191 of record CM066035.1, on the reverse strand, counting down.
TTTGATTACAACTTTGGGATTTGTCAAAAATCAAGACAGAAAAGTTGGGGCATATATACATAGTACAGAGGTAAAACACATCACACAGAATAGGGTCTAAAGATTGGCCTTAACATATTTACATATTTTACAAAAGAGATTGTAGTTTTCATATTTATATTTTTACATATAACTATTCATTTTGTCTTTTATTCCACTGTGATTCATCTCTGGTTGTAGTGACATTGGAATAGATGCGTTTTTAATTTCTTCCTGAAAGCAACTATTTATTTATTTATTTTATTTATTTATGTCTATGTCTTTAATTGCTCGCAGCTCATGTGGTAGTTGGTTCCATAAGGTTGGGGCATAGAATGAGAATGCTCTGCGGCTAGTACTGGCTTTTACATGTCTGATGATGTTTGGAACTTGTAGTGTGTCTGAGTTGATAGCTCTCCTGTCTCTGGTGGCAGGTTGCGTGCAGATAAGGGTGGAGAGGAATGATGGGGCTAGGTTATGTATGAGTTTGAATGTTGTTACCAATGCTTTATATTGTATCCTGGCAGCAATGGGTAGCCAGTGTAGTTCAATCAATACGGGTGTGATGTGCTCAGTAACGCTTGATCGCATGATGATCCTCGCCGCCACATTTTGTGCCAATTGCAAGATATTGATCGTTTTCTTTGGCAGACCCTGTAAGATGGCGTTACAGTAGTCTAAGTGAGGCATAATGAGTGCTTGCGCAACAGACCGGAAATCACATGGTTCAAGTATATTCCGCAGGGGTTGTAGCACTCTAAGTTTGTGAAAAATGGCCTTGTTGGTTTTGCTCAGGTGTTTTTCCATCTTAAGTTTGCTGTCCAGTGTGACTCCCAGATATTTGATCTCATTCTTAGTGTTGTAAGTGTTGTTGCACAGAGTGATTGTTGGAGGAGGTTCAAAGTCTGGTTTATTGGATATGTACATCACTACAGTTTTTTTGTGGTTAATCGTCATATTGTTTTGTTGTAACCATCCTAACATCTCGCCCAGGCAAGTTTCGAGCTGATTATATTTAGGGTCTGCGGCATCTAATTGTGTGTACAGCATAATATCGTCTGCGTACATGTGGTAATTGATGTCATGTTTCCTGAAAATGCCACAGAGGGGGTTGCATGTAAATGTTAAAAAGTAGTGCCGAGAGGGCCGAACCCTGCGGTATGCCTTGAGTTTGAGAGAAGGCTTCTGCTTTTTCGCTGTTGAATTGTACTTGCGGCGTTCTGTTCGTTATGTAAGAGGAGAACCATTTCAGGGGGGTTCCCAAGATACCAATTGATTCCAGCTTGTTAAGGAGGATTCCATGATGGACAGTATCAAAAGCGGCAGAGATGTCAATGAAAATAAGAATAAACATTTTCTTTCTGTCTTCCAGGCCTTTGAGGAGGTTGTTAAGCAGGGCCAATAGAAGAGTTTCGACCCCATGGTTTTTTTTGAAACCGTATTGCTGACTGTCAAGGGTTTCATGGTCATCGAGGTGGTCTTGAAGTTGAATGAGGGTTGCTTTTTCAATGATCTTTGCCAGGAAAGATATGCTAGAGATTGGGCGGTAAGATGTTGGGTCCTCTTTGTTGAGTGAGTTGTTCTTTAGAATCAGTCTAATTATGGACTTCTTGAGCTGGTTAGGCATGATTCCTTGACGCAGTGATTGGTTCACAATGTGCGAGACCTGGTGGACGATATCCTTTTTGCCGCCTTGATCCACGCAGCTGGGCAGGGATCTAGCGGGGAGGTGGTGGTGTTGATACTGGTTATTATTTCAATAGTTTGTTTCTCATCAATTTTGTGGTATTCGTTCCATGTCTGTTCTTGCTCCACAACCGTTTTAAGATGTGATGTGTCAACACAGAGAGTGGGAGAGGTTGTGGTCAGCTTGCTTGCGTAGTGGTTTGCGAGAGTTTGAGGATGGATAGTGTTACCATGTTGTTCCGGCTGGGATGTTTTGGTTAGTGACTTCACTAGTTGAAATAGTTCACGAGGTTTGTTGATAGCTTTGTTTAGCAGGTTGGTGTGGTGCGTCCTTTTTGCGGCATTTACCTCTTCTTTGTACTTTGGGAGGAGATTGAGGTAATCGGCTCTGTGCTCAATGGATTTGCTATGTCTCCATTTTTTTCACACTTTCTGAGCTCTCTCTTCATTTTGGTCAGCGTTGTTGTGTACCATGGTTCTGATTGGTGTTTGACCGGGAATGATGTATTTTTCCATTTAGGGTTCGCTGTAGTTTGAATTCCAATGTCCCAACTGTTTGTTAGTGCATCGAGGTCTGTACTTTCCAGGTCAATGTGCGCCTTGATGGTCCTTGTGAGACATTCCAGGTTTAGTTTGTTGAAACTTCTCTGTTGGTCCATTACTCGTTGTGCTTTCGCGTCTTTTGGTAACGATGGGAGTTTTATCCGTATATCGATTTGGCGATGGTCAGACCAAAGTACTGCTTTGATTTTGAACAAAGGCTTCTCGTCGTTGCACTGTTTACTCGTGGGAGTGAAGACCATGTCGAGGATATGGCCCTTTTCATGGGTGGGCTCATTTATTATCTGTTGATATCCTAGTTGGGTCATGGCTTCCAGGAAGGTATTGGCGTGTGCTGCTGTTGTCGATGCCAGGTTTAGGTCACCTAGGATGATTTGGAATTTTTTTGGTTGTGTTGAGGAAATGTTTTCTAATGCTGCAGCAATAGATATGATTGGAACCATGCAAGAATAGTGCCATGTATACCAATCTGTTTGAGCCTTTCAAAAAGGATACGATGGTTAATTGAATCAAAGGCAGCCGATATATCCAAAAATATAAGTAATGCTGCTTGTTTTGATTTGTCAATGTATTTTAGAATATCATCAAAGATAACTGGTGTGAATCTAAGGGGGCATGAAGTTCAATGTGATCCTGAAGTTGATTATATACTATTTTTTCTATAATCTTTATTTATTTATTTATTTGCATTCTCTTATATACCACGCTATTCTGCATCAGTGCGGTTTACATTGAACAAACTGAAATTACATTGAACAGGGCATTATAACTTGGAGATAACTACTTTACAGGGAACATGGGCTATGGAGGGTTAAGTGGCTTGCCCAAGACCACAAGGAGCACCTGTGGGACTAGAAACCCCAGTCCTTCCGGCCCAAGGTTGCTGTCCTCTAGTGGGATTTGAACCCCCGACCTTCCGGCCTGAAGTACCTTGCCCCAACCACTAGGCCACTCCTCCACGCCATAAATGGAAGGCTAGAGATAGGTCTATATGAAGAGGGATCAAGATTGTCTAGTTTTTTGTTTTTCAGAATAGGTCTAATCGAGGCTCTCTTTAGGATGGTTGGCATAGTACCATGTGTGAGAGAAAAATTTGCTATATTTAGAATGTAGGACGCTAGGAGTGGTTTAGTATTTTTGATCCAGCTAACTGGGCAGGGATCAAGACTAGAAGTGGTTGTGTTAATATTTGAGATTACCTTATCCAGTTGCAAGCAACCCTCCTGGTCACTTTTTCCTTGCTGAAGGATAACATTTCTGTTTTGAAGAGTTATTTTCCAAAGAAAGAAGTAACTTTTGTGGTCAAAAAATAGCTCCCCCCCTCCCCCCAATGTTGGGGCTACTCAGGCTTATTGGAAGCAGTTTCCCCAAAGTTGTGGCCACAGGTGCTACTTTTTTCTTAGATTCCCTTGTAAATATTTCATTTCATTTCAAGGGAATAATTGTTTTCCTGGATTCCATTTATTTGGAAAAATGTGTTTCTGACCATGGATGGGGGTAGTTGGGTAAATGGGAGGGGTTAGGTCTGTAATTGTTATAATAGGCTTTCTCCAGGACCAAGCAGGAAGTCAGTCCTCACTTATGGGTGACGTCGGCGCCGACGGAGCCCTCGCGGAGCAATTTTCCCCAGCTTTCAAAGAAAGCCTTTGGGAATTGCAGCGCGCATGCGCGGTCCCCTTCCCGCCCAAGGGTGCCATCTTAGCCAGTCTTCTTTTTTCCGCGGAGCCCTACAGACGTACCCGTCGTGTCCCCGCGAAAAAGTTGATTTTCTTTAGAATTACTCTGTTTTTCCATTCGGTTCAACGCCGGTCTTTTTCCCGCCGGACTCGCGACGCCGGTCACGAGTCCTCTTCTTATTTTTCGGTTTTTCTGACTTAGTCAGTTTTCGTTTCGGTTTTTCCCTGGCAGCCCGGTCCTTTGACCTCGCCGGGGCCCTTTTTCCCCCGATGGCTGCCAGTGGTTTCAAGCGGTGTGGTCAGTGTGACCGAAATATGTCACTAACTGACACACACGACAATTGCCTCCGCTGCCTGGGCCCGGATCATGAAGAAATGATCTGTGGGCCTTGTGGCAAACTATCCTCCAAAGCGTTGAGAAGTCGGCGGCATCAGCGGGATAGAATCTTCGCTGACCCCAGCCGTACCCGGACCTCGTCGGAGGCCTCCGCGTCCAGGGGTTCCAGCTCGGACCGTCGCCGGAGTTCCTCCGACAGGGGTTCTCCCTCCGGGGACCATTGACAGAAGGTGAAACCCGCGAGGGCGGCGTCGGTGGACGCTCCTGGCTCCGCGAGGGCCAGGTCGCATAGCCCCGATAGCCGCCCCGGGTCCTTGGAGAAGGAGCACCTCATGAAGCGACCTCGCCTGGAGTCGGAGCTGCCTGCTCGGGTAAGTCCTGTGGTCCTTCTGGACTCGCCTCCACGACAGCCGACGTCGGGCCCGACGCCGTCGGGGCCCGAGTCGGGGGCTGCTGGGTCACCTGAGCTCGGACTCAGGTTGACGGCCTTGGAGAGCAGACTGTCTGCCTTCATGGACCAGCAGCGGGCACTGCTCGCTGGCGCCGCTGCCCCGACCGCCGGGATGTCGACGTCGAAGTCGACCCCGGAGACCGAGCCGATCCTCGAGTCGATGCGAACTCGAGTCGATCCTCGGTCGAGGTCGCCCTCGGCCTCCCGTTCGGGACCGAGGTCGCCGACGCCGACTCCCTCGGCGTCGGGGCGGCAGGCGCCGCGCCCTGCCCGGGCCGATCCCACCGAGTCCTCGTCGGAGTCGGTCTGGGAGTCTGAAGAGGAAGAGTCGCCTGATTCTTTTCAGACTCGGTGTGTCCCCTCGGACTCGCCTGAGTCCGAACCTCGGAAGCAGTCCCCCCCGGAGGATGCCCGGTTCTCGGACTTCGTCAGGGATATGGCCAAGGCTTTGGCCTTCCCTGCGGATCCCGAGGAGGAGCCTCGAGCCGAAGAGCTCGACGCCCTCCAGTATGACTCTCCCGCCAGGGAACACTTTACTGTACCGGTTCCTCCCATGCTGGAACGACTACTCTTCCGCATGTGGGAGAGTCCGGCCACCTCGCCGGTCCTGAGCAAGCGGGTCGATTCTATCTATCGAGTCCGCAAGAGCCCTGGCTTCCAGAAAGCACAGCTACCACACCATTCCATGGTAGTGGAATCGGCCATGCATCGTCTTAAGAGCCAGAAGATGCACTCCTCGGTGCCTCCTGGCAGGGAGGCCCGTAACCTGGATGGCCTTGGTAAGAAGTGTTTCCAGGGCTCTATGCTCACCTGTCATGTCCAGACCTACCAGCTATACATGGGCATGTATCTCCGAGACCTGGCTAAAGAGCTAGCCGGCTTCTCCGCTGGTTTGTCCGAGGAACCCTTGCGGAGGTTCCTGGCCTTGTCCACTGGCATTCGGGAATGCTCAAAATTCATGTCCCGAGCAGCCTATGATGGCTTTGAAGCATCGGCTCGAGTGGCCGCAGCCGGCATCGGTGCCCGCCGACAGGCTTGGCTTCAGTCGTCTGACCTTGAGCCCTGGGTGCAGGACAAGTTGGTCGATGTCCCTTGCCGAGGCGAAAACCTCTTTGGCAAGCCCATGGCTGATAAGGCTGCACAAATTGAGACAGAGACTCTCACCAGGACTAGGCTTTCTAGGAAGACCTCCGCCCCTTCCCAGAAAAAGAAGGGCTCGGGAAAGAAGTCCTTTTACCCGAGGAAGGCGACTGCCTACAAACAATACCCCCACTATCAGGCCCCTGCAGCTCCCCAACAGGGCCAGCAGGCCAAGGGACGGGGTAACGGGTCCCGTAGGCAGCAAGCCCCCAAGCCTGCACCACCAGCCCCTGCTCCGCAGGGTGGGGGCTTTTGACTCCTTAAGCATAGCCTCTCCCCTCCCGCTGGCTCCTCCCAGCACCGGAGGCCGGCTGGTTCACTTCGCCCACAGGTGGTCCAGCATCACCTCAGATGCCTGGGTGCTTCAAGTCGTGCGAGAAGGCTATCTTCTCCACTTCCACCAGGTCCCTCCCTCCTATTTTCCGGGAGAACCTCCACGACCCCCTCTGCACAGGGAATTACTCCTTCAGGAGTTAGCAGGTCTTCTACAGGATCAGGCGGTGGAACCGGTGCCCCACCACCTGAAGGGTCAAGGCTTTTATTCCCCGGTATTTTCTAATACCAAAAAGAACAGGAGGCCTCAGACCCATCCTGGACTTGCGCAACCTCAACAAGTTCCTCGTGCGGGAGAAGTTCAAGATGCTTACCCTTGGAATCCTTCTGCCCTACCTCCAGCAGGGAGATTGGCTATGCTCCTTGGATCTAAAGGATGCCTACACGCACATCCTCATCCACCCAAGCCACCGCCAATACCTACGGTTTGTGGTGGCAGGAAATCATTACCAGTACAGAGTACTGCCCTTTGGCCTGTCCTCCGCACCGCGAGTCTTCACAAAATGTCTCGCGGTGGTGGCGGCCCATCTCCGGCTTCACGGCCTCTATGTCTTTCCGTACCTCGACGACTGGCTCATCAGAGCAGCGTCCGCTCTGGAGGTCACCAACGCCACGCACCGCACGGTGACTCTTCTGCAGTACTTGGGCTTTGTTATAAACTTCGCAAAGTCCACTTTGCTCCCCTCACAGGATCTCGAGTTCATCGGCGCAAGGCTGCACACTCCTCAGGCACGAGCGTACCTACCGCTCGACAGGGCTCAACGGCTCATGGACCTAGCCGACCGTTTTCGCAGCCAGCCCCTGGTCTCCGCCAGGCGCTTCCTGAGACTACTCGGCCATATGGCTTCCACCGTCCATGTGACCCCCAATGCCCGCCTGAATATGCGCCCTGCTCAATGGTGTCTCCGCCGGCAGTGGCGACAAGCCACAGGCGGCCTAGCAGACCTAGTGCGCGTCTCCGAGCCGCTGATCTCGTCTCTCCGGTGGTGGCTTCAGCGGCCGAACCTGATATTCGGCATGCCTTTCCAGTCACCTCAGCCGGCCCGGGTGCTGACAACAGATGCATCCCTCCTGGGCTGGGGAGCGCATTGCCAAGGGGCACGTACTCAGGGCCTCTGGACCACGTGGGAGTCTGCTCAGCAGATCAACTTCCTGGAGCTCAGGGCGATCCGCCTGGCTCTCAAGGCCTTCTCCCACCTGACTTCTCACCAGTCCATCCTTGTCCAGACGGACAATCAAGTTGCCATGTTCTACGTGAACAAGCAGGGGGGCACGGGCTCCTTCCTCCTCTGTCGGGAGGCACAGAAGCTCTGCTCTTGGGCCGTCAGTCACGGCGTTCTCCTCAAGGCAGTTTATCTCCCAGGCCAAGAGAATTGCCTGGCGGACAAACTCAGCAGGATCCTCCAGCCGCACGAGTGGCGTCTGGATCCCTTGGTAGTTCAGAAGCTCTTTCTAAAGTGGGGCCTCCCCACGGTGGATCTCTTTGCCAGTCCTCACAACCGGCAACTTCCTCGCTTCTGCTCTCGTCAGCCACACCCCCTTCGGGTTGCGGCGGACGCTTTTCTACTCTCATGGTCGGGGAGCCTTCTGTATGCTTTCCCTCCCATCCCGCTAGTCTCTCGGACTCTCTTCAAGGTTCTCCGAGACAAAGCCTTCATGATCCTGGTGGCTCCTCGCTGGCCCAGACAGCCGTGGTTTCCACTCCTGCTGCAATTAGCGGTGGAGGATCCGTTCCCTCTGGGGTTTCAACCGGATCTCCTCACTCAGGATCAGGGGTCTCTGCTACACCCCAACCTCAGGTCTCTCAATCTAATGGCCTGGCTGCTGAGAGGGTAGTCCTTGCTCCCCTCCTCCTGCCGGCAGAGGTGGAAGAGGTCGTCCTAGCTTCTCGGCGACCTTCTACTCGAAAATGCTACGCCCTTAAATGGCGTCGCTTTTCCGTTTGGTGTACCCGACAGTCTCAGGATCCCTTCTCCTGCCCGGTGTCGGTGGTCTTGCAGTACTTGCTTTACCTCTCTAATCTGGGACTTAAGTCCAACTCCGTCAAAGTTCACCTCAGTGCTCTTTCATCACATCATGTGCCGGTGGACGGCAGACCTCTCTCCAACGACCCTCTCGTAGCGAGGTTTCTCCGAGGTCTCCTTCTACTTAAACCACCTCTGCGCCCGCCAGCGCCTGACTGGGACCTGAATGTGGTTTTACAGCGGATCACCTGTCCGCCTTTTGAACCTATGGCTACCTGTTCTCTCCGTTTTCTTTCTTGGAAAACACTGTTCTTGATAGCCCTCACTTCCGCTAGACGCGTAAGTGAATTGCAGGCCCTCGTGTCTGATCCCCCTTACACTCGGTTCTACAAAAATAGGGTAGTCCTACGGACTCACCCAAAATTTCTTCCAAAAGTGGTCTCCCCCTTTCACATCAATCAGGAGGTGGTACTTCCAACCTTCTTTCCCAGACCACACTCCAGCCGAGCTGAAACGGTCCTCCATACCCTGGACTGTAGAAGGGCTTTGAACTTCTACCTTGACCGTACGCGGGAGCACCGTAAAGCTGCTCAGCTTTTTGTGTCTTTTGACCCCAATAAATTGGGGCTCCCGGTCTCCAAGCGTACTCTGTCCATCTGGGTTGCGGACTGTATCTCTTGGGCTTATGGGGCAGCCGGACTCTCCTTGGAAGGTCGAGTCATGGCTCATTGCGTTCGGGCAAAGGCTACGTCAGTGGCTTACCTCCGCTCTGTTCCGCTGGCAGACATCTGCCGGGCCGCTACTTGGTCTTCGAGCCAGACTTTTGCGGTCCATTACTGTCTCGAGAGGGAGTCCCGCAGGGACAGTGCTTTCGGACAGGCAGTCCTCCGTAATCTCTTCGAGGTCTGAGCAACTCCTACCCTCCATCCCGGATGTGGGCTACCGGTGGGTAATAATTCAGCGAAGATTCTTTCCTTCTGTGCTGCTGAGCTAGAGGGAGCTCATTTTTGTGCTTAGGGTCTCCGGTAGCCTTGAGCTTGGGAGTCCCATAAGTGAGGACTGACTTCCTGCTTGGTCCTGGAGAAAGCGTAGTTACTCACCTGTAACAGGTGTTCTCCAGGAGCAGCAGGAATCAGTCCTCACAACCCTCCCTCCTCCCCGTGGAGTTGCAATCATCTGCTTTAGTTTTTTTGCAAATTTTTATGCTGTCTTTTTTAGCTATGTCATCTGACTGGCTAAGATGGCACCCTTGGGCGGGAATGGGACCGCGCATGCGCGCTGCAATTCCCAAAGGCTTTCTTTGAAAGCTGGGGAAAATTGCTCCGCGAGGGCTCTGTCGGCGCCGACGTCACCCATAAGTGAGGACTGATTCCTGCTGCTCCTGGAGAACACCTGTTACAGGTGAGTAACTACGCTTAATGTGATGTTATTATCCTGATTTCGTAATGTAGTTTCTTGTGAGGTAATTATCTCCCTTGTTGATGGTAGCTGCTTTACATCGGTTTGTATTACTTTGGATTATGTTTCTCAAATGAGAAGTATTTATTTTTTTATGTAGAAGTTCTTGATTTGTTCCTTTGCAATATGGATGTTAAATATTTAATTTAAAAAAAAAAGTTCTTCTGTAGTTACAGGATTAAACTGAGGGGTTGATTTACTAGCAGTGTGTACTAGCATATTATTTGCCTCGGGGCCCATTGCATAAAATGGGCCTTCTGATAAATAATGCACACTGTGACTTATTAAGTAAATTATGTAAGGTAGTCTACAAAAATAAATCTTTTATAGAAAATATATGTTTTACTTTTTAGACTGTTAGTTCATTTGAATAATTAGGAATGTTCATTTTAATTTTTCTGGATAATTTACTTTTGAAGTTTGCTTTCACATTTTTAATCCTAACAGAATATATAGATAGATCTTTTCTAATTCTTCCAACTCTATGGAAGTTGGAAAGAATTATACAAAAGGGGTCAAATGTCCATCTTTCTGTCCGTCTGTATGGAATTGCATATGTCAAACACCTTTTCCCTCTCATCTGCTTCCCTCATCACAGATATACAGAGAATCAACAGAGATGTAAATATACACATACACACTCTAACATGGCCATGCATTCAAGTTTCATGCACAGACTCGCAAGCATGAACAGAGACACATACCAGTACTCATGCAGTGACACACAACTAGTGCACATAGTTAAAACACACATACACATAACATAGAGTGTGAGCCCTTCGGGGACAAGGGGAATATATACCATGCCTGAATGTATACTGCTTCGACCAGGTGAAAAGCAGTATGTAAGCATTGCTAAATAAATAAAATAAACAAACATACAAAACAGAGATGTGCACAAACATAGACAAACCACACACGATACACACACACGTATACCAACATACCCACACTTGCAAGCATGCAGAGACACATACAAATGCACATGATGCGACTCACGAATATGTGCATATACATACAAACATACACATACCATCTCACAAAAATATATACCCAAAATAGAGGTACACACATATAAAAGAAATAAACATAAAAATAAGCATATGGACACACACACATACACACACACACACACACACACACACACACACAAACCACATACACAATGCAGATACAAACAGATTGGTGTGTATATGCGTAGCCACAGACACACACAGGTTGGAAAAAATTCCACAAGCATACTGCATACTTTCTCCCTTGTTTGTAGTTAGGAGCTTTTGTTCAAACTGGCATTATTATGGGGCTTTCTGTGTTTGTTTTTTAATTGGCCAGTTGTTACAGAAGAATGCCATTTGGGATATGTTTATTCCATATTTTCCTTGACACAAACAAGCAAACTGATGTAGCAGACCTAGAAATCGGCATGAAATCCTTTATCTTGTGCTTAAGTCTTCAAACTAAGTTTCAGCTTCTTTGTCATGGTTTGTATCTGTGCAAGCAATATTTTATGGGTATGCGGGTATAAATGATCTACCCATAAAAGATCTCCAGTTTTATTTGTTGTAGCTCATGCTGTTTTTTCTCTGACAGACAAAAAGGTAGGCACCTTGTAAGTGCCAAAATCAGATACAGAAGACATATCAAAGTAAAGAAACAGCTGAGCAGGGTTGATGAAATTTAATCAAAAAGAAACGACTTATCTTTCTGTAAATTATACAGACGACTTGGTGTAAGAATATTTAAAATGACAAATAATAAGCTAGTAATTAGGTTTAAATTTATTTATTTAACATTTCTTATATACCGCCTTTCATGATATCAAGGCGGTTTACATTGAACAAACTGAAATTACATTGAACAGGGCCTTATAACTTGGAGATAACTATTTTACAGGGAACATGGGCAATGGAGGGTTAAGTGGCTTAAATACTAGAAGGTAATTTTACAAAGGACGCCCAAGCCAGAATGTCCAAAAGAAATAGCAGGGACGTCTAAGTTCAGGCACAATTTCACAAATGTGGACATGCCTGATATGGATGTCTACGGAGACACCTATATAGAGGTCCCTAGAATGGCATTTGAGAACAGGGATGTCTAATAGCCTAATGGTTAGAGTGGTGAGCTAGTGCCAGGGAAGCCAGGGTTCAAATCCCACTGCTGCATGGTGTAATCTTGGGCAAGTCATTTAACCCTCCATCTTGTCTACGCTTTCTAGATGTTTTAAGGCTAAAATGAACACTTTCCAGATGCTTATTTGTGCCTGGAGCAGGTCTATATTTGAACATCCGTATAGGCTGTCCATTTAGTGGCTGCTGCTACTAACACTACTACGACGACTACTACTTCATTTGTATAGTGCTACAAGACACATGCAGCGCTGTACAGACACATGTAATAGACTATCCCTGCTCATCAGAGCTTACAGTCTAATCGAGACAGACGACACAACAGCTGAGGCAAGGATATCTCTAGGGGACACACCTGCTCCACCCACAAACTGCCCTGATTTTAAGTAGGCAGTTTTTGGCAGTCTGTGGGGATATTCAAGTTAGTGCCATTGAATATCGCAGTGACTGTGGTAGCAGGTCTGCTAGCTGGCTAAAATGCTTTCAAAATCCCCTCCTAATTTTATTCCAAGCCCTTATATAATTAAATATACTACATGGTCTACATAGTGCCTTCAGATCAAAAATCCACTTCTATATTTATCCACGTCTTTTAAAATGATGCATTGGCAAGTTAGATGCAAGGCATTGATAAGAGAGGCAAAGAGAGAATTTGAATATAAGCTAGCTATGAGGAAGTCCGCAAAGCTCTTTGTGTTGTTTGGCAGCCCTCACAAGAGCGAGGCAGCTTCCAAGGCCTCCATTTCAAGGTGGCTCCGAGAGCCCTTTGCATTGGCATATCTCTTGAAAGGGCATCTCGTGCCTTTTACTTACGGGCACATTCCATGTGGGCACATTCCACAGAGTTCAGTTTGGTGGCCCCACAGGATATCTGAAAGCAGCGACTTGGTCTTCCCTTCATTCTTTAGGTTAAGGCGCCCTTAACAGAAGGCACCTTAGTGTACCTAGTTTGGTCTACTGGGTGTATATATGTTTCAGACGATGTGTGGTCACACCCTGCACTGCCTTACCAGGGGCTGTAGTACAGGGTACAGGGTGTTTGTTTAGTTGGGTTTACGAAGAGTTTGGGACATATCCTGGGGAAGGTACGTAGACCCTTGTTAGAGTGGTCCCTAGATGTGCACTGCTTGCCCCATTACAGGCATTGTGGTTCCTGTGTGACATTTGGGGTCCCTGCTGGTTACGTGTCCCCTGGATGGGACACTGTGGAACACAGACTTCTGGACATGTTTGACCTTGGTCAGACGTTATCTTGCTGATTTCCAGTTTCTGTGTTCCTATGTGCCACCTAGGCAACAGCCTAGTCCACCCTGTGCCCCATTTGCACCATCACCATAGTGCCCTTTCATACTTGGGCACTATGCTGTTGCTTCAAAATGGAGCACTCCTATCACTTTTTTGGGCTCCCTGTCTGTGCTGTACATTTCTGACACTTAAATGGTTTCTCTCTCCTGCAAATGTGCATTTACCGACAGGTTTTCACTGGCGATAATGTCCCGGCGTTAATGTACCAGTGTTAGTGTAACAGGAGCTTCTTCCTGCCCATTGACCCCTTCTCTCCACCCTCTGGGACATTTACCGCTGCTGGTAACGTTACCGCGCATTAACGTTATACTAGGTAGCTATACCACGTGTTAACATTACCAGTGCTACATTACTGCCGCTTAGTAAACATACCCCTTAGTCTTACATTGTAAGCTACGTTGTATCTTCATTGCGTATCCCCTAGTCTTTCTACTTTTTGAAGGAGTGAACAATCGATCTACATTTGCCTGTTCTACTCTATTCATTACACAGGTACACTACCAAAAAACTGCCTCCAGTTTTGCAACTGATTCCTATAGATTTTGGGGTGCTGAATCCAGGAAAAATAGCCAAAATGTTCCATCACGTCACGTTTTCTTGCAAAATTAGATTTCTTACCCATATAAGGAATGTTCACATAATTTCTTTTTAGCCGACTGCAGTTTATTTTCTTGGCCCAAAATAGAGGTTGTAATGGTTAACTAACTAGAAACACTCCCTCATGATATTTTAGAGTGTTTTGTATTCCTTTTATACATTAACAGGACAATTGGGAGGCGGGGGGCTAAATCCAGTACTCGCGCTGGCGCATGTTCTTTCCTGTTCGCCTCGCCTCGTTCGCTCGCTCGCTCAAACACGGTGGTTGCGACATGAACATTCCTGTCAAATTTCAGTTTCTTGCAAGTTCATTATTACCTTTTGTTTGCTCAGTCGTAATCCAGCTTTATTCCGAAGTGGTTCACAACAGTTGTAGTTTGCAGTGCTGTGTATTTGTGATGGCTCACAGAGCCAGAGGTTGCGTCAACTCTCCGGACAGTTTTTGTTTTATTTGTGGGGAATATACCGTGAAAAAGCGGCAGAGGAACATTTCTGCATTTATTAAAAAAGTATATTTCGCCTATTTCGGTTTGAAGTTAGGCGATCAAGACAAACCGTGGGCTCCTCACAAAGTGTGCAAGACATGTGAGGAAGATCTACGCTTATGGATGAAAGGTAAAAAACAAGCATTTCGTTTCGGAATACCTATGATGTGGCGTGAACAAAGAGACCACAGCAGTGACTGCTATTTTTGCTTTTGCATTGTGAAGGGATACAACTTAAAAAATAAGAACGTAATAAGTTACCCCAACCTTCCCTCAGCAATTAGGCCTATGCCTCATAGCAACGAAGTACCTGTGCCTGAACCACCAAAATCTTTGGATCATATTTGTGTGGACGGTTCTGATCATGATGAGACTCATCAGATGGCTTTTCCCGATGAGTCCAGTACTTCCGAGTTTGAAACTGAACCAGATCTGAAACCTGAACTTTTCTCTCAAGCTGAATTGAATGATTTAGTCCGGGATTTAGGACTCCCAAAAGATGCTGCCCAACTGCTAGGTTCTCGGCTTAAACAGAAAAATCTATTGTCACCAGGAACAACTTTTTATTGGTACCGCAACCGCGAGACACAATTTTTGAAGTATTTCAGCAAAGAGGAAGATTTGGTATTTTGCAACGATATATATGGAGTGATGGAAAAGTTTAAACTCAAGTATGATCCTGCTGAATGGCGGCTGTTCATTGATTCGTCAAAAGACAGCATAAAAGGTGTTCTTCTTCATAATGGCAACACATTCGCTTCAGTTCCTATTGCTCACTCTGTTATTCTCCAAGAAAAATACGAGAATTTGGCCCTGATTCTTCAGAAGATTCGTTATGATGAGCATAAGTGGATGATTTGTGGAGACTTTAAAATTCTATCCATGCTATTAGGGCAGCAATCAGGTTTCACCAAATATCCCTGCTTCCTTTGCTTGTGGGATAGCTGGGCCCGCGACCTACACTGGGGGAAAAAAGACTGGCCAATTCGGGAGTATTTGAGACCCGGTGAGAAAAATGTTCTTCATGAGAGCTTGGTACCTCGTGATAAAATTCTATTACCACCTCTCCACATTAAGTTGGGTCTCATTAAGCAATTCATCAAGTCCCTTCCAAAAGATGGTGAGTGCTTTCGGTACCTTTGCTCAAAGTTCCCCCGACTTTCTGAAGCAAAGCTAAAGGAAGGAGTGTTTGTTGGCCCTGATATAAGGAAACTCATTTCAGATGGAGCATTCGCTGAAACGATGTCTGAGAAGGAAAAAGAAGCCTGGGATTCCTTCAAGGATGTTGTTCTCAAATTCTTGGGGAACAGGCGGGATGAGAACTATAAGGATATTGTTGCCAGGATGCTCAATGCCTTCAAAGAACAAGGCTGTAACATGAGCCTGAAAGTCCATTTCTTGCACTCCCATGTGAACTACTTTCCCGAAAACTTGGGGGCGTACAGTGAAGAACAAGGTGAAAGGTTTCACCAGGACATCAAGGACGCAGAGAGAAGGTACCAAGGAAGATGGAACACCACTATGATGGCTGATTTCTGCTGGTTGCTGCTGCGGGAAACCCCAGATGAAAAATACGCCAAGCAGCGCACCAAGAGAAGCATTCGGGGGAAGAAGAAACGGGCCCACCAGGAGATTGATTGACCCAAGAATGACTTTAAAATCTAAACTGTGTTGACAAATATCGTGTTTTTACTAAACTTTGAAATAAAAATTTGCTAGTTATTACCACAGTGTCGGATCTCATTTATTAGAATTTTATTTTCACACCATCGGGTGTTTGTCTTCATGTATTGCAATGGTGCGGTTTGCGTTTTCTATTCTTACATACATACCTGTACAACATTTTTTGCACATTTCTTTGCTTTGCTTTGTGTCTAACCTCGCTCTTATATGCTCAATGTTTGTGCACATGTATGTGGCTGTTTTAAGTGCAGACAATTTTGCTACCATCACAGTGTGTTTTGTTGACATTACTCTATTCTTATGTGCTGCCTTGTTACAATTTTCTTTATTCTTATTTGAATAACTACTAAACAATTAGTATAAAGAATTCATCCAAAAAACTTTTATCTCGATCGCACTCAATCTGAAACGTTCACCTCAAACTGCTAACCCAATGTAGCAAAAAATCTGTACGTGATGGAGCAAATTGGTTACCAGATTTGGATTCAGCGCACCAAAAAACATAAAAATCAATCGAAACATTAGAGGCAGTTTAAAAAAAATTTTTTTTAGTGTACCTGTGTTATTTTATAGACCTCCATCATATCTCCCCTCAGCCATCTCTTTTCCAAGTTGAAGAGCCCTAACCTTTTAAGCCTTTCCTTGTAGGGATATTCTTCTATCCCCTTTACCATTTTGGTCGCACTTCTCTGTACCTTTTCTAATTCTGTTATATGCTTTTTAAAATATAGCAACCAGAATTGTACACAATATTCAAGATATGGTCACACCACAAAGCGACACAGAGGCATTATAATATCCTTTGTTTTATTCTCCATTCCTTTCCTTATGATTCCTAGAATTCTATTTGCTTTCTTGGACACTGCTGCACATTGGAAAAGGGTTTGGATGTATTATCTATGATGATGCCCAGATCCTTTTCCTGGGTGATGATTCCTAATATGGAACCTTGCATTGTGTAACCATAGTCTGGGTCCCTCTTCCCTAACTCTGCACTTGTCCACATTAAATTCCATCTGCTATTTGGATGCCCAGGCTCCCAGTTTTTCAAGGTCCTCTTGCAATTTTTTACAATCTTTTTTTTATTTATTTATTTTATATTTATGCATTTTACAATATACAAATATAACATCTCACAACTTGTAAACAACAAAGGCGCTAGAATAAAACAGAAAAATAGTTACAATAGTGGAGGAGTGGCCTAGTGGTTGGGGCAAGGTACTTCAGGCCGGAAGGTCGGGGGTTCAAATCCCACTAGAGGACAGCAACCTTGGGCTGGAAGGACTGGGGTTTCTAGTCCCACAGGTGCTCCTTGTGGTCTTGGGCAAGCCACTTAACCCTCCATAGCCCATGTTCCCTGTAAAATAGTTATCTCCAAGTTATAATGCCCTGTTCAATGTAATTTCAGTTTGTTCAATGTAAACCGCACTGATGCAGAATAGCGCGGTATATAAGAGAATGTAAATAAATAAATAAATAAATAAATATAATAAGGAAACAAAAATCCTATCCTATCCCCAACCCCAGCCCACAATCAGAAGCAGTTACCAAAGGAAACTTAATTATTACAGACATGAAAGGATATTGGCCAATGTTACAGATGACTGTTTACATTTGAGGTGTATACGACACTTCCATAGTGAGGCTGGGAACTTGATGAGTGTTAAGGAAGGATATAAGCTGGGAGGGGTACAGGAAAACATAAGAATTGTATTGAAACTTAAGTAGGCATTTTCAGGGGTATTTGAGGAAAAATAATGCCCACAGCTGAGAGACCCTCGGCCGAAGGATGAGGAACTCCTCCTACGGCATTGAGTCTCCTGTGCTAGATCCGGAAATGCCCTAAGCAGTAACCCTCTATATCTAACATTCCTTCTACAAAAAAACATTTTCAAAAACCATTCTCTATCAGACAGTAATGCAAATTGGACAAGAGATGTTGCAGGATCAATGCATGCAGCATCTGAACTTTCCAATATAGTGGAAATATTTAGTTCATCCGTCTGAACAAAAGGAGAAATTCCCACCTGAGGTTTTCTTGCCTTGAGGAATATAATAAATCTTTGTTTGGGTGGTTGTGACTCAGGTTTAGCTCCCAACTCTTCCTCCAAATAACCCTTAAGCATATCTTTAGGGGAAACTAATTGAAATTTAGGAAAATTTATCAAACGCAGGTTAGATACCCTAACTGCATTTTCCAACTACTTAGTTTTCACTTTCATAGATGTAGCGTCTTTCACCAAAGCTTCAGCACAACCATCCATACTATTCACATGAACAGACAGATCATTATAGTCCACGTTCAACTTAGAGGTATATTTTATGTTCTTGTCACAGTCCTGATGAATACTTTGAAGTTGAACTTTCATAGTATTCACTTGCAGTAATAAATCTTCAGCAAGTTGTTTGATGGCATACCGAATGGACTCAAGGGTTATATGGCTTGGGGGTACAAGGAAAACATCCAACGTAGTCCCCCCAATAGTCCCTTCCGGCTCTCCTCTCCACACCAGCTATGCCAGCCTGGCTTGTGTCATCTGACGTCGAAGCACCGACAGAGTGATGTTCAGACAGGACCTGAAAACAGGCCCCCCCCCCCCCCCATTTCTAGGAGCTGGCCCCTGTTTCCTGGGTGGCACACCAGCTTTGGGACTGCTGGCCAAAGTCCTCTGCTCCGAAGAAAGCGCAATGTCCAGTTTCAATGGGCGCTGCACCTCCGGAGGGGTTTAGATCAAAACCCAATAAGGACACCGAGCTTACTTGCTCTGACCCCCACCCCCCCAAACCAGGAAAAATGCTCCTTCGTCATTGGTTGACCCCGGCTGCACATGCAGGCAAAAAATACGAGTCCAACTGACCCCTACGAGGCAAGTGAACAGTTGGGATGTGGTCGGCCGGGGGAGCCTTTACTGTTTTACCCTTCCATTTCCCCATTCAGAACACATGGGAGCCGCTCACACACTGGCCGTAGCCATAGAAACATAGAAACATGATGACAGAAAAAGACCACATGGCCTATCTAGTCTGTCCTTCCATAACAACAACTACAACAGTCCACTTTTTACCTTTAGAGATCCTCTGTGTTGGTCCCATGCTTTTTTGAATTCAGTTACTGTCCTCATCTCTACCACCTCCACTGGGAGACTATTCCATGGATCCACTACTCTTTCTGTAAAGAAATATTTCCGCATATCACTCCTGAATCTATCTCCCTTCACCCTCATCCCATGTCCCCTCGTAGCAGAACTTGCTTTCATTTGAAAGAGGCTCTCTCCCTGAACATTTATGCCACGGAGGTATTTAAACATCTCAATCATATCACCTCTATCCCGCCTTTCCTCTAAGGTGTACATATTAAGATCCTTAAGTCTGTCCTCATATGCTTTATAATGAAGCCCATTAATCATTTTAGTAGCAACCCTCTGCACCGACTCCATCCTGTTCACATCCTTTTGAAGGTGCGGTCTCCAGAATTGCACACCATACTCCAAATGAGGTCGCACCAAAGACTTATACAGAGGCATTATCACCTCCTTTTTTCTTCTAGCCATTCCTCTCCGTATGCACCCAAGCATCCTTCTAGCTTTTGCCATCGCCTTTTCTACCTGTTTAGCTACTTAAAGATCATCAGACACAACCACGCCTAGGTCCCGCTCTTCTTTAATGGACAAAAGTACTTCACCTCCTATACTGTATTGCTCCCTTGGATTGCTGCAGCCCAAATGCATGACCTTACATTTTTTTAACATTAAATCCCAGCTGCCAAATTCTAGACTGTTCTTCAAGCTTAGCTAGATCCCTCCTCATGTTATCTACACCTTCCTGGGTGTCTACTCTATTGCAGATTTTGGTATCATCTGCAAAGAGGCAATCCTTACCCGACAGCCCTTCCGCTATATCACTAACAAAGATGTTAAAAAGAATCGGACCAAGGACAGATCCCTGGGGCACACCACTGGTAACATCCTTCTCCTGAGAGTGAGCTCCATTTACTTGTACTCTTTGTTGCCTCCCACCCAACCAATTTCTAACCCAAGCAGTAACTTTAGGGTCCATCCCTAGGGTGCTCAGTTTATAAGTTGCCTGTGAGGAACAGTGTCAAAGGCTTTACTGAAATCTAAATACACCACATCTAGAGCTCTCCCTCGGTCCAACTCCCTGGTCACCCAGTCAAAGAAATCAATCAGATTTGTTTGACAAGACCTGCCTCTGGTGAATCCATGCTGCCTCGGATCCTGTAATCCGCTGGACTCCAGAAACCTCACTATTTTCTGTTTCAGCAGCGTTTCCAATAATTTACTCACCACCGAAGTTAAACTAACCAGCCTGTAGTTTTCAACCACATCCTTACTTCCGCTTTTGTGTAAAGGCACCACATGAGCCTCTCTCCAGTCCTTTGGCACCACTCCCGACTCCAACGAGGCATTGAAAAGGTCAGTCAGTGGAGTTGCTAGAACGTCCCCAAGTTCCCTCAGTATTCTAGGGTGTATCCCATCCGGTCCCATCGCTTTGTCTACTTTAAGTTGAGCTAGTTTCTCACGAACACAGTCTTCTGAAAATTGTTCAAGATGTCCCTCGCTTCTGTTCTTATTTGTGGGTGTTTTCTGAGGTCCTGCTCCTGGTTCTTCATCTGTGAACACAGAACAAAAATATTTGTTAAGCAATTCCGCTTTATCCTTATCAGCTTCTACATATTCCCCCCCCTGCACCCTTGAGTCTGACAATACCACTTTTGCCCTTCCTCTTCTCACTAATATATCTGAAAAATGTCTTATCCCCCCATTTTATTGCATTGGCTATTTCCTCCTCCTTTTGAATCTTTGCCTTCTTGACTACTTTGCTAGCTTCTCTAAGTTTTTCCAAATACAGATGCCTGTCTTCCTCTCTCTGTGATCTCTTGTATTTCATGAAGGCCTCCCTCTTTTTCTTCACTTTTTCAGCTACTTCCTTCGAAAACCATAGCGGTCTCCTGTTCCTTTTGCTTTTATTTACCATTTTAACAAAAAGGTTGGTTGCCCTTAAAATACCCCCTTTCAGTTTTGCCTATTGTTTTTCTACATCCCCCTGCTGTTCCCATCCCACTAACGACTCCCTGAGGTATTGGCCCATCTTCGCAAAGTTAGTCTTCTTAAAGTCTAAGATCCTCACCTTGGAATGGATTCTAACAGCCCTAGTCCTAATACTGAACCACACCAACTGGTGATCACTGGATGCAAAAGGATCTCCCACTACAACATCAGAAACATTTTCACCATTGGTAAGCACCAAGTCCAGTAAGGCCCCTTCACGTGTGGGGTCTGTTACCAATTGCCTGAATAGTTCTCCCTGTAGAGAATCCAGGATCTCCTTACTTCTAGATGATACTGCAGCAGGAATGTGCCAATCAACATCTGGCATATTGAAATCTCCTAACAGTAGCACTTCCCCTTTCCTAGCAATGCTGCGTATGTCTTCAATTAACTCTCTGTCCACCTCTTCCTCTTGTGAGGGAGGTCTGTATATCACACCAATGCAAATAGATTTCTCTTTCCCTCTTTCTAGTTTAACCCACAATGCCTCCCCTCTTCCTTTTAAGCTCTGTAATTCCAAAGCTTTAATAGTAGTTTTTACATATAGTGCCACTCCCCCTCCCCTTCTTCCTACCCTGTCCTTTCTGAATAAAGTATAGCCAGGTATAGTTACATCCCAGTCATGGTTTTCTGTGAACCATGTTTCTGTAACTGCCACTAAATCCAAGTCAGCCACTCCCATCAAAGCTTCAACTTCAGGGATCTTATTTCCCATGCTATGGGCATTAATACACACTGCTTTCCATATGTTACCCCTATTACCCATTTCCATAAAGGTATTTAATGTATCACCTACCTGGGGGCTTTCACTTACCTGGGGGCTTTCTTCACCCATCCCCAACCCCCATCTTGGATCTGCCTTTCTCCCCTATCACAATCCTCTTATGTTTTAACACCTTTGAATAATTTTGTGTCATCTGCAAATTTAGATCTCTCTGTACTAGGAACTAAGTAAATTGTGGCTGCATAGACTATTTCCATGAGTTTTTGCATCATTGTACCTGTTTTACTTACCATGCTTTTAATGCTCAAAGATTGCCACTGTGTTAGAAGATCAATATGCAAATGGAAATGTGAGCACAGATGGCAATATACAGTATCATTTATACACAGCTGTATCTTCTTAAAAAAGAGTAGGATTGTGTATATTTTATTAGGCTAAGCTTTTTATCTCAGCAAACAGAAACTGACTAAACTATCTCCATTTTCTGACTTGGGTGAAAATCATTTAGAAGTTCTTCATTCTTTTTGATTTGAGAATGCTTGTGTGAATCAGTTTAGGAATGACATCTACCTTTACCTTACCTACTGGAAACTGAGGTATCATCTTGCTCATCTGGAAAATTAATACCACTAATTAATCAAGTAAAAGGTGGCCAAAAGATAAGTTGGTAGGAGAATGCTTTTCTATCTAGCCTGCTGTACAATAATGAGAAAAAAAAACCTCTTTTAAATTGCTCAGTGGGGAGACTATAGTCACCAACACCTGCAGCTTAATTACAGTGTTCGTTCTGCTCTGCTGTTGCTCGCATAGCTGTTACCCATTCTTGCACTTTATAAAACCACATGACTCAAAGTAAAAAGAGTTACACAGGCAGCAGAGAGAGAGTCAGCAAGGGGGGAATGGGAGATAACTTGGAGGAGGTAAGTGGTAGAGAAAGTGAGGGAGATAATCGAGGAAGCAGAAAAACTGGAATGGAACAAAAGTTAAAGATAGGTGACATAGGAAGGCAACACTGGGTGAGGCAGCATGCTGCAATAGAATGAGACAGCATATGAAAAGGAGGCAAAATAAGAAATTGTAAGGGAAGGAAATAGAGGAGTAGCCTAGTAGTTAGGGCACCAGCCTAGTACTTAAGAGATCAGGGTCTACAGGGCCTTGTAAGTATTGGCATTCCTAACAGGGACTCCATTGTAAGCAAAGTAATTCTGTGTGGCTTTTAAATACAATCTCTCTGCCTAAAAGCTCTTAAAGGAGTTTTGGTTTTCATTTATAAAAGCTAGTTCTTTTGCTATACTGCAAAGGGGGACTTTTTTGTGGTGTTGGACAAAGCTCTGCCAGTTAGTTCATTGTATTTCATTCCAGCTACCCATTCACAACTAGTTCTTTAAAGCCACTGACCTCATCAGGACATAGATCCCTCCCCACCCACCCCAGCTCCCACCCACCCCATGTGAGCATTCTCCCTTTTATAGGGCAACTCCCCAGTTAGCTATACACAGGGACATAGAACAGTGCTCTTAGAACACATTTAAAAGAGGTTAACTGCTTTTTCTCTTAAAAGAAAGCTGAGGAAAAGGTAGGGACTTTGATAGGCTCTCTCTTCTACTTCAACAGGTAACAAAGCTCCATCAATTGAAGAATGGCAGGAAAAAACATATTGCCAAAGCTGTTGCCTCCATTACAGCTTCTGCCTCTGTCCAGACAGAAATCCCAGTGCCAGTTGAAGGATCAGTTCCGTGTACAGGATGCCTGCATGCTGAAGCTCTCAGGAAACAAGTGGGGGAGCTCAGAGAAGAGGTGGCGAGGTTGAGAAGCATTTGAGACAGTGAGAAGTTCATTGATGAAATGCTTCTTGAAACATCTTCCATCTCCAACAGAGTTGAATATGGGAGGCTACAGAATGAAGAAAGTTGGACACGCATCACAGAGCCTGCAGAATCAACACTCCTCCAGTCCTTGAATTGAAGAACAAGTATGCAGTCCTGGAAGTGGAGGAGGTGAAAGCATTCCAGGAAAGGGAAGAACCACATCTTGAGCATCCCAAAGTTGCAGAATCAGTGACCACAAGGAAGCGAAGGGTAGTGGTGATTGATGACGCTCTTTTGAGGGGTACTGAGGTGTACATCTGCTGACCAGGCTTGACGTCCAGCGAGGTGGGTTGTCTGCCAGGTGCCATAATTTGTGATGTTACAGAGAGTTTGCTGAGACTCATCAAGCCTACTGACTATTGTCCAATGTTGCTCATCCATATCAGCACAAATGATACTGCTAGGTATCCCTCTGAGCGTATCCAAAGTGAATTCATGGCTAGAGGGTGAAGCAGATAGGTGCACAGGTGATGTTCTTTTCAATCCTCTCTGTGGAGGGTAAAGGTCGAAGCAGAGAAGCTCGCATCCTGGAGATGACTGCATGACTGCATGGATGGTGTCATCGAGAGTTTTGGTTTCCTGGAACATGGGATGATGTTCCAAGGGCTCAAGAGCAGAGATGGTGTCCATCTGTCCAAGAAAGGTCAAAATGACTGGCTAATCTACTGAAAAGGGCTTTGAACTAGATTCATTGAGACTGGGTGAAGAAAGCCCCCAGGTAAGTGAAAGCTCCCAGGTAAATGAAATATTAAATACCTCTGTAGAAATGGGTAAAAGGGGTAACATCTGGAAAGCAGTGTGTATAAATGCCTGTATCATGGGAAATAAGATTCCAGATGTTAAGAGTTTAATGGAAGAGGCTGACTTGGATTTAGTGCTGGTTACGGAGACATGGTTCATGGACAACTGTGACTGGGATGTAATTATATCGAGTTATACTTTATTCAGAAAGGACAGGGTAGGAAGAAGGGGAGGAGGAGTGGCACTATATGTAAAACATAATATTAAAGCTATAGAATTACAGGGCTTAAAAGGGAGAGAGAGGAGGCACTGTGGGTTAAACTAGAAAGAAGGAAAGGGAAATCCATCTGCATTGGAGTGATATACAGAACCCCTTCACAGGGAGAAGACGTGGATGGAGATTTAATAGAAGACATATGCAGCATTGCCATGAAAGAAGAAATGCTACTGATAGGTGATTGCAATATGCCGGATGTTGATTGGCACATCCCTGCTGTGAAGTCATCTAGAAGTAAGGAGATCCTGGATTCTCTACAGGGAGAACTATTCAGCCAGCTGGTAATAGAATCCACACGTGAAGGGATCATACTGGACTTGGTGCTTACCAATGGGGAAAATGTTTCTGATGTTATAGTGGAAGAGCATCTCGCATCCAGTGATCACCAGAAGGTGTGGTTCAGTATTAGGACTAAGGCTGATAAAATCCATTTAAATACGAGGGTCTTAGATTTTAGGAAAACTAACTTTGTAAAGATGGGCCAATACCTCAGGGAGGAGTTAGCGGGATGGGAACTGCTGGGGGATATAGAAAAATAGTGGGCAAAACTGAAAAGGGATATTTTAAGGGCAACAACCCTTTTTGTTAGAAAGGTAAATAAATGTAAAAGGAAAAGGAGGCTTCTATGGTTCACAAAAGAAGTAGCTGAAAAGGTAAAGAAAAATGAGGGAATACTTCAGGAAATACAAGAAATCACAGAGATAGGAAGACAGGTAACTATATTTGGAAATAGTAGCTAGGAAAGTAGCCAGAAAAGCAAAGATACAAAAAAAGAAGAAATAGCCAATGCAATAAAATGGGAGGATAAGACATTTTTCAGATATGTTAGTGAGAGGAGGAAGGGCAAAAGTGGTATTGTCAGACTCAAGGGTGAAGGAGAGGAATATGCAGAAGCTAATGAGGATAAAGCGGAATTACTTACTAAATATTTCTGTTCTCTGTTTACAGATAAAGGGCCAAGAGCAGGACCTCAGAAAACACCCACAAATAGGAACAGAAGTGGCAGGGATTTCGAACAATTTTCAGAATACTGTGTTCGTGAGGACCTAGGTAAACTAAAAGTAGATAAAGCGATGGGATCTGATGGGATACATCCAGAAATACTGAAGGAATTTGGGGATGTTCTAGCGGCTCCACTGACTGACCTTTTCAATGCTTACGGAGAGTCGTGAGTGGTCCTAGAAGACTGGAGAAAGGCACATGTGGTCCCTTTACACAAAAGCGGAAGTAAGGATGCGGTTGAAAACTACAGGCCCCAGTTAGTCAAACCTCTGTGGTGAGTAAATTATTGGAAACTCTGCTAAAAGAGAGAATAGTGAGGTATCTGGATTCCAATGGATTGCAGGATTCAAGGCAGCATGGGTTTACAGAGGCAGGTCTTGTCAGACAAATCTGATTGATTTCTTTGACTGGGTGTCTAGGAAGTTGGACCGAGGGAGAGCCTTAGATATGCTGTACTGAGATTTCAGTAAAGCCTTTGACACTGTTCCACACAGGCAACTTATAAACAAACTGAGTACCCTAGGGATGGATCCTAAAGTGACTGACTGGGTTAGAAATTGGTTGAGTGGGAGACAGGATACAGGTAAATGTAGCTCACTCTGAGGAGGAGGAGGTGGTTACCAGTGGTGTGCCGCAGGGATCTGTCCTTGGTCCGATTCTTTTTAACAGCAATCTTTTAATGATATTGTGGAAAGGCTTTCGGGTAAGGTTTGCTTGTTTGTGTCTGTCTGCGATAGACACAAACAAGCCTTCCTAGGTGTCTACCTGCAATAGAGTAGACACCTAGGAAGGAGTAGATAACATGAGGAAGGATGCAGCTAAGTTTGAAGAATGGTCTAGAATTTGGCAGCTGAGATTTAATGCTAAAAAATGCAGGGTCATGTATTTAGGCTACAAAACTCCAAGTGAACGGTACAGTGTAGGGGTGAAGTACTTCTGTCCACAAAAGAAAAGCAGTACCTGGGCTGATTGTGTCTGACGATCTTAAAGTAGCTAAACAGGTAGAAAAGGGGACGGTGGAAGCCCGAAGGCTTCTTGGGTGTATAGGGAGAAGAATAGTCAGCAGAAAAAAGGAGGTGGTAGTGCCTCTGTATAAGTCTCTGGGGCGACTTCATTTGGAGTATTGTGTGCAATTCTGGAGACCATACCTTCAAAAGGATATAAACAGGTTGGAGTCCGTGCGGAGGTGGATACTAAAATGTTTAGTGATTTTCGTTATAAAGCATATGAGGACAGACGTAAAGATCTTAATATTTATAGTTTAGAGGAAAGGCGAGATACAGGAGATATGATAGAGATGTTTAAATACCTCAGTGGCATAAATGCACAGGAGGAGAGTCTCTCTTTCGATTGAAAGCAAGCTCTGCCATGAGGAGACATAGGATGAAGGTGAAAGGGGTAATATGCAGAAATATTTCTTTATGGAAAGAGTGGTAGATGTGTGGAATAGTCTCCCAGTGGAGATGGTTGAGATGAGGACCGTTTCTGAATTTAAAAAAGCATGGGAAAAACACAGAGGATCTCTAAAGGTAAAGAGGGGGTTATTATTGTTGATATAAAAGGGCAGACTAGATAGGCCATGTGATCTTTTTCTGCCGTCATGTTTCTATGATTCCCACTGGCACTCCTTGTGATCTTGGACAAGTCACTTTACCCACCTTTGCCTTGGAAGAAAAGGCCTGACAATCTACTTCTAATCATACCTTGCCAAGAAAACCCAGGGGTGCAGGGTCACCAGGAGTCAGCACTGACTTGATGGCACTTAAAAAAACAAAAAGGAAAGGTGAAATAGAGCAGGGGGAGAGAAGAACTGTCTGGTTTATTAACATAGCTACCCTTCATTAAAATGTGTGTCATCATTTCACCCATAGGAGGTGGCCTGACATCTTTCGGTGTGTATGTAGAATTGCATGTTATTACCAAGGCCTGCCATTTTAGACCGGAAGGAGCTGAGATGATAGATAGCAGGTGTTATGAGAAGCCCTTATGTATGGCAATGCAACCCAAAGTAGGGCCTTCTCAGCTTCCTACTACCTTGTGTTCTGGGGCATGATGTGACATGTAGCCTTTGTTGGTGTGGATATGGGTCTGTCTCCATTGACACCTAGGGTTCCTAATACGCACCAGCTCCCACAGTGTTGCAACTGCCCTGTATCCTCCAGCAGATCATGGGAGAAATATAAACTCCAGAGGATATAGTGCTATCTAATGATATGGTATTTGGATCATGCGAAAACAGCACACTGCCACACAAAATAGCAGGAACAAAACCACTCCAAAACCGTGGGCAGGATAACTCACACAAAATCTTTATTATTCCTCATTAGAGGAGGCCAAACCCAACACAGGCCGTGTTTCGTATAATACTTCGTCGGGTTATTGTGGCTCGCTATAAAATCATAAAAGCATCATAAATTAACATAAACTCATAAATACAATACATAAACGATATTAGAACATCATAAATTAATTAAAACCATGTATATAATAATAAATAAATAATAAGAAGCAAAAACACACAAGTGTTCATAGATGAACAATTACCATATAAAACATAATCCAAATTGAGTAAAATGAATAAACATATAAAAAAATGTATGCATAAACATTGTATATGTATAAAAACATACCAACATGCAAAAGTTAAAAAACGTGCTATACTAAAGAATAAATAAACTAAATGAAAAAGTTTATTCAAACAATGGAGAACAAAGAGAGATGAGGAAAAACCACTGAGGGTATCTTTTATAAACAAAGCAGGAGTGAATCAGAAAAATACCTTGAGACTGTGTGATTACACCAAAACGGATTGCAGTGGAATAGAGACCACGGCAAAAAGGTCTCTAAATTATATATATCACAATGTGCACTTTAAAAGAAACCAAAAATATGTACCATTATTTAACAAACAAAACGAATAATAACCGGTTAAAACTTCATAAAAATGATGTTATACACTTTAAAACTAAAATAAATAAATAAATAAATAAATTTAAGCCAGTGAATACTTTTAAAAGATCGTCCATAGCTGCATCATGGCTACCCACACAACGAATGCTAAGGGACAGCACCCTAAAACACTATAAGCATATAAAGAATTGGAAATCAAAACTATAAATACCATATGCAAAATTATCTAATTATAAAAATGTATCCTCCATAAAAACTGGGAGGAAAACGAAGCCATGCAAACATACTCACTGCGTGAATAAAAACAAGCTCCCAAATCGGACTGTAAATTTGCCGTATAAACGACCTATGAATCTAAAATAATATTAACACAAGTGCACATAAGTATAAATGCAACGAATCCATAAACATAAAAGGTATTAATCAACAAAAGGAACCTGATGAAACGTTGTCCATAAGGAGAGGAAGCCAAGGAAGTGAAAACTCATTGAATTAAGAATCGAAACGCCAACGCATGCGCTGTTAAATACTTCTGACAAGTATTATACGAAACACGGCCTGTGTTGGGTTTGGCCTCCTCTAATGAGAAATAATAAAGATTTTGTGTGAGTTATCCTGCCCATGGTTTTGGACTGATTTTGTTCATGGTATTTGGATCATGCAGACACAAACTGACAGGGCCAGCTGCAGAGTGAGGCTAGTGTTTCTGTGGCTATCACCCCCAGACCAAGTTGTGGGGACTGTCTGGGCCAAGCTATTACCTTGTTCCCATGCTTACACTGAAGCACTTGTAGTAAGTCACCAGTGTTGTGAATGTGGGCAACTGGTTGCAGATACAGAAGTCCCACCTGGAGAAAACACATGGCCATCTGTACACTGTGTAGAATGACCACACAACTGGTTGGCCTACATCTCATTTTGAGTCAGATTACAGCAAGTAGCTAAGGACATATGCTTCCTTTTTGAGACAAGTTAGACGTGGGCATAGGACCTCCAGCACAATGCAGTGGTTAACACATTGCTGGATTGTTTGATCCTATGGACAGAGTTGCATACAGAGTATTCATGTGCAATCATGCTTCTGGCCACAGGCCCCAGGCACAAGAGGTGGCACTAGGTAGAAGGGATGGAGATAAGCAGGAGAATACATGTAATAGTGACAAATGCTCTGGAGATTATATATATATGGAAATATGGAAAGTTTTATTATCAAAAAGCCAACAAGGCTGAACCATGGTACAAAATAATTGTTCCCTCTCATGATATAATATATGGCTACATTTCTATGTGCCCCCTCTTCCTCCCTCTATGCAGAGGCAGAAATACACGCCAGCAGCTGCTGCTGCATTTGAAGGATCTTTATCTTTATTAAAACATTTGATAGACCGCCCATCGGGAGTCATCTGGGCGGTTTACAATAACAATAAATATATATAAGAAAAGCCAGAAAAAGAAAACTAACTACAATGCCAGAAAGGAAACTGCAAACCCATACAGGACTAAAGAGAAAAAGAGCCTAAGTGGAAGGAGAGGAGGAAACAGGGGGGTCAGGGAAAGGGAGGTCATAGGCAGTACAGAAGAGGTGGGTTTTCAGGAAAGACTTGAATTTGGGAAATGATTCTTCTTGATGGATTAGGGGAGGAAGGAATTCCACAGTAATGGGGCTAGAAAAAAGAAGGCGGAATGCCGGGTTTGCTCCAGGCGGGCACAGGCAGGAGAGGGGAGGTCAAGGCGGTTGGTGTGCAGGGGACCGGAGGTTACGAGGTACTGTACGAAAGTGTATTGAGTCTGTGAGATACTGAGTAGTGTGCTGATGCAGGGCCCTGTGTGTTAGGATTAGGAGTTTGAAGATAACGCAGTAGGGGAGGGGGAGCCAGTGCAGGTGGATCAAGGAGGGAGTGATGTGAATGAAGCGAGGAGTATGAGTGAGGAGATGAGCAGTGGTGTTCTGAATTAGCTGTTGATGGTGGGGAATACCGGCAAAAACAACATTACAGTAATCAAGACGTGAAATTACTAGAGAGAGAAGAAGGGTTGTGAGGGATGCTGGGGAGAACACAGGACTGATGACTCAAATCTGATGAAGAAAAAAGTGGGAGCGGCGCACAAGGGAAGAGATGTAAGAGTGGAAGGAGAGGTCAGGATACATGATAACCCCCAGGTACCGGAGTGAGGTTACAAGGGGGATTGGGGCATCCAAAAGAAGAGGGGAGAGGGCCGGTTGAGGACCACTGTGGGTGAACCACATTGCAAACGTTTTGACTGGGTTGAGGGTGGAGTAGATTAGAAGATATTTAGGTAGTGATAAGTGAGAGACAGGCATAACATGTACCTCTTCCCACATGCCCTCCTGTTGTTTCACTATGAGACCCTGGAATTCGGGAGACCACCAAAGCTCTGCTGCATCTCACCATAACTACAGTAAGATTTTAGGGTCTTCAAAGTCCTCCGGAACCTCATGGGGACCCATATGGTTGAGCAAGGATTCAGAATGGACAGTGTAGGAGGCTAGGAACTGCAGCGTGTTCTTAGGCAGTATGCTTATTCCTCTGCTTTCATCTTCTCCTCCTCTTCTTGCACTGCCCCTTTTAATGTTCACAGGTGAGGAGGTGCTGGTAGCTCTACATATGTGGCATTAGCTGGGGTCTGCTGCTGAGGCTCCTGCTACAGAGGTTCTGTGGGTACTGTGGCTGCTGCCACTGAGGTGGAGACACCACTTGATCAGGCTAGGTTGCAGATGGTTGCATTTGGGACTTCAGCTGGTGCTGCTGACTGATTCTCTTCCTCCTCATTGTCGTCGTCCTCCTCCTCCTCCTCTGTGAGGGGCTGTAGTTCCAGCTGCATGAATGACTATCAACAGTACTGCCATGAGGTCAGATGACCCAGCACATTACATGTGGTATTGGTGCTTTCAACATCTGCATATCTCTTTACTAGACGTTTCCCATGTTCAACCACAGCAATTGTAAAGGGAGGGTGGAAGGGTCCTTATATGGCTGGGCACAGGGGCTGTAGGTATGCAGTGCAGGCCCTGTCTTGCAAGGGTAGTGGTTCAGGACAAAATAGGGTGAATGCCTCTATTGCAGTAGGTACGCTGGATATGTATGGGATGGCACAGCCACAGATGTAGTATGTGGTTCCTCCTGTAACTCTGTACAAGTTGTGCACTGGCTGTAGAGCTGATGTGTGTGACAAAATGCATTCCCCCCCCTTTCTGGGCATCAGCTATGTCAGTGGTGCAAGGCATGTCTACAGACTTCTACAGGCCCACAAAATGCTGTGCTCTGTGTGTCCATGTCAATGATGCTTGTTGAATCAGGTTTCTCTGTGGCAAAGTACCATAGGCAACCATAGTACAGTAGCAGCTTCATGGTTGTGCTTGTGTATGAACCACCACATGTCTGCAGGCGCATGCATGCAGGGTGGAGGGGGGAGGGAGGCTATTTGGTGCACAGCCAGCATTGGAAGGGAAGAGGACTGAAATTGCTGCTGCTGTTTGGTGGATAGATATGTCCTCTCCCATTGTCTACTCTCTTCTCTCCAAATATGTATGGAATACGGTGGAGAGTGTATGCACGCCATCCAAACAAAGTTGATGCAAGGGTATTTGTCATCCGACATACACCTTCAGCCTTTGGGCCATCTCTGGGTTGAGGGCAATCACCTCTTATTCACCTCAGAACCTTCTTGTCATCCACCACTATCATGCTCCACACATCCCATCGCTGACCACTGCAATGCTTCACATGTGTCTGTATCATGGATCCCTTCCCAAGGCATGGTTTGTTTATATGTGTGGCTACTTATAAGGATACAGAATCATCAAAAGTTGTTTATTTATCTTGCTGCTCAGCCAACTCCTGATGTACTCACTTCAGCACTTTGTGCTGGGCCCTCAAGAGGGTTGAAGCATCTGGAACAGAAGAAAGGGTTGCACATTAGTGTTAAGGGGCTCCCTAAACATGGATAGTCCCTGTCACCCTCATTAGTGCCTTTCCCTGACAGGACATCTCTGTTAGGGGGAGGGAGGGGTGTTTACCTGTAATTGAATAACTATGGCTGTGGCACCTGGCCTGCATTCATCTAGCAGCCTGGTTGAACTAAGAGCAGCTCATGACTGCTGTACAAGGTGACCTGAATTTCTCTGCATGGTTTTGGCTGCATCACATTCTTTGTGCTCTGTAGGGGCCTGGACTGGACATGCAGCTGCTAACAGAGCACATGCCATGAGCCATGCCATCATGGTGAGTGTTGCATTCAGCCTGGGGTGGTGGATATCAAATGCCTGGCTGGCACCATGACCATCCTGTGGTGGCATACATGATGTCTGCATGTACCATGTGCAGGTGAACAGCAATTTTGCTCACTCGCCATATGCTTGCAGTTGTCAGTATTACAGGCTGCAAGATTTACAGAACCCAGATATGCCATTTGTAATTTATGGAGCAAGTAAGAGAGAGATTGTGTGTTTTTCCTCTAGCGGGCTTCAGAGGGTGCTCTTGTGTGCAAAATGTGTTGCTGTCCACCATAGCTCTGTCATTCTTGAACTAGCAGGTGACTTAACAGGTGTTTGGGTATATCTGGAAATCAAGGTTTGGACTTTGGTGGCCAGGGCCATCTGGATCTTATCCCATTTCCTCTCTGCTGCAGCATGCAGTGATCTGTGATCCCAGGGTCAGAAAGGCCTGTGTTCGTTGGAGAGCTCAAGGTATATCAGGAGGTTGCTCTCCACACTGGAAAAGTTGTGCTCCCTCCTGGCCATCATGTTGGTGCTCTCAAATATTTGATCCTATAGTGGCTACTGCAGCATTTGGGGACTTTGGAAGCACATCTACAGTACATGGTTCTGCAAGGGAAAACATGCCATGCAGATGTAGCGTGTATGTGGGCACATGCATTTTGCACCAAGCAGCATTTATATGCTTATTTTGCATGTGCAGCAGCCAAAATACATCCATTTGCACGTGCAGTTCCACCTTTGGTAGGCTCTTGTGTTGAATGTGTAGTTTATCACCAATGTGCAGATACACATATATGCTGATTTTGGGTAGTGTCTACACATTTTGCCATTGCATGTTCTTATGGGATTTACACATGTAAGTGTTGCATTATTGTTAGACTTGTACGCATATTTAAGAACATAAGAAATGCCATACTGGTTCAGACCAAGGTCCATCTAGCCCAGTATCCTGTTTCCAACAATAGAGTAGACATCTAGGAAAGAGCAGATAACATGAGAGGAGAACTTGCTAAACTTGAAGAATGGTCAAGAATTTGGCAGCTGAGATTTGACACTAAAAAATGCAGGGTCATGCATTTGGGCTGCAAAAATCCAAGGGAGCGGTACAGTATAGGGTGTGAAGTATTTCTGCCCACAAAAGAGTGGGATCTGGAGGTGATTGTTTTTGATGATCTTAAGGTGGCTAAACAGGTAGAAAAGATGACGGTGAAAGCCAGAAAGATGCCTGCATGCATAGAGAGGAATAGCCAGCAGGAAGAAGAAGATGATAGTGCCTCTGTAGAAGTCTTTGGTGAGACCTCATCTGGAGTATTGTGTGCAATTCTGGGGACCACACCTTCGAAAGGATATAAACAGGATGACGTCAGTGCAGAGGATGGTTACCAAAATGGTCAGTGGAGTTCGCCTTAAGGCATATGGGGACAGACTTAAAGATCTCGATATGTATACTTTGGTGAAAAGGCAGGAGAGAGGAGGTATGATAGAGACATTTAAATACCTCTGTGGCATAAATGCACAGGAGGAGAGCCTCTTTGAATTGAAAGAAAGCTCTGCAACGAGGAGGCATAGGATGAAGGTGAAAGGGGATAGACTCAGGAGTAGAGACCAGGATAGTATCTGAGTTCAAGAAAGCATGGGGCCAGCATAGAAGATCTCTAAAGGGGAAAAAAGGGACTATAGTAGCTGGTATGGAAGGGCAGACTGGATAGGCCATATGTTCTTTTTCTGCCGTCATGTTTCTATGTTGATTTCTCTCAAGCCACAGGTTAGACATAAAGCTTTTTTAACAGGGAACCAGCAGGTTATGGCTTTAGGGGCAATATTTTTCATGAGGTTTCCATGCAGATAGTTAAATCTAGTAGTATTACTTTTGTGTTTCTGGATCCAGAACAGTTGCTTGAGTTTGAGGCTAGGGCTCCTCTAATGATAGAGGATGATCCACCAAACCTTTTACAGGAGGGATTATCCTTAATCCCCCTTAGTTTTATTTCCCATTTCAAGGAGGGATTATCCTTAATCCCCCTTAGTTTTATTTCCCATTCCATACTGAAATGAGTTAAAGATAACATCTTTTGCAGTGGTTTATATGTCCAAGGAGGTGTGGGCACTAAGGTGCTGGTTAACTCAGTGCTGCACATTTGCATTACACTATTGGCATGGGGAAGGACGCACATGCCATATTAGTGTGGAAGTCCATATTAATATCTTAGGACATATGTAGCCGTCCCTCTGCCGATAGCATGATGCTTACGTGCAGCATTGCACTAACTGTTATATGGGTGCACTTAACACCACCCATTGAAGTGGTGTTACATGCACCCATGCTAATGGCAACAAATGAGATTAGCATGTGCCCAATACACTCTGCACTGTGAAGCTCTGTCAATACCCACATTATGCCCCATCACATCCAGTCCCCACCCAATCAAACATTGATTTGTTAGCATGGGGTTTTTAACACAGCACTCTTAATGAATGTCATACCCTGTGCTACTAGTTAGTGCACCTTAATAAACATGCCTCTAAGTTTGCAAAATTGCTCACATGCACATGCCCATATAAGTACTGACATTTGCATGTGCAAGTTGCCAGATTTCCTCTGTTGATTTTTCCCATGTGTAAATTTGTTAAATGGCACCTCCCACTGCATGTGGATGTCAATCCATGAGAGTTCCTGTACTTCCTTCTGTATGTTTTAGAAGCAATTCCATGTTTATCAGAACTGTTTCTAAAATATTTATTTATTTTATTTATTTAACATTTCTTCTATACCACGCTATTTAGATCAGTGCGGTTTACATTCAACATCAACTATACAACGCAGGAACTCTGAGTTGTATTTACAATGAACGGGGAGATCAACTTGGAAGTAACTCAGTTCCAAATACTCTTGGAACTGAGTACATCCCAGTAACTCAGTTCCAAATACTCTTGGAACTGAGTACATCCCAGTCTTAACATTTCAATTCCAGTCTCTACACAGGGCTGTGCCAAACACTGTGTGAGAGTGAGTTCCTGCATGTGGCTAGGGAGCAAGGGGGCATGTGGCTAGGGAGCAAGGGGGAGGTTCTTGAGATGCATAGAGCGCATTTCTAGCTTGATACCGTCCTGTTTCTTCATATTATTTAAAATGTGCCTTTAAACATCACATTCAAACTATCTACATGAGAACACAACATTAAGCAAACCTTCAATTTTTTACAAAAGCCCAGCTGACATAAAATCAATCAACCATCCTTCAGAATGTAAATGTATATATCTCTATATTCATCTCAGCTGACTTTAAAATTAACCTCATGGAAATGCAAAATTAAATAAATAGGTTTTCAATTTTTTACAAAATCCTAACGAATTGATTTCCTGATGT
Organism: Ichthyophis bannanicus; assembly: GCA_033557465.1. Taxonomy (NCBI): domain Eukaryota; kingdom Metazoa; phylum Chordata; class Amphibia; order Gymnophiona; family Ichthyophiidae; genus Ichthyophis; species Ichthyophis bannanicus. Next base: position 137,642,173 of record CM066035.1, on the reverse strand, counting down.
AAAATTAAGGGCAGCTTATTCCAGTGCTCAGGCCCCGCTACTGAAAAAAAAAAATGTGATCTTGTAGTTACCAATTGAAGTTCATGAATACTTGGCACTACAGTCTCAAAGTATATTGCTCATGCTATTGCCATTCCAGCATATGATTTGATTTTCTTTAAAGGAATGTTTTAAAGATGGGAACGATTTTCAGTACTCATGACTGTTTTTATAATTACTAATGCACAATAAGCAAATCAAGAGCAGATTCATCTATGTTTCTACCATTAGCCTAAGGATCTACTTATGAACTGCTGCAAACATCCATGAGCTGTGGCTGTAATGGATAATTGCTAAAAAGTGATTAAAAGTAATTGCTTTGTTTTTTTTTAGGTGCCACGGCAGTTTTGATACCTCGTCTGGACTTGGTGATTTCCTTCGTTGGAGCTGTGAGCAGTAGCACTTTAGCATTGATCCTACCACCACTGATTAATATAATTACATTTTACAAATTCAATATAAGCCCATGGATTATCCTTAAGGATATCTCTATAGCAGTCATTGGAATAGTTGGCTTTATAACTGGAACATATGTTACTGTTGAAGAGATCTTTTATTCTGTATCACCAGCCTTTTCTGCAAACTCTACAGAAAGTTTACCTAAAGAGTTTAATGTTACACGTTTTGGAGATGGTTTCAACTAACTATGGAAGAGCAGAATTGTTCTACTTCACAAGCTGGTTCGGAATAAACTTTGCCTCAGGCTGAGTATTTACAAACCCTGGAATAAAAAATGTGTCAAAGCTTGGAATTATTTCTCTGAAGAGCTAAGATATACTTTGTGATATTTTCCCATGCCTTCTTATCCAATATACTATAACACACTCAAAACCCAATGGTAAGAACTAACCCTCTTTTCAGGCCTTATATACTAACGTGTGAAGTGATTTCTCAGAAGTGCACTTTGCAAGAAAAATAGCAGTAAACATTTGGAAATGTGCAAAAATGTCAAAGTTAATGAATCTGACACCTACTGGTAGTACCATGAGACTACCACCAGGGTTCAGCCTGCGCCATTTTGAAGCTGACAGTATACAGAGCATGAGCAAGTAGAGACTGCTTCTGCCTCCTTTGTCCCTTGGATCCCTTGGGGTGATTTGGGGTGCCATAGGTAAAAGGGGGCAGACTGGCCTTTATCATTATATTATTAAGGGGTGGAGTTTCAGGCAGAAGGGGGATTTAAAACTTTTAGCCTGTACTGAGGCTGGGATGGGGGGGGGGGGGGGGGGAGGATGTTAAACCCACTTGATCTCCAGGTAGTTGAAGTCCCCTCAGGGGAGGGGGCACAGGAGGATCTGAATTTTGGGTCAATGGATCCTTTAATTTTATTTTGCTGCCGCAGTACAAATGGATCCTTTAAAAAAAATAAATTTAAAAAAATCTTACATTGACAGAGCCAAAAATGCACATAATTTCTGGCTGTAGCAACTCATAAGAATTTGTGCAAAGTTTAGCTGAAGATGTAAAAGAGCCAATGTCATGTTTGCATCCCTTAACTAAATTTCATAGGGACGGTTACTAAACTGAATATTTTCACTGGCTATTTCATAGAGCTCTTCAAGCTTACTGCTGGCATGACTCTGCTCCTTCACTGGAAAAAGAAAACTTGATTTTGTAGATATGACAGTGTAAAACATGTAAAAGAAAAAAGCAGTAGAGGTAAAGATTATCATAGTATAAAGGCTGTTTACTGAAAGCTGAGGATTTGTGTTGCTAACCAAAAAAAAAAAAGAAAAGCTAAGAAATAGGAGCACATCCAGAAATTTGGCAGTGCTGCCAGGATCTGGGCACATACTTATTTAGGGTAAACTACTGTTGCAGGAAATCTTTCCAGCTTTTGCCACTTAGCAAAGTAAATTTTCTAATTGAACATGCTGAATTGAAACATTCACATTAAAGCTTTATATATCCAGTAGGAGGTTAATTATTTGAAGAAATTCTCAATGAATAGAACTCATGGGGATAACTGAAAATGACTGTCCTTGGGTTACCTTTGTTACACCTGTCATGTACTAGTGCTATAGGAATACTGTTTGTGCACGACAGACTTCTGTTTTACCATATAGCAGGTACCATGTGATGCATTGTCCTCTCCATTTCTAGCTCAGCCTACATGGGCAAGTATGAAATGCAGCTTAGTTTTGGATCAATGGAGTAGCTTTACAGATCTTTGAAATGGTAAAGTTACATAGAAACATAGAAATATGACGACAGAAAAAGACCACATGGCCTATCTAGTCTGTCCTTCCATAACAACTACAACAGTCCACTTTTTGCCTTTAGAGATCCTCTGTGTTGGTCCCATGCTTTCTTGAATTCAGTTACTGTCCTCATCTCTACCACCTCCACTGGGAGACTATTCCACGGATCCACTACTCTTTCCGTAAAGAAATATTTCCGCATATCACTCCTGAATCTATCTCCCTTCACCCTCATCCCATGTCCCCTCGTAGCAGAACTTGCTTTCAATTGAAAGAGGCTCTCCCTGAACATTTATGCCACGGAGGTATTTAAACATCTCAATCATATCACCTCTATCCCGCCTTTCCTCTAAGGTGTACATATTAAGATCCTTAAGTCTGTCCTCATATGCTTTATAATGAAGCCCATTAATCATTTTGGTAGCAACCCTCTGCACCGACTCCATCCTGTTCACATCCTTTTGAAGGTGCGGTCTCCAGAATTGCACACCATACTCCAAATGAGGTCGCACCAAAGACTTATACAGAGGCATTATCACCTCCTTTTTTCTGCTAGCCATTCCTCTCCGTATGCACCCAAGCATCCTTCTAGCTTTTGCTGTCGCCTTTTCCACCTGTTTAGCTACTTTAAGATCATCAGACACAACCACGCCTAGGTCCCGCTCTTCTTTAGTGGACAAAAGTACTTCACCTCCTATACTGTATTGCTCCCTTGGATTGCTGCAGCCCAAATGCATGAGTTATGGCCTAACCTACTAAAGGATGCTAATACTGTTGTAAGTGGAATGTTCATGGTGCACAATTAACTGTTAACGGCACTTGTAGGGGTTAATTTTATAAAGGATTTTCATATCATCCCTCCTGTCCAGTCGAGACGCATAGGTTGTGCCCCCCCAACCAGCAGATGGAGACTGAGCATAACAAGTTTTGCTGATGTCGCCTGTTAAGGGTGCTGTGCATCACTAAGTTGGCCAGTATTGCTTAGTCTCAGCAGATGGTGGACACAGCTGTGCATCTGGGCTGAACAGCAGCAAGGCTCTCTGTTTCAGTTGGATAGTGGCAGAATCCAGCAGTAGAGTTGAGCCTGTAGCTTTGAGGATTAATTTGGAGTTTGGGCTCAGGACAAAGTCTAACTGTGCCATGGTATGAGCACCATCAGTGCGAGCATGCAGAGACTTAAAATAATAATAATAATAATAAAGAGCAGAGAGTTCTCCCGGGGTAGAACTTAGCAACATCATGAGGGCTCCATTTTTCTTTCCTTCCCTCAAGTTCGTCAAGTGCCACAAACCGTCCTCGATCAGTGATGGTTTTGGCTGCAGTGATGTGCACACTTGAAAACCCTGAGTCCCTTCCTCCTGGTATAAGCCTTCTTTTGTGTGTGTGTGTGTGTGTGTGTGTGTGTCGCATCACGTTCCTTTCTGGCAGCGAATTGCTTTGAGGCATGCCTGTGTGCACAGCCTGTGCTGTGCGCAGGGGGTCTGTCTCTCCTGCTGGGCTCTGCTGTTTGTGCTCGGAGGAGAGAAAAATGGCAGAGCAGTTTCTCCAGGTGTCACAAATGATGGTGGCGGAGGAACAACCGCCTGAGGCATCAACTTCTCAGACATCCCTGCTTCCGCATGGCTCAACTGTGGCGGGAATGTCAGCCATTATGAGCCATGGGGAGGCAGGAAAAGCTCAGGGGGAGCCAGCTTCTGCCGAGGGAGTAGCAAAGAAGCAGAATAAACTTTGCAAGGCCCCAGAACAGGCATCTCCTGATTTGGGCATGCCATTTTTGCCCGTTTGTTCTCCTGCTCCATCAGGCATTTTGCCTGAAGCAGGGCAGGAGCTCGGCTTCTATGGTGGCGCCCATTACGGCTTCGGGGCCTTAAGGCACAGGGTCCTTGGAGCTCCTGGCCCCTGCTGAGTTGGAAGGGGTGTCACTGGCCAATCGGCTGCGGCAGTCCACAGAGCCTACTGATCCTCTGTCCCTCAAGTCCCAGGGTTTGGAGGACTTGGTGGACGAGGCTCCTGAGGACTGGGAGGAGTCCCATGGGGCTGAGGTGGAAGTTGGGGAGCTGTCCTCCGCTGATGAGCCCTCCATGATACGAGTGTTCTGTGGGGAGGAACTACCAGCGTTTATCTTCTTTTCCCTAGGGGCTTTGAATATTTTATTTTATTTTATTAAAACTTTTTATACCGCATTTTCCAAAAGATCAATCACGGTTTACAATTAACAACATTTTGAATTGTACAGGTAACAAGTACATATTCAGTTACATAGAATGAAGTGGAACTATATACATAGAAGAAGAAAAATTAAACTATATACATAAACATGGTTATGAGTTCTTAATATAACTATTTACAGCTCTGGACTGAGTGTAGAGTGGTATTTCCCTTGGTAGGATTTAGAGGGAAGGGGGTGTTGTGTCAGAGGTATTGCATTCTGCTTTGTGCCAAAATGGATGGAGAATAGGTGTTTTTTTTTAGTTTTTTACGGAACGTTTGGAGGTCATTTAGTTCTCTGAGATTGTCTGGTAGGGCATTCCAAAGGCTTGGGGCTACATGTGAAAATGGTTTGTTTGTTAACTTTATGGGTTTCCTAAAGTCCGGTATAACTAGTTTGTTTTTATTCTGGTTGCGTTGATTTTGATTGAGGGTTTCCTTTGAGATGAGTGTGGATAGGTATGAAGCGGTAATGTCATTTATTAATTTGAAAGTAGATACCAGAATTTTGTAATTAATGCGGCTTTGAATGGGTAGCCAGTGGAGAGCATGCAGTGTTGGGGTAAGGTATTCCATTGAGTTAACATTCATAGTTTTATTAGCTGCTACATTTTGGACTATTTGAAGTCGTCTTAAGGCCTGTTTTGTGATACCCTGTAGAGTAGTATTGGCAAAGTCAAAATGAGGTGTAATGATTGCATGAATTACAGATCTGAAGTCATGGTGGTGGAGCAGGGAGCGTAGTTGCTTTAAAAGTTTGTTTGAACAGTATCTTTTTAGTTGTATGCTTTATATGAGATGTTATGCTAAGGGTGCGATCTATGATTACTCCCAAGTATTTTACCTTGTTTTTGACCAAGATGTTAATGTCATGCAGCCTAAGAGATATTGGGGGAGAGAAATTCAGATTCCTGGTTACATACATGGCTTCAGTTTTTGTAAAATTGATAGAGGTTGTGATTCTTGAGCCAAGTTAGGATTTCAGAAAAGCAATCAGAGTATTGGATTGGCGGGTTTGTGATGTAAAATGGGAGCTATATTATATCATCTGTGTAAATATGATAATTTACGTGGAATCTTTTAAAAATGGAGCAGTGGGTTGAAGATAAATGTTAAAGAGTAGGGCCGATAGAGCGGAGCCTTGGGGAAGACCCTGTCCTTGTTTGTATGGTACTGAAAATTGCTGTTCAATTCTTACTTCTTGCGTTCTGTCAGATAAGTATGAAGAGAACCATTTTAGGACTGTTTCGTTTATCCCTATCTGCTGGAGTCTGGTTAGCATTATATTATGGTTTATGCTGTCGAAGGCTGCAGTAATGTCCAGGAATATGAGGAGAAAGGCTTGTTTGGTATCGTTGATACCACGTGTAAGTGTGTCAGATAGGACTGTGAGCAGTGTTTCAACATCATGATAAGAGCGGAAACCGTATTGGTGTTCGTCAAGTGGAGCAGAGGAGTCAATGTGGTCCTGGAATTGTATTTGGACAATTTTTTCTATTATTTTTGCCATGAATTGGAGACTTGAAATGGGTCTGTAGGAAGTAGGGGATTTATTTTATCACTGGTGGTGTTTTTCAAGATTGGGCGGATTTGTGCATGTTTAAGGGAGGCAGGTAAATACCCATTCTGGAGGGAGAGGTTGATGATAGGGAGGATGAATGATGAGAGTTCAGGTATTGTTGCTTTTATCCAGGTTTCTGGACGGGGTCGAGGTAAGAGGTTGTGGTGTTTATTTTGGCGATAATGTTTTTGAGTGTCTCTTTTGAAGTGGGGTGAAAGTTCGACCAAGGGTTATGATGTGGGGCGTGGTCTTCACTAATGTACATTATGGGTATTGCTTGTTTTAGTTTTTTTCATGTAGTGGTTGGCAAGGATTTGTGGTGATATTGCATGGTCATCTGAGTATTTGTTAGCAGAATTATTAGTTAGAGATTGAACAATATTAAATAATTCCCTGAGTCGGTTTAGAGAATAAGATAATGTTCTAGAGTAGTAGTCTTTCTTTGCAGCATCAGTGGTTTCCCTGTATAGTTTAAGGGTATTTAGGTAGTTATCTTGGTGGGTTTTGGATTTTGTGTGCCGCAATTTGCGCTCAGCTTTATGCAGATCTGCTCTCATGCATTTTATTTTGGGTTGGAACCATGGGGCATTTTTTCTCTTTGATGGTTGGCAGTTGAAATTATGTGAAATAGCTGCCTTAGTATCATTCCAGCTAGTTAAAGCCTCATCAAGATTTGTGGGGTCTTGGGTGAGGAGTTGAATAGTTTGATTAAAAAATTCTTCTTTGTTAAATTTTTTGAATCTGCTGAGATAGGGGGTGTAAATGTGCTTGGTATGAGAGTTGACAGTATAGGGAAGTTAGAATTTTACCAAGTGGTGATCTGACCAAGGGATAGGATGTATCTCTAGTGAAGTGGGATCAAAATCATTATGAAATGAGGTGGGCAGGAATGCAAGGTCTAGTGTGTTACCTTTAACATTAGTGTGTTTATTGATAATTTGGGTGTGGCTCATATCTTCGATGGAATTTGGAAAGGATGTCATGGTTGTATGAAAGAGGGTAAGTTGAAGTCACCTAGTAAAATCAGAGGTTTTGTATCATTGGAGGAGCCAAGTAGTTTGGTTAGTAAGTCCAAGTTATCAGGTTTTGGGTCAGGTGGTCTGTAGTCTAAGCATATATGGCATTGTTTTATTTTTATGGTGAGAATGTCTGTTTGATATGCTATCTGATGTTATTAGGGATGCTTTCAGAGATTCTTTTATAATGATGAAGACTACTCCTCTTTTTGAAGATCTGTGGGTGTGGAAGATTTCATAACCTGGCGTCTTCAATTGGTTGATTAAGATGGCTTCGGTATCAGACAGCCAAGTCTCAGTTATAAAGATAATGTCAGGGAGTAGTCAGACAGCATGTCCTGAAAAATTTGAAATTTATTTCTCATCGATCTAACATTGACGAGACAGCAAGTGAGAAGGTTAGGCTGGGGTAAATATGATTTTGGGGTTGGTGGAGGGATTGTTTTTATCTTTCTGTTGACTTGTCTGTTGTAATTTGAATTGTAGTTGTGTCCAAAATTGAGGTGGGGGGACGTATAGAGGCACCAGTTTGGGTTATAGATGGTAGGTATAACATAGGTGTATGAGGGGTTCAAGCTCTGGGTTAGCACAGGTAATGTGATTAGGCTGTAGGAGAGAGAGAGTACTTTTGATATGGATATATTAGGGCAGGGGTCTCAAACTCAAATTGCTTTGAGGGCCAAATGAGGACTTGTAAAGTAACCCGGGGGCCGCATAAGACGCGGGGCCTCATTTGCATAAGGGGCCTCATTTGCATAAATATTTGCATAATGTTACCATACACTAACTTTTAGTAAACATGCCTCTTTAATGAGTATGGATAAAGAAAGACTAAAAGATTTAGAAACAAGAAGACAATAATTAAACTGGGAACCCCAAAAGCCAAACTTGGAATGTACAACAACACTGTAGAAATAAAACTATAAATTAATTTCCTCTTGTACTAAACAAAGCGCAAACATTAATGATGCACATTTCCCAGAGCTGACATATTCCAGTTAATAAATTCAAAATAAAGAGATATTTTTCTACCTTTTGTGCATTTTTGTCAGTTGCAATTGTTCCAGCCACTTTCTTCTGGTTTCTTCATGTCTTCTGCTAACTCTCCATCGTCTGCTGTCCATTTGCCCTTTCTTCTCTCCTAGTTTTTTTTTCCATTCTCTCTCTACATCTGCTTTAACATACTAATCTTTCTCCTTTTTCTCTTTCCTCATTCCTATTTCATCCATTCAAATTTTACCCCTCCATCCTCAATCCCCACTTACTCTCCCAATACCTGGCCAATTGTAGATTTGTCTTCTCTCCCAGACAAAATATTTTTCCCCTCTCCATTTCACTTTCCCAGCTCCATCCCATTCTAATCCTCCCCCAACATCAGCTCCCTTCTAGTTCCAGCCCCACCCAGCATCCGCTCCCTTCTAGTCCCCCCATTAGTCCATTTCCAGTCCTATCCTAGCCTCACCATCAGCCCATTTCCAATCCTAGCCCCCCATCAGCCCATTTCCAATCCTAGCTCCCTCCCCTCACAGCCCATTTCCATTCCAAGCCCCCCTCCCCATCAGCCATTTGCAGTTCAAGCCCCCCTTCCACTCAGCCCATTTCCAGTCCTAGCAACCCCCCCCAGCCCATTACCAGTCCTAGACCCCCCATAGCCCATTACCAGTCCTAACCTCCCCATAGCGCACTTCCAGTTTTACCCCCCGTCACCCCATTTTCAGTCTTACCCCCCCCCCCCATAGCCCATTACCAGTCATAACCCCCCCTGCCAATAGCCCACTTCCAGCCCTAACCCCCATTACCCCATTTCAGTCAGCCCCTCCATAGCTCATTACCAGTCCTAACTCCCCCCATCAGCCCACCTCCAGTCCTTCCTAACCCCCACCTGCCCATTTCCAGTCCTAGCCCCCCCCATAGCCCATTACCAGTCATAACCCCCTGCCAATGGCCCATCTCCAGTCATAACCCCCCCTGCCAATAGCCCTTTTCATTTCTTAACCCCCCCCCCCGCCACTAGCCATTTTCCATTAACACCCCCCCCTGCCAATAGCCCATTTCCAGTCATACCCCCCCTGCCAATAGCCCATTTCCTGTCATAACCCCCCTGCCAATAGCCCATCTCCAGTCATAACCCCCCCCTGCCAATAGCCCATCTCCAGTCATAACCCCCCCCTGCCAATAGCCCATCTCCAGTCATAACCCCCCCCTGCCAATAGCCCATCTCGTCATACCCCCCCCCTGCCAATAGCCCATTTCCAGTCATACCCCCCCCTGCCAATAGCCCATTTCCCTTCATACCCCCCCCCCTGCCAATAGCCCATTTCCAGTCCTACACCCCCCCCAGGTAAATTTAAAAAAAACCTGGCTTCTGCTGCTGCAGCAGAAAATCAGCTGTCCCGCGGCCCCTTCCCCTCTGCGCGGAGAGCCCTGAGTGTGCTTCATCTGCGGCGTGCTTTTTAAGCCGCGAAGAGAGTATTTCCCTCTCGCGCGGCTTAAACCTAGTCACTTTTCAAGCCTCGCGAGAGGGAAATACTCTCTTCGCGGCTTGAAAAGCACCCGCTGATGGAGCACTCTCGGGGATCTCCGGGCAGAGAGGAAGGGGCCGCAGGACAGCTGATTTTGCTGCTTGAGCAGCAGAAGCCAGGTTTTTTTTTTAAAAAAATTGACCGTCGATTCTGCCGTTGCCACGGCGGCAACGGCAGCAGCAGCAGAAGCCGTCGCGGGCCGCACAACGTTCTCTCGCGGGCCGCGTGTTTGAGACCCCTGTATTAGGGGCTGTCTAGTTTATCCTAATTTTGTAGTTTTGTCCTGGAGTAATAAGTTATATAGAATTGTGGGTGGCAGCATTAGCAGAGGCGGTGTACTACTACTTTGAGTAGAGGTATGCTATGTATTAATATAGAATGCAGTAATAGCTGTAAATAAAGGAGAATGACTTATGTACAGTTCAGTAGTATACCTATTGGAGCAGCATAGGATTGGGTTTGGCTGCTGCAGGGTTGAATTGGGTTAACAGAGAACAATGCCTTGTGGGAGTCAGAATAATATTAGGAATGTTTCAATTAGTAAAAGTAATTTAAGCATTGTAGTACAGTTGTAACCATCTAAAAGTACAGTGTTGGTAAACATGGATACAGATAGTACTCTCCTGATGCCTGATTGCAGGTCTTGGAGGTGTCCAGTGTGAAGAGGCTTGATGAGTCTGGCGTGCTTGCTTTTAAAGAGAGGAGGAGAGCACCGATTGGTCCGTGGAGGGAGGAGCGGGAGGGGCAAGCAGCTCCCGCTTCTCTCCTAATGCCTGATCATGAGTCTTGCAGGTGTCTGGTGTGAAGAGACTTGATGAGTCTGGCGTGCTTCCTTTTAAAGAGTGGAGAGCCCCAATTGGTCCACTTCTTCAGCAAATGATGTGAGAGGTTGTCGGAGGGACTCGACATGCTGGTGCAGCCGTGGCTGTGAGAAGGACTTCTGTATGTGTTCCCGCCCTGGCCCCTTGATAGGGCACAGTATAGAGAATCACTGGGGGAGAGTGATCCTGAATGCCTTGGACTGGCCTTGGAGGCTGTGGTATGCAGACCTGGTCTGGCTGCTAGTGCCTGGCAGTTGCCAGCACGGCTCGACTTGTTGAGGCAAGGGCCTCTTTGCATGCCCCAGGTAGATCGCTTTTTGCTCATGACCTGGCCCTTGAGCGGATAAGTCTGAGCAAGAGGGGCTACACACCAGGAGTGGTGACAATGCTCCTGAAGACCTGGAAGCGGTCCATGTGGAGAGTTTGAGGACTGGTGCGTGATTAGAGGGGCATCGGCCTTGTCTGCCTCCATTCCCCAGATTCTGGCATTCTTGCAGGCTGACCTGGATAAGGGCCTGGCACTTAGTTCGCTGAGGGTGCAGGTGGCGGCTTTGGCGTGCTACTGGAGGTGGATCCAAGAGCCTTTGGTAGTGGCCCACCTGGATGTTGTGCATTTTCTATGGGCATTAAGCAGGTCCAGCTGCCCCTGGGTCCACTGATCTTGGTTTGGGACCTGAATTTGTTCTTGGGGGCTCTCCCTGAAGGATATGACCTTTAAGATGGTGTTCTTGTTGGCAGTCTGCTCGGCGAGGTGCATTTCGGAGTTGCAGGCCTCCAGGTCATCCATCCTGATTACTGGTCCTTCTACAGCGAGGGCCTCCCTAGAGATGGAGCCAATCCTCGAGTGCCACTGGCCTTGAGATGCTCCTGAGTCCGAGTCCTGGTCCTGGTCCTGGTCCCAGTCCCAATCGGGATTGAGGACTTCCCTGCAAATTGCACCAGGGGGCACAGGAGCATCAGGAATCCCGGGCCATCAGCACTGGGGTTCGAGCCTGAGGTCTGAAGAACCTTTGGTTTTCTTGGACTTTGAATCAATTGGGAGACCGAGGACGATGAATCCTCGGATATCCAGCTCCAAAGGGACATGCCTTCTGATCCCTCTCCTCCAGAGACCCAGTGGAAGTCCCCACCCAAGGACCTGGACTTACTGAGGGACATGGCGAAGGCTCATGCCTTCACCGCCGAGTCCAAGTAGGAGCCTCAGGTTGAGGACCTCGAGATCCTCCAGTACGAGGCTCCCCCCAAAGAGGTCCTCACAGTACCGGTTCCCCTATCCTTGAGAGACTGCTCTTTCAAATGTGGGAGTCCCCAGCCTCTGTTCCTATCATGAGCAGGCAGCTAGACTCGATGTACCACGTCTGGTGGAGCCCTGGCTTCCAGAAAGCTCAATTTCCCCATAATGCCATGGTTTTGGAGTTGGCCATGCAGTGGCTTAAGGGCCATAAAACGCACTCCTCGGTGCCCCTGGGTAGGGAGCTCGTGCCATGGATGCCCTGGGCAGGAAATGCTTCCAGGGCTCGATGCTCATCAGCCGGATCCAGGCATACCAGCTTTACATGGATATGTACCTGTGGGACACGGCGAAGGAGCTCGCCAAGTTCGCGACTCGTCTCTCTAAGGAACTTCTTCAGCGGTTCCGCACCCTGGTCTCCACAGTCAGGGTGTGCTCCATTCTGGCTAGAGTGGCCACGGCGGGCATTATTAATAACAGAAATCAAAAATTTAAAAAAAACATGGCCATATTTCAGCAACCACCTACATAAAGGGTTTACATACTTATTAAAAGAATTGTAAAGAAAAGAAGAAAATAATGCCACTGTGATTGTAATGACTACACCTCATTTGCATGTTCCACCCACAGATGTGTTCAGCTGTCTCCAACCCTGACTGTGTGGCTCGACTCTGGTTAATTCACTGAGCACATACCCTGTCTCCCCAGTCTTCACCAGTACTGGCTATCTGCCCATGCGTGACTGTTCTGAACATGCTGTTCTGCAGCTGTAGCAATTATCATTCAATCCCAAGGGAGGGGGCAAAGTACTCCCATCCCCAACTGCTGCTGTTGTTGCAGGGGCCCTCTTCCTGTTATCTGTTTGCTGCTCAGGCTTGCGCAATCATCTGCCAACCTTCAGGGTCCATGGGTGTTGCCCTGCCTCTGTTTTCAGAGAGGTCGATGCAGGGTATTAGGAGAGCCTCCAGCCTATGCCCCCTTCCCCAGCTCATCCCACACATATCCAGTGCAAATGCATGCATGCACATCACACTCTTGAGGCTTGTGTTGCTTTGTATATATTTGTGTGCCTGCTCTCTCAGCAGGTACATTTGTATGCTGCTGGTTCTCATTATTGTAACGGTTGGAATCTATTATTTTGCTGTCATGGCTGCTGCACATTGCTGCCCCTCAGAGGCCGTTTTCCCTTGGTGACTACCTGGTTCACCTATGGATGGTGCCAGTCATGGTCGTCTAGGATGATATATGTGTGGAATGGCTCAGGGCTGTTAATTATATAGGAATCATGCTCATACATTGCATTTGAAATTTGCCAGTTCAGTGGGTGCATCTAAGCATTATCTGCACCTGCACTTGAGGCATCTTTCATGGTTAGAAGCACCACTAGCATGGCCACGCTAACTGCATATGGTTGATCATGCCCATTCTCCTTCCCAGATCTACCCTAACCTCATCTTTTAGCGCAGTACTCGGGTAGCATGGAATTTTTAGCATGGGTGCATTGTTGCCGCACTCTCCCAGCTACCACAGAGCCAGGACGTGCGCTATTCGTGTACTAAACCCCACACTCTCAGCTACTGCACTTTAATAAACATTCTTCTAAGAATTGATTTGCAGTTGTCATAGTCACAATATTTCTGCAAGTGAAAACTTTGCACCATTCTATCAATCTTATACCCTTAAACTTCTTACAGTTTAATCATTCCTTAAAATGAAATGGATTTCTCTTCTGCTCTGCAGCAGTGTCTGTACATATGGAGGTCTTATCTGTATAAATACCTTTGTGGATAGTCCACCTTCCATGCAGTGTCTTTATGCTGGTTCATTAGTCTCCTGTGGGAGATGCTTTGCCATAAGGTGATACAGATGGCTTCCAGTAAGTTGGTCATAACTTCCATGATATCCTTCTCTCTGATGGAAAAACAAAGTCTGTTAAACATGAAGTAATTCTCTTTCAGAGCTATTAGGTTGATTATTTTATGATTTATTTTTGTAAACTAGTCTGTAGCCTCAGGGAAAGGTGGTATGTGAAATTGATAAAGAAAGGTAAGAATTCTTTTGGACATTTGTTCACAAAGAGGGAATGTCTAAACTGCCAAAAAACAATTATTCCAATAGTCATGCTTTTAAAAGTTATCCATTGGGAGAAATATCAAATGTTTGAAATAATCCAAACTGCTAGTGATTGTAAAATATTTTCTATTAGAATTGATAAAGGCTCTAACACTAAACCTAAATTGACTATGATGGGTTGACCAGGCTGTGCCTGCAATCGTTTATGGATCTTTGGTGCCGACTTCACCCATATGGGAGGACTGATTCTTGCTGTCCCTGGCGAACACCTGTTACAGGTGAGAAACTGTGTTATCTGAATTGTCCAGCTTTTCAAATAGGTGTTTGGATGTTCCAGGGCCCGCTGTGGTATTTACAGTGCAGCTTTTTTGGAATAGATTCCTTATGTAAGTTTTGGAAGTTGGTGCTGTTATGGTGTGATAGATTTTCTCTGTAGATTCTCAGTGACTTTTGTAGGGTTTTGCACGAGTTATTAGTTCACAGTATGCCTGGTACTGGAGAACATTTATGTTGTTAGTGAGATGAAGGTAAAAAGTGGACTATTGTAGTTGATATGGAAGGGCAGACTAGATGGGTCATGTGGTCTTTTTCTGCCATCATATTTCTATGTTCAAATAAATTAAATGACAAAGTATTTCTCTAATAGGAAATCTTGATCCTTTGATGTCAGTAAACCTCTATCAAAATCATACAACAGCAAATTTTAGATGTATATTGGTATGAAAGAAGTTGGATCCGCTTGTAGAGGTTTATAAAACGTAGTATCCACAAATTTACATTTATTTATTTACTTCATGTAATGCAAATATTGCTAAATCTGAGCATTTTACAGTGATTAAATCTCTATATGCATCTAATAAATATATATTCTGATCCTATACCACCCCCCTGCAACTCCCACTGCCCCAGTCTGCTAATTTTGTAACGATTAATGCATCCTGCATTACAGAAATACAGTCAGCTGCCTCTGAGACAGATTGGTAAAAATCCATAATGGATTCTCTTCTAGCAATGCTAACTATACCACCTTTCTAAATTAGGCAAGGCAGTTTGCATTTAAAATAATAGATAAAAGAACTCCATTAGGTTGATAGAAAAGGAGGGAAGAAGGAAAGGAGAAGAGGGAAGGGGAAGTCTGTCATATGGAAGAGCACGAACCCCCCTGACTGAACCTATCAGGGTGAGGAGTAGGCTTACTTAAAAAGATGAGTCTTTGAGCCAGCCTTGAAAGTTTTGTAAGGGGATTATAGTCTGAGGTACAGAGGTAATGCATTCCAAAGAATTGGAACTTTTGAAGAAGAAAGCAGATTGACAGTAGATTCCAGTTTGGCTTTAGAACAGTGGTTCTCAACCTTTTTTGTGCCGTGACCCCTTTTACCATTGGTCAACTTGTGGGGACCCCCAATGATAAAATCAAATGCGTCTCTCATCCTTTATCATTAACGCAATATCGCTGTAATAATTTGTTGAATTATTAATATATTACAGGCCTTTGCAATATGTTTTTATTTATAAAATTTACTTATTTAAACCACAATAATTAATCACAACAACAAATAACAATATTTGATCTCGAAATTATGATGATTTTGTAGTCAACGGTTTTAGTATGCTTTATTCAAAAAGACTGACGAAGAACAAAAATGTTAGCGTTGTCAAACCTAAAAAGTAGGCATAGTGCGAAGGTTGTGCTTGCTTCCTTCTCGCCAGATGTGAAATTCTCGGCTCAGTCTTTGCGAGAGCACAACGAAGATCATCTTCTGCAGCAAGTCTATTGCGGTATTTACTCTTGATAAGCAACAAGCTTGAGAAGCCTGTTTCACACAGATATGTTGTTGGAAACGGAAGAAGTAGACGCAACACAATCTCAGACAGTCCAGGATACAATTGAAAATACTTGATCCAGAATTTAATTACTGACATTGAAAAAAAATCATTTTTCGCTGCATCACTGGTAATGAGTTCAATGAACTCTTCTTGTGCAATCTCAGGAACATCCTCAACTTTAACTGTGAATGGACCTCTGGCAAGTGCAAATGGTGTGCCGGGTAGATTTGGAAAATACGCTGAAATTTCTTCTTCCAGCATTTCTAGGTGCTGTTTGACAGAAATTATAATTCCATTTCTTGTGTCAAGTTCAATCTCGTTTTCTTCAAAGAAAGTGGATAAGTTTAGCAACATGTACGTTTTATTTTCAGCTAACTTGTTCTGCCAAAGCTGAAGTTTCATTTGAAATGCTTGAATCTTTTCGTACAAATCTAGGCATGTTGCATTTGGTCCTTGCAGTGATAAATTTAATTCGTTCAATATTGCAAATATGTCAACCAAGTAAGCAATTTTCAGCAGCTGCTTTTTGTCACTGAAAAGTGCTTCAAATTGTGGTTTTGCTTTTTGCTTAAAAAACATTTTTAGTTCATCGCGAAGATCAAAGACGCGCTTTAAAACCTTTCCTTTTGATAACCATCTCACCTCAGTGTGTAGTAAAAGAACATTATTGGATGCATCCAAATCATTACAAAGTTTCGTAAACAGTCGCGTGTTTAAAGCACTTGCTTTTATGAAATTAACAGCACTTACTACATTTGTCATAGCTTCTTGCAGCTCTGGTGGCAGTGTCTTCGTTGCTAAAACTTGTCTATGAATCATACAGTGAGTTCCAATGGCTTTCGGGGATTCATTGAACACCAAACGTTGAAATCCCGACCGACATCCTAGCATAGCTGGAGCTCCATCTGTGCAAACACCACAAACCTTATCGATGGGGATATTGTGGTTTTGCAGAAATGAACAAAATATTTCAAACACATGACGAGCAGTTGTTGTCGTTTCAAGTGGCTTGCGAAAAAGGAACTCATCTTTAAACTCACCATTATTAATATATCTCACGTAAACCAGTAACTGAGAATAGTTTGAAACATCTGTGGATTCATCAAGCTGGATGCTAAATAGTCCAAGTGGAGCGGATTTCATTTCCTGGATTACTTGGTCAAGGATATCAGCAGACATATCTTCTATTCGTCTACCGATGGTGTCGTTAGACAAGGAAATTGGACTCAATTTCCGTACAAATTCATCTCCAAGCATGACTCGAACAATATCTTTTGTTGCTGGTAACAGCAATTCCTCGGCAATGGTGTGAGCTTTCTTGGCTTTGGCGATTCTGAGAGCCACCATATATGAAGCTTCAACAGCGGCTATGTTTTGCTGGTGGAGCTTTCCGCCAATATCAAGTCTGCTTTTCTTGATTCCATCAGCTTTGTTCTTAAAATACTGAATATCCTTGCCTACAAAGGTGGGATGCTTACAGTCAAAATGCCGTTTCAGTTTGTTTGGCTTCATGGATTCCGCTGATAGAACTTCGTTACAAATAACGCATTGTGGTTTCTCAATCCCTGCTGAAAATATGGAGGTGAAACCATACCTTAAAAAGTCATCGCAATATTTTCTTTTCCTGGTATTCTTCTCTCTGTCATTCATTTTCAATGGAGTCACTGGTGTTATATAATATCACACAAGGCGAAGGCAGATGAGGTCACAGGTGCTAACTTTCGGCTATATAGAAAAAACAAATATATCTTTAAAAAATATATATATTATAATATGAAATGCATAATGTGCTGTGCTGCTTTTGAACTCTTCTACTTCAATGCCTCCAGTTCTTGCTATTGCTACCAGTTGTTTTTCTCAGCCTGCAATACTTATCCCATTCCTCTTACATTTCTACCCTCTCAGCAACCCTATTCACCCCTACCAAGAAACCCACTTATTCCACACCGGCATGTCTTGCATACAGTTATATAAACAGACAGACAGAAATGCCCTCCCCAGTAGAAGTTCCCTCCGAAAAACCCAGCATGTTTTTAATAGGAGGCCATGCAGCCCCTCCCCGATCACCCCCACAAGGCCCGATCCAGCCCACTGCACCCCAGCAACATAAAAAGCAGCACTGGAAGGTGGACCTGTGCCTGAAAGCCTCACTAGAGGGCTCCTTGGTGTGGCCAAACAGCGGGCGAGCCAGCAGCACCACTGAGTGAGGGCATCCAGCAAAGACCAACAGAACTGTATTAACAGACCTCCATAAAAACTAATTGTAAGCTTTGATGAGCAGGGACTGTCTCTTACATGTCTGTGCAGTGCTGCATACGTCTTGTAGCGCTATACAAATGCTCAGAAGTAGTAGTAAGTCTCTGTTAATTAGGCCAACTTGCACCAATGACAATAAACAGCATATAGTTACCGTTGCACATATCACCTTCTTTTCAAAAGGAAATACACAAGACCATCCAGCATACCCACACAATTACAGTACTCTAGCAAAGTATAATATTCAACACAATGAAAACGGAAACCAGAGCTTTACACAGGCTGCTGAAAAAAAAATACAAATGCAGAAGGAAAATATATATGGCTAGGGGACCTTGCACTTTCAGCTAAATAAATCTTTTTATTATTAAAAACTGCAACAAAATATAAACATAACAATATTCTTAAGAAAAATTACAAACCACAGCATTCCATTCCACAACAAGGGGGGGGGGGGGGATAAAAATGTATGATTCCCCGAAATGGAGGTATATAAAACACAAATGGAGGAGAAGGCCTTCCGCAGAAAGTCCAACAACAAAAGTACAGCGGAGGGCAAATCACCACGGCCTACCAATATGTTGGTTAAATTCTTTATTAGGGACCCAATAAAGAATTTAACCAACATATTGGTAGGCCGTGGTGATTTGCCCTCCGCTGTACTTTTGTTGTTGGTATATAAAACACATAAATAAAAATACTGATGAAATCGGTTGCTTTCTCAGTAATATCCTCTCAAACACAATCAAGTATGGACCTGGGACTCAAACTAACATTCTTCTGTATGGAAGTGCCAGCACCATGAGGCCAGCCTCCCATTCAGCATTTCTTAAATGAGCAGAACATCACTGGCAAATGTTGTCTAGTTACAGTATTTAAAAATAGCTCTGCCCACTCAGGAATAGTATAAGGCTCTGTAAAAAATGAGCTATGTTTTATTTCACTTACTTATAGTCTCCTCCTGCTGCTCTGTCGCGTTCAAGAGCCTCTGCCACGTGGCTGCATGTCCTGGACCACACGGTCTGTTGTCCGGCGTTTTTTCTGCTCCTGCCTCCTTTTGCACTCACTCTACTCGTGCACCGGAGCTCCCGTGCTGTTCTCGCCTCCACTTATCCTCCGCCGCTTCACTTATCCTCCGCCGCTCAACTTATCCTCGTCACTGATATCTCTGCAGTCTGTCTGGGCCCGATCAACACCTCGCTGCACTATCGGGTGCCGGAGTGATCTTGGATATATAAGCCAAGCGGATGCAGAGCCTTCCCGCTGCTGAAGAGCCAATGCAGATGTTTCCCGCCCCTAAAGGAAGTTAATGTAACTTCCTTTGGGGGCGGGACGTATGTACACAGGCTCCTTCACAGAGACGGAAGGCTCTGCACTGGCTTGGCTTTTTTTTCAATTGAAGATCATTCAAGTCGTTGCCGCTGCCGCTGCTGCCGCGACCCCCGGTAAATCCCAAAGCGACCCCAATGGGGGTCGCGACCCACAGGTTGAGAACCGCTGCTTTAGAAGGTGAGAAATATGGATTCTGTTATCGTGTAAAGTGCGGAGTGTCTGAGCAGAAGTATAAAAAGTGAGGAGGGAAGAGAGGGTAGAATGCCATTATAAAGAATCTTGTGAGCAAGAGTTAATAATTTGAACTGAATCTAGGAAGAGATAGGCAACCAGTGATGATGTGTCAGGAGCGGCATGATATGATCAAACTTACTAGCATGAAGTGCTGACTTGAGATGAGAACAAAAGCTCAGAATCCAGCAATACTCCCACGTACTTAAGAAATATGGCTAGTCTAATAGGGAGAAACCTCAAGGAGCAGAGCTAGTGATGGAGAAGTGGTGCTACCAGTGAACCAAATTGAGGTGCTGGATGAAGTATAAGGTGATTTACCTGAAGTCAGGCAGCAACTATAGACAGACAGAGGTTAATGGAAGCCAGATCTAGGGAGTGAGAATCAATATGGGATAGAAGAAGGATGTCATTAATGCAGTAGAGTGCAGTAATCTTCGATTCTTGAAGCAATATTGCTAGAGGACTAAGAAAAATGTTAAACAGTAGAGGGGCTAGGACAGAGCCTTGTGGAACTCCACAGGACAGGGGCAAAGATGATGAGGAAGAATCTATTGTAACCTCAATCTATTGTAACCGTGGTACGCCGGCCTCAGTGCTCGTCCCCTTATTACCCCTCCTTCCCAACCCCCCTTCTATTTCCTACCATACCCCCATCCCGTTGTACAATAAACAAACAACTGTTGGGAATTCAAAAACCGGTCGCAGCTTTATTAAACATTTTAGAAACATAGAAACATGATGACAGAAAAAGACCACATGGCCTATCTAGTCTGTCCTTCCATAACAACAACTACAACAGTCCACTTTTTACCTTTAGAGATCCTCTGTGTTGGTCCCATGCTTTTTTTAATTCAGTTACTGTCCTCATCTCTACCACCTCCACTGGGAGACTATTCCATAGATCCACTACTCTTTCCGTAAAGAAATATTTCCGCATATCACTCCTGAATCTATCTCCCTTCACCCTCATCCCATGTCCCCTCGTAGCAGAACTTGCTTTCAATTGAAAGAGGCTCTCTCCCTGAACATTTATGCCACGGAGGTATTTAAACATCTCAATCATATCACCTCTATCCCGCCTTTCCTCTAAGGTGTACATATTAAGATCCTTAAGTCTGTCCTCATATGCTTTATAATGAAGCCCATTAATCATTTTAGTAGCAACCCTCTGCACCGACTCCATCCTGTTCACATCCTTTTGAAGGTGCGGTCTCCAGAATTGCACACCATACTCCAAATGAGGTCGCACCAAAGACTTATACAGAGGCATTATCACCTCTTTTTTCTGCTAGCCATTCCTCTCCGTATGCACCCAAGCATCCTTCTAGCTTTTGCCGTCACCTTTTCTACCTGTTTAGCTACTTAAAGATCATCAGACACAACCACGCCTAGGTCCCGCTCTTCTTTAGTGGACAAAAGTACTTCACCTCCTATACTGTATTGCTCCCTTGGATTGCTGCAGCCCAAATGCATGACCTTACATTTTTTAACATTAAATCCCAGCTGCCAAATTCTAGACCATTCTTCAAGCTTAGCTAGATCCCTCCTCATGTTATCTACCCCTTCCTGGGTGTCTACTCTATTGCAGATTTTGGTATCATCCGCAAAGAGGCAAACCTTACCCGATAGCCCTTCCGCTATATCACTAACAAAGATGTTAAAATACAGTCAAGCACAATAACATTCCATTCAACCATAAACATCCATCTAGCGGATCCCTGCCTCACCAACCATGTTATTAGCAAGGTGGGCATCAACTCCGCAGCTGCTGCAGACAGGCCCACGGCTAGCTTAACTACCCGCCCCTTTCTTCCGGCTTTGCCATATGATTAGCAAAAGCCCAACAGCGGCTGTCCGAGTGGGGCCCCACACCCCCACCCAAGTATCACCTTTGACTCCGGGATCCCACCACCGACACAGGCGACGTTACTGTCCCTGTGCCCCCCCCCCCCCAAAGCTGTGACCGGTGAAACTCCTGGGCCAGCGCGTATTCCAAAACCTCCTGCCAGTCATTAAGAAGCAGATCTACACCTATCGGGGATAAGTGCACCCCATCTTTCCTAAACAAACCATCACATTCCATCTCGACCCATGAGTGCATGATTTGATACCCCCCCTGTTCACACACCCAGCGGCCGATCTGCCGATTTATTTTTGTCAGCCCCCTCGACCATCTCCTCTGCACCCAGAAGGTAGGCCTTGGAGTAATGTCCAACCACAGGAAAATTACGTTCCTAAACATTTCAAACATAACAGCCAAATCCTTCTTGGCAGCTCATATTAATTGCTTGCAGGTCCAGGTTCCCAAGTCGTTGCCGCCCATATGCAGCAACATCATGTCAGGTGCTCCCATCTCCCGCTCGAGGTGCCGAAGCAAAGGCAATAGCTGCGGCCAACGAAGACCCCGCTCGCCCAGCTATATAACGGTCACCTCCTTGGCATCCAGTCCCAGGTTAGGACCCACTGGCTGCTTTGCCGCACTCTCACCCGCCCAATAAACAAAGGAGTGACCGATGAGCCAGCAGCGAACAGGTGAATATCCCGCATCTGTGAAGAAAACCAACAGTTAGCCGCTGCAACAATTCACTCCCTCCCGCCTTCACGGACGAACATATCCCTGAAAGGCCAGCGAACGCCATCTGCCAATGCTTTGAATCTCCTGATCGCTTAGCCCAGCCATTGCGGCACTAGTTGCTGCACCGATTCAGAAGGAATGCGGGGCAAACTTAAAAGGATCCTTGCCCGCACTCTTCAAAGTCATGCGCAGCACCGCTGAAAACTGATACCTCGTTAACAGACTAAAATCCTCATGCAGGAAGACCAGCCCTCCCGACTTCGGTCGGAGCCTTAAATATTTATTTTTATTTATTTATTTGCAGTCTCTTTTATACCGCGCTATTCGACATCAGTGCGGTTTACAATGAACATAAGAGTTGCACATCTCAATTTCGTGATTTGTGCTTACAGTGAAACAGGTATAATAACTTGGGTATACATTAAACAGGAAAATTAAACTTGGGTATGCATTAAGCAGGTATAACAGGTAAAATAGGGTATAAATAACCAGTCCCTTAACAAGGAGACACGATGAATAAATACAGTCTACTTTATGCAACAATATAATGAGTTATGCGGCACTGCATAAGTTTCTCATGGTGGTTGGAGGGGAAGGTGTGATTGCGAGTGATCAGTCTGGGAATATGAGGTGCATGAGTTTGAGGTGCTGCATTGAGATGTGAGAGTGGGTGAGTGTGGGGAGAAGACTGCATCATCGTAGTGATGAAGAAAGAGGTGCTGTTTCAGTGCCTTCCTAAATTGGGAGAGTTCACTGATGGTTCTGATAGTTGCTGGTAGTGCGTTCCAGCAGGATGGAGCAAAGAAGAAGAAGGCTCTGGATCTAGTGAATTGAGAACACTTCGTGCTTGCCTTAGGTAATATGAGAGTATTTGCGGCATTCAATCTCCTTGCTCGATTGGGAGGTGTGATTGAAATTAGATCAGTAATGGCAGTAGCAGGGTATTTATTGATGGCTTTATGGGTCATAATTAGGATCTTGAATGAGATCCTGGCTTGTATGGGTAGCCAGTGCAATTGTTTTAGTATTGGGGTAATATGAGAACTTCTTGAGGCTCCATGAAGGATTCTTGCAGCTGAATTCATTGCAAGTTGTAAGGGGTTAGTCGTGCACTTAGGTAGACCATACAAGATCACATTGGCATAGTCAAAGTGAGGCATTATTAGGGCCTGAAAGACAGTTCGGAAGTCATCAGGTTCTAACAGTTGACGCAGATTGCGGAGGGTCCGGATTTTATGGTACACCGACTTTGTTATGTTTTTGATATGAGCCTTCATATTAAGTTGCTGATCAAGCGTTACACCTAGGTATCTTACTGTAGTCTTGCATATGATCTCTGCGTCGCGAACCTTGATAGACAGGGGTGGAGTAAAAGCCTGATTCCTGGTTACGAAGAGGGCTTCTGTCTTTTTGAAATTTAACTTAAGCCTGTAAGGTTGACACAGGGCATCTTAACACACCCGCAGTTGCTTTCAGGATGACCCAACATCCTTTTCCCCTCTGATCTGTCTTGGATCGTGCTAACCGTATGCGGAGATATCCGTCCGTCAACTGCACGTGCTTGTACAGTAGCCTGCCGCCTGTCGTGGACCTACTGGAGTTGGCAACCAACTCACCCACCCTGAAGGCCCCAAAGAATGCCAAACCAAAAACTGCCTTAAAAAGAGCGGCTTCAAAAGGCGATTTAGCAACCGCCGGTAACACTGCAAAAAGACTGGATAACAACTCATGAGTAATAGGCTGCCTGCTGTCTGTAGGGGGTTAGCTGAGACCGCTACCACCCTTGCATCAACCTACGAGTCAAAAATCCCCACCCTGGAGTACCCCAGCCTGCCGCTCTAAAGAAAAACAATCTTGATTTTATCAAAATCACTCCATATAAACAATCAAATAATCAAAGTGGAAAACTTATTACTATTGGGAAAACTGTTGACCTAAAAACTATTAATCATCATAACAAGCAATATTTCTCACGGCTCCCAGGGGGTCTCAGTACCAGAGCAGCGCTCAAAACTTATGCTTACTCTTTAGTAAAGCATTGGCGCATAACAACATCAACGACCAGCCTGGGAGTATTTTTCTTTTTTCATTTGCTTTCAAAAAAATCACACCAGATTTCCACCACCTAGAAACAACATTAGCACTGAATACTATACATTAACCCCACTGTGATTAAAGAATATATATATTTTATTCACTTTAATTTACAAACTCAAAATGTCAAGATCTTATTTGAAAAAAGCATACACTTACTAAACTGTTGCTGCCCGCGTTTCTCAATGTATTAACTTGTATTGCCAAAAAACGCCGCGCATGCTGTGACCCCGCTTCTATAGCGCCCCCCAGCAAGAGCAGGTAGGGTTTAAGCGGGTTGTTTTCTTCCTGAACAGCTACTCTACAAGTTCCTAAAGCAAAGCCTCTTGGGATATGTAGTTTCTTTCACTGCCCAAGGAAGAGTAGTGTGACTTCAAAAAGTGGTTAAAGCAACAAGGATTTATTTCCCCTTCCGGGGCGGATTTTCAGCAAGGAAATAAAGGTAACAAAACCAGACACCTCTGGTTTAAAAGACAAAGTAAAGTTTCCAACATAAATAGCTTGCTTCAGCACAAAACATTTGCTTCTCAGCAATCAGAATGAAACAGCTCTGTTTTCCCAGCTCTGTACTTTTTATCTCAATACCTCTGTACTTCTCTGCAAGGCATACATTCAGCGCAGGGATAATACTTCATCAGATATTGTAATTGTACAGTCCATCATCTCTTCAGAGACACTTTCAAAACCTGGCTCTATTTCCATTAAGTCCTCCTGAGAGGCAGGAAACGTTTGTACCGTTGTTTTTTGGGCTCCGCCCTTCCTCTCTGTTTTAAGCTCTGTATTATATTCTTGAATCATATATTGCTTCAAACAGTCATTTTCATTACAGTCATTATAATCAATGCCCCAACCTTCTGGGTAAGTAGAATCACCTTGATTATAAAAATCCCAGCCTTTGGGCTTACCTCTGTGCCTGGCTGAAAATGGTTTTCTCTGGGCTTTAGACCCAGCTGTGGATTCTCCACCTACTTTGTGCAAGGAGTGTTGAAACTGCCTTCCTGGCTTTCTCTCCTCTTGGTAATCCCCAGGATATTGCAGACAGCCTGGCTTGCTTCTGCCGTATCCTTTTCTTGAATAAAGCTTTGTAAACAGTTCTCCTTTTACCTTTGAAGTTGGCTCTGACCCTAGGCTTGGAACCTGGACTCTTCCCTAGTCCTCCTCCTGGGTTGTTAGCTGGCCTCTCACCGGAACCCTCGGCTGGCCTTGTAAGTAAACTCCCAGCTGAGCCTGTGCTGGAACTTTCTCTGGAACTCCTAACCGAGCACCTCTTCCAGCTTCTAATGGAGACCCTCTTCCAGCTTCCCTTCCAGCTTCTTCCCTTCCAGATTCTAATGGACACTCCCTTCCTGCTTCCTTATATATCTGCCCTTTAGGGTAGTGCCTGACTCCTCCCCCTAGCAGGTGCTCTGAATCAGCTCTTGACTCCTGAGCTAACTGGCAGCAAGGGCGTGTTTTTTTCTCCTGTCTCTGGTTTCCTTGGTAACTACCAGCCATGTGCTTTTGTTTATACTCCAGCACTGCCTTTGATTCCTCCTCTTTGGCTCTTTCTACAGGGCTGGAGGAATCCACCATGTCACAGATCCCCCCCCCCCTTAAAATATTACGGGCTGCCGGAACCTGTGACGGCCAGCACGTAATCCGGGAAAGAGCATCTGCATTACTGTGCAATTTTCCCGCCCTGTGCTGTACTACAAAGATGTACGCCTGTAAAGCTAAATGCCACCTGGTTAACCTGGCATTGCTGTTTCGCATCTGGTGTAGCCACTTTAATGGCGCATGGTCCGTAACCAAATAAAATTTACGGCCCGTGAGGTAAAACCTTAAAGTCTCCACCGCCCACTTAATCGCGAGACACTCCCGCTGTACCGTGGAGTAATTTTGTTCAGCTCTGGATAACGTCCTACTCAGGTATGTCACTGGGTGTTCAACCCCTTCAAATACTTGCGACATTACGGCCCCTAACCCAGTCTCGGAAGCATCCGTTTGCACGAGAAAAGGTAAGTCAAAGTTAATCCCCCTAAGGACTGGGGCCCTACATAACTTATCTTTTAAGGCTACAAACATCCTTTCAGCGTCTGGTGTCCACTTAATGTTATTTGGGGCATTCTTTCTCAGCATTTCCGTGAACGGAGCGCTCTCCTCCGCAAATCGCGGAATGAATCTGCGGTAGTATCCTACTAAGCCTAAAAATCCCCGCATTTGCCTTTTATTGACGGGACGTGGAAAGTTTTTAACACTTTCAATCTTGCTGGCCAAGGGTTTTACGATACCCCCTCCCACCATGTGGCCTAAGTATTTAACTTCTTTACCAGCGAAAAGACACTTCCCGGGATTTATAGTTAGACCCGCATTCCTCAGGGCGCCCAAAACTGCCTCTACTCTGGGTAAGTGCTGAGCCCAGGTAGTGCTATGGATGATGATATCATCCATATATGCCCATGCGTATTCATGATGGGGCCGCAAGACTTGATCAACCAACCTTTGACAGGTGGCCGCTGCCCCGTGAAGTCCGAATGGCATACGCCTAAACTGAAATAATCCTATCGGGGTAGTGAAAGCCGTCTTCGGTTTTGATGCCTTGGTCAGCGGTATTTGCCAGTAACCTTTGGTGAGGTCCAATGTGGTCAAATACTTAGCTTGGCCTAATTTATCTAGCAAATCCTCAATACGAGGCATAGGGTACGCATCAAATTCTGAAATATTGTTTATCTGCCGAAAATCTATACAGAAGCGAAGGCTGCCATCTGGCTTGGGCACCAATACTATAGGGCTTGACCAGGGGCTTCTGGATTCTTCTATAACACCCATTTTGAGCATGTCCCTCACTTGTTCGATGACCTCCGCTTTCTTTGCTTCCGGCAACCTATAGGGACTTTGCCTGATTATTTTTCAGGGTACGGTAATAATCTCGTGGGCAACTATATTGGTTTCCCCCGGAAGCGTCGTCAGGACATCTGAAAACTTACCTAATACGTTGCCCAGTTCCTGCTGCTGTTGCACAGACAGCCCTGCCCCTATGCGCGGCTCTGGAGTATCTCCAGGAACAAGCAGGAATGAGTCTTCACACGTGGGAGACGTCGCCGACGGAGCCCGCACGGGAATGCTCCCCAGCATCCAAACACAAAGCCTTTGGGAGCACCCCTCGCGCCTGCGCGGTGGCTTCCCGCCCTTCCTACTGCCTCTCCCCAGTTTTTCGTTTTCCGCGGAGCAAGCAGGACGTACCTCCTGCTACCGCAGAAACTTTTTTTCTTTTTCATTTTCCTTTTCTTGTTTCTTGTGGTCGCGGCCTTTTTTTCCCGCCGACACCGGCACCACCAGTGTTTTTTCTTCTTTTAATCACTTGAGGGAACTTCTTTCCCTCTGGTCCTTTTGAGGCTACCAGGCTTTCCAGCATGGAGCCTTCTTCCCCTAAGAAGTGCCCTCACTGTGGAGACTTCGTTTTTTACTTAGACTCCAATGTCTGGTGCCTCTCCTGTTTGGGCCCTGATCCTTTTTCCCACGGTCCTCCGGGCTTCAGTATCGGGAGAAGACCTTCCCTTTTTCGGGTGTCCCTCGATGACGTCTTTCCTCCTAAGGTGCGGTCATCGGTTTTCTCTCCAGGATCAGGTAACCACACAACAGTCTGTTAAGACTAGCCAAGTCTTGAGGGGTGAGTCTCATGTGCGGCATGACGACGGCTCCGGCCTCCCCCTCGAGTCCTCCTTGGCAAATAAACCCCGGCGGGAGTCTTCGGGCTCCAAAGCATCCGCGGGGTTTCGGGTTGTTCCTGGGGTTCGCTCCTCACAGAACATTCCCGAGCCATGCTCGAGGGTGGTATCCGCTTCGAGCGGTGCCGATTCCCCGGCATTGGCGTCGGCATCGAGTGTTCCACTCTTTGCCAGGGATCGTCAGCTGGTGTCCTCGGCACCTCCGGGGCAGATCGACTCGACCCAGTCTGACTTTCCTGCATCCCAACCATGCGCGGGGGTGGTGCCCGCCTCGGGCGGTACCGATCCCTCGGCATCGGCGTCGGTGTCGAGTGTTTCACTCTTCACCGGGGATCATCAGCTGGTGTCCTCGGCACCTTCGGGGCCGATCGTCTCGACCCAGTCTGGCGTTTCTACATCCCAGCCATGCGCGGAGGTGGTACCCGCTTCGGGCGGTACTGATTCATCTGCGTCGGTGTCGAGTGTTTCACTCTTCGCCGGGGATCGTCATCTGGTGCCCTCGATACCTTTGGGGCCGATCGATTCGGCCTGGACTGGCTTTCCTGCATCCCAGTCCTGCGCAGGGGTGGTACTGGCTTTGAGCGGCACCGCCTCCCCGGCGCCGGCATCGGTGTCGAGTGCTCCACTCCTCACCAGGGATCGCCGCCTGGCTGCCCCGGTACCTTCGGGACCTATCGATCTGTCCCGTATGGCCGATCCCCCGGCATCGATGCGGACGTTGAGTGCTCCGCTCGTCGCTAGAAGGGGGGCCTCGGGGACTTCGATCGGTTCGACCCAGCCGGGTTTTCCGTCGTCCCGGCCAACAGCGGGGTTGGTTCCGGCGTCAAGAAGCTCCGGTGCCCCGGCGTCGGTGCCGGGGTTGTGCATTACACTCCCCGCCGGGGCTCGTCGTCGGGTTACCTGGGTACCCTCGGGGCCGGTTAGTAAGCCCCGGAGGGGTTTTCCTCTCGGTAAGACAGGCTCGAGAGGAGTCCCGGCGTCTAGCGGTACCTATCTCCCGCAGTCGTCGCCGGTGTCTGGTGTCTCCCCCTTCACCGAGCTTCGTCCTCGGGGGTCCTCGATGCCTGCGGCACCGATCGATGCGATTCCGATTCGCTTCCCGGGTTCGGCATCACCGACACTGCCGCTGGGGCCCTCTAGGAGGGGGTCGGTCTCCTCGCTCGGTTCGATGCCCTGTCTCGAGTCGATACCCAGCCTAGAAGGCTTGGTTACGACACGTTTCGGGCGACACAGTGCAGAGATTACTGACCACTGCTCTCCGGGTGCCTCGGAGCCACTTCAACCGCCGGGGGCAGTGCCGTCCCTGAGGCCGGGGTCGGGGCCGAGGCCGATTCCTGCGGTTCCATCGGTGCCATCGACCCCGTCGATGCCTAGCTGAGAATCAATTCCCGGAACCGAAGACGCAGTACTAACTGCCTCGAATCGGGACTGTTGGTGTCCTTCTCCGTCCAGTGGGCACCAGTCTGCTAGGCCTTTTGGTGTCCAGGCGGCACCTTCCGCCTTAGCCTCCCCCGGAATAGCCCCTCTGGGAGAGCCGTCTTTTCAGGATTTTCTCCTTGACATGGCGGACTTGCTTGCCATTCCTATCTCGGGTCCTTCCCTAAGTCCAGGTCCTGCGGAACAGGCAGCCGTAATGCTTCCTCTACACCCTTCTCTGCAGGATCTTCTGCTGGGGGTTTGGCGGTCGCCTTTGAGGGTTCCTGCACCGTCTACAGCCGTGCATGCTCAGTATCGGGTGCCCCCCTCCCCGGGTTTTCAGGAGCACCAGCTTCCACATCATTCCATTGTGGTGGAATCGGCGCTGCGGAAGGTCGGAAGTAAGAAGAAACATTCTTCTCGCCCTCCCG
Source organism: Ichthyophis bannanicus (assembly GCA_033557465.1). Lineage (NCBI taxonomy): Eukaryota > Metazoa > Chordata > Amphibia > Gymnophiona > Ichthyophiidae > Ichthyophis > Ichthyophis bannanicus. The sequence goes on along the minus strand of CM066035.1, from coordinate 137,612,629 downwards.
GTCGTGCCTCTAAAGCGCTGGATACCTTTGGGCATCAGACCTTCCAAACGTCCATGTTGGCTTCCAGAATTATTTCATATATGTTTTATATGAGCCTGACACTCCGGGAGGTCACCGAGAGATTATCTCTCTTGTCTCCCTTTTTGTCTGCAACTAAGGCCTCTGAATATTCCTTGCTTCTTTATCATTGCAGGAATATCTCTGGGTTCCTTTCTCGTGCTTCTCTAGACTCCTTTCAGTCTGTTAGCAGGTCCTCTGCTATTGCCATTGGAGCGCGTCGTACAGCCTGGCTGCAGGCGTCCGACTTGTGTAGATGGGCACAACATAATCTGGGTAATTCTCCGTGTGCTGGAGAAAACCTCTTCAATAGCGAAGCGTTACGTCAGGTTGCTCAGTGCTCCGCTGACCTTCCTAGCACTGGAAGCCATCCTAAGTCCTCTCTTCCCCCCCCGGGGGTGGGAAATGTCCTGCCAGACCTCCTTTCCCGAGGAAGAGAAAGTTTCAGCCGTCCGCCCACCCGCCAGGTGCGCCCAAGCAAGGGACATCTCACTCCGGTCGGCGGTTCCCGGGCCCGTGCCAGGATGCTCATACCAAGCAGCTTTAGGCTCTTGTATGCGGCGGCCTACGATTAACTTCTCTACCGGAAGTTTATTCTTCTAGCTCTACACTGGGGTTCGTTTTCAATATGGCAAGTGGTTCGGATGCTTGTCCGGGGGTTATGGTATTCCCTCTTCCTTGTTGGAAGAGGGAGGTCACCGCTCTTCCATGATAGTTCTGGCCCCAGGGACTTCTATCCTTCAACTGACTTACCCTTAGGTACGTCCCTCGAACCCTTCTCTTCCAGGGTTCCCCTGCTTGAGCAGATGCCATACCGAAATTTCTTCTTCCAGTGTAGACCTTTCCCCTTGTTGTTTGTCAGTTACTGTGCATGCAGGAGTCACCAAGAGTGCTTACTGCTTCTGCCAGATGCTCTGCTACCTGGCGTATTGCCACTCCCCGCAGGTTTCGTTCTAGCTTCCGGGATGGGGCGACGTCTCTGACTCCTGTCAGTTTCCCCCGCCTCCTGCACGCTGCCCTCTGCAATCTTCAGAGCAGCTTCCCATAAGGCAGGGACCCTTGTATCTGAGGGTTTTTCCATATGAGGGAATGGACTTCTTAGTCACTCCATGGCTATCGATGACTATTGTCACCCACCTACTTACCCCGCTAGGAGGCAGCCTAGGGGACTTTCAGTGGGGCCTCTTCTTTAATGTAGCTGGGGCTCTTTTAAGGCCCCCTGGGAATTATCTCCCACTAGCCGTTCTAAAGGTTGTAGTTGTGACGAGCAGCCAGGCTTTTTAGTAAGAGGTATTTTTATTATCCCTTTCCGGGTGGATTCTTGCACGTGAGAAATTAACAGAAACAGACCATACTTTCTGGTACAAATAAAAATACTACTGGAACCAAAAGCGCTTCATTTCAGCTTAACTCAAAATATAACAGCTACTAAATTTATATAGGTAGTTTTCAGAAATCCTTTTCTTTAAAAGGTTATCTTCTTAGCACAGCTTAGCATAAGGAAGACACATCATTAGCCAGGGTCAAAGCACATTCCATTTGAGATACCTCTGTATTATCTTCAGCTAATTCAAAGTCCATTGCCTCGTAGCTTCCCTGGTTGCTACTCTCTGAACAGCTGTGTCTCCTTTCTTGGCTGTGCAAGCTTCCGTCTTCTGCAAGACTTCCCTTCCCCCCTTCACCAAGGTAGGATGGGAAGTTACCGTATTTCTCACAGTCTGCCCCTAGGGGACCCAACCTTCCTAGTTGTGTATAGGGAAAACTTATGCTTCTAAGGCCCTCTCTATTACAGGCTTTCAGCCAGTCCTCAGGGAGGATTTCTCTCGAGCTTTTACAGCATGGAAAGTCAGCATTGATACTTCTAAAAGCAGGCTTCTTACTGCCTCTAGCCACTGGCTGGTTCTTAAACAGGTAAGTGTCCCTTCTAAAACCCTTACTGTTTTCTGGGTACCTGTTAGCAGAAGGACCGTCTCTCAGGGGTTTCTCTTTCCTGCTGGATTGAATTCCTCTGTGATTCTTTTCACTGGCCTCTTGCTCCGTGCTTCCTAGCACCCTGCAATTGCCCTTGGATATTCTTTCCTTAGGAACTTTATTCAAACTCCAATGAGAAGTATTCTCCTTTTCTGCCCCAGCTGTTGTAGTATCCTTAATGTCTCTCTCCTCTGAGAAATCCCAGTTAGCTCCTCTCTCTGAGAAATCTTGCTTAGTTCTGCTCTCTGAGAAATCTTGCTTAGTTCTGCTCTCTGAGAAATCCTGCTTAGTTCTGCTCTCTGAGAAATCCTGCTTAGTTCTCCCGGTAAGTGACTCTGTATGCATTTTAACTGCGTCACTACCTGCATTCTGTTGACCTTGCCCTGCTCTCAGCTGCCTTTCATTAACTGATTGAGGATGAGGTAATCCTTTGCAGGAGCACGTTCTACCTCTGGTTACCTTTGTTTTCCATGATTGCTTATAGCAACCCTGCAGCATGTCCTTGGATCTGTCAGTTTCAGATCTACCTAGCCCTGCCCTTTCTGTTTCCATAGGTAATTCCTGCTCTACCCCGTGACAAATCCCCCCCCTTAAAATATTACGGGCTGCCGTAGCTTCCGGCCAGCACGTAATCCGTGATAAGGCATCTGCGTTCCCATGAAGTCTTCCGGCCCTATGCTGTACCCAGAAGTCAAAGGACTGGAGTGCAAGATGCCATCGGGTTAATCTGGCATTACTATTGTGCATTTGGGACAACCATGTTAAGGGGGCATGGTCAGTTACTAACAGGAATTTCCTCCCGGTCAGGTAAAAGCGTAAGGACTCCACTGCCCATTTAATCGCAAGGCATTCCCTCTCTATCGTCGAGTAGTTTCTCTCGGCCTTTGATAGCTTGCGGCGTAAGTAAGTCACTGGATGTTCTTCCCCGTCGAACACCTGGGACATGACCGCCCCAACCCTGTTTCAGATGCGTCCGTTTGGACTACAAAGGGTAGGCTAAAATCAATTCCCCTTAGTACAGGAGCCTTGCATAACTTGTCCTTTAGGGTAATGAAGGCTTCCTCAGCTTCAGGGGTCCACCTTACAGTGTTTGGGGCATTTTTTCTAAGCATCTCGGTGAAGAGAAGACTTTCTTCCGCAAACTTAGGAATGAACCTCCTGTAGTATCCCACTAGACCGAGGAAACTACGGACCTGTTTTTTTGTTCCTGGCCTGGGGAAGTCTCGTACACATTCAATTTTGCTCGCTAGGGGCCGTACTACCCCCCTCCCAACCATATGGCCCAGGTACCTAGCCTCTTCACTGGCGAATAGGCATTTTGCGGGGTTAAGTGTTAACCCAGCCTTACGCAGTGCTCTCAAAACCGCCTCTATTCTCACCAGGTGTTGGGTCCAAGTGGTGCTAAATATCACTACATCATCCATGTAGGCTAATGTATAGTCCTGGTGGGGTCTTAATATCTGATCCACCAGGCGCTGGCAGGTGGCAGCGGCGCCATGCAACCCAAAGGGCATGCGCTTGAATTGAAAAAGCCCTATAGGCGTGCTGAACGCTGTTTTGGGTTTGGACTGCTTTGTTAATGGAACTTGCCAATACCCTTTCGTAAGGTCAAGTGTTGTTAAATATTTGGCTTGTCCTAGACTGTCTAGTAAATCATCGATGCGGGGCATCGGGTACGCATCGAATTGGGAAATGTCATTTACTTTCCGAAAGTCTATGCAAAACCGCTGAGTCCCATCTGGCTTGGGCACCAGCACTATGGGGCTCGACCAGGGACTATGCGATTCTTCTATGATTCCCATAGTGACCATCTCCTGCACCTGCTTTATTACTTCTTTCTTTTTACTTTCCGGCATACGATAAGGGCGCTGTCGGATCACCCTTCCGGGCTCCGTAATTATTTCATGGGCCAAAATATGGGTTTCTCCGGGCTTGGTGGTCAGGACATCAGCAAATCTATCCAAGACCTGGGCTAATTCCTGCTGCTGCTGCAGGGAAAGCCCTGCCCCTAACCTAGGTTTAGGTCGCTCTTTTAAATCGGAAATCTGAGGACCCAGGTCTTCTTCCCTTTCCTCTTCCGCTAAGGCTGTCATAATTTTTACTTCCTTTTGCCCTGTAGACCCGAACCCTTGGTCCCCTCGAGTAGTGGATGGTAACATTGATACCTCCTCTACAGCAGGAAAGCCCACACACTCACAAATTAGTTGAGCAATGCGGTCCCCTATCTGAACTTTAAAGTCCTGCTTTCCAAAATTAAATATTAGGACCTTAATGCAGCCCCTGTAATCAGGGTCAATAACCCCTGCCCCTATATCTAGAAAAAACTTCACTGCCAAGCCTGATCTTGGGGCAATCCGGCCGTAACAGCCTTCCGGCATTTTAACCTGTATGCCAGTATCTACTAAAGCTTTTCCTCCCCTCACTATTATGGCTTCCTCTGCGCTGTAGAGGTCATACCCTGCAGCCTCTGGGGAAGCTCTCTGTGGGCTCTTCGCTCGCTTTGATACCTTGCAGAACTGAAGCACAAACTTGGACTTTCTTAAGGGACCCCCCCTCTTAGATACTTGTGTGGGCACTCTAGCCTGTGATATCTTCCCGAATAAAGGACCGGGGATTTTGGCTGCTAAGGCCTCGGATCCTTTTACTCTAGGAGCTATCTGATGTTGACAAGCTCCTTGATCCAGCTTGTGAAACCCCTTCTCCATTTTGTGAAAAAATGGTGACCAATCTCGGCCTAATACCACTTCTCTAGGTAGTCCTGGAACGACAGCCATCAACAACTGCTGTTTTGGTCCGGCTCTTCCGCTCCTGCCATAAGTACAGTTTTCTCAGGACAGCTCCTCTGGAAGTGCCCAGCCTTCCCGCAGGTGAAACATGTATCTTTGGGCCTATGCAAAACATTAGTATTCACAGCATTAACTTCAAACATTTTAACATTTCTTTTATACCGTTTTCCGTTAAAACTTTTCATCCCATCCGCCCGCCATAACCCTACCCCCGAGGCGTCAGTCATCCCCGCTGCTTGGAACCTTTCAGCAAGGATGGCTGCCTCATCGGTGGTCTGACAGTGCTGAAGTGAAATAAATGTTTTAACCTCCTGGGGGACAGCTTGCATAAACTGTTCTAATACAATTTGGTCCATGATTGTTTCTAGAGTAGCTCTCTCCGGAACCAACCATTTTCTGGCCAAACTTTTTAGCCTCTGTGATAGGGCCTTAGGGGTCTCCTGAGGCTTTATTTTTGCCTCCCTAAACATCTTAAGATAGTAAATGGGAGTCAGCCCTAACCTATCTTTAACAGCCTTTTTTATTTCTGCATACTCAGTCGCCAGGGTGGCTGGCATGGCTTTATATGCAGAAAGAGCTTCACCAGATAAAGATATGGCAAACCTGGTTGCCCATTGCTCTTCCGGCCACTTTAACACTGCGGCTATCCGCTCAAAGGCGTCAATGTAGTCATCTACATCATCATGTGGTTTTAACTGTCCTAACGACAGGGCACCTTGATGGTTCAGTCCTATTCCTTGAAACATGGAGATGTCCGCTCTGGCTTCCACTGGCCTTTTCAGTAATGCCTCCATGGTGTCCATTAGAGGTTTCTGTTGCTCCCTCATATTGGCAGTAGTTTGGTCTTGCAGATACCGGATCAAGTCCATCTGCTTGTCCCACTGCTTCTGCATCCATGCCGCGACGTCTTGTGGATCCATTCCTGCTACAGACGTCCCTGTGGAGAAAAGAAGAGAAAAAAAACCCAAGGGTGATACCACAACCCTTTTCTTTCTCCCCTCTGCCAAACTTTCCACCGCCTACCAGCACCCTCTTTCTCACTTTTTGTCCTGCCCCGGTTATGCCCAGGTACCCTTTACCTGAGGCTCCTGGCAGGGTTCAGCCTGTGAAAAAGTCAGCTGGTCTTCGCAGCGTCTGGCACGGAGAATCTTCTCTTGTGGTGCTCCACAGTCTGGATACAGTGCTTCCGGCAGCCTAGTAGTTTTTGCAGTGCTTCTTTATTAATCCTCAGGCAAAAATCCTCAAGACTGCGCCATTTGTCACCCACCTACTTACCCCGCTAGGAGGCAGCCTAGGGGACTTTCAGTGGGGCCTCTTCTTTAATGTAGCTGGGGCTCTTTTAAGGCCCCCTGGGAATTATCTCCCACTAGCCGTTCTAAAGGTTGTAGTTGTGACGAGCAGCCAGGCTTTTTAGTAAGAGGTATTTTTATTATCCCTTTCCGGGTGGATTCTTGCACGTGAGAAATTAACAGAAACAGACCATACTTTCTGGTACAAATAAAAATACTACTGGAACCAAAAGCGCTTCATTTCAGCTTAACTCAAAATATAACAGCTACTAAATTTATATAGGTAGTTTTCAGAAATCCTTTTCTTTAAAAGGTTATCTTCTTAGCACAGCTTAGCATAAGGAAGACACATCATTAGCCAGGGTCAAAGCACATTCCATTTGAGATACCTCTGTATTATCTTCAGCTAATTCAAAGTCCATTGCCTCGTAGCTTCCCTGGTTGCTACTCTCTGAACAGCTGTGTCTCCTTTCTTGGCTGTGCAAGCTTCTGTCTTCTGCAAGACTTCCCTTCCCCCCTTCACCAAGGTAGGATGGGAAGTTACCGTATTTCTCACAGTCTGCCCCTAGGGGACCCAACCTTCCTAGTTGTGTATAGGGAACTCTTATGCTTCTAAGGCCCTCTCTATTACAGGCTTTCAGCCAGTCCTCAGGGAGGATTTCTCTCGAGCTTTTACAGCATGGAAAGTCAGCATTGATACTTCTAAAAGCAGGCTTCTTACTGCCTCTAGCCACTGGCTGGTTCTTAAACAGGTAAGTGTCCCTTCTAAAACCCTTACTGTTTTCTGGGTACCTGTTAGCAGAAGGACCGTCTCTCAAGGGTTTCTCTTTCCTGCTGGATTGAATTCCTCTGTGATTCTTTTCACTGGCCTCTTGCTCCGTGCTTCCTAGCACCCTGCAATTGCCCTTGGATATTCTTTCCTTAGGAACTTTATTCAAACTCCAATGAGAAGTATTCTCCTTTTCTGCCCCAGCTGTTGTAGTATCCTTAATGTCTCTCTCCTCTGAGAAATCCCAGTTAGCTCCTCTCTCTGAGAAATCTTGCTTAGTTCTGCTCTCTGAGAAATCTTGCTTAGTTCTGCTCTCTGAGAAATCCTGCTTAGTTCTCCCGGTAAGTGACTCTGTATGCAGTTTAACTGCGTCACTACCTGCATTCTGTTGACCTTGCCCTGCTCTCAGCTGCCTTTCATTAACTGATTGAGGATGAGGTAATCCTTTGCAGGAGCACGTTCTACCTCTGGTTACCTTTGTTTTCCATGATTGCTTATAGCAACCCTGCAGCATGTGCTTGGATCTGTCAGTTTCAGATCTACCTAGCCCTGCCCTTTCTGTTTCCATAGGTAATTCCTGCTCTACCCCGTGACACTATACCCTCTTGTCTCCCGTTTGGTGCGGGGGACAAGTTCTTTTCTGCGTGCCTGCCATGGGGACACATCGTAGACCTTTCCCCTGATGTGCCCTTCACGCAACCGTACTGTTAATCTCGCTGATCTGCCACTGCTCCACAGACATAGACCCCCCCCCTTGTTCTTGGATGGATCTTTCCCGCCACCTTCCCAGGTGGGCGTTCTTCTGTGGATCAGTGGCAGGTCCGACTTATCAGTATTATACTCCTGTATGTATGTTCCTCGGCATACATGTTTTTAGTACCTGGGTGGGCGCTCTCCCTACCCTGCTTACCTAGATATATATTACATATTTATCTGTATCGGTAGGCGCCCACTGGGAGATGTCCACAGCACCCTGTGTATTACCGTCTATCTCCCTATTGCAGGTACTTGCGTTTATTCCTTACGGGGTCCGACCAGTCCGCTTGCCTATTTCTTACGGCTCGATATCTGGGACCGGTTATACTCAACTTGCTGCTGTGAAGTCAACAGCTTCTATTTTTTTTTTGTTATGCACCTCTTCCTGAGGTTCAGGCCCTATGTCTTCCTTTTCTCAGCTAGGGCTGATAGTGTACTCTTCGGTTCAGGGGTACGCCCCTGTTCTCCTCCGTACTGGGCTCTCCAGATCGGCCAGTCTTCTACTTCTAGCCCTCAGGGTTAGGGACTCTGCCCCTGAAGGAGTGCTCAGCTTTTCCCATAAAGCTTCCTTGAAGACCTGCCGTTCTTCTCCTGCACCAGTTGACACCTGGGTCTCCTGCCCTTCCGGATTTGGAACTTCCCCCTCACTGCTGTGAAGTTCCCTCGAAGACTTCGCTACTGAGTCTACGGTACCTTCCATCTCAGTTCTCCTTCCTACGATCCGGTAGGTGAGCTCTATGTGGTATTAGTTCATTAAATACTTAATGATACTGACTTGCATTCTAAAGACTACTCTCCCCATGTAGTCTTTGGTTTTGCTGTTCCTCTGGAACCTTTTTTTCTTCTCAACTCCTGCCCTCCATCCCTCAGGGGATGCCGGGGATCCAGGTTGGGAAAATGCCTGCCTGCCAGGGCTCAGCATTTTATGGGATCTCCACTGGCACCCTCAGCTAGGGAGTCCCCACGTGTGAAGACTCATTCCTGCTTGTTCCTGGAGATAGCACAGTTACTTACCTGTAACAGGTGATCTCCGGAACAGCAGGAATTAGTCTTCACTACCCGCCCACCTCCCCTAGGAGTTGTATCTCTCTGTTCCTTCCTCTTCCTCTCCTTCTCTCTCAGCTATGAACTCAACTGGGGAGAGGCAGTAGGAAGGGCGGGAAGCCACCGCGCAGGCGCGAGGGGTGCTCCCAAAGGCTTTGTGTTTGGATGCTGGGGAGCATTCCCGTGCGGGCTCCGTCGGCGACGTCTCCCACGTGTGAAGACTAATTCCTGCTGTTCCGGAGATCACCTGTTACAGGTAAGTAACTGTGCTTTCCCTCCAATCAGCGGGCTGTGGACCAAAATCGTCCCCCTTTTGCTCCTCAGAGATAGCAGTCAACCCTTTTAATTCTCCCACGCCCGTAGACCCGAATCCTCCTTCCCCCCTCCCTGTGGGGGCCAGTGATGATACTTCCTCTACGTCGGGGAATCCCACGCGCTCGCATATCATTTGAGCAATTCTGTCGCCCGTCTTTATCCGAAACTCCTCATGACTAAAATTAAAAATCAAAACCTTTATTACCCCTCGGTAATCGGGGTCAATGACTCCGGCCCCTATATCTATGAAATATTTAGCTGCTAAGCCCGACCTAGGCGCTATCCTCCCGTAACATCCCGGCGGGATCTGCACCCTTATCCCTGTGTCTATTAGGGCCTTTCCTCCTCGGGGTATCACCTTATCTTCAGCACTAAATAAATCGTATCCGGCAGCGGCTTCCGAAGCTCGCTGCGGACCCTTGGCCTGGGCCGAAACCCTGCAATACTGGAGTACAAATTTTTGTTTCCCTGTGGTTACTCCCTTTCTACCTGATGTGTGTTGTGGGCTAATTCTACCGGGTTTCCCTAACAGGGGACTAGGGACTTTGGTTGCGATGGCCTCTAACCTGGGTAACTCCTGTGACTCTCTCTCTATCTCCAAGGAGTCTACTTTACATGGGGTGGGTGCTGAACTTGTTTCAGCCGCAAGACCCTCCTCTAGCCCTTGGCTAAAAGGTGGCCAATCCCTTCCCAGGACAACACTTTGTGGAAGGCGGGGTTCCACTGCCATCACTATCTTCCTTTCGGTCCCTAACCCTTTTATACCCAGCTCATACAAGGGATAATGGTAGGCTGCCCCATGTATACACCTTATCTTAACTTGGCCTACTGCTTGACTCGGTGCTGATTGGGCTTGTATGGCTTCCCAGAGCCGTTGGGACACCATACTCTGGTCAGCACCAGAGTCAAGTAGCGCTTGGGCCGCTATGCCCTCTACTTGCACCGGAAGTAAAAACCCTGCTTGGTTTTTCTTTCCATTGCCAGAAACCAAGGCTGTACGTATGACACAATCCTTTTTAAAATGCCCGAAGTTCCCACACTTAAAACATTTTCCTTTAACACTGGAAAAATTCACATTTTCATATGGTGGTTTACTTCTAGGATTCTTATCCACACTACCAGCTCTTGTCGCCCCTAGAATGCCTGATTTTGAGGTCTTTGCAAACTCGGCCTCAAAATATTGTTCCGACATACTGGCTGCTTCCTCTGTTTTACAATTCTGCAGCATAAGAAAAGTTTTTACCTCTGCTGGCACAGCTTCCATATATTGCTCCAGAATCACATTATCGAGTATAGACTCTACAGTCTTTTGTTCTGGTTTTAGCCATTTCCAGGCTAAGCCTTTTATTCTGTAATACAGGGCTTTAGGGGTTTCACCAGGCTTTAACTTTGCCTCCTTAAATCTGCACCTGTAGAATAAAGGGGTTAGCCCTAACCTATCTCTCACAGCATTTTTAACTGCTTTATAATCTACAGCTAAAGTAGCTGGCATAGATTTATACGCTGATAAGGCTTCGCCGGATAGGGACATGGCGAACCTTATAGCCCACTGCTCCTTAGGCAGCTTTATGGCTTCAGCAATGCGCTCGAAGGCATCAGTGTAATCGTCCAAGTTATCTGTAGGAGATAATTGTCCCAGCGTGAGTACGCCACTATTATGTAGTCCTACACCTTGGGTATACATAGGCAAGTCTCTTGCTGGCTCCTGCTGCTGCTTCACCATCTGTTCCATGAGCTCTCTGACCGGCCTCTGCTGTTCATGGATGGCAGCCATTGTCTGGTCCTGCACCCGTTGAGTCATCTCAAGTTGCTTGTCCCATTGTAGAGACATCCACCTCAGCATCTCCTGAGGATCCATCTTGGATGTCCAGGTGCCTGAAAGAACACAAAAAAACCCATCAAGTGTGGCCCAAAAGAAAATTTTTCCCTTTTTTTTTTTTTCCCCCAATACTGTGCACTACCCCTTTCTCTGGTTTATCCCTCCACACCCGTGCCTAGCCACAATTACCTGGGCACAGTGCAGAGTCAGGCACTGAGAAAGGTAGCTCCACAACCTGACCGATTGTCAGCCGACTACTGGATCCTTCTGCTCCTGGATGTCAGCTCCCTGTTGCTGGAACCTTGTCCTTCACATGTCCTTCAATCCAGGTGAAAAAATCTGTACTACTATGCCATTTGTGACCCCGCTTCTATAGCGTCCCCCAGCAAGAGCAGGTAGGGTTTAAGCAGGTTGTTTTCTTCCTGAACAGCTACTCTACAAGTTCCTAAAGCAAAGCCTCTTGGGATATGTAGTTTCTTTCACTGCCCAAGGAAGAGTAGTGTGACTTCAAAAAGTGGTTAAAGCAACAAGGATTTATTTACCCTCCCGGGGCGGATTTTCAGCAAGGAAATAAAGGTAACAAAACCAGACACCTCTGGTTTAAAAGACAAAGTAAAGTTTCCAACATAAATAGCTTGCTTCAGCACAAAACATTTGCTTCTCAGCAATCAGAATGAAACAGCTCTGTTTTCCCAGCTCTGTACTTTTTATCTCAATACCTCTGTACTTCTCTGCAAGGCATACATTCAGCGCAGGGATAATACTTCATCAGATATTGTAATTGTACAGTCCATCATCTCTTCAGAGACACTTTCAAAACCTGGCTCTATTTCCATTAAGTCCTCCTGAGAGGCAGGAAATGTTTGTACCGTTGTTTCTTGGGCTCCGCCCTTCCTCTCTGTTTTAAGCTCTGTATTATATTCTTGAATCATATATTGCTTCAAACAGTCATTTTCATTACAGTCATTATAATCAATGCCCCAACCTTCTGGGTAAGTAGAATCACCTTGATTATAAAAATCCCAGCCTTTGGGCTTACCTCTGTGCCTGGCTGAAAATGGTTTTCTCTGGGCTTTAGACCCAGCTGTGGATTCTCCACCTACTTTGTGCAAGGAGTGTTGAAATTGCCTTCCTGGCTTTCTCTCCTCTTGGTAATCCCCAGGATATTGCAGACAGCCTGGCTTGCTTCTGCCGTATCCTTTTCTTGAATAAAGCTTTGTAAACAGTTCTCCTTTTACCTTTGAAGTTGGCTCTGACCCTAGGCTTGGAACCTGGACTCTTCCCTGGTCCTCCTCCTGGGTTGTTAGCTGGCCTCTCACCGGAACCCTCGGCTGGCCTTGTAAGTAAACTCCCAGCTGAGCCTGTGCTGGAACTTTCTCTGGAACTCCTAACCGAGCACCTCTTCCAGCTTCTAATGGAGACCCTCTTCCAGCTTCCCTTCCAGCTTCTTCCCTTCCAGATTCTAATGGACACTCCCTTCCTGCTTCCTTATGTATCTGCCCTTTAGGGTAGTGCCTGACTCCTCCCCCTAGCAGGTGCTCTGAATCAGCTCTTGACTCCTGAGCTAACTGGCAGCAAGGGCGTGTTTTTTTTTCTCCTGTGTCTGGTTTTCTTGGTAACTACCAGCCATGTGCTTTTGTTTATACTCCAGCACTGCCTTTGATTCCTCCTCTTTGGCTCTTTCTACAGGGCTGGAGGAATCCACCATGTCACATTGCGGACTAGCAGCCTCGATTGACTCTTTATTGATGACACTAACCCTTCCCATTACTGCTGTTGTTTCTAGGTGGTGGAAAACTGATGATTTTTTTGAAAGCAAATGAAAAAAGAAAAATACTCCCAGGCTGGTCGTTGATGTTATTATGCGCCAATGCTTTACTAAAAAGTGAGCATACGTTTTGAGCGCTGCTCTGGTACTGAGACCCCCTGGGAGCCGTGAGAAATATTGCTTGTTATGATGATTAATAGTTTTTAGGTCAACAGTTTTCCCGATAGTAATATGTTTTCCACTTTGATTATTTGATTGTTTATATGGAGTGATTTTGATAAAATCAAGATTGTATTTTACTCCAAGAAGACCAGCATTATTTTTGTATTGCTCTAAAGAAAAATGCAAAACCTGCCAAATGCGTCCGCACAGTTGCTCGTGATGCTCCAGCCACCTTTGCATAAAGCACGTATTGCCCCATTAGCTGATCGGACACCCACCCCGCCTTCCATCCCTGTGCCACCAGGAAGACGGCCACTCTGTCACATCCTCACTGATACGCCACCCATGTCGCAGCTGAAACCGAACTCCGTAGAAAGCTTAGCATTTCAGTAGGCCAACCCGCCACAATCGCTCCGGGACCCTCTCTCCCTCAGCATCCGCCTCTGGTGCTAATGTTCGAAGCAGGTCCCACTTAAAACAAAAGAGTGTCAGCAATCCTGTTAGTGCATCCTGGAATATGTTTGGCCTTCACATACACATTGAGATGCAAGCATGCCAACACCACTTTTCTCATCAATGCAGCTACCTGCATGCAGCACAGCGCATAGTTATTAATCACACTTACCACCACTGCATTATCACACCACCAAACGAATTTCTGATTATGCAGCCTGTGGGGCCAGAGCTCCAAGACTGCTAGTAAGGGAAAGAGCTCCAAAAAGGCTATGTTGCTGGTTAAACCCGCTTCACTCCACTCCTGCGGCCAAGCTCCCATGCACCATGAGCCTCCAAAGTAAATTCCCAGGCCCGCACCTCCAGCTACGTCAGTTAAGAGCTGCAGCTCTACACTGGAAATCTCTGCTTCCAACATCACTGCCGTACCCTTGAAATCCTTCAAAAATATATCCCACACTGATAAGTCTTCTCGCATGCTCCTCGAGACGCGGATCCGATGATGAGGTTTTGTAACGCCAGCAGTGGCCGCCACTAGCCGGCGTAAAAACACTCGCCCCATTGCAATCATTCTTCATGTGAAATTTAAGGAGCCTATCAATGCTTGCATCTCCTGTAATGTTAGTTTCTTGGAGGCCACAACATTCGCCACTAAAACCCGGAGTTTAGCTACCTTTTCCACTGGAAGGCGAGCCACCATTTCCACCGCATCCAATTCCACGCCCAAAAAGGTGAGTGTAGTCGCTGTACCTCCATCTTATTAACAGCCAGTGGCACTCCCCAAACTCTTGACAATTCCACAAAACCCTCCAAGAGCTCCTGGCACTTGCCAGACTGAGCTTCCCCAACAAATAAGAAGTCGTCTAAGTAGTGCACCACATTCGAACAACCAACCCTCTTAATCAGAACCCAATGCATAAACGAGCTAAACTTCTCAAAATAAGCACACGACACTGAGCATCCAATAGGCATGTATTTGCCAAAAAAGCTTTGTCCTTCAAAGGAAAACCCTAACAATGGAAACGCTGACAGGTGCACCGGTAGCAATCTGAATGCTGATTCAATGTCTACCTTGGCCATCAAAACTCCCCCGTCCACACCTCCGAACCAAACTCACAGCCAAATCAAAGGAAGCATAACGCACCGTACATGACTCTGTAGGAATATGATCATTTACTGATGTCCCCGACGGAAAGGATAAGTTCTGAATCAACCGGAACTTCCCCAGCTCCTTCTTAGGAATGATTCCCAGCGGGGACACAACAAAATTCTCAAAGGGGTCTTCAGTAAATGGGCCCGCAATCCTATCCAGCTCAAGCTCCACCCGCAAGTTTTCTCTTACATTTGCGAAGCGTTTTACCGAAGGGGAGTTCCTAGCCTTTGCTGCTCCAACACTTCCTCTCACCGGAATAACAAAACCATACTGAAAACCTGCCTTGCAGTACTTCCCTATCCCATTGCCTTGGATATTGCCGAAGCCACGGCCTCAAAGCTTCAATCCTTATGGGCATCAAAGCCAGACTAAAGGCATGATTACTGCTTAGGGGCCTGCAACCCACCCGAGAGGGGGCCTTTTTTAATGCATTTGATGGCTGCGTGACTTCCGCTACAGACCGAACACACGTGGCGAAACTTACAATTGGGGAATGGGCAAGATGACTTGTTGAATCTCCAGCAAACATCTCCCGCTCCACTTGCCCCTGATCTCTGTTGCGGCCCAACCCCGCCTGTACGAAAGGACCGACCATCCCGTGTGGCATTCATTTACCCCACCCTTTGGCCCCATTGTCCTCCCCGATCCAGCCCTGGCCGACATCTGAGTCAACCATAAATCAATGTCCTGGGTATCCCAAGACAAAACTTTGTTCTCCTCCATCTTATCTCTGAACTTCTCGTCATAGTTCAGCCAAGCCCAACCCTCATGTGTCTGCGTCGCCTCCAATATGGAGTCAGCATATGCCAGCAGCATACCATACTGTTCGGGGCGCCTATGCCCCAGACACTGGCCAAACTCAAAAAGGCCCTTGCCCAATTTAACACATTTTTAATGACACCTTTTTAATCCTTCCCGCCTTCTCATCCTCTTTCCTCTTTTTTTTTTTTTTTTTTTACTCTCCCCGGACTGCCTCCTACCCTCCAGTAAACAGAATATGTCAATATAACGCCTCTTCCTTATCTTATGTTGCAGCTTTTTTGGCACTCCCTCCCATAACTCTGAAAAAGATAGCCATGGAAGGGATTGACCTGCCTGACTGAGCATCTAACGTAATGCCACTGCCCCTAGGCTGCTCAATTCTATCCGCTCCCGAAGATGTGGTGGACATGGCTGTTGAAGATGATGTGGATGAACCTGACCTGTTACGCCGCCTACTAGAATGCTTTTGCTTCTTGCGTGCCTTTCTGTATGCGCCCTCATGTGCACCCCTCTGCCCAGCCTCTCCTACATCTGACGCTGCTAACTCACCTGCTGCTTCCCTTCTTGGACTCGGCAGATCTGTAGATGTCGACTGATCAATCTCTGCTTCAGCAGGCTGCCGCACTCCCTCCACATGCATTCGAGCCTCCTCTGTTCTCCGACCTCTGTCTGCCTCTCCCGCTTCCATGTTCCTGACATCAACTGAGCTGCTCCCTCCTTACCCTCCAATATTCTGTCCCGCTGAAGCTGCCTGGGGGGGAAGATAAGAGAACACAGGGGGCGGGGCGAGGCAAGCAGAGGCCAAGTAGGTTGCCACGTCCCTACCCAGTCCACCCGTAATGAATCTTGACCCCCCTCCCTCTAATGCTCCCAAGCCTCAGGCCTATATCTTGCATAATAACCTCCTTGCGTGGCCAGCCCACCACCATGCCCCTCACACCGAGACCCCCCGTTCCCATCTCTGAAACCCCATACCTCCCCCTCACCCCCCCTTCCCCTGAGGGCAAAATCCTATCTGCATTTAGCTCTACACACACACTACCCCTGGGATTTAAATTTGTTCCCTGGTCGCTGCTCCCCCCCCCCCTTCCCAGTCAGACATGCCCTGAGACCCCTCCTGTAACAAACCCGCCTGGACCCCACCCCTTTGTACCTGTCTTACACTGGGCTGTCCCCGTTGCCCTGTAGCCTGAGGGCCCCGGGCCCTAGCAGTGCCCCTCCCGCGCCTGTGTAACTCCGGGTGATCCCCCAGCTTAATACAAGACCCTGCACCTCGTCTAGTGCTCCGTTTATTGTACCACCCCCTGGCATCCTTCGTACCCCCCCTACCCCTGGCGTTACCCCCCAACCCCCCCCCCCACCTGATGGAGTCCTTTTCCCTTGCTGCCCCACCCTAGCCTCAGACCTCCCAACCCCCCCGACTGACCCCCTCTTCCCCTCCGAGAAGGCATCGCTAGCCAGAGGAGCCTGTCTCTTTCTTATTTTTTTTTTTTAATTCCCTCTTTCTTGACCAATTTTGACTTGCCTCTTTTCCCTGCAGAGACTTAGGAGCGGCCACGTGTGCGCCAGCCACTTTCTCCGCTGCTCCGAGTCACTCTGCTCCTTCTCGCCGTCCTTCACAGTCTGCCCCTTGACTCCTCCTTCTTCAAACCGCTGAAAATTTTCTGCCCGAAAACCTTATGCCCGCCTGACCGAAGCACCGACAGCGATCCAGCTCCCTGGGCTGTCCGCCGCCAACTGCCGACACCCACCGTGCCTCCGGACTTCCTTCCTCCCACCCTCCCCTTGCTTGCGTCTCATTGGCTCCCGTGGCGTTCCTTCACACTGCGGGGCCAATTCATTTAAAAAATGCTGCGCCACTGCTCCCGGCGTGCGCACGCCACCCATTCCTCCCCCGCCGCCCTTCCTTCAGGCCGGGGAGCCACACTGGCCACTCCCCGGTTACCGCGGCCAGCAGGGGACCTTGCCCCGCGGCCCTCTTTTAATCTGAAAAGTACGATCAGTCAGAAAAGAGGAAACCAAGCAAGCATATGATCATAGAAACCGATGGCAGACAGAGTGGAAAGGAAAATGGAGTGATCCACCACATTCAAAGGCTGCAAACAGGTCGAGTGAGACAGCTGAGGTAATTTTGTCATTATTGATGGAAGTATGGAAGTCATGGAAAAGAGATGTAAGAGCTGTCTTTGTTCTACCGTCAGGCCGGCAGCTGGATTGTCGCGGGTGAAGGACATTGGAATGTTCAATGTGATCTAAGAGTTATGAGAGAAGCAGTCTTTCAGTAAGTTTAGAAATGCAGAAATCATCAGTCTACTGAAGCAAGAGGCACCCATGTTGATTTCAGTGATTATCATAAGGTAATTTTTCAAACAGTCACTGAGCAGTATGATTTTGTCTACAATTGATACTAGAAGTGCAACTACATGAAAACATGTACAGATGAGATATAATTGATAGTAACATCCATGTTTGGTCATTGATGGGCTGATTTGATTTTTATTTATTTTATTTAATTAAAAGTATTTATATTCCACACAATAGAGCCCAGGCAGATCACAACATAACATACACAAAGTTAAGATTTTGTAATTGTCTGACAAAACACTTTGCAAACATAAAATACATATTTTGCCACATATTTCCCCCCTCCTCAGAATGTTTACCTCCCACAGGAAGTGAGCCTTGGCTTCTTCCTGCCGTTTTATCTGTGCTTTGTTGTATCTTGATCGATGCGCTTGCTCCTCTGATGATGCATCTCTGGCCTATTGGTTCTCTTAGAATGCCTCTTTTCTGATTGGTCTCCTGAACCTATTTAGACCCAGGAGCTCCCATTCTACATTGGCCTTGCGTAGGTCTCTTGTGAGAGTTTGAGTGGGTAATACTTTATTGATCATGTCTTTTCTTTCACAGTACTGTTGCCATTATGTATGGGGACTAATTTGTTGGATTTTAGAAAAAAATTGAAGGGGTCTCATTTTCTGTAAGCATTTTCTTAATTGTTATTTGTGCTTCTTTCTTTTGATTATTATGCTTATGTACTGGTATGATGTTTATTTTTATGTCAAATGTGTTATTGTAATCTGCCAAGAATTTACAGATTAGCAGAATATAAATTTGTACAAATAAATAAATAGAAAAAAAATTTTCATTTGTCCTTATGAAGTGGCAAGAAAAACTGTCAAGACTGGTGTCTTTTGGTACTGCTTTCAAATTCCAATTTAATAGAACATGGAAGAATGAAAAAAACACAAGACAGCATAATTCAGTTCCTTGATTTTCTCTTGATGGAAAGGAAAATTGATAAATGTCCTCCCATAGAAGATAATGGTAGATGTACAGAAAAGGAGAAGAAGCATGGACTCACTCCTGTCCTGGGCAAGAGTAAATATATTTGGCATAGATGTAAACTGGGGGCTCCATGGGACATTACCCTACTTTACCTCGATATTATGAGTGTCACAGGTGGCTGTTATCTCAGGTAAGCCACCACTGGAAACTTCCAGCTTGTAAAGAAAATATGTTTTATTTGTTTCTGCAATACACTCCACAATTCAAATTTGAACTCGCTCATCTCTTGAACAATTTTAACTTTTGAACATTTTCTACTTTAATTTGAAAAAATAGTGCAAATTCAATTTTTTAGATGAACAATAACGATCTTTATAAATGTAGGGCCTAATTTTTGAAGGCATTTACACGGATAACTGTCCTAGTTACCGTGTAAATGTCTTAACAGGGAATTTTCAAAGGCATCTACACAGGTAGTGTCTTCTAAAATTCCCTGGTTTGTCCCTTATGCGTCCTGATCCTATGCAGTTAGCATCAGGGCGTGTCAGGGGCGTTTCAGGGTGGTGTGGAGGTGGGCCATGGCTCTACCTGTATAGCACTGATTTTCAATGTCACACGGTTAGTGCTCTGTGCCTTAAAGATAGGCGAGGGAAAAACAGGCAGCTCCTGTGGCCTCCTAGCTGTGCAGCGATACCCGGATTTTCGATGCCGGGGCCGCATATGACAATGGCATGGAAAATCCAGGTTAGGCGGGAGGGGGGGCAGACTATGCGCCAACACGGCGCATAGCACCGCCCAGATCAAAATCAGGCCTGAAGTCAAGTATTTTCTGTGAGCAATTCTTTAAATGCTTCTATTCAACAGTGGTACAATATTGTCTTTTTCAAAAACAGGCAAGTATTAGTTAACTAGTTTAAAGCTTGAGATTTCTTTAGTCCTTAGTAGTTCAGTTCTAACATTGTCAATTAGATGAATGAGTATTATCATTCATGTAAAGGCACCTTTGTTTCAAAAGAAATTCAACTACTAGTGCACTAGTATGTTTAAAAAAAAAGTCACTGTGGTGTGACAGGCACTTATCTCAATCCTCTTTTCAGGTCTTGCTGCTTTCTTGACATTGGGAGCCTTAGGAGCCTTTCTGCTCCAGGTTCAGCTGTAGTCAGGATACCTGTATACTATCTTTAAAAATCAATAAAAGAAACTCTCTCCCTAGCTATGTGTGCAGTAACCAGAACCTGTTCCTGTCCTTTTCCCCCCCTTTATTTCTCTCTATTATTTGGAATGCTTGCTATTCCCCAGCAATATAAGATACTAAGGTTTCTTATCTTTCCTCCCACAGAACTCTCTGTGCAAAAATCCATTTTTTTCTTTAGGTATGTGCTAGAGACAATCCTTTACAACAGCCAATCGGTTCAGGAAAACCTATACCAATTGCCAATAAATTTAATTCTTCACTCTTTCAAACATACGCTCTCTTCCTTAATGAAACAGTTCAGTATGTTTCAGGATTAAATAAATCCTGTGAGCAATACACTGTCTTAAAACAGCTCACTTTCAGGATTTTTCTTTTCACTACACTGGGAATTTCATATCTTCAGCTTTACTTTTCCTCCAGTGCTTGAACAATTCCAGTGCTATAGAAAGCAAGTCACACACTATTAAGCTTTTAACCACAACAGTGCTCAAAATTAAAATCACTCTTCAAAAAAACATTTCAAGTTCTCATGCTCTGATAAATCAATTAAAATCCTCATTCAGCTTGGTTTTAAAACTGAACGAGTTTCAGAGCTCCCTTAGCCTTATCCATGGAAAAGGTTCTCACGTTTACATTTATGTTTTCTCTTCAGCTTCATTCAAGCTTCATACCAGCTTCTCTTCTATAATAAATTCTCAATTTCTGCTAATTCTGGCATCAAATAAGCTCTTTCATACACTCATTCCAGCATGTCTTACCCTATCAGAGTTTTCTTCCACCACAGGCACTGAAGTTCCTGCTCGAGGATTCTATTCTCTCTGCAAAAGTGTTCTTACACCCAGCTCTGTCTGGAAATAGTTCCTTACTTAGCACACTTTGCATAACTTAAAATAATTTTATGTCACTTTCTTTAAAGTTTGCATAGTATCTGTTTCATTTATTTAACTAGGTCATGCTTTTTATCTCCTTATCTGCTATGATTACTCTCTGTGCTGGCCACAGGCTCAGCTGCTTCCTGCACAACTGGGGCATGCTGTACGGGGTCCTTCAGGCTCCTGCTTGCCCCTTTTCCACCTCCCCTGCAACACACATCAACATCACTTGGCCTTAGTGCAAAACACTTTATTAGTGGGCTTAACAGGCCACAACTTGCAAATAAACCACATCACAACATCCACAAAAAGGTTAGCCCAACATTACACACAATGTAAACAACCATAACACGTTTACCATAATCCTTCCTGTCCAAGTGGGACTGCCGTGGAGGGGTACCCTACTGTTCTTTCCTAGCCTCAAACCGACACTTAAGCCCGCACCCATGCCCGGGGCATTCTCCTGCCGCTAGCTTCTCTGTATTGACACCTGGATGGGCCTTGTATGTATTTTGGATGATCATTTTCTCAACTGAGCCCAGGTACCCCTGGCTGTGGTATCTGGCCTCCCCAGTTCCAGGCTCAGGTACCCCCAAACTGGTATCTGAAGCCCCCCCATAATATGTGGTACCCCCCTTTTTGTTGGTGAGATCCCACCCTTCTACCCCTACCAGCTGTGACATAGCTCCTACCCCAACCCGGTCTCCCTCTCCTATGGATTAGGAGGGTGGGTCTCATGGCCTTGGCTTTAAAGGAAGGACACACCCCTTGCTCCCAGCCCTTTATCCTGCTTGCTCTTTGTTCCCACCACTACTTGCCCACCTATCCCCAATGTGCCTGCTTCCCCTTCCCCCGCACCCCCCACCCCCCACCTTGTCATGGGAGCCCTTCCTCCCCCAGCAGCCTGGTTATGGGCCAGCATGATCCGGTGGCTGGCCTAACATTAGCTCTGCTGTGTTCATTAACTCCTTCAACACTGTATTGAAACTGCAGTCTGATTCCCCTTACATTCATACACACACATTCCTTCAGAACCAGTAAAGATGTATTTGGCATGTTTCCTTATCTGACTCTTTGTTTAAACTAACCAGCCTTTCATTTTAAATGTTTATTTCCTTATTTGAGAATTTACTGACCCTTTTTATTTATTTTTAATGTGGCTGTCAGACTGTTTTTTAAATTTTCATTTTCAGCCTTTTTGTTTCCTTTTTATTTGGCCCTCCCCCCCCCCCCCTGCAGCACCACCTCGATGCTGCAGCAAACCTGGGTAGCCAGAAAGCATGCTCCCCTGCCTCCCTACTGCACAAATTTGGCCCAAACCTGCCCTGCTTTTAAAAACATGGCCAGGCATTTTTAAACATTTTTTTCTTTGCCATTACATAGATTTCTTTTGGGAGGTGAGTTAAAGCTATGTGCCTGGCTTATCGGTTTGAGGATGCAATTCACAAGATTTACAAGTCAAAACTAATTGGAGTAAAACTAAAAAAATTAGCAAAAAGAACAACAAAAGGGGCAATAATCATGTGATATGTCTACCAAAATGACAATGTATTTACCAAGCATGCTTTCTGTATTTACAACCACTCTGATGGTGACATTTTTTTCTATTATATAACAGTAAAAGTGGTTTATTTTGGTGGGATATACTCCTCACAGAAAACAATTTTATAACCCCTTTCTGTGGCTATAAAAAAGTTTCACCCACAAAAATGACCTTTTACAAAATGTCTTGTCTTATATGTAGGAAGATTTGTGTGAAGTTTCTGTCCATGTGCAATTTTATCCACATTCTGAAGAAACTTTCCCAAGGGTGAAATTAGGGTGGGTTTGCACTTGACACACAGGGACAGCCAAACAATCTTTTTAGTTGGAAGGGCCAAACAAACCAATCTCTAGCCTCGCCCACAAGTGTTCAAGTTGATGATGCTGTGTTAGGCAAAATATTGGTGGTTCCATGGCGCCTGTGGCCACCCCATTTTGCTGCCTATGTGAGCTCATACTTTGAATTTTCAATATTATGCATGTATTTTTGTTCATAAAATATATCTCATAAATCAGTAAATTTAAATGTATATAGGCATTTTTCCTGGGATAATTTTCAAAGTGAAAGTACAGCATACTTTATCTTTGAAAATCTGGCATTGTATGTATAGTGAAAAGTAAATGTGTTATTGTCCATAGTGTAGACAGCTAGAAAATTACCATTAATTTTATAAGGAGCCACATAAAGTTATGTGCTATTAATGCACTCAAATCACAGATTTCTAGTAGTTTACTCGCATAAAAGGGCATTTATGCACCTAACTGACATGATTGCTATTCTGAAAGTACGCTCATCAGCTAAATGGCACATGCATGCGAGCCTTCTCCCTTGCTGCCCCTGCTATCTGGAATGCCCTCCCAGATAATCTAAAATCAACAACAGATATAAAAGATTTCCGTAAGCTACTTAAAACCACCCTATTCATTGAAGAAGTCAACGAAGCCCACCAATCCACACAAACCACAAAACGAGTTACACAAGACATAACATCCACAACATAAAAACATCCTATTACTGTTATTAAAATGAATATAGCCCAAGGTAGATAGCTCAACCTGTATATATTATACCCCAAATCAAGATTAACCTATACACACACACAAACACTACCTTCACAACCACTGCATGCCGACACCCCCACACTATGCTTGATTGGTTTGCAGTGAAATCCGCTTTGATTCAAGGATAAAGCGGGATATAAATACTTTTAAATAAATAAAAATAAATAAATGCTTTCACTATGGGCATGCGTGTGGGCAGAATGTGAGTGAAATACATAAGCATGCACATAAATTATATTTTGGACACGTTCTTTACAAATTTGGGCTCAGACATTTACACCAGTTCCAAGGCTGGCATAAGTGACTGCACATTAGATTAACACATGCATATGGACATAGAAAATAGAAGCATGACGGCAGAAAACGACCACATGGCCTATCTAGTCTGCCCTTTCATATCAACTACAATAGTCCCTTTTTATCTTTAGAGATCCTCTGTGTTTGTCCCATGCTTTTTTTGAATTCAGATACTGTCCTTGTGTCCACCACCTCCACTGGGAGACTATTCCATGCATCTACTACTCTTTCCTTAAAGAAATATTTCCGCATATTACTGCCAAGTCTATCCCCTTTCACTCTCATCCTATGTCCCCTCATAGCAGAGCTTGCCTTAAATTGAAAGAGACCCCCCCCCCCCGCCCCCCTCCATGCATTTATGCCATGGAGGTATTTAAAGGTCTCTATCATATCGCCCCTATTCCGCCTTTCCTCTAAAGTATATATAATAAGATCTTTAAATCTGTCTCATATGCTTCATAACAAAGACCTCTATCACTTAGACTAGTTTCGTGTAAAGGAAAGTAAGCCCCTACTTTATGAAACAGGCTTGACAGAGGTGTGTGAAAGCATGCATTAACTAGGCAGGAGTTTATAAAATTATCCTCAGAATGGGTAACTGCATAATAGGGTGCCTAGGTGGTAAAGGCACATAAGCACATACACTGCAATTGTTTTCTAAAGGAAACACATGTGCCTATATGCTGCTATAAAATAGCCTTCCTGAAAAGAGGCACAGGCTTTTACAGCTGCTCTGAGGCAGGCCTAAATGATCTGTCTAAATTTGCAAAGATGCGTACTTGATGATTTGGAGCCTGCGTCAGAAGACTTATGAGAAGAGACTTGAAGACCTAAATATGTACACTTTGGAGGAGAGGAGGGACGGGGGAGATATGATTCAGACCTTTAAATACTTAAGAGTATTAATGGACAAACAAACCTCTTCCAAAGACAGGGAAGCTGTAAAACTAGAGAGCATAACATGAAGCTGCAAGTGGGTAAACTGAAAGGCAATGTCAGGAAATACTTTTTCACTGAAAGAGTGGTGGATGCTTGGAATGCCCGCCCGATAGACGCGGTGGGGGCAAACACAGTGACAGAATTCAAAATGGCATGGGACAGACACAGTGGATCCCTTGATAGCAACAGGATAAAATCAAAATAAGCATAACTATCTCTTATATCTGAACAAATAGGGGTGACCTATACGGAGCGGTGGGTACACCCCTAAACAAAGGTATGGGGAGAGGTGACCTGCACGGAGCGGCAAGTGCACCTATTCTTGCCACCTTGCTGGGCAGACTAGATGAACCATACTGGTCTTTATCTGGCATCATATACTATGTCCACAATCTATAGTCATTGAATCTTCCAACCAGTCGCCACTCTGGTAAATATCTTTTTATATCCTCCTATTTTTGTCGGGCACAACCAACATGAGAGGCGAGAAGTAATAACTACCTCCCCGTATTGGAAGAACCCTTTTGTTCAAGAGAGCCATAGCCCTCACAATAATGTAATAGTGTGAACCCACAGCTGAACCGGGTGAAGGAAATTTTCAAATTCAAATATATCCCACTTATTTACTAAAGGCAATAAAACTTCAAACCATGCTGGAACCGAGGCAATTGATGGCTGAACTGTCTCGCCACGTTAATCCACCAGCAAACGTCACGACATGCATGTTTCGGACCAACTCCGGGCCCTGTATCAAGTGAATGCGTTCCTTCAAAGAAGTTGCCTTACTCTACCTCCCCCCCGGAAGAACCTTATAAAGCGAAAAACGTAACTCATTATTGGCCAGAAACGTCAGAAGGAAAATCCCTCCCCCTGATATGGACCACCCAGAATCGTTCTAACCAAAACATAACCTAAACTCTCCTCCCCTACAAGAGGCTCCACCATCACAACTTTATATTAAAACAATCCATACAACTGGGGGAACCCCCCTCCCAGCCATCAATTGCCTCGGTTCCAGCATGGTTTGAAGTTTTATTGCCTTTAGTAAATGATAAGTGGGATATATTTGAATTTGAAAATTTCCTTCACCCGGTTCAGCTGTGGGTTCACACTATTACATTATTGTGAGGGCTACGGCTCTCTTGAACAAAAGGGTTCTTCCAATACGGGGAGGTGGTTATTACTTCCCGCCTCTCATGTTGGTTGTGCCCGACAAAAATAGGAGGATATAAAAAGATATTTACCAGAGTGGCGACTGGTTGGAAGATTCAATGACTATAGATTGTGGAGATTCAAATTGGGTCATTGGACTGCTTGAGGTTTTTTGGATGATCATATACTATGTTACTATGTTTGTTTGTTTTTTTATTTAACCGGTTTTGTATACCACCTTATCCTTCAATCAAAGTGGTTGACAAGACAACAAAGGCTTACATACTGAGGGTATGATAAAAGAAAAATGATACAGTACAATATAAATACAAAACAAAATGTTATAATACCATATAATAGTGAAATTAAATATACATAATGGTAAATTTAAGTTATTTCACCAAATGATTCTATAAATAAATAAGTCTTTAAAGATTTGCGAAAGTCCTTAATGTCTTCCTGAGTTCTTAAGTCTTCTGGAACAGAATTCCATAACTCTGGTGCCATAAAGGAAAACGCTCCTTTAGAAGTCATTTGTTTTGATTTGTTGAAGTTCAAAAGAGTATTAAGTTTATTGATATTTTGAGATCGTCCTGGTCTTATGCTCTTGTCTTTTGAAATTATAGATTGTAGAATATCCGCTGAGGATTGGTGAAAATTTTTGAAAATAGTCATTAGGTTTTTATATTTTGCTCTTGCAATAACCGGAAGGAAATGTAACTGTTTGAGGACAGGAGTTATGTGTTCAGATTTTGTAGAGCCAGTTATAATAAGCGCAGTGGTGTTCTGAACTAATTGGAGAGGATGGATAGAGTGTTTAGGAAGACCTTGATACAAGATGTTTCCAAAATCAAGTAGAGGTGTTATGACTGTCTGACATACCATGCGAAAGTGATTTATATTTAGTATTGGTTTTAGTCTTCTTATAATCTTTAAACGATGGTATGCTTTTGACGCAATTTTGTTTATATGAAATTTTAAATTTAAATATTTATCTAATGTTATACCTAAATATCTTACTTCGTCTTTAATTTTTATTTCTCTATTTAATAAATTAATTTCAATTGGTAGTTTTAAGGACTGGCATTTAGATATGAACATTGCTTCTGTTTTGTCAGAATTTATTTTTAAGCTGTTGTTATTAAGTCAATCATTCATATCAGCCAAACAATTATTAATTTTTGTTGTATCAAAAGTATTTTGGTCAATTATAGTATAAACCATATTCTCCAGGACCAAGCAGGAAGTCAGTCCTCACATATGGGTGACGTCGGCGCCGACGGAGCCCTCGCGGAGCAATTTTCCCCAGCTTTCAAAGAAAGCCTTTGGGAATTGCAGCGCACATGCGCGGTCCTCTTCCCGCCCAAGGGTGCCATCTTGCTCAGTCTTCTTTTTTCCGCGGAGCCCTACAGACGTTGCCTGTGAATCCCCCGCAGAAAAGTTGATTTTTCTCTATTTTCTTTATTTTTCTTCAGTTCGACGCCGGTTCTTTTCCCGCCCGGACTCGCAACGCCGGTTACGAGTCCGTCCGTTATTTTTCGTTTTTTTTTTTTGTCCTTCGTGGCAGACTTCGAGCTTTTTTCTTTTCCCTGGCTGCCCGGTCATTCGACCTCGCAGGGGCCCTTTTTCCCCCTATGGCAGCCAGTGGCTTCAAAAAGTGTGACCTCTGTAAGAAACTTATGTCTCTTACAGACACTCACGACTTCTGCCTCCGCTGCCTAGGCCCGGATCATAACTCCATGATCTGCGGGCCATGCGGCAAGATGTCCTCAAAAGCATTGAGGAGTCGGCAGCACCAGCGGGAGCGTATCTTCTCTGACTCCGGCCGGGCTCGGACCTCGTCAGAGGCTTCGACGTCTCGGGACTCTGGTCCTGAGCATCGTCGAAGTTCCTCTGAAAGGGGGTCTCCTTCCCGGGATCATCATCGGAAGAAGAAACCCGCGAGGGCGGGTTCGGTGGACGCTCCTGGTCCCTCGAGGGCCAGGTCGCATAGCCCCGATTCCCGTCCCGGGTCCTTGGAGTCGGAGAGGCCGTCGAAACATTCTCGACTCGAGGAGGACTTGCCCGCTCACGTGAGTACTGTTGTCCTCGTAGACTCACCTCCGAAGGACCCGACGTCGGGCCCGACACTGTCGGGGCCCGAGTCGGGGGCTGCTGGGTCTCCTGAGCTCGGACTCAGGTTGACGGCCTTGGAGGTCAGCTTGGCTGCCTTCATGGACCAGCAGCGGGCATTGATCGCTGGCCTCGCTGGCGCTTCTGCCCTGACCGCCGGGACGTCAACCTCCAAGTCGACCCCGGAGACCGAGCCGATCCTCGAGTCCATGAGGGCTCGAGTCGATCCTCGGTCGCGGTCTCCTTCGGCCTCCCATTCGGGACCGAGGTCGTCGACGCCGACTCCCTCGGCGTCGGGGCGGATGGCTTCAGTGCCCGCCCGACCGGAGCTGGTCGACTCCTCCTCCGAGGAGTCGGCCTGGGAATCTGAGGACGAAGAGTCACCTGGTTCCTTTCGGACTCGGTGTGTCCCATCGGACTCCCCCGAGTCCGAACCTCGGAGACGGTCGCCCCCGGAGGATACCCGGTTCTCGGACTTCGTGAGGGATATGGCCAAAGCCTTGGCCTTCCCTGCGGATCTCGAGGAGGAGCCTCGAGTCGAAGAACTCGATGCCCTCCAATATGACTCTCCCCCGAAGGAGGCCTTTATTGTACCGGTTCCTCCCATGCTGGAACGGCTTCTCTTCCGCATGTGGGAGAGCCCGGCGTCATTGCCGGTATTGAGCAAGCGGGTCGATTCCATTTATCGAGTCCGCAAGAGCCCCGGGTTCCAAAAGGCACAACTACCGCACCATTCCATGGTGGTGGAATCGGCCATGCATAGACTGAAGAGTCAGAAGATGCACTCCTCGGTGCCCCCTGGTAGGGAAGCCCGAAGCCTGGATGCCCTCGGTAGGAAGTGTTTCCAGGGCTCTATGCTTGCTTGTCGAGTCCAGACGTACCAGCTCTACATGGGCATGTATCTCCGAGACCTGGCTAAAGAAATAGCCGGGTTCTCTGCTGGTCTCTCCGATGAACCTTTGCAGAGGTTCCAATCCTTGTCTACTGGTATTCGGGAGTGCTCCAAGTTTATTTCTCGAGCAGCCTATGATGGTTTTGAGGCTTCGGCTCGAGTAGCCGCTGCCGGCATCGGTGGACGCCACCAGGCTTGGCTCCAGTCGTCCGACCTCGAGCCCTGGGTGCAGGACAAGTTGGTCAATGTCCCCTGCCGAGGTGACAACCTCTTTGGCAAGCCCATGGATGAGAAGGCTGCACCAATCGAGACAGAGACTCTCACCAGAACTCGTCTCTCGAGGAAAACCTCTGCCCCTTCTCAAAAGAAGAAGGCCTCGGGGAAAAAGCCCTTTTACCCGAGGAAGGCGTCTGCCTATAAATACTACCCTCAGTATCAGGCCTCCCCAGCTCCCCCACAGGGAAAGCAGGCCAAGGGACGGGGTAATGGGTCCCGTAGGCAGCAAGCCCCCAAGCCTGCACCACCGGCCCCTGCTCAGCAGGGTGGGGGTTTTTGACTTTCTCAGCATAGCCTCTCCCCCTCAGCTGGTTTCTCTCAGCACAGGAGGCTGGCTGGTCCACTTTGCCCACAGGTGGTCCAACATCACCACAGATACCTGGGTACTTCAGATAGTTCAAAAGGGCTATCTTCTTCATTTTCACCAGGTGCCTCCCTCCTACTTTCCAGGGGAGCCTTCCAGACTCCCTCTGCACAGGGACTTACTCCTTCAGGAGTTAGCAAGTCTTGTTCAGGACCGAGCCGTGGAACCGGTGCCCCACCAACTGAAGGGTCAAGGGTTTTACTCCAGGTACTTCCTGGTTCCAAAAAGAACAGGAGGCCTCAGACCCATCCTGGACTTGCGAAACCTCAACAAGTTCCTTGCAAAGGAAAAGTTCAAAATGCTTACCCTTGGAATCCTGCTGCCCTACCTCCAGCAGGGAGACTGGCTATGCTCCTTAGATCTGAAGGATGCGTATACTCATATCCTTATTCATCCAGACCACAGACAATACCTAAGGTTTGTGGTGGACGGACGCCATTACCAGTACAGAGTACTGCTTTTCGGCCTATCCTCTGCCCCCAGAGTGTTCACCAAATGCCTAGCAGTGGTGGCGGCCTATCTGAGGCTTCAGGGTCTCTTTGTGTTCCCATACCTGGACGACTGGCTCATCAGGGCCCAGTCTGCCCAAGAAGCCACTCAGGCTACTCATCACACGGTAGCTCTGCTCCAGCACTTGGGATTTGTCATAAACTTCGCAAAGTCCACTTTGCTCCCCTCTCAAGATCTAGAATTCATCGGTGCCAGGTTGGACACTCTTCAGGTGCGGGCCTTCCTGCTTCTGGACAGGGCCCAACGGCTCATGGATCTCGCCAGCCGCTTTCACAGCAATTCCCTGGTCTCGGCCAGGCAATTTCTGAGTCTGCTCGGCCATATGGCTTCCACGGTCCATGTAACCCCCAATGCCCGCCTGAACATGCGACCTGCTCAATGGTGCCTTCGCAAACAATGGCATCAGGCCACTGGGAGCCTAGCGGACTCTGTACAGATCTCCGACCAGCTGGTCTCCTCTCTGCGATGGTGGCTTCACCTGCCAAACCTAGTGCTCGGGGTGACTTTTCAGCCCCCTGCACATTCTCAGGTCCTGACGACCGATGCTTCTCTCCAGGGCTGGGGAGCACATTGCCAAGGGACTTGTACTCAGGGTCTCTGGACTCCTTGGGAGTCCGCTCAGCAGATCAACTTCCTGGAGCTCAGAGCCATCCGCCTAGCGCTCATAGCCTTCTCTCACCTGATTTCTCACCAGTCAGTACTTGTCCAGACAGACAATCAGGTTGCCCTGTTCTACGTGAACAAGCAAGGCGGAACCGGCTCCTTCCTTCTCTGTCAGGAAGCACAGAAGCTCTGCTCTTGGGCCGTCCACCGCAACATCGTCCTCAAAGCTGTCTATCTCCCGGGTCAAGAAAACTACCTGGCAGACAAACTGAGCAGGGTCCTCCAACCGCACGAGTGGAGGTTGGATCCGCTTGTGGTTCAGCGGATCTTTCTACGGTGGGGCCTCCCCACCATGGATCTGTTCGCCAGTCCTCTGAACCGGCAGCTTCCCAGATTCTGCTCTCGACAGCCGCATCCTCTCCGGGTAGCGGCGGATGCTTTTCTGATTCCATGGTCCACAGGCCTCTTGTATGCCTTTCCACCCATGCCTCTGGTGTCTCGGACGCTCTTCAAAGTTCTCAGAGACAAGGCATCGATGATCCTAGTGGCTCCTCGGTGGCCGAGGCAACCTTGGTTCCCGCTTCTGATGCAGCTAGCAGTGGACACCCCTCTTCCTCTGGGGTTTCAGCCCGATCTCCTCTCGCAGGATCGGGGAACGCTCCTGCACCCCAACCTCCGGTCCCTTCATCTGATGGCCTGGCTGCTGAAAGGGTAGTCCTTGCTCCTCTCCAGCTGCCTCCAGATGTGGAAGAGGTCGTCTTGGCCTCCCGGAGGCCTTCCACTCGGAAGTCCTACGCTCTTAAGTGGCGTCGGTTCTCCGTCTGGTGTACTCAGCAGTCTCAAGACCCATTCTCCTGTTCGGCATCCGTGGTCTTGCAGTACTTGCTTTCTCTTTCTAATCTTGGCCTCAAGTCCAACTCGGTCAAGGTCCACCTCAGTGCTATTTCTGCGCATCACGTGCCGGTGGATGGTGGACCTCTTTCCAGCCACCCTCTGGTGGCTTGTTTTCTCAGAGGCCTCCTTCTCCTTAAACCACCTTTGCGCCCGCCAGCCCCGAACTGGGATCTCAATGTGGTTTTACAGCGGCTTACCTGTCCGCCTTTTGAGCCTATGGCTACCTGTCCTCTTCGTTTTCTTTCCTGGAAACCCTTGTTCTTGGTGGCCCTCACTTCTGCTAGACGCGTTAGTGAGCTGCAGGCCCTAGTATCTGATCCTCCTTACACTAGGTTCTACAAGAACCGGGTGGTCCTACGGACTCACCCTAAATTTCTTCCCAAAGTGGTTTCCCCTTTTCACATCAACCAGGAGGTGGTACTTCCAACCTACTTTCCCAGGCCACACTCCAGCCGAGCTGAAATGGTCCTGCATACCCTGGACTGTAGGAGGGCACTGAACTTCTACCTTGACCGTACGCGGGAGCACCGAAAGGCTGTTCAGCTCTTCGTGTCTTATGACCCCAACAAGTTGGGGCTCCCTGTCTCCAAGCGTACTCTGTCCATCTGGATTGCGGACTGCATCGCTTGGGCTTACGAGGCTGCAGGCCTTGTGCTGGAAGGTAGAGTCACCGCTCATCGTGTTCGGGCGAAGGCTACGTCAGTGGCTTACCTCCGCTCTGTTCCATTGGCAGACATCTGCCGGTCCGCTACTTGGTCTTCAAGCCAGACTTTTGCAGCCCATTACTGCCTGGAAAGGGAGTCCCGCAGGGACAGTGCTTTCGGACAGGCAGTCCTCCGTAACCTCTTCGAGGTATAGGCAACTCCTACCCTCCATCCCGGATGTTGGGCTACCGGTTGGAGACGTATTCAGAGAAGATTCCTTCCTTCTGTGCTGCTGAGCTAGAGGGTGCTCATTTTTGTGCTTAGGGTGTCCGGTAGCCTTAAGCTTGGGAGTCCCATATGTGAGGACTGACTTCCTGCTTGGTCCTGGAGAAAGCGTAGTTACTCACCTGTAACAGGTGTTCTCCAGGAGCAGCAGGAATCAGTTCTCACAACCCTCCCTCCTCCCCTTGGAGTTGCAGTTTTTATGCTTTTGTTTTTGCTAATTTTTGCTGTCTTTTAGCTATGTCATCTGACTGAGCAAGATGGCACCCTTGGGCGGGAAGAGGACCGCGCATGTGCGCTGCAATTCCCAAAGGCTTTCTTTGAAAGCTGGGGAAAATTGCTCCGCGAGGGCTCCGTCGGCGCCGACGTCACCCATATGTGAGGACTGATTCCTGCTGCTCCTGGAGAACACCCGTTACAGGTGAGTAACTACGCTATGTCATCAGCATATAAATGATAATTAATTTCATGAAGATTAATAATTTGACACATGGGTTGAATATAAATATTAAAGAGAATAGATGATAAAGCTGAACCTTGAGGTATGCCTTGTCCAATCGAAAATTGAGAGGATTTTTTGTCAATATATTTTGCTATCTGCGTACGATTGGTTAGATAAGAGGCAAACCATTTTAATGTATTGTTGCATAAGCCAATATCTTGTAGACGTTGTAACATTATTGTGTGAGACACAGTATCAAATGCTGATGAGACATTGATGAAAATTAACAGAAATAACTTATTTTTTTCAAGGCCTGTTATAAGATTATCAAAGAGAGAAATAAGTAGAGTTTCCACATTGTGATTAGGTTTAAATCCATGCTGATGTATTTCCAAAGGGGCATATGAGTCAATCTGATCTTGCAGCTGATTTTGTACCACTTTTTCTATAATTTTTGAGATAAATGGCAAACTTGAAATAGGACGGTATGACTTAGGGTTTTCCCTTTATAGACTGGTCAAATTATAGCACTCCTTAGTATAGGTGGTAAGTAACCTTGTTTTAAAGAATTATTTACAAAATTTACAATGTGAAAGCTAATATGATTTTTAGTACTTTTAATCCATTCTGCTGGACTTGGGTCAGCTGGTAAAGTTGTTGTATTAAGTGTGCTGATTATATTTTCAATCTGTTTTAAAGTTGGTAAAGAAAAATCCGTCCAGACCTTTGTGGATTGAGTGCAAGGTTTAAAACAAAGTTGGTGGAATTGTGATGTAGATAAGTTATTTGACAAAATAGCATTCTTGCTTATCAGGTAATTTGCAAATTTTTGGGGGTCTATTTGAGGATCACCATATAAAGTGGTCACTTTTGTATGTTGTTGAACAATGTTGAATAGTTCCCTTGGTTTGTTAGTTGCTTTCATTATTAGATTTGTATGGTATTGTTGTTTATGGTCATTTATTAACTTATTATATTCCATTTGTTTTACATTAAATAGGAATTTTACATCTTGAGATTTAGTTAGTCTCCATTTACGCTCAAGTTTTCTTATCAAACACTTTGCCTCTCTGATTTCATTAGAATACCATGGTGTGTTCTTCCTACGCATTTGTTCTTTATTATTTTTTGGGGCTAGCGCAGCATTTGAAATATTATTCCAATTTTCTATGGCTTTATCCAGTTCAGTGCAATTTTGTTGCAGTTGTGGAACAATGTCGTTAAGAAAGTTCTCTTTATGGAAAGCTCTAAATTTTCTAGTCTTGTAATCATCTTTTAAGTTGTTAGGGGATGTTTGTAGTTGCATGCACATATATCTCATAATTCCACCCCAGCTCATTGCATCCTCCGCCTCTGGAAACGCCTATGCATATGCCACATAAAAATACACGCTAGGCATTGTTAGCACATATTTTTATATGATACACCTGGACAATTTATATAAATGTCCTTTTCTGTGTCTAAAACTGTTTTACTTGAAAGAAAAGTGGCTTATAAAATTACTTTCAAAGTGCCCCAACATGAAAAAGTAACCCCATAGCCCCTCCCCCCCTCCCCCCTCCCTCACCCCCATGGTCAAAGTTAAAAAGATATGGCTGGCTGGTACTATCATAAGACCTCAAGCTCCATTCATCCTCACAGCATGAGAATCACTGGAAAGAACAGTCTATGCAGCCTAAGATGATAATTGTAAGTGACAGTCTTCTTTTAAGTAATCCTCTGAGTTTTGCCCTGGGTCATGTTTCTCTCTGGTTCTATTTCTTTGATTAAAAGCTAAGGCCAAAGAGGTTTTTTTCTCATTCTTTCTCAAAGAATGGGCAAAGAAAAAGGAAAATATTTTTCTTGAGCAATATCAAAAGAAATTCCTGACTTGCATTTATTTGCCATTTCAACTTCTCATTTTGTTTCATACATTTCAGAGTTTGAGCATTTTTCTTTTCCTATGGCTAACCTTTGATTCCCAAGTAAACAGGTTGCAGTAAGCTACATACAGTTTCAGACAATAATACTGTATTGTTTGCCTCTATAACCTTATTTTTGTTCCCCAGATGCTTCAAGGTCTTTGCATGAATGACAAGTTTCCAACAGCTTCCAGATTTGTTTTGTGTGCATGTGTAGCCCTAGGGTACTATTTGTGCAGAGTCTAGGTTGCTGAGGTAGGGCAGAAGCTGGCTGTCCAGTCTCCTGACTCCCAGGGCTGTGGATTTTGTCTTTTATAATATGATATGTTGTTTATTCTATGATGTAAAATGCAATGCAATGTGTGCTTTCGAGTCAATGCTGACTCCTGGCGACCCAGCAGCTCCTGGGTTTTCTTGGCAGTGTGGCCGGAAGTAGATTTCCAGGCCTTTCTTCCGAGGCAATGAAGGGTTAAGTAACTTGCCCAAGGCCACAAGGAGTGCTAGTGGGATTCGAACCCTATGATGTACTGTATTATTGTTTAATTACTATGTTGAGATTAGCCTAGCTATATCACACAGCATATAAATTAATATAAATAAAGATAAGTTTTGAAGGCCCTACAATTGGGGTGCTGTTCTTACTCATGTTCCACTATCAGTCAGCAGGCAGTCTGCTCAAGCTCCAAAATGGCAATTTTCCAGTCCAAATGGCTGCTTAAAATGAAAAGGATATTTTCTGATGTTTTCTTTGAAATTGGTACAAAACAAGTAAATCTTCAACAAAATCTAGCAATATAAAAGTTAGAAAAGAGACGACTGAGGGGAGATATGATAGAGGTCTATAAATTAATGAATGGAGTGGAACGGGTAAACGTAGATCGATTGTTTACGCTATCAGAATATAGAAAGACTAGGGAACATGTAATATGAAGCTACAGGGTAAACTATTTAAGACAAATAAGAGAAAATATTTTTTCACTCAACGTGTAATCAAACTCTGGAATTTGTTACCGGAGGATGTAGTAAAGGCTGTTAGTGTAGCTGGATTTAAAAAAGGTTTGGACAAGTTCCTGGAGGAAAGGTCCATAAACCATTATTAAAAAGGGACCCAGGATATCAATGCTTGACCCAATACAAGCATTGTGGAACCTGTGTCTCTTGGGGATACTGCTAGGTACGTCTGACCTAGATTGGCCACTGTTGGAAACAGGATACTGGGCTTGATGGACCTTGGTCTGACCCAGTATGGCATATCTTATGTTCTTAGAAATGCAAGAATGACAAAAGGCCAATGTTCAGATTCCTCACTACACATTCCAACACAATTATGGCTTCTTTCAGCTTAATGGCAAGGCTTCCAGAACAGTCTGTTCTTCACCATAAACTCCAGACACTCTAGGGGAAAAAAAAGCATTTCTTCTTTTGTCTCCTCTGTCTTATTGGGCTAGTGGCCAGGCATCAATCACTACCCATTTTTAAATTCTTTCAGCACTCGGGGATATATACCATCCGGTTCAGGTGATTTGCTGCTCCTCAGTGTCAATTTGGCCTATTATTTCTTCCTGGTTCACTGAGATTTGTTTCAATTCCCCTGAATCGCCACCATTAAATACTGTTCTCTGGGAACAAGCAGGAAATCAGTACTCACATATGGGTGACGTTGGCACCAACAGAGCCCGAACGGTCACCTCTCCCCAGCTTTCAAAAAAAGCCTTTGGGAGATTCACTACGCATGCATGGTTGCCTTCTTGTCCAAGGGTGCCATCTTGCCTCAGTCTCCTTTCTCCACGGAGCCCATTGGATGTTTGTATGTACTCCAGGAAAGGTTGATTTTGCAATTTTGCTCTGTTTCGTTTTTTCCTTCTCCAGTACGTGTACTGATGCCTTCTCATGCTCCTGGGCCCACTGCCGTCTCGGCACAGCATTTTTCTGTTTTGTTTTGTTTTGTTTTTGCCCTTCGGGGTCTTTTTCTTAGTGCGCAGGAATTCCTCATGCCCTCCCTGGCCGGGACACTTGAATTTGATCTCGCGGGCACTGTCTTCCCTGCTATGTCCTTGACCAGTGGGTTCAAGCAGTGTAACCGCTACGGGCACATCATGTTCTGCACAGACCCGCACAATTGCTGTCTTTATCATCTCTGTGCAGACCACAATGATTCCTTCTGTGGGCTCTGACAGAAGATGACGAGCAAAGGACAGAAGAATCGTGCTACGGAGTGAGAGTCCATGTTTGGAAAGACCTCCGTCTCAGCCCCAGCATCTCTCACAGACTCAGTGCCCTCGGTGCCCACTGCCTCGCATGATGGCCATGCCCATTCTGAGCCCCGAGGTCATGGGGCATCAAACAGGGGATCCTCTCCTGAGGGCCATTCCCCGAAAAGCCAGATGTCGTCAGTGGCATCATTGGGAGATGACACCAGAACTATGGGTAAGTTCCATGGTCACCAGCATTGGAATCCGCCGGCCTGCTGTCAAGGGCGATGGTCAGGAGTGGCTCTTCAAGCTGCCCCAGCAGGAGAAAGTGCCATTGGCATTGGGAGATTGACTCTGCTCTCCCAAACCCATCCTCTTCAAGGACACCCCCTCGATGGAGCCAGTGTTCGGCATGAAACTTTCGGTGCCAGCGCAGGTGGCTGCAAAGCCTGCTGGTCTTGAGGTCAGGATGACGCTGTTGAATGCAGCATCACTGCTTTCTTGGCCCAGCAATGTGGACCGATGCCCAGTTACTCCCGGTCATCAGTCCCAACCACAGGCCCCTCCACCGCAAGGTCATCTCCGGAGGTTGTGGAACTGATCATCGAGCACCACTGGCCTTGAGGCGATTCCAGGTCCCGTTCTCAGTCCCGGTTGGGATGGAGGTCTTCCCCAGCCAGCGCATCCAGTTCCGACCACAGGGGTTCTTTGGACCTTATGGCACTGGTGATCTGACACAGCCCCGAGACCTGCAGGGCCTGCAAGGTCTTCTCCAACTCAGACTGGGAGATCGATGACCAGTCCTCCAACAGCCGCCTACTTCGGGATGCCCCATGGACTCTTTCCCCCTGGAGGACCAGCACAGGTTCCCTCCCAATGACTTCTCCTTTCTGGACTTTGTCCACGACATGGTGAAGGCCTTGGCCTTCACCACGGAGTCTGAGGAGAAGCCTCAGGCGGAGGACCTCAAGATCCTTCAGTATGAGGCTCCTCCAAAGGAGGCACTCATGGTGCCAATTCCCCCCATCTTGGAATGGCTTCTCTTCCATATGTGGGAGACCCCAACCTCTGTGCCGATTGTAAGCAGGTGGCTCAATGCCATGTACCAAGTTCGCCAGAGCCCTGGGTTCCAGAAAGCACAGGTGCACCATAAATCTATGATGATGGAGATGGCCATGTGTAGGATTAAAAGCCAACTGACACACGCCTTGGTGCTCCCAGGCAGGGAGGCTCGCTCCTTGGATGCTTTGGGCAGGAAGTGCTACCAGGGCTCGATGCTTGTTGGCCAGATCCAGGCTTACCAGCTCTATACGGACATGTACTTGCGAGATCTGGCGAGAAAGCTCGCTGGGTTCTCGGCTGGGCTAGCAGTGGTTTCGGACCCTGACCTTGATGGTCAAGGAGTGCTCCAAATTTATCATTCAAGTGGCCTATGATGGCCTCGAGTCAGTGGCCAGAGAAGCTGCGGTGGGCATTAGTGCCCGCTGCCAGGCCTGGCTACAGTCCTCTGACTTGGAGCAATGAGTACAGGACAAGTTGGTCGATGTCCCATGCTGGGAAGAAAACCTCTTTGGCAAACCCATGACTGATAAGGCCGCTGAGCTGGAGTCCAAGTTCCTGACCAGTACCAGGCTCTCCAAGAAAACCACTGATCATTCCTGACAGAAGGCTTTGGGGAAACAGCCCTTTACTCGAAGAAGAGGAAGGCTTATGGAAACTACCCTAGTACTCAGCCTTCCCAGCTCCCCAACAGGATCAGCAGGCCAAGGGACAGGGGCAGGGCCCACATAAGCCTAAGGCCCCCAAGCCCCAGGCAGCACCCCAGCCACAACACAGGGGGGGATTTTGACTCCTTGGGCATAGCCTCTCCTTTCCCAGGAGGTCTAGCCCCACACCACACAGGGGAGCGACTGGTATACTTTGCCAGCCAGTGGCCAAGCATGATCACCGACACCTGGGTCCTCCAGGTGGTGGAGAAAAGGGTACCTTCTCCATTTTGACCAGACGTCACCCCCGTTCTTTCTAGGGGAACTCCCGATGACTCCCCTTCATAGAGACTTGCTCCAGTGAGAACTCGCTGGGCTTCTGACCGACAAGGCGGTGGAACTGGTCCCGCCCCATTTCTGCGGCTAGGGTTTTACTCCTGGTACTACTTGGTTCCAAAAAGGACCAGCGGTTTTCACCCTATTCTGGATCTGCAAGATCTCAACAAGTTCCTGGTGAAGGAGAAGTTCAAGATTCTCTTCCTTGGAACATTGCTGCCTTACCTCCGCCAGGGAGATTGGCAATTCGCCTTGGATTTCAAAGATGCATACACGCATATTCCCATCCACCCAAGACACCTGCAGTACCTCCAGTTTGTCATCAAAGGAAGCCACTACGAATACAGGGTTCTGCCCTTTGGCCTGGCCTCGGCACCTAATGCCCAGCAATGGCTGCTGTTCACCTGCAGCTGCAGCGGATGTTCATCTTCCCCTACCTAGATGACTGATCAGTGGCGGCACGCTACACCATTCTCACCAATTGTCATCAATTACTCCAAGTCCCACCTGCAACTGACCCAAATCCTGGAATTCATAGGGTTTTTGCTAGACATGGTTCAGACCCGAGCGTTTCTCCCCTCGACAGGGCCCATCACCTGGCAGCCCTTGCAGGGGAGATTCAGGGCAGATCCTCGGCCTCTGCTCGGCTCATGCTGCACATCCTGGGGCACATGGCTTCGACGGTGCACAGCACAGCTGACGCCCATCTTTACATGTGGCTAGTCCAGTGAGCCCTCTGCTCCCAGTGGTCCCAGGCAATAGGGTCGCCTGTAGGACAGGGTGATAGTCATCCATACCCTTGCTCAGTCCCTTGACTGGTGGCAGCAGCCATCGAACCTGCACGCAGGAATGCCCTTTCAAGTCCCGATGACTCAAAAGGTTTTCACCATGGATACCTCCAAGTTGGGCTGGGGGGCCCATTGTGAAGACCTCTGTACTTAGGGCCTGTGGTCAGCATCAGAGAGCCTCCAACTTTCTGGAGCTCTGAGCAATCGCCCACTCTCTCCGAACTTTTCAGCACTACCATGGAACCAAGCCATCTTAATCCAGATGGACAGTCAGGTGGCAAAATGTTATATCAACAAGCAGGGGCACACAGGATCGTCCCTCCTATTCTCTGAGGTGGTCTGTCTCTGCACGATCGCCAGTGAGAGCAGGATGCTTCTCAGGGTGGTGTACCTTCCCAGACAGGACAATGTTCTGGCGGACCGCCTGAACCAGGTTCTCCACTCCACGAGTGGTGGCTCGACCCGTGGTGGCCAATCGACTATTCCGCCAGTTGGCCCATCCTGTGCTGGATCTCTTTGCCAGCCAGGCCAATGCTCAGCTGACTCGATTCTGCTCCAGATTGCTGCACTCTTCCCGTTTGGCGGCAGATGCTTTTCTCATCCCATGGACAGAAGGTCTCCTTTATGCCTTCCCTCCCATGCTGTTCATTGACAAGACCCTCATATAAGAACATAAGATATGCCATACTGGGTCAGACCAAGGTCCATCAAGCCCAGTATCCTGTTTCCAACAGTGGCCAATCTAGTTCTTACGTACCTAGCAGTTTCCCCAAAAGACACAGGTTCCATAATGCGTGTACTGGGTCAAGCATTAATATCCTGGGTCCCTTCTTAATAATGGCTTATGGACCTTTCCTCCAGGAACCTTTTTTTAAACCCAGCTACACTAACAGCCTTTACTACATCCTCCGGTAACAAATTCCAGAGTTTGATTACACGTTGAGTGAAAAAATGTTTTCTTTTATTAGTCTTAAATAGTTTACCCTGTAGCTTTATTGCATGTCCCCTAGTCTTTCTATATTCTGATAACGTAAACAATTGATCTACGTTTACCCGTTCCACTCTGTTCATTAATTTATAGACTTCTATCATATCTCCCCTCAGCCGTCTCTTTTCCAGGTTACAGATCCCTAACCTTTTTAGCCTTTCTTCATAGGAGTATCCTTCCATCCCCTTTACCATTTTGGTGGCTCTTCTCTGAACCTTTTCTAATAACGCTATATCCTTTTTAAGATACGGCGACCAGAAATGCACACAATATTCAAGGTGTGGTCTCACCATGGAACGATATAGAGGTATTATAATATCTTTTGTTTTATTTTCCATTCCTTTCCTTATGATACCTAGCATTCTATTTGCTCTCTTGGCCACCGCTGCACACTGGGCCGAGGGTTTTAACATGTTATCCACAATGACGCCTAAATGTTTTTCCCGGGTGGTGGTTCCTAATGTGGAACCTTGCATCGTGTAACCATAGTTTGGGTTCTTCTTCCCTAGGTGCATAACTTTGCACTTGTCCACATTAAATTTCATCTGCCATTTTGATGCCCAGTCTTCCAATTTATCAAGATCCTCTTGCAATTTTCCACAATCTTCTTGGTTTTTAACAACTTTAAATAGTTTTGTGTCATCTGCAAATTTGATAACCTCACTCGTTATTCCCCTTTCCAGGTCATTTATGAATATGTCATAAAGCAGCGGACCCAGCACAGATCCCTGGGGTATACCACTATTCACCTTTCTCCATTGGGAAAATTGTCCATTTAGCTCTACCCTCTGCTTTCTATCTTTTAACCAGTTCCTCATCCACAATAGTACACTGCCTCCTGTCCCATGACTCTTTAGTTTTGCCAAAGGTCTCTGATGAGGGACCTTGTCAAAGGCTTTCTGAAAGTCCAGATACACTATATCAACCGACTCACCTTTGTCCACCTGTTTATTCACACCTTCAAAAAACCATAACAGATTAGTAAGACAAGATCTTCCTTGTCTAAAACCATGTTGGCTGTCTCCCATTAGGCCATGACCATCTACATGCTGGGTAATTTTCTTCTTTATGATGGTTTCTACCATTTTTCCTGATACTGACATCAGGCTCACCGGTCTGTAGTTTTCCGGATCACCCCTGGAACCCTTTTTAAAAATTGGCGTTACACTGGCGATCCTCCAATCTTCAGGTATTACAGATGATTTTAATGAAAGTTCACAGATTACTAATAACAGGTCTGCAATCTCATATTTCAGTTCTATCAATACCCTCGGATTATACCATCCGGCCCAGGTGATTTGGTACTCTTCAGTTTATCTAATAGTTGTAATACATCTTCCCGATGTATCGATATTTCCTTCAATTCTTCTGCACCTTTAAATACCACTTCAGTCATGGGTAACATCCCTACATCTTCCTCAGTAAAGACCGAAGCAAAGAATTCATTCAGTCTCTCCACTATCGCCTTGTCGCCTCTTAGTGCCCCTTTAACCCCTCTATCATCTAATGGACCAACTGACTCTCTCACAGGTTTTTTGCTACGAATGTACTTGAAGAAGTCTTTATTTCGTGTTTTTGCTTCCGCAGCAAGCTTCTTCTCAAATTCTCCCTTTGCCTGCCTTATCAATGCCTTGTATTTGACTTGCCAGTGCTTGTGCTGTTTCCAGGTTTCGTTGTTTGGCTCTTTTTTCCATTTCCTGAAAGATGCTTTTTTGGCAACAGCCTCTCTGACCTCACCTTTAAACCATGCTGGCAGTTTTTTGGACTTCCTTCCACTTTTCTTAAAGCGTGGAATACAGCTGGTCTGGGCTTCCAAGATAGTATTTTTCAACAACACCCAAGCTTGATGTAAGTCTTTAAGCTTTGCTCCTTTTAGTTTTTTCTTAACTTTTTTCCTTATTTTATCATAGTCTCCTTTTCGAAAGTTAAAAAGTAGTACTGTGGCTTTCCTTACTATCCCTCCTCCACTAATTAAATCAAATGCGATCATGCTATGGTCATTATTGCCAAGTGGCCCCAACACCCTTATCTCTTGCACTAGATCTGGTGTTCCACTAAGGACTAGGTCTAATATGACGTCCCCTCTGGTCAGTTCATGAACCAGTTGCTCCAAGAAGCAGTCATTTATTTCATCTAGGAACTTTATCTCCCTAGCACATCCTGCCATGACACTGACACAGTCGATACCTTGATAATTGAAATCACCCATTATTATTACTGCGCTGTAACGTTTGTTAGCTTCCTTGATTTCTTTGAGCATTTCATCGTCCATTTGTTCATCCTGGCCAGGCGGTCGATAGTACACCCCCTCTGCCATCGCCCTCCCCTTTTTACATGGAATTTCAATCCATAGAGATTCTACAGCAAATTTTGTTTCCTGCAAAACTTTAATCCTTTCTGACTCAATACCCTCTCTAACATAGAGCACAACCCCTCCACCAATTTGATCAGCTCTATCATTATGATATAGTTTGTACCGAGATATCACAGTGTCCCACTGGTTGTCCTCCTTCCACCCTGTCTCTGATATTCCATATCATATCTAACCTCTCATTTAGTGCTATATATTCTAACTCTCCCATCTTATTTTTTAGACTGCTAGCATTTGCATACAAGCATTTTAGAGACTGTATTTTATTCATATTAATCTGGCTATTGGTAGACATGGGTAATTTGGGATCTTTAAGTTCTGTCTGCTCCATACTCGAGGGCATTTGGGCTACTTTACTCTTTTTTGGAACCTCTCTGTTTTTGGTAGTATCCTTCAAGGATACATTCTTCCGAACCATGCGCTCTTGGGCGACTATCGACTTTCGCCTATTATCTAGTTTAAAAGCTGCTCTATCTCCTTTTTAAAGGTTAATGCCAGCAGCCTGGTTCCATCCCAGTTAAGGTGAAGCCCCATCCCTTCGGAAGAGCCCCTCCTTTCTCCAGAATCTTCCCCAGTTCCTAACAAATCCAAAACCCTGATCCTCTGCACCATTGTCTCATCCACGCATTGAGAGTCCGGAGCTCTGCCTGCCTTTTGGGTCCTGCGCGTGGAACAGGAAGCATTTCGGAGAACGCTACCCTGGAAGTTCTGGATTTCAACGTCCTACCTTAAAGCCTAAATTTAGCCTCCAGTACCTCCCTACCACATTTACCTATGTCATTGGTACCGACATGTACCAAGACAGCAGTCTCCTCCCCAGCACTATCTAAGACCTTATCTAGGTGGCGCGTGTTTATGTTCTTATGTTTATGATCACTTCCTGCCACACCAGGGTGATGCTCTCCTGTCACGTGACCTTCTCTCCTCCATGGCAACAGAGATGCTGCCAGACTGGAGGTGGGACTTGAGGACTATATCCCTGTAGGTCTCGTCTATGTACCTCTCTGTCTTTCTTATGTTTTCCAAGTCTGCTTCTCTATCCTCTAGAAAATGGACTCTTTCCCTGAGAGCAAATAGCTCCTTTCACCTAGTGCACACGTAAGACCTCTCACCAACTGGGAGAAAATCATACATGTGATACTAAATGCAAAAGACTGGAAAGCCCCCATCTCGCTGCTGTCCAAGATCCAGTTTGACCGGACCACCCTGATCTTCATAGCACTATGGTGCCCTGGCAGCCCTGGTTCTTGCTGCTCCTCAACCTGTCTCAGGCACCCCTAGTCCCCTTGGGGAATGCTACAGACCTGCTCTCGCAG
Organism: Ichthyophis bannanicus; assembly: GCA_033557465.1. Lineage (NCBI taxonomy): Eukaryota > Metazoa > Chordata > Amphibia > Gymnophiona > Ichthyophiidae > Ichthyophis > Ichthyophis bannanicus. Next base: position 137,568,561 of record CM066035.1, on the reverse strand, counting down.
GAGGCAGGCTCTCTCTTGCACCCCAACCTGGGGTCCCTGGCCCTGGTAGCCTGGCTGCTGAAAGGATAACTCTGGCCCAGTTAGACTTGTCCAGAGAGGTAGAGGAGGTCCTACTGGCTTCATGCAGGACTCCACCAAGCGGGTATACACCTTCAAGTGGCACCACTTCTCACTTTGGTGTGCAGAAAGGGGTGCCAATCCATTCTCCTTTTCTGTCCAACTTGTGCTGCATTACCTGCTGTGCCTGTCTAATGCTGGTTTGAAATCTAATTCCTTCAGAGTTCATCTCAGTGCGCTCTTGGCGCACCACCACCCCATTCAGGGGATGCTCATCTCCGCCCAGCCTCTCATGGCTCACTTCCAGAGGGGGCCTTCTGCTCTCTCGACCTCCCATTTGTCTGCCAGTGGCGACATAGGATCTCAATATGGTCCTCTCAAAACTCATTGCTCCACCCTTTGAGTTGCTGGCTTCCTGCCACCTCAAGTATCTGTTCTAGAAGGTGGTCTTCCTCGTGGCGCTCACATCTGCCCACAGGGTCAGTGAGCTCACAGCCCTGGTGGCTCATGCTCCCTATACCAGGTTTCATGTGCTCCAGATACACCAAAGGTTCCTCCCGAAGGTGGTCTCCACCTCAACCAGGAGGTGGTTCTTCCCACCTTTTTTCTGCAGCCTCATGCCAGTAGGGCAGAGGCCTCTTTCTGTACACTGGACTGTAAATGGGCATTGGCCTATTACTTAGAGTGGACCAAGCCCCATTGCTGCTCCTCACAGCTGTTCATTTCCTATGACCCTAATCGCCTGGGCATAGTGGTCTCCAAGTGTAATCAGGCTGGTCTTTCCCTGGAGTGTCATATCATGGCGCACAGCATCCGGGCCATGGTGGCTTTTGTGGCGAATCTCTGCTCGTTCTCCTTAACGGAGATCTGCTGGGCTGCCACCTGGTCCTCCGTTCACACCTTCAGAGCCCTTTACTGGCTGGAGGAAGAGCCCCGGCGAGACAGCACCTTTGGCCAGGCAGTACTCCATCATATGTTTGGGGTTTTAAGCAACTCCTGCCCGCCGGGCCTTCTCTGTGTCCAGGCTACCAGAGTTGGCTCCCTAGTCGATGCTGGGGTCGCAACCAAACTATTCTCTCACTGTTCCTCACGGTTCATTTTTTGAGGGCCACCTGTGGCTTATAGGTTTTTTTTGGTAAACTGTAAATAGGGAGTCCCATATGTGAGGACTGACTTCCTGCTTGTTCCCGGAGAAAGGTAGTTACTCACCTGTAATAGTTGATCTCCAGGAACAAGCAGGAATGAGTCTTCACATATGGGTACGTCGGTACCGACGGAGTCCGCGCAGGAACGTTTCCCAGCGTCCAATCAGAAAGCTTTTGGAAGCATCCCAACATGCCTGCGTGCTGCCTTCCCGCCTTCCCAACTGCCTCTCCTCAGTTTTCATTTTTCCGCGGAGCCGGCAGGATGTCCTTCTGTCACCGCAGAAAATTATTTTATTTTTTAGTTTTCTTGTGGTCGCGGCTGCCTTCCCCGACGCCACCGGTACCGCCGGTGTTTTTTTTCTTTTCTTGTAAACTTTTTCCTTTTTAAGGAATATTTTTCTTCCTTAGTGTCTCACGGTTTCTCAGGCCTTCTAGGCCTCTCCATTTCCTTCATGGAACCGCCAGCCACTTTCCCCAAGAAATGTACAAACTGTGGTGGTACAACTTTATTTTTAGACACTCACAATTGGTGTCTAACCTGCTTGGGTCCTGACCGTTTTCCTCCGGAGCCCTTGGGCAATAGTATTGTGAGAAGTTTTCAACATTGCGTCCTTGACACGCGGTCCCCCTCCAACTTCAGGGCACCGACCATATCTTCTTCTCCACAGGATCAGGTAACCCAAAAACAGTCTGTTAAGACTAGCCAGTCCTCGAGCGGCAGTTCTCATGCACAGCATAGGGATGCCTCCGGCCTTGTCCTCGAGAATCCACTGGTTTCAAAACCCCGGTGGGATTCTTCAGCCTCCAAAGCCTGTGTGGGGTTTCAGGTTGTTCTTGAGGTTCACCCCTCACAGAACATACCTGAGCCATGCCCGGTGGTGGCATCCACTTCGAGCAGTACCGATACCCCGGCATCGGCACTGGTATTGGATGAAACATTCCTCACCAAGGATCGTCGTCTGGCATCCTCGGTACCTGCGGGCCCGGTGGATACGCTCCAGACCGACATTCCATTATCGGTACCGACACCGATACTAGTACCGACATCGGTACCCTCCAGACGTGCATCGATAGACTCGCTTCCTTCGATGCCGAGTCTGGAATCGATCTCCAGTCTGGAGGACTGAGTACCAACTCGCCTTGGTACCGACTCCCATCGGTACCGAAGGCTCGGTTCTGATACTTCGGATCCGCAGCTCTCTGTTCCTCCGATAACGTTAGAGTTGCCACCGGCTGGCCTTCATCCACCGGTATCAGATACGGTACTGAAGTCGGTACCGATATCCACATTACCATTACTGCCGGTACCTTCCATGCTTCTCTCGTCAGGCTCGCTTCCCTCGATGCCGAGTTTGGAATCGATCCGTAGCATGGACGATCTGTTACCGACTGTCGCTGGTCCTGATCTACAGGACCAGCGACCACCATCTAGAGATCCCATACTGCACCATTCAGGATCTTCTATTCCTATATACTTAGATAGATCCCTCGGTGCCAACGCTAGTTCTTCATCAGATCTAGCCTATCCAAGGGAAGTTCCCTCTGGAGATCCTTCTTTCCAAACTTTCCTCTTGGATATGGCAAAATCACTTGCCATTCATATTCCTGGACAAGATCCTACACATGGGAATACAGAATACCTCTCTGTTCCTAGCAAAGCAAAGGAGAACATAATGCTTCCTTTGCATCATTCTTTGCAGGATCTCCTTCTACGAATGTGGGAAGCTCCTTTAAAGGTACCCCCACCTTCCAGAGCAACTGATCTTGTATATCAGGTGCCCCCCTCTCCAGGGTTTCAAAAGACTCAACGTCCTCATCATTCCATAGTAGTGGAATCAGCAATGAGGCAGGTAAAGAGTAAGAAAAAGCACTCTTCTTATCCGCCAGGTCGTGAGTCTAAGACACTAGATGCCTTTGGACGTCAAACCTTCCAGACATCTATGCTTTCTGCAAGAATTCTCTCATATTTTTTATATGAGTCTATCTCTTGAGGAGGTCACAAAGCAATTACATCTTTTGACTCCTTCCCTTCCAGAGTCCAAGAGTGCAGGCTATTCTTCACTGCTTAAGCATCTTCAGAATATCTCTTGCTTTCTTACTCGTGCTTCCCTAGACTCTTTTGAGTCTGCTAGCAGGACTTCTGCTATATCTATAGGGGCACGACGTAGAGCCTGGCTCCAAGCTTCAGACTTAGACAAATGGGCACAGCAAAGACTGGGACATACTCCTTGTACTGGAGACAATCTTTTCAACAAGGAGTCTTTTCTCCAGGTTACTCAGTTGTCCACTGACTTACCTGTTCCTAGGGGCTGTTCTGCACCTTCTTCTGTCCCAGTAGGTAGGAAATGTCCTGCCAAACCTTCTTCCCATAGGAGAAGAAGGTTTTATGCATCATCTGCCCATCATGCAGATGTTCCCAAACAAGGGAAGCATCGTCCTGGTCTGCAGAATTCAACCTCTCACCAGGCTCAGCAAACCCAGCAACTGCAGGGTTTCTGATCAATCTTCATCAGATGCTTGTGACTCTGAGGGTTAGAATCTGCAGTTGCTTCTTCTCAATAGAGGCAATCCACTGCTTTCATTCTAAACCCTAGACATGGATCTCTTCCCAAAAGACATCCATTTTTTCTATGTTCTATGAGCTGTCAGGATGTTCATGCCTATAGGGCACAGGTTTCTCCTCTTCTTCCTGCTAGGGAAAGAGGTCTAACCACTATCAAACGATAGTTTCCTGTGCCAGCATGTCTTTTTTCCTTTCTATAGACCCACTACTTTGTAAGTCTTCTTCAACTCCATTCTCTTTACCTTCTTACCAAGCTTTTCCTCTGTAAGAGCAGTATTGCTTCACTGGAGGGCTTTTTCTTCAGCCTCTCTAGTTTTGTTACTTTTCCAGTGTGGAGTTTTTCTCTCTGAGTTGACTCCTCTTTTTCAATCTTGCTTTGAGGCAGTTCATCAGACATGTCCAGCGTTTTCTACTCCTGTTCTGTCTGTTCTTTCTGTTTTTAAACAGTAAGATTCTTTCTGCTGTCTAGCAAGCAGCTGCCTATGCAGGAGCCTTAATGTTTGGACCACTGGTTCTTGTCCACCAGCAACCAGATTTGTCCTCCACTAACTTTCTGTCTAGTTTTAGTAGTGATTCCAAGTCAGTGCTGTTATCTGTCTTGGAAATTATTTCACTACAGGCTTGTTGGATTGTCTTCTCTTTCTGCCATCTCCATTCCCCTGAGTTTGGCAGCATAGTTGACATAGGTACTGGCTCTCCAGCGGCCAGTTCTATCTCCTCATTCTCCTGCATCATGCTCTCTGCAATTCTACAGAGAAGCTCTCCACTATGGGCCCTTGCTAGAGAGCATGGGTTTTTTTTCTCCAGCAGCTATCCTAGATGGTTGGAAAAGGCTTTTTCAGTCCTGTCTCCCATGACTAGAAAGGTTCTCCCTTTGTTCACTATCTCCTTTTTAATATAAAGGACATAGGCCTTCTCTTACGCGAAAGCTTAAGGAGTTGCCAATTCCCTGCTTTGGTCCATAGTATTTCCAATCGGGAATATGCTTTTCTCCTTGCAGCTCATCCTCATGGTAAGAACGCATGATACCTTTTTTGCCCTTAAGCAGGTCAGCATGGTATCTCATTTTTATGCGTCTTCTGTTCACTTACCATGCTAGAGTTCTGGAATACTCGGGACTTGCTGGCTGCAGACTGATTTCATCCTCTGCTTTTCACGTAACCGTCCTGGTTATTTCACTAGCTAGCATCCCTGTAGCTCATAACCAGTGGGAATAGATTCTCTATATATCTTCTTAAGTAGGTTCCACCTTCTTGTTATTAGATGAATCTTTCCTCTTCACATTTCCTATGTGAATACCGTTCTGTAGGCATATCTCTGTCTGCTTCTTGCAGACACCCATATACAGGCCTATATATATTCATATCTATAGTATACATCTTACAGATGTCTGTCTATCATTTGTGTGTATTTTATGCCCTTTCATATCTCACTATAGTTATATTCTTATATGTATATCTATCTATCTATCTATCTATCTATATATATATATATATATATATATATATATATAGCGGCAAACTGCAGTCAATGAACAAGTCCAGGAGGCAATTTACAGGGTCCAAACCAGTTTGTGCACAGGCTCAGTCAGTCAAAGCTTTCAAGGAACTGAGCGTAGCTCTCCATAGAGACATAACTTTTTATACCACTTTTCTAGCTTGATACATGAAAACTTTCCATTGGTTCTAGCTCAATACATTTGATACATGCAAACATTTCATTGGCTATACATTCCCTTCAATTATCCAATTAGAAATCCCTCCGGAGCCTAGCAACTGGCCCCCTCCCTCGGGACTGTTCTAACAATGGTTCAGCTCTTGATTCTACTTCAAGGCTAACCTTGGCCTTAGGAATGCATATTCTGAAACATTTCTGTTCTTTCACACACAAGAGAATAATAGAAGACTTATGAATTCATAAAAACGTCTTATTAAGCATTTCAAAAACAGTTTTCTTATTTTACACAGATTTTTGGTTCTTTTCTAGCTATAATGGGAGTTAGGATCCAGGCCTAACTTACAGGCCTTTCATAGTAGCAGGCCATGCTAGGCCATAGCCTACCTCATTCCCCCCTTTGATTATTCTCACCCGCAAGTGAGAAAGGGTGAGAATTAAATCACAAAGCACGCTCAGTGTATAGTGGGGCTTCCTTTTGGGGTAAAGCCTGATAGCAGCTCTACGGTATTATCCATAATAAGCAGAGGGGCAGAAAACATAGGAGAAACGAATGACATATGTACTGATCATCATAGCAATAGACTTGCTCCCATGACCCACAATGATAACCATTTCTATTAATAGCATCACATGCATCAAAGTCCAGAAAAACAGGTCGTGTAGGATCCGAGAGTTGACGGGTAGCATTCAGAAGGGCTCCATCCTCATTGTTCCATCGCAGTTCCAAAACATGATAGGAAGAATTTTGGCAGGGGTTAAAGCAAGTCCTTGTATTTCCTTTTGTGCAGATACTCAATTCTGTCCCATTATACACACATCGACTGACTACACCAGTGCAGGTATAGTAAGAGTGATAAAGTAAAGTTTGAGTTACTTTTATCCCAGTTTGAGTAGTAGTTATGCAGGCTGCACAGGGAGGTAGAGCAAAAGTCATTTCAAAGCACCCCAAAGCTGTTGCCAGAATGAAGCAATAATAAGGATTCATGATGAGTATAGTCTCTGGAAAATTGGTGGAACTGTCGGCTTCCACAACGTGACAGATGTAGAGTTGATTGTAGATCCTCAGGCTTCCGCCGTACGGAAACCTACCAGCTTTGTGGCAGGAGTAGGGCTGCAGATTCCAAAGTATCACAGTCTTTTAGGATGTCTCAGACTCTAGCATAGTCTCTCAACATAACACAGTCTCTTTAGAAGATCACGATTTCTCAAAATAACACAGTCTCTCAAGATGGTGGTTGTCGTCATAGGGTGGGCCGCAATAGAGTTTCAGGATCATTTATGGAAGTCCAATAACCAAGTTCAGAAGCGGCTGCTGGCTTTACTCGGCTGTGATGAATCCAGGGTTTGAGTTCTGCAACTTTAACTGCTGTTGGGGTTAACAAGATGACAACATAAGGTCCTTTCCAATGCGATGCCAACGGTGTCTTTCTCCACTCTTTGATCCACACCGAGACTCCAGGCGTGAGAGGATGCAGCGGTTCAGTCAAGTTGATGGGTAGCTGATCTTGTATCCACGTATGAAGACTCTGCAAAACAGAACTTAAAACCAATAGTTCTTGTCTAGTAATTTCAGATCCTATCTGTCTCATATCTCCTTTTATTCCCTATACAATAGGCGGGGGTTGCCCATACAGAATCTCAAAAAAGAGAAACTCCTAAAGACTTAGCAGGGGCTAAGTATATCCTAAGAAGGGCTATAGAAAGAACCTGGGGCCACTTCAGGCGAACCTTTTGGCAAAGTTTGGACAACTGAGATTTCAGGGTTCTATTCATACATTCTACTTTTCCTAAATTCTGAAATCTGTAGGCAGTATGTATCTGATAATATCAATATCTTGGGGCCATACTTAATGGACTTGCTTCCTGAGGTTATCCACCCTCATTCTTTGTACAGGGCCCCATGTGCATGCAAGGTTGTAAGGGCATACTTGGAATCTGGGTACACATTTAGACAGAGCCCCTTTTTCCTATTGTCAGTGCTCTAGTAAGAGCTATCAGTTCAGCTTTCTGTGCTGAAATTCCTGGAGCCAGGGCTGAGGACCTAACTACCAGATCAAGGGTCACTACTGCATATCTGGCACAACAATGTCCATAGTTTCTGAACAGTCATGATCAGGGGGTTCAAGACCAACTGATAACAATGTAGCAGGATTCAGAGCTTGACTGACCTTCAATTGTATCTGGGGGTTTTCACACAGCATACTCTGATACCTCAACCTTTGTGAATTAGCTAGAAGTTTCCTTTGTGTTTCATAACGGTTAGAACAGAGGGTGGTACAGTAACTTGAAGATTGCTCACTAGGAGGGCTGTAGCTGCAACAGCTCTCAAACAAGGGGGCCATCCTTTTGCTACCTCATCCAATTGTTTTGACAAATAGGCTACTGGTTGTTGCCAGGATCCAAGATGTTGAGTCAACACTCCTAGAACATTTCCTTGTGACTCATGAACATAGAGACTGAAAGGTTTTCTGGACATCTGGAAGACCTAAAGCTGGGATTGACATCAGGGCCTTTTTCAACTCCTGGGATGCTGCATCTTGCTCAGGTCCCCAGTCCAATGGAGACTTTTCCATTCCTTTGGTAGCTTGATACAACGGTTTTGCTAGCAGCGCAAAATTGGGGATCTATATACAACAGTACCCCACCGCACCCAAGAAGGCTCTCACTTGCCTCCTGGTGGTTGGAGTGGGAATACTGCATACAGCTTCTTTGCGTTCTGGTCCCAGGAGTCTAATTTGGCTGGACAACTGGAATCCTAGGTATTTAACTTGTTTGACATAATTGCGCCTTGGCTCTTGAGACTTTGTATCCAGCCTCATTAAAAAGGTGCAAGAGTTCACTGGTGGCTTTTGGACATTCACTTTCTGAGTCGGTGGCTATAAGCAAGTTGTCCACATACTGGAGAAGAGCCCTTTCTCCTGGGTTCACATAGTAGCTGGAAAGATCTTGATTTAAAATAGCACTGAAGAGAGTAGGTGAATTCTTGAATCCTTGAAGTAATCTAGTCCAGGTGAGTTGGCCCCGCTTTCCTGTTGTGGGGTCTTGCCATTCAAATGCAAATAGGAGTTGACTGGTGGGTGCTAGGCGCACACAGAAAAAGGCATCTTTCAGGTCCAAAACGGTAAAGTGAGCAGCCTCAGCGGGGATCAGTCCCAAGAGAGTATAAGGGTTTGGTACTACTGGGTGTATTGTTTCAACTGCGTCATTTACTCTTCTCAAATCTTGTACTGGGCGATAATCCCCTGTCCCAGGCTTCTTTACTGGGAGAAGGGGGGTGTTCCAAGGTGACTGACATTCCTTAAGAAGTCCATACTTCAGCAGTTCCATCAGATGGTGGTGAATTCCTTCAATGGCTGGTTGAGGGAGAGGGTACTGTTTTACATACACTGGTTCCACTCCCAGCTTGAGGGTGACAATGACAGGGGCTATGTTCTTCACTAGGCCAGGTGGAGTATCTTCTGCCCATACTTTAGGTGGGGCTATGAGGTTGGTAGTTATACAGGAACTAGCTGGCTTGATTGGAGATGCACTATAGAACCGCTACTCTTCTTCTCGGTGAACAGTAAGCACCATTAACCCAGCAGGCTTTGGGTTCACAGTCATTTGCATTTCTCCCCCTTCTGCAAAAGATATTTGGGCCTGGAGCTTAACAAGCATGTCTCGGCCCAGAAGTGGAATTGGACACTCAGGCATATACAAGAACTGGTGCGTTATTTTCTGTCCCCCTAGTTCACACATGTGGTTCTGCAGGAGAGGCTTTGTGGCCTTAGCCCCAGTAGCTCTGACAATGGTGCTGCATCGAGAAAACAAAGGGGCTACTGGCTTTAGTATTCTGCTCCTGTATCCCCCATAAAGTCCATATATTGGTCCCCTATTTTCAGACTGACTCCTGGGGACCCAGGGAAACTTGGAGTCCGGTCTGGCCTAGTCTTCATTCATGCTGTAGCCCTCTTTGGCTGCCACTCACTCTATGGCTGCTTCCCTTCCTTGCTGGAACACTGTGCTCGGTTTATTTTTTTTCTTCTAAAATCAAGTACTCCCTCCTCCCCTCCTGGGGGTGGAGTCAAGATACGGGCATTCACTTCTCTAATGTCCTTCTCTGCAATGGGCGCACTGACTGCTAGTGCAAAGCTGGCCCTGGACCTAGTGCAATGGGATAACGTGACCCTCTCTTTAACTGGTAGTTGTACATCTGAAGGCATACGGCAATCAGGCTGAACTAGCAAATGAATCCCTGCTTGTAGTGTCAGTGGGCTGTGGCCTACTCGGAGTACTTTAAACTGTGCCGGGGCTTCTAGGGGAACTGATCAGGGAACATTCACGGGAAACTACGAGGCCAGGAAATAACTACACTGAAATCTGCATGGACTCTGACCCCCCACCCCCCCATGGTGACGTAGTTAACAACAGACAGAGGGGGCGGCCAGTCAGACTGCATTTTCCTATGGACTACGAATCAGAACTATACAATAATGTTCCTCTGGGTGCACTTATTAGAAAAAAATAATATTATTGCTGTAAACAAAGGGTAGGCAGAAAACATGAGCGTAGATTGATTGCAATAAGCATAATAGTTCTCCAGGACCAAGCAGGAAGTCAGTCCTCACATATGGGTGACGTCGGCGCCGACGGAGCCCTCGCGGAGCAATTTTTCCCAGCTTTCAAAGAAAGCCTTTGGGAATTGCAGCGCACATGCGCGGTCCTCTTCCCGCCCAAGGGTGCCATCTTGCTCAGTCTTCTTTTTTCCGCGGAGCCCTACAGACGTTGTCTGTGAATCCCCGCCGAAAAGTTGATTTTTTCTCTCTATTTCTCTTTTTTCTTCGGTTCGACGCCGGTTCTTTTCCCGCCCGGACTCGTGATGCCGGTTGCGAGTCCGTTCCTTATTTTTCGTTTTTTTGTCCTTCGTGACAGATTTTGCGCCGGCCCCTGCTCAGCAGGGTGGGGGTTTTTGACTTCATCAGCATAGCCTCTCCCCCTCAGCTGGTTTCTCTCAGCACAGGAGGCCGGCTGGTCCACTTTGCCCACAGGTGGTCCAACATCACCACAGATACCTGGGTACTTCACATAGTTCAAAAGGGCTATCTTCTTCACTTTCACCAGGTACCTCCCTCCTACTTTCCAGGGGAGCCTCCCAGACTCCCTTTGCACAGGGACTTACTCCTTCAGGAGTTAGCAAGTCTCGTTCGGGAACAAGCCATGGAACCGGTGCCCCACCACCTGAAGGGTCAAGGGTTTTACTCCAGGTACTTCCTGATTCCAAAAAGAACAGGAGGCCTCAGACCCATCCTGGACTTGCGAAACCTCAACAAGTTCCTTGCAAAGGAAAAGTTCAAGATGCTTACCCTTGGAATCCTGCTGCCCTACCTCCAGCAGGGAGACTGGCTATGCTCCTTGGATCTGAAGGATGCGTATACTCATATCCTCATTCATCCAGACCACAGACAATATCTCAGATTTGTTGTGGGAGGAAATCATTACCAGTACAGAGTACTGCCCTTTGGCCTATCCTCCGCCCCCAGGGTGTTCACCAAATGCCTAGCAGTGGTGGCGGCCTATCTAAGACTTCAAGGTCTTTTTGTGTTCCCATACCTGGACGACTGGCTCATCAGAGCCCCATCTTCACCAGAGGCCGCTCAGGCCACTCATCGCACTGTGGCTCTGCTCCAGCACTTGGGTTTTGTCATAAACTTCGCAAAGTCCACTTTGCTCCCCTCTCAAAATCTCGAGTTCATAGGCACCAGGTTGGACACACTTCAGGCGCGGGCCTTCCTCCCTCTGGACAGGGCCAAGCGGCTCATGGATCTCGCCAGCCACTTTCACAGCAATGCGCTGGTCTCCGCCAGGCACTTTCTGAGTCTGCTCGGCCATATGGCTTCCACGGTCCATGTGACCCCCAATGCCCGACTGAACATGCGTCCTGCTCAGTGGTGCCTTCGCACTCAATGGCATCAGGCCACGGGGAGCCTAGCGGACTCCGTACAGATCTCCGACCAGCTGGTCTCATCTCTGCGATGGTGGCTTCATCTGCCAAACCTAGTGCTAGGGGTGGCTTTTCAGCCCCCTCCGCATTCTCAGGTCCTGACGACCAATGCTTCCCTCCTGGGTTGGGGAGCACATTGCCAAGGGTCATGTACTCAAGGCCTCTGGAATCCTTGGGAGTCTGCTCAACAGATAAACTTCCTGGAGCTCAGAGCCATCCGCCTAGTGCTCAGAGCCTTCTCTCACCTGGTGTCCCACCAGTCGCTGCTGATACAGACGGACAACCAGGTTGCCATGTTCTACGTAAACAAACAAGGCGGGACAGGCTCCTTCCTCCTCTGTCAGGAGGCACAACAGCTATGCTCTTGGGCAGTCCGCCACGGCATCCTCCTCAGGGCTGTCTATCTCCCAGGTCAAGAAAATTACCTGGCCGACAAGCTCAGCAGGATCCTCCAGCCACACGAGTGGAGGCTGGATCCGATGGTGCTTCAGCAAATCTTTCTCAAGTGGGGTCTCCCCACCATGGATCTGTTTGCCAGTCCTCTGAACCGGCAGCTGCCCATATTCTGCTCTCGACAGCCGCATCCTCTCAGAGTAGCGGCGGATGCTTTTCTGATTCCATGGTCCACCGGCCTCTTGTATGCCTTTCCTCCCATGCCACTGGTGTCTCGGACGCTCTTCAAGGTTCTCAGAGACAAAGCATCGATGATCCTAGTGGCTCCCCGGTGGCCGAGGCAACCTTGGTTCCCGCTTCTGATGCAGCTGGCGGTGGACACTCCTCTTCCTCTGGGGTTTCAGCCCGACCTCCTGTCGCAGGATCAGGGGACTCTCCTACACCCCAACCTCCGGTCCCTTCATCTGATGGCCTGGCTGCTGAAAGGGTAGTCCTTGCTCCTCTGCAGCTACCTCCAGATGTGGAGGAGGTCGTCTTGGCCTCCAGGAGGCCCTCCACCCGGAAGTCCTACGCTCTTAAGTGGCGTCGGTTCTCCGTCTGGTGTACTCAGCAGTCTCAAGATCCCTTCTCCTGTTCAGCATCAGTGGTCTTGCAGTACTTGCTCTCTCTCTCTAACCTTGGACTTCAGTCCAACTCGGTCAAGGTCCACCTCAGTGCTCTTTCTGTGCATCACATGCCGGTGGATGGTAGACCTCTTTCCAGCCACCCTCTGGTGGCTCGTTTTCTCAGAGGCCTCCTTCTCCTTAAGCCACCTTTGCACCCGCCAGCCCCGGACTGGGATCTCAATGTGGTTTTGCAGCGGATTACCTGTCCGCCTTTTGAGCCTATGGCTACCTGTCCACTTCGTTTTCTTTCGTGGAAAACCTTGTTCTTGGGAGCCCTCACTTCTGCTAGACGCGTTAGCGAGTTGCAGGCCCCACAGACCCCACACGTGAAGGGGCCATACTGGACTTGGTGCTTACCAATGGTGAAAGTGTTTCTGATGTTGTAGTGGGAGATCATTTTGCATCCAGTGATCACCAGATGGTGTGGTTCAGTATTAGGACTAGGGCTGTTAGAATCCATTCCAAGGTGAGGATCTTAGACTTTAGGAAGACTAACTTTGCGAAGATGGGCCAATACCTCAGGGAGTCGTTAGTGGGATGGGAACAGCTGGGGGATGTAGAAAAACAGTAGGCAAAACTGAAAGGGGGTATTTTAAGGGCAACCAACCTTTTTGTTAAAATGGTAAATAAAGGCAAAAGGAACAGGAGACCGCTATGGTTTTCAAAGGAAGTAGCTGAAAAAGTGAAGAAAAAGAGGGAGGCCTTCATGAAATACAAGAGATCACAGAGAGCAGAAGACAGGCATCTGTATTTGGAAAAACTTAGAGAAGCTAGCAAAGTAGTCAAGAAGGCAAAGATTCAAAAGGAGGAGGAAATAGCCAATGCAATAAAATGGGGGGATAAGACATTTTTCAGATATATTAGTGAGAAGAGGAAGAGCAAAAGTGGTATTGTCAGACTCAAGGGTGCAGGGGGGGAATATGTAGAAGCTGATAAGGATAAAGCGGAATTGCTTAACAAATATTTTTGTTCTGTGTTCACAGATGAAGAACCAGGAGCAGGACCTCAGAAAACACCCACAAATAAGAACAGAAGCGAGGGACATCTTGAACTATTTTCAGAAGACTGTGTTCGTGAGAAACTAGCTCAACTTAAAGTAGACAAAGCGATGGGACCGGATGGGATACACCCTAGAATACTGAGGGAACTTGGGGACGTTCTAGCAGCTCCACTGACTGACCTTTTCAATGCCTCGTTGGAGTCGGGAGTGGTGCCAAAGGACTGGAGAGAGGCTCATGTGGTGCCTTTACACAAAAGCGGAAGTAAGGATGTGGTTGAAAACTACAGGCCGGTTAGTTTAACTTCGGTGGTGAGTAAATTATTGGAAACGCTGCTGAAAGAGAAAATAGTGAGGTTTCTGGAGTCCAGCGGATTACAGGATCCGAGGCAGCATGGATTCACCAGAGGCAGGTCTTGTCAGACAAATCTGATTGATTTTTTTGACTGGGTGACCAGGGAGTTGGACCAAGGGAGAGCTCTAGATGTGGTGTATTTAGATTTCCGTAAAGCCTTTGACACTGTTCCTCACAGGCGACTTATAAACAAACTGAGCACCCTAGGGATGGACCCTAAAGTTACTGCTTGGGTTAGAAGTTGGTTGGGTGGGAGGCGACAAAGAGTACAGGTAAATGGAGCTCACTCTGAGGAGAAGGATGTTGCCAGTGGTGTGCCCCAGGGATCTGTCCTTGGTCCGATTCTTTTTAACATCTTTGTTAGTGATATAGCGGAAGGGCTGTCGGGTAAGGTTTGCCTCTTTGCGGATGATACCAAAATCTGCTATAGAGTAGACACCCAGGAAGGGGTAGATAACATGAGGAGGGATCTAGCTAAGCTTGAAGAATGGTCTAGAATTTGGCAGCTGGGATTTAATGTTAAAAAATGTAAGGTCATGCATTTGGGCTGCAGCAATCCAAGGGAGCAATACAGTATAGGAGGTGAAGTACTTTTGTCCACTAAAGAAGAGCGGGACCTAGGCGTGGTTGTGTCTGATGATCTTAAAGTAGCTAAACAGGTGGAAAAGGCGACAGCAAAAGCTAGAAGGATGCTTGGGTGCATACGGAGAGGAATGGCTAGCAGAAAAAAGGAGGTGATAATGCCTCTGTATAAGTCTTTGGTGCGACCTCATTTGGAGTATGGTGTGCAATTCTGGAGACCGCACCTTCAAAAGGATGTGAACAGGATGGAGTCGGTGCAGAGGGTTGCTACCAAAATGATTAATGGGCTTCATTATAAAGCATATGAGGACAGACTTAAGGATCTTAATATGTACACCTTAGAGGAAAGGCGGGATAGAGGTGATATGATTGAGATGTTTAAATACCTCCGTGGCATAAATGTTCAGGGAGAGAGCCTCTTTCAATTGAAAGCAAGTTCTGCTACGAGGGGACATGGGATGAGGGTGAAGGGAGATAGATTCAGGAGTGATATGCGGAAATATTTCTTTACGGAAAGAGTAGTGGATCCGTGGAATAGTCTCCCAGTGGAGGTGGTAGAGATGAGGACAGTAACTGAATTCAAGAAAGCATGGGACCAACACAGAGGATCTCTAAAGGCAAAAAGTGGACTGTTGTAGTTGTTATGGAAGGACAGACTAGATAGGCCATGTGGTCTTTTTCTGTCGTCATATTTCTATGTTTCTATGTTTCTATCTGATCCTCCTTACACTAGGTTCTACAAGAACAGGGTAATCCTACGGACTCACCCTAAGTTTCTTCCCAAAGTGGTATCCCCTTTTCACATCAACCAGGAGGTGGTACTTCCGACCTACTTTCCCAGGCCACACTCCAGCCGAGCTGAAATGGTCCTGCATACCCTGGACTGTAGAAGGGCGTTGACCTTCTACCTTGACCGTACACGGGAGCACCGAAGGACTGTTCAGCTATTCGTGTCTTATGACCCCAACAAGTTGGGGCTCCCTGTCTCCAAGCGTACTCTGTCCATCTGGATTGCTGGCTGTATCGCTTGGGCTTACGAGGCAGCCGGCCTCGTGTTGAAAGGTAGAGTCACAGCTCATCGTGTTCGGGCGAAGGCTACGTCGGTGGCTTACCTCCGCTCTGTTCCATTGGCAGACATCTGCAGGGCCGCTACTTGGTCTTCAAGCCAGACTTTTGCAGCCCATTACTGCCTGGAGAGGGAGTCCCGCAGGGACAGTGCTTTCGGACAGGCAGTCCTCCGTAACCTCTTTGAGGTATAGGCAACTCCTACCCTCCATCCCGGATGTTGGGCTACCGGTTGGAGACATATTCAGAGAAGATTCCTTCCTTCTGTGCTACTGAGCTTGAGGGAGCTCATTTTTGTGCTTAGGGTCTTCGGTAGCCTTAAGCTTGGGAGTCCCATATGTGAGGACTGACTTCCTGCTTGGTCCTGGAGAAAGCGTAGTTACTCACCTGTAACAAGTGTTCTCCAGGAGCAGCAGGAATCAGTCCTCACAACCCTCCCTCCTCCCCTTGGAGATGCAGTTCTATGCTTTCGTTTTTTGCTAATTTTTTGCTGTCTTTTAGCTATGTCATCTGACTGAGCAAGATGGCACCCTTGGGTGGGAAGAGGACCACGCATGCGCGCTGCAATTCCCAAAGGCTTTCTTTGAAAGCTGGGGAAAATTGCTCCGCGAGGGCTCCGTCGGCGCCGACGTCACCCATATGTGAGGACTGATTCCTGCTGCTCCTGGAGAACACCTGTTACAGGTGAGTAACTACGCTATGTGTGTGCTCATTCTAAATAGGAACAATTTAGATAAAGTCCTTAAAATATAAAACTATTATTTTGCAACATGTTATAACAGAATTCCAATATAAAGAACCGAACATGACGACCACATATCTGTTACTTATGACTGGAATGATAATACTTGGCATGGAAGCTAACTGCCAGCCATAATCTGCACTTAAGCTGAACATCTCTGCAAAAGAAAGTACTTTAAATCTTACAGTTTAGGAAGGAGATATTCAAAAGACATTCCGGATACTTTTTCAATAAAGTGGGTGGATATCTGGAATACATATACATTTTTTTCCTCATTTTATTTTTATTAACAATAAGCATGTCTTCTATGAGGTGCTTGCCGCAATATATCAGGAACTAGAATTCAAGCATGATAAACTCCTTATTCACTCAGGATTTAAATCACTTTCAAGTCACGATCTGGTGCTACTGGCTCGGGAGGCTTCATAGTCCTGTCTCATGTTCTTAACCTCTACTTCGTAGGACAAAGGGAAAACAAAAGCAGTTTCCTGAATTTTTCTATCACTGCCTATTTAAACTATTACAGTGCTTACTGAAGATTTTGAACATAAACAACACAAAACAAGGCTAAGCCCACAACTGCATTATACCTATAGCCCTACAAAAATTCTTCTCACTTAGTCCGCACAAGTCCAGGAACTCGAACGGGGTTAATAAGCCCAAAACTATCGGGATTCAAAATTCTGACTAAACATTCCTATCAAATGATACATAATACATGACCATAGCAGAAGGAACATCACTATTAAACCACATTGAATAAAACAGGTACAATTTTCCTGAAATAAGCATAAATTAACTCAGCTATAGAACGCTGAAATTAAGCCTTCACAGGGTTAACAGCTACTATACATTCCATTCTCCAGCCACGCCCCTTCTCACTCCCCTAGCCAGTTTTCATGCTGTGCGAAAGGAAAAACAACTGGAATGCATGAGAGACAGCTTCTTTACTGAAAATGTGACAACTGAGTTTATTTCCTTCTGTCTTCTGTTCTGCTTAATACTATTTCTTAATCAGTAAACTGTCACAAATTACCCAACAGAATAATCTTACATTTATACCAGAAGGGAAACAGATAACAAAAATCAGAGACAAACAAAAAACAGTAAGACTGTAGACCAGACGTACACCAAACGCTTAACAAGAAATCATTTTTCAATATTTCATCTGCCCAGGTTTTCTGACTAACTAGCTATTTCAAACAAGAAGGGTCGATGGCTTCAGCTTCCGCCTTTCTTACGCAGAGCTTACTAGGACCGCCCTTATGGGAGGTGATCAGACTCCCTTGTCTCACACGCACTTGTGCGAGATCTCCCAAGTATTACCAAATTTACCAAATTTGTCCTGCACACACAAGACTTTGTCCCAGGCTGTTCTAATCTCACTAGTACTTTACAAAAACAGTTACTCACCGGATCCGGTCCCCGATACCACACCAGCTTCTGAGTTGGACCCTGGACTCCCCCGGTTCGGAGGTGTTGACCAGCTGGACCCGATGGCCCGCCGAGGCAGGTAGAAACCTCTCCGATACAAAGTGATCGGCGGCGCCTGAGGCTTCCCCTGCAGTCGGACAGACATGGCTCCAACCGGACCAAACCTCAAGGCGAATTACGTGGATTATTCACTTGAATACCATCCACCACTCACACTTCCAGTCCAATGCACCAAGAAATGTAGCGGCAAACTGCGGTCAATGAACAAGTCCAGGAGTCAATTTACAGGGTCAAAACCAGTTTATTTGTGCACAGGCTCAGTCAGTCAGTCAAAGCTTTCAAGGAACTGAGCGTAGCTCTCCATAGAGACATAACTTTTTATACCACTTTTCTAGCTTGATACATGAAAACTTTCCATTGGTTCTAACTCAATACATTTGATACATGCAAACATTTCATTGGCTATACATTCCCTTCAATTATCCAATTAGAAATCCCTCCGGAGCCTAGCAACTGGCCCCCTCCCTCGGGACTGTTCTAACAATGGTTCAGCTCTTGATTCTACTTCAAGGCTAACCTTGGCCTTAGGAATGCATATTCTGAAACATTTCTGTTCTTTCACACACAAGAGAATAATAGAAGACTTATGAATTCATAAAAACTTATTAAGCATTTCAAAAACAGTTCTTATTTCACACAGATTTTTGGTTCTTTTCTAGCTATAATGGGAGTTAGGATCCAGGCCTAACTTACAGGCCTTTCATAGTAGCAGGCCATGCTAGGCCATAGCCTACCTCATATATATAGTGATAATGACAGCAATGCTGAGCAGATGGATTGGGAAGATAATGAGCATTGTACCTTTAAGAGTAAGGGCAAGTCAGGTTCCCATAGAAACCAAAAGCTTCTAACTAGAACTGAGCCCAGCTATAGCAGTGAAGTAGGAGCTGAGTGGAGCTCTAATGAGTTGCACATGAGTAGCCAGAGGGATGTGGCTGCTGAAGGAAGCCGTTTTAAACCTGCTTCAGAGCTAGAGTTCAGGAGGAGAGGTGGTGAGAGAGAGTTCACTCAGAAGCCATGAGGGAAGCAACGACAGCAGACAGAGCAACGCAGGCAAGGAAGGCAAAGAGGAGAGCAGCAAAGAGGGAAACTTTGGAACCCAGAACTAGCAAAGGAGGATTCTGGAAGGTCCATTTCCTTTACCTCAGGAGCACAAGAAGCAAAGCCAAAACCTCTGTGGAAACTACCCGAAGAAAAGGTAGAAGAGCTTACCTATACGAGGGAGGAAAGCTCTGATTACAGAAAGGGCATTGCAAGTGAGAAAGGTACGTCTGCCATAATTCCTAGCCAGAGACTTGCTGAGGAGATTGTACAGCAGTTAAAGAACAGTGCTAATAAGAGCAGAGATAGCACTGCTGCGAAAACAGCTCCAGTCAGAAACATTCTTAGTAAGTTTTTTGAAACAGATGTAAAGGCTGTTGCTAAGAGCTTACGTAAGAATCAGTTTCCTGCCCTAGAGAAAGTTACTGCCAATCAGAGGGACAACTTTATTGAACAGCTGCAAGAAGTTCTCAGTGACCTGCAGTCTAGAAGTTCCCCTAAGCAGAAGTATAATGATTGCAGCGAGGAGATGATTGTTGACGTAGAAAGCACTCCTGATACAACTGATATCTGTGAGATGGATTGTTCTTTATGTGAGATTGATCACTTGGACCTACGTTAGACAACCTTTGCATGAAGGTAATGCAAAGTTGTTTTCTCCTGAATGTTTGCTGTGAAGAAACAGTTTGCCATATGCTTTATTTTCTAACTTTGAATTGCTCCTATTTCCTATTGTTTTGGAAAGTAATCCGTGTCATGTTTTGAGCCAAGAATCTATGTGTGAAAGGGAAAACCCCAAATAAAAATTTATCTGTTCAAATGACCCTCGTGCCACAACACCTTTGTTTGATAGTAAACCTAGACTACAACTCCCAGCGTCCCTTGCTGCTACCTTAGTCAAAAAGGATACTTGAAGACAAAGTAGAGGTCACCCTTGCTCTAGAGTCACCGGCCCTAGGCGGGGGCAGGAATATATATATATATATATATATGTATGTATCTGTCGAGATATTTTATTATCGGTAGATATGTATTCTGCATTTATCTACCTGACTGTTGAGGCTCATATAGCTATATGATTCTGACAGATGGGCTTTACCCATACCTATGCTATCCAGCATGTTTGGGGTTCTACACTCACAACCACTTCTGTGGTAGTTAACAACTTCCACCATAACCTTAAGGTTTAGGTACCTCTGAAGCTCTCCATGTTCCAGTATCTCTCCTAGCTGACTCCAGTTAGGAGAGACATTGCGGATCTTCAGCTAATCACAGGCTCAAACGCCTCAGGCGTTTGTCCTTTCTTTTGGGATACAAGGGGTTTCCATACCTTTTCCTCCCACAAGAACTGTGCCTGTTTGTCCAATTCGGTCGGCCTTCTCTTTTTGCTCCCAAGGGTGAGCCACTCTGTCGCCAAAAGAGTTCGGCTTTTATCATAAAGCCTTCCGCTGAAGGCCCACCGTTTTTGGTACTACCCCAGTTATTACCGGGGTCCCCTCTTACCTTTCAGGAATCTGACCTCCACTGTTTTTTCCTACAGGTTTATTACCTCCACTTCACAGTGAGGTCCTCCTTGAGGTTCCTCTACTGGGTTCCCCAGTAGATCCCATGAACCTCCTTACTGCTGTGTAATCCTGTTAGGGGAGGTCCATATTGCAATATTTCTTTCAATATCATTGATGATAATTATCATCCGCACATGGACTCCTTGTCTGCAGTCCTATGCTAGGTCAGCTGTTCCACAGCACCTTTCTTTCTTCAACTCCTACCCTCCATCCTCAGGATGCCTGGTGTTGTGGGGGATAGCATGTTCCAACCTATGACATGCTGGGACTCCAGGCATCTTAGCTTGGGAGTCCCCATATGTGAAGACTCATTCCTGCTTGTTCCTGGAGATAGCACAGTTACTTACCTGTAACAGGTGATCTCTGGGAACAGCAGGAATAAGTCTTCACAACCCACCCACCTCCCCAGGAGTTGTATCTCTGTCTATCTTTCCTTTCCTCTCTCTCTCTCTTTGTCTCAGCTTTAAAACTTAACTGAGGAGAGACAGTTGGGAAAGGCGGGAAGGCAGCACGCAGGCGTGGTGGGATGCTTCCAAAAGCTCTTTGATTGGACGCTGGGAAGCGTTCCCGCGCAGACTCCGTCGGTACCGACGTACCCATATGTGAAGACTTATTCCTGCTGTTCCCAGAGATCACCTGTTACAGGTAAGTAACTGTGCTTTCCTTGCTCATGCCCATACTATCCCTGGATCAGCAGTTCTGTTTTTCAGAACATGGGAATTAACAGGGGCGGCTCAAGGCAATATGTTGCCTGAGGCGAGAAATTAACTGGTGTCATCCCCCCTCCCCCGTAGCCTAAATGAAGGGGTATCCTTAGAGCTTTAGCAAGGAATAGGGGGTCCCCTCACTCAGAACATCAGTTAGGTGGTTGCCCAAGAAAAAAGAAAACAAAATATTCCAAACTTAAATAATTTAAAAAACGCAAACAAAAAAACAAAAGTAAACCACAACTTTGCAATGATATTCAGATATGCAACAAAAGTTTAGCAGTTAAATTATGTAGACTGGGAATCTAATATAAAACATATCGACTCCTGGATATTGCACAGCTATGGTATTAAATGTAAATATATAATCTGCAAAAGACAAAGGAGGTAAGAGGTGCTCACACATCAAAGAAACAAAAACAAAAAGAACCAAGGCACAGTTTATAACACTAAAATTAAAACACCAAAATAAAATGAGTTATAATAATTTTAACTGTGTTTCCTGCTTTTTCTTCTTGAATATATATATCTACATCCAAAGAACTCCTCTTCCAATAATGGGCGCAGGGCAAAACTAGGACATTTTCCACAGAACTCAATATAACAAAAATATTTCTAATTCTGTTGCCATTTCAGTAACAGTGATTATAAACCCTTACCAGTACTGGGCATATTGTGAAGTAATACAAAACTTTACAAAAATTACTTAGGACCTATAGAGAAAAATCTATCACACCATAACAGCATCAACTTCCAAAACTTACACAAGACGCCTACCCAGAAAAAAGCAGCACCATAAATATTGCAATACACCCTAGAACATCCATACACCTATTCAGAAAAACGAACAAACCAGATTACTACCAATCCCTACATAGAAACTCATGCTAACGGAATATCTGGCCTTAATCACGCACTCAGAATATGGATAGAGCCTTATTGAGTAGGGAATAAACTATCACAAACTAAAAACAGTTGTACATGGACAAAACTGAAACCCCAGAAGCCAGCTCCTGCATCAGTGGTGTAGCCAGGATTGATTTTTTGGTGAGGCTTGGGATTAACATACGTGGGCATAAAACAGTGCGAATGTTAACACTGCTTTCAATTATCCTTTCATTCAACTGTTTTTCTGCCATTGACTGGATATGTCTTATGCCAAATTGGAGAGGCCATCACCTACCCAGGTCAATCCTTGGCTACATCCCCATATACCAGTGGTTCTCAACCTTTTTTGTGCCGTGACCCCTTTTACCATTGGTCAACTTGTGGGGACCCCCAATGATAAAATCAAATGCGTCTCTCATCCTTTATCATTAACGCAATGTCGCTGTAATAATTTGTTGAATTATTAATATATTACAGGCCTTTGCAATATGTTTTTATTTATAAAATTTACTTATTTAAACCACAATAATTAATCACAACAACAAATAACAATATTTGATCTCGAAATTATGATGATTTTGTAGTCAACGGTTTTAGTATGCTTTATTCAAAAAGACTGACGAAGAACAAAAATGTTAGCGTTGTCAAACCTAAAAAGTAGGCATAGGCTATCAGTGCGAAGGTTGTGCTTGCTTCCTTCTCGCCAGATGTGAAATTCTCGGCTCAGTCTTTGCGAGAGCACAACGAAGATCATCTTCTGCAGCAAGTCTATTGCGGTATTTACTCTTGATAAGCAACAAGCTTGAGAAGCCTGTTTCACACAGATATGTTGTTGGAAACGGAAGAAGAAGCAGACGCAACACAATCTCAGACAGTCCAGGATACAATTGAAAATACTTGATCCAGAATTTAATTACTGACATTGAAAAAAAATCATTTTTCGCTGCATCACTGGTAATGAGTTCAATGAACTCTTCTTGTGCAATCTCAGGAACATCCTCAACTTTAACTGTGAATGGACCTCTGGCAAGTGCAAATGGTGTGCTGGGTAGATTTGGAAAATACGCTGAAATTTCTTCTTCCAGCATTTCTAGGTGCTGTTTGACAGAAATTATAATTCCATTTCTTGTGTCAAGTTCAATCTCGTTTTCTTCAAAGAAAGTGGATAAGTTTAGCAACATGTACGTTTTATTTTCAGCTAACTTTTTCTGCCAAAGCTGAAGTTTCATTTGAAATGCTTGAATCTTTTCGTACAAATCTAGGCATGTTGCATTTGGTCCTTGCAGTGATAAATTTAATTCGTTCAATATTGCAAATATGTCAACCAAGTAAGCAATTTTCAGCAGCTGCTTTTTGTCACTGAAAAGTGCTTCAAATTGTGGTTTTGCTTTAAAAACTTTTTTAGTTCATCGCGAAGATCAAAGACGCGCTTTAAAACCTTTCCTTTTGATAACCATCTCACCTCAGTGTGTAGTAAAAGAACATTATTGGATGCATCCAAATCATTACAAAGTTTCGTAAACAGTCGCGTGTTTAAAGCACTTGCTTTTATGAAATTAACAGCACTTACTACATTTGTCATAGCTTCTTGCAGCTCTGGTGGCAGTGTCTTCGTTGCTAAAACTTGTCTATGAATCATACAGTGAGTTCCAATGGCTTTCGGGGATTCATTGAACACCAAACGTTGAAATCCCGACCGACATCCTAGCATAGCTGGAGCTCCATCTGTGCAAACACCACAAACCTTGTCGATGGGGATATCGTGGTTTTGCAGAAATGAACAAAATATTTCAAACACATGACGAGCAGTTGTTGTCGTTTCAAGTGGCTTGCGAAAAAGGAACTCATCTTTAAACTCACCATTATTAATATCTCACGTAAACCAGTAACTGAGAATAGTTTGAAACATCTGTGGATTCATCAAGCTGGATGCTAAATAGTCCAAGTGGAGCGGATTTCATTTCCTGGATTACTTGGTCAAGGATATCAGCAGACATATCTTCTATTTGTCTACCGATGGTGTCGTTAGACAAGGAAATTGGACTCAATTTCCGTACAAATTCATCTCCAAGCATGACTCGAACAATATCTTTTGTTGCTGGTAACAGCAATTCCTCGGCAATGGTGTGAGCTTTCTTGGCTTTGGCGATTCTGAGAGCCACCATATATGAAGCTTCAACAGCGGCTATGTTTTGCTGGTGGAGCTTTCCGCCAATATCAAGTCTGCTTTTCTTGATTCCATCAGCTTTGTTCTTAAAATACTGAATATCCTTGCCTACAAAGGTGGGATGCTTACAGTCAAAATGCCGTTTCAGTTTGTTTGGCTTCATGGATTCCGCTGATAGAACTTCGTTACAAATAACGCATTGTGGTTTCTCAATCCCTGCTGAAAATATGGAGGTGAAACCATACCTTAAAAAGTCATCGCAATATTTTCTTTTCCTGGTATTCTTCTCTCTGTCATTCATTTTCAATGGAGTCACTGGTGTTATATAATATCACACAAGGCGAAGGCAGATGAGGTCACAGGTGCTAACTTTCGGCTATATAGAAAAAACAAATATATCTTTAAAAAATATATATATTTATAATATGAAATGCATAATGTGCTGTGCTGCTTTTGAACTCTTCTACTTCAATGCCTCCAGTTCTTGCTATTGCTACCAGTTGTTTTTCTCAGCCTGCAATACTTATCCCATTCCTCTTACATTTCTACCCTCTCAGCAACCCTATTCACCCCTACCAAGAAACCCACTTATTCCACACCGGCATGTCTTGCATACAGTTATATAAACAGACAGACAGAAATGCCCTCCCCAGTAGAAGTTCCCTCCGAAAAACCCAGCATGTTTTTAATAGGAGGCCATGCAGCCCCTCCCCGATCACCCCCACAAGGCCCGATCCAGCCCACTGCACCCCAGCAACATAAAAAGCAGCACTGGAAGGTGGACCTGTGCCTGAAAGCCTCACTAGAGGGCTCCTTGGTGTGGCCAAACAGCGGGCGAGCCAGCAGCACCACTGAGTGAGGGCATCCAGCAAAGACCAACAGAACTGTATTAACAGACCTCCATAAAAACTAATTGTAAGCTTTGATGAGCAGGGACTGTCTCTTACACGTCTGTGCAGTGCTGCATACGTCTTGTAGCGCTATACAAATGCTCAGAAGTAGTAGTAAGTCTCTGTTAATTAGGCCAACTTGCACCAATGACAATAAACAGCATATAGTTACCGTTGCACATATCACCTTCTTTTCAAAAGGAAATACACAAGACCATCCAGCATACCCACACAATTACAGTACTCTAGCAAAGTATAATATTCAACACAATGAAAACGGAAACCAGAGCTTTACACAGGTTGCTGAAAAAAAAATACAAATGCAGAAGGAAAATATATATGGCTAGGGGACCTTGCACTTTCAGCTAAATAAATATTTTTATTATTAAAAACTGCAACAAAATATAAACATAACAATATTCTTAAGAAAAATTACAAACCACAGCATTCCATTCCACAACAAGGGGGGGGGGATAAAAATGTATGATTCCCCGAAATGGAGGTATATAAAACACAAATGGAGGAGAAGGCCTTCCGCAGAAAGTCCAACAACAAAAGTACAGCGGAGGGCAAATCACCACGGCCTTCCAATATGTTGGTTAAATTCTTTATTAGGGACCCAATAAAGAATTTAACCAACATATTGGTAGGCCGTGGTGATTTGCCCTCCGCTGTACTTTTGTTGTTGGTATATAAAACACATAAATAAAAATACTGATGAAATCGGTTGCTTTCTCAGTAATATCCTCTCAAACACAATCAAGTATGGACCTGGGACTCAAACTAAGATTCTTCTGTATGGAAGTGCCAGCACCATGAGGCCAGCCTCCCATTCAGCATTTCTTAAATGAGCAGAACATCACTGGCAAATGTTGTCTAGTTACAGTATTTAAAAATAGCTCTGCCCACTCAGGAATAGTACAAGGCTCTGTAAAAAATGAGCTATGTTTTATTTCACTTACTTATAGTCTCCTCCTGCTGCTCTGTCGCGTTCAAGAGCCTCTGCCACGTGGCTGCATGTCCTGGACCACACGGTCTGTTGTCCGGCGTTTTTTCTGCTCCTGCCTCCTTTTGCACTCAATCTACTCGTGCACCGGAGCTCCCGTGCTGTTCTCGCCTCCACTTATCCTCCGCCGCTCCACTTATCCTCCGCCGCTCAACTTATCCTCCGCCGCTCAACTTATCCTCGTCGCTGATATCTCTGCAGTCTGTCTGGGCCCGATCAACACCTCGCTGCACTATCGGGTGCCGGAGTGATCTTGGATATATAAGCCAAGCGGATGCAGAGCCTTCCCGCCGCTGAAGAGCCAATGCAGATGTTTCCCGCCCCTAAAGGAAGTTAATGTAACTTCCTTTGGGGGCGGGACGTATGTGCACAGGCTCCTTCACAGAGACGGAAGGCTCTGCACCGGCTTGGCTTTTTTTTCAATTGAAGATCATTCAAGTCGTTGCCGCCGCCGCTGCTGCCGCGACCCCCGGTAAATCCTGAAGCGACCCCAATGGGGGTCGCGACCCACAGGTTGAGAACCGCTGCCATATACAGTACAATACTAGGGAAAGAAAGATGCATATGCCTCTGTATGATGTAAAATAGAAAGATAGAACATGCAAATTCCAAAGACTGACATATTTCAATCATTAAATTGAAAATAAAATTAATTTTTCTACCTCTGTTAACTGGCCATTTTATTCTCTAATTTGTTTATCTCAGCCTCTGGTTTCTGCTTTCTTCTGTCTTTTCTTAATGCACTTTCTAGCATCTCAGGCCCATCTGCCATTTCTCTCCCCTCTTGTCTTCACTTTCCATATCTCTCTGGCATTTATCTTTTCCTTTCAGCTTTCTTCCATTTATTTCTCTCTCTCTCTCTCTCTCTCTCTCTATCAATTCAGATTTTACACTCCCTCCTTGCCATCCATCCTCAACCCTCACTCGTTACTGCATCTACCACTTTCCAACCCTTAACACAGTCGTCTCATTCCTTGTCTCTCTATCCTTCCACAGCCTCTTTTTCCCCAGGGTCAGCCCCAGAGCTGGTTCAAAGTGTTGACACCCTAGGCAAAACTTAAGCTTTACACCCCTCCTGGCCATCAAAATCTATTGTTTAGCTTTAAATACCCTGTTCTTTGCTGCACCCCTCCCCCCAAAAGAAGTTGCCACCCTAAGCAACTGCTTAGTTTGCTTGGTTGGGCCAGCCCCGACTCTTCCCTTTCTCTCTTCCTCATTCGGTATCCATCATCTCTCCCCTTTTCTCCTCCCATGGCCATTGTTGCTCCCCTCTGTCCTCCATCCTGCACCTCCCCCCCCCCTTTTTCTAACCCCAAGCCAAGGTGTACACTATTCTCCCTCTCTCCCTATTCCTCTCCTAGTGTGCATCTCTTCTCTCCCTTCCTGTGTCCATTATCTCCCCACACCCCATATCCAGCATTTCACATCTTCCTCTCCTTCCCCCTTCCTGTCTTGCATTTCCACCTAGCTCTCCACCACATGCCCAGCATCTTCCTTCTCTCCCCATTCCCTTTATCCACCATCTCTTTTCTCTCCCTCGCCCTGTTCCCAGCTTCTCTTCTCTCATTTTCTCCCATCCATCAATGCCTAGCATTTGCCCTTTCTCCCTTAGCTCCCCTCCCCATGTCCAGTATCTGCCCTCTGCCCCTCACCCTATGATCAGCATCTACCTTCCAGTTCCCTGTGGTCAACATCCACCCTCTAACCCCCACTCACCCCATGTCCAACATTCATCTCCCACCCCCATTCCATATATTTTTGGCCGCCATTTTCTTCTATGTCCCTCTCCCTGTGTCCAGTAAGTACCTATCATGCTCCTCTCAAAAACCTGCACTGCCTCTCTCCCTGCCTGCTGCCGTCTCCCTCAATGTCTGCAGCAGCAGTGGCAGCTTTCAAATAAGAAAAAAAACAAATGCGCGGGATCATCAGGTCTGCCGCATGTTAGAAAGGCCATGCCAGCCCCGCCTCCTCTGATGCATCAGAAGAAGCAGGAGCAGCAGAGCCTTACAAGCGCTCAACAGGCCCACACTTCTGTTTGCCGCAGGGGCGGCTCAAGGCAATATCCCTAATGATGGAACCACCCCTGGTTTGCTGGTTTGCTTTTTGTGGGGGGCTGCTTGCTGCTCCTTCTTGTCGGGTTTAAATTGGTGGCAGCAGGAGAGGGACTAATGTTGCTGCTGCCGCCGCTGCAACAAAACCTTTAATTTTTTTTTTAATTTTTTTTTTAAAGAAAAGGCAGAATGAGGCGACTGTTGCTAGGGGGTTTTGGGGGCATTTTTGCCACTCCCAAAACTTTGCTGCCTGAGGCGATCGCCTCTCTCTGCCTAATGATAGAACCGCCCCTGATTGTTAGGGTCCCCATAGAATGACTCCTTTAGCACAAACAGCACATTAGTGCATAGCCTGAATAAACACTATTACTTTTCTTAATAGTTCTGTAAGGGTGTTTATTAATGTGTCTAGACTTTACAACATTCTCTCACCTCTACTCTCTGTACCTTAAAACTGCATCTTGTTTTTTTTCAGACTGCAGTCACACCAGTTCAAAACATACTTGTCACAACCATTCTTCAATACGGGCCGCATTCTTTGTCTTTATCTTTATTCGCAAGACTTGTTATACCGCCCTTGCCGAAGCGTCAGGGCGGTGTACAACAAAACAAAATGATGGCTGCGGAAAAGCATCAGAAAAGGAAAAAGAATGCCAATAGCAGACAGGAAAGGAAAGAAAAAAGGAGGTGTCGTAGAATGGGATAGAGGGGGGGACAGGTAAGGGGGCCTGGGTAACGAGCCGGGGGGGAGTAATTACTAACTGAATGGAAGGAGCACTCCCAGACTAATGGCGACGGAATGCTCTATGGGGGAAGGTCGGACAGGGGAAGGCCAGAGCCATCAGCGGGCGGGGGAAGATCAAATGCCTGACAGAAGAGGTGAGTCTTGAGAAGTGAATCATTGCAGAGAAGAGCAGAATTTTTTTCTAAGGCCCGGCCTTATTCCACATTTCAGCAGGAATAATGTGGACGTTTCTGGGAAACACAATACGTATACGGGCCTTCCTGATTATACTTTCTATGTCTCTGTGGCTGACCACGCCCCTGTTCTGCCCCTTTTGGGCAAGTTCTGAGATCCCCATGCTAGTGTTGTGGATGTGCATGTCAGCAGAGTTTCAAAATGCAGTTTAGGAATTTTCGGCACATAAACATTCCCACTGCACATACAAACATCTTATTCGTGTTCTGGAATGACCCCCATAGGCTATTCACATAGTAGCTGAATTTTGCCACAATAAGAATAATGACTGCTGTTAGTGGCAAAAACATGTATTCAACACTGCTGACTATCTGTATAGGAGTACTGAATATGCATACTGCTTTAAAACGCTGTTGACAGTGTTTAAAAACACACACTGACTGTCCATTTCAAAAGTAGACTCAACTATTTCCTATCCTTCTACTGGAGGGCACTTGTCCAGCTCTGTGCCTTACCAATGCTCTTCACACTTTTCCTTTGCTAATAAAAAAAATGATTACTTCTGTTAAAGCTCTGGGAATAATAAGAGTTATTAATTTGAACGTTACTAAATGTTAATTTAAAATTAGCATAGATAGCAATTTGAACAAATACTGCTACAGTGTTAAATACTTCTTTCACAAATTGTTTTGGATGACTTCATTAGCTAATGTAGATTTCTGCCATTCAGCAGAAGGGCTTATCCTATTTCATATCTACTTAGTTTAATAATTGCAAATTAGCTAGAGATGGATGATGATAACCTAAGGAGGTATGCTCTAGAGGCGAGGAGAAATGCAGGATATAATATAAGCATTTGGATTCCTGAAAGGTATTAATAACACTTAAAAAAACAACCATTTTTTAATGGACAGGAAGTTGTAGAGCTCCAAGAAGCAATGTGAGGAAATGATTTTTTCATGGATAAGATGGGGATTGCCTGGAATGCCATCCAGAGGAGTTGGTTGAGACAACAGTGACAGAATCCAAGAAAGCATGTAACAAACAGGGGATCACTACCAAAAGTATTAGGTAATCTTCACAGAATGGCACAGTATGTACCCTTTCTCCGTGGATAAGCACAAATGAGTTCTCACATATGAGTGACATCCCCCAACAGAGCCCTGTGCGGGAATGCTCCCCAGCTGCCTGCATGCCTCTTTCCCACCTGCTGCTATGGCGTCATTGTAGATCAGTCTGTTTTCCGCTGAGCCCCACAGACATGTTCTAGCTACATCCATTGGTAAACCTCTGTTTTTTTCCCCTCAATGTTTTTTTTTTTTTTTTGCCTCTGGTTTTTCGCCCAATCACCTGCCGCCATGAATCTCTCCTTCCCTTCACTTTTTTCTCCTTCAATTGCCACAGCACCCTGACCGCCCAGTGCCGGTGCTTTGGTGGGCCTCTGTCCTTGTCATTGAGACATTCGATTTTGCCATGGCTATTTTTGCGGACAACATGTCCCAGAACCGCGCCAGTTGATTCAAGAAGTGTTCCACTAAATCAGAGGTTAGATATGATTGGAATATCAGAGACATGGTGGAAGGAGGACAACCAGTGGGACACTGTGATACCTGGGTATATCGTAATGATAGAGCTGATCAAATTGGTGGAGGGGTTGCGCTCTATGTTAGAGAGGGCATTGAGTCAGAAAGGATTAAAGTTTTGCAGGAAACAAAATTTGCTGTAGAATCTCTATGGATTGAAATTCCATGTAAAAAGGGGAAGGTGATGGCAGTGGGGGTGTACTATCGAACGCCTGGCCAGAATGAACAAATGGATGATGAAATGCTCCAAGAAATCAAGGAAGCTAATAAAAGTTACAGCGCAATAATAATAATGGGTGATTTCAATTATCCCGGTATCGACTGTGTCAGTGACATGGCAGGACATGCTAGGGAGATAAAGTTCCTAGATGAAATAAATGACTGCTTCTTGGAGCAACTGGTTCATGAACTGACCAGAGGGGACGTCATATTAGACCTAGTCCTTAGTGGAACACCAGATCTAGTGCAAGAGATAAGGGTGTTGGGGCCACTTGGCAATAATGACCATAGCATGATCGCATTTGATTTAATTAGTGGAGGAGGGATAGTAAGGAAATCCACAGTACTACCTTTTAACTTTCGAAAGGGAGACTATGATAAAATAAGGAAAAAAGAAAAAACTAAAAGGAGCCGTTGCAAAGGTTAAAGACTTACATCAAGCTTGGGTGGTGTTGAAAAATACTATCTTGGAAGCCGAGACCAGCTGTATTCCACGCTTTAAGAAAAGTGGAAGGAAGTCCAAAAAACTGCCAGCATGGTTTAAAGGTGAGGTCAGAGAGGCTGTTGCCAAAAAAGTATCTTTCAGGAAATGGAAAAAAGAGCCAAACAACGAAACCTGGAAACAGCACAAGCACTGGCAAGTCAAATGCAAGGCATTGATAAGGCAGGCAAAGGGAGAATTTGAGAAGAAGCTTGCTGCGGAAGCAAAAACATGAAATAAAGACTTTTTCAAGTACATTTGTAGCAAAAAATCCGTGAGAGAGTCAGTTGGTCCTTTAGATGATAGAGGGGTTAAAGGGGCACTAAGAGGCGACAAGGCGATAGCGGAGAGACTGAATGAATTCTTTGCTTCGGTCTTTACTGAGGAAGATGTAGGGATGTTACCCATGACTGAAGTGGTATTTAAAGGTGTGGAAGAATTGAAGGAAATATCGATACATCGGGAAGATGTATTACAACTATTACATAAACTGAAGAGTATCAAATCACCTGGGCTGGATGGTATACATCCAAGGGTGTTGAAAGAACTGAAATATGAGATTGCAGATCTGCTATTAGTAATCTGTGAACTATCATTAAAATCATCTCTAATACCTGAAGATTGGAGGATCGCCAATGTAACACCAATTTTTGAAAAGGGTTCCAGGGGTGTTCCAGGAAACTACAGACCGGTGAGCCTGACGTCAGTACCGGGAAATATGGTAGAAACCATCATAAAGAATAAAATTACTCAGCATGTAGATAGTCATGGCCTAATGGGAGACAGCCAACATGGCTTTAGACAAGGAAGATCTTTTCTTACTAATATGTTATGTTTATTTGAAGGTGTGAATAAACAGGTGGACAAAGGTGAGTCGGTTGATATAGTGTATCTGGACTTTCAGAAAGCCTTTGACGAGGTCCCTCATCAGAGACCTTTGGCAAAACTAAAGAGTCATGGGATAGGAGGCCGTGTACTATTGTGGATCAGGAACTGGTTAAAAGACAGAAAGCAGAGGGTAGGGCTAAATGGCCAATTTTCCCAATGGAGAAAGGTGAATAGTGGTGTACCCCAGGGATCTGTTCCGGGTCTGCTGCTTTTTGACATATTCATAAATGACCTGGAAAGTGGAATAACGAGTGAAGTTATCAAATTTGCAGATGACACAAAACTATTTAAAGTTGTTAAAACCCAAGAGGATTGTGGAAAATTGCAAGAGGATCTTGATAAATTGGAAGACTGGGCATCAAAATGGCAGATGAAATTTAATGTGGACAAGTGCAAAGTTATGCACTTAGGGAAGAACAACCCAAACTATGGTTACATGATGCAAGGTTCCACATTATGAACCACCACCCAGGAAAAAGATTTAGGCGTCATTGTGGATAACATGTTAAAACCCTCGGCCCAGTGTGCAGCGGCGGCCAAGAGAGGAAATAGAATGCTAGGTATCATAAGGAAAGGAATGGAAAATTAAAACAAAAGATATTATATAATGCCTCTATATCGTTCCATGGTGAGACCGCACCTTGAATATTGTGTGCAATTCTGGTCGCCGTATCTTAAAAAGGATATAGCGTTATTAGAAAAGGTTCAGAGAAGAGCCACCAAAATGGTAAAGGGGATGGAAGTATACTCCTATGAAGAAAGGCTAAAAAGGTTAGGGCTCTTTAACCTGGAAAAGAGATGGCTGAGGGGAGATATGATAGAAGTCTATAAATTAATGAACGGAGTGGAACGGGTAAACGTAGATCGATTGTTTACGTTATCAGAATATAGAAAGACTAAGGGACATGCAATGAAGCTACAGGGTAAACTATTTAAGACTAATAAAAGAATTTGTTACCAGAGGATATAGTAAAGGCTATTCGTGTAGCTGGGTTTTAAAAAGGTTTGGATAAGTTCCTGGAGGAAAGGTCCATAAACCATTATTAAGAAGGGACCCAGGATACCAATGCTTGACCCAGTACAAGCATTGTGGAACCTGTGTCTTTTTGGGAAACTGCTAGGTACGTATGACCTAGATTGGCCACTGTTGGAAATAGGATACTGGGCTTGATGGACCTTGGTCTGACCCAGTATGGCATTTCTTATGTTCAAGTGCTCTGGGACTGTTTCGGTCACAGATACTCACAGCTGATGCCTACAGTATCTGGGACCCAATCATTAGCTGCCTTGTAATTTGTGTTCACAGATAAAAAAAAGAGAGGAGTCAAGGGCTGTGAGAAGCAGTGCGAATAGCGTTTTGGTGCTCAGAAGTCTGATCCATCGACATTGTCATTGACGACATTGGTCACTGATGGTGCATCGACACCAAGGGGTTCTCAAGCTCAATCAGAGCTGAGCATCCATAGTGCCCCCAGGGCATTGGCCATCAATTGATCTCCACCTGAATACGAGGAAGAATTTGACCATGTTTTCTTCAATGTCAAGAGGTGACCACGCTGAACATCGGGTGAAGACCCTGGTGCATCAGCGTTGGAGCCCAGGGTGATTGGTCCTTCCAAGAAAGTCTCCATCAGATTAACTTCTTGGAGCTAAGAGCAGTAGCGAATGCCCTAAGGGCTTTACAAGATCGACAGGCCAACCAGATTGTTCTGATCTGGACCGACATTCAAGTCACCATGTTCTACATCAACAAGCAGGGAGGAACGGGTTCATACCTCCTGTGTTGGGAAGCAGTCAGATTGTAGAAGTTTGCCAACGCGAATGGGATAGAATTGAGTGCCACAAACTTGCTAGGTGAGCAAAACGCTGATAGACAGACTGACTTGAGTACTGCAACCACACGAGTGGACACTGGAAAGGGGAGTTGCGACTCACATCTTTTGAGAGTGGGGCACCCCCTTGATAGATCTGTTCGCCACCCCACAGAATGCCCAGGTGGATCAGTTCTGCTCTAGAGTAAGATCACACAACAGACTAGTTTTGGATGCTTTCTTCCTGCACAGGTGGGGAGGGTCTTCTGTATGCTTGCCTTCCAATACCTCTCATTGCGAAGACCCTTCTGAAGCTCCAAACATGCGGTGGCACGATGATCCTCACTGCTCCCTACTGGCCCAGCCAGCCATGGTTTCCTCTTCTGCTACAGTCAGAAACATCTACGACTTGGCCACATGCCCAGTCTCATAACGCAGGAAGACAGGACAATGTTGCACTCCAACATCCGGTCCTTGGCCCTCATGATGTGGATGTTGAGAGGCTAATATTGTCTGAGCTTAACCTGCCGGATGGGGTAATTGATGCCCTTTTGGCTTCCAGAAGGACCTCTATGAGAGTCTTATTCTTGCAAGTTGAAGATGTTTGCTGTCTGGTGTCAGGGCCAGGCCCTAGATCCTTTTGTCTGTTCTACACAAAAACTGCTTGAATATCTTCTACACCTCTCTGAGGAGTCTGAACTTTAAGTCGAACTCCATCAGAGTCCACCTCCATGCTATTGGCACTTATCATTGAAGTGTGGAAGGAAAATCCCTCTCTATACAACCTTTAGTTGTTTGCTTCATGTGGGGCTTGCTGCTCTTGAAGCCTCCCTGTAAGCCTCCTGCATTGTCTTGGGACCTCAGTGTGTTTTTTGTGCAGCTTATGAAAGCACTCTTTGAGCTGCTGAATTCCTGTCCTCTGAAGTTCTTGACCTGGAAAGTATTATTTCTGGTGGCAGTTACTTCAGTACGCAGAATGAGTGAGCTTCAGGCTGTAGTAGTTCATCCACCTTATGCCAGATTCCACCATAATAGAGTGGTCCTTCATATTCATCCTAAAGTGCTTCCAAAAGTAGTATCAGATTTCCACCTTAATCTGTCAGTTGTTCTACCAGCATTTTTCCCGAGACCTTATGCACACAAAGGGGAAGCTAAGTTGCACATGCTAAACTGTAAGCGAGCCTTAGCCTTCTACAACTAGCGGAATCAAACCCATAGACAGTCCATCCAACGTTTTGTTTCTTTTGACTCCAGCAAACTAGGAGCAGCCTTTTCCAAATGCTCTCTTTCAATTTGGCTAGCAGACTGCATCACTTTTGCCTACGCCCAGGCAGACCTGAGCCTTGATGGTCATGTCACTGCTGATAATGTCAGAGCTATGGCTACATCGGTGGCCAACTTGCACTCAATCTTCATGAAAGAGATAAGCAGGGCTGCAATTGATGTTCATTCCAAACAGTCACATCTCACTACTACCTAGACAGGGGTTCCCAATGTTACAGCAACAACTTCAGCCAATCTGTATTCAGGAATGTGTTTGGGGATTAGAATCCAACTCCATCCCTCCTAGGCCTATTTTATTCTGTCCAGGCTACCAAAAAAAAGGGGGAAGAGAGAATCACTGCTCTTGTACATAGTTGATCTCTTGACCGTTAAGGCCTGTTGTCATACTGTAGTTGAGTTTTGCCCCTGTTGGGCTTCTCAGCGGTCTCCTCGGTTTTCAAGAACCTGTAGCTTGGGAGTCCCATATGTGAGGACCCATTCCTGCTTGTCCACTGAGAAAGGTAGTTTCTCACCTGCAGCAGGTGTTCTCCGTGGACAGCAGGAAGAAGTCCTCACAACCCTCCCACCTCCCCAAGAAGTTTTCTTCTGCTACAGCTGCGTTATCAGACTGATCTAAGATGGCATTGCAGTGGCAGGTGGGAAGGAGGCATGCAGGTGCAGTGGAGCTTCCCAAAAGCTTCCAGTAGAAGCTGGGGAGTGGAGTCTTCCCACCAGGGGCTCCATTGGGGGATGTCACCCATATGTGAGGACCTTTTCCTGCTGTCCATGGAGATCACCTGCTACATGTGAGTAGCTACCTTAAATAGCATGTACCTCAAATAGCAGAAGTATGATTGCATCAGATCTCCAAGACAGTAATGGGTAAGCTGCTAGTAGTCAACAGTTTTGAGCTTCTAAGAAAACTGTGGCACCCTGCATGGAAGAGGTATGGCTGAAATCTAAAATTAAAGTATGCAGAGGGAGGCCATATGTTTTAACAACAGTCTCACTAACATAAAATGGGCATGGCACAACTGGGTTGTCCTCTCCCCCTGCCCTTATTCTTATCCACTCTCTCTTCCCCTCATCCTCCCATTCCCTTTGCTGACCTCTAGCCTTTCATTCCAACAACCCCCATTGTGCCCAAAGATAAAATCATGCTTTAAGTGGGACAAAATGGCCACAGCTTTTATTAACAACTTGTAATACTTCACATTATACCAATCACATAACATAGCATAACACATAACGTGACATCCATGAACTTGAATGACCCACCAGCTCAAAGGGGGTAATCCACTTTTGTCCATCAATCTAACATTTCTTTTAGTGCTTGCTGATTCTCCCTCAGCCTGCCTATCTGCTCAGTGATAGACAGCTGTTCCTGGGAGACCCCAAAATGCTGGCTGCCACTCCATGTAGTCAGCTATGTCCATTTCAGCCTCCAGCTGCCTGTTCTGCTAGGCTGGGAGCCCTGCTTTCCTTTGACTCCCCATAAGCTTCTAAGTCATCCTGAACCCAAGCGCCCCCGTCTTATTTTGGCCCTGGTCTCCTTTTTTTCTTGATACCAACCCAGATGCCTCATTTCAGTGTCTGAATTCTATTATGCCTTCATTTTGCCCTTGTCTTGATGATGAGGTTCATGACACCAGGAGGAGCAAAGCCTGCTCCTTGCACCTGACTATTCCCGCTTCAAGACTTAGCCAATTACTGCCTGGAAGCTGGCCTGCAGGATATCATTTCTCATATCTGAAGGTGAACCCTGATTGTTGAGTAGAGCTCCCTGTCCCTTTTGCTTTTACAGTATGGAATAAGCTATAAGCCATTAATCAGCTGGCAATCCCTGTACTCTCATACAGCTTTGGGATTGTAGACTAGCCTCTTAAAGATCTTGAAAAACTGGATGAACAAACAAGGAAACTCCTCCACACCCATGTGATAATCTATAAGAACCAGTATATGTTGAGACTGTACATCCCTAGAACTGAAGGAGGACTGGGCCTCATATAAATCAATTATATATACATAGCTCTATATATAGACCTCCAGGCCTACTTAACATCATCAGATCCTATTATGCAAAGTGCTGAAATATGAAAGTAAACATTCAGAATCTATCTCCTTTATCAAACTTGGACAAGCATTCTGATGATTAGAAAGAATGTGTGAGAATTTACAAGCACTCACAGGAAAGGAAGCAACAGAATTTGCAAAAAAGAAAAAAAAAAGCTCTTCAAAGAATAAGATCAGCAAACAAGAAAAAACAAGTGGCAAATACACAAATACAGCAGGAAATACAAAGCATTTCTTCAGGAGCCCTTTGTCGATCAAGATCAGGCCCATGAACGGTTAAGGAGAAGTGAAATGAAACCGAAGGATGATAGTTGCAGCTCAGGGCAGCGGATTATGGCAAGCATTAAAAAAACTGGCAAAATAGATATAGATAGATTCTGCAAGAAAGAGCTGGAAACGCTGACTCACCTCATAGCTGGCTGGAAGTTCTAATGGCAGAAAAATTCTATACAGAAAGGCACAGTAAAGTAGCACATCTCACCCCTTAGAAACTTTGTAAACACTACACCATCATTATACTGATTCAGTGTTTATATCTGTGTGGAAATTGTTTAAAAATACCATTTTGGAAGGCAAGACCAGATGTATTCAATACATTTAAAAATGACTGACGGAAGGACAGCTGCTACTATGGTTAAAAGATGTGGTGAAAGAGGCTATTATAGCAAGCATTTCTTTAAGAAAGGCAGAAGGAAGCTATCTGTTAACGGAGGTGTCCATCGTTTGGTTTAGAGTACAAATCCATGGCTATATTGTCTTTCCACTATTATAGTTAAGACAGCCAGATAGTTAATATATGAATGGTCCCGGTGCTCAGTGTTAATCTGTAGTTAGTAATTTTGTGAAAGAATGACACAATCAGGTTTTCAGATTTTCTTTCTCCCTAGACAAAATACCTTATCAATATAGCACCAGAACAAGGATAATACTCTCTAAACCCCAACTGAAATGTTAATTATCATATTGATATATGAAAATAATTGTGTGCATAGGTACTACATGCAAGCTTGTGGCTGTTCTGTTTTTAAAGAAAGTATTGATTCTCAAGTCCATGATAGTTTTCAAAGAAATGTCTGCAGAACGATTAGTATAAATCCAATGGAATGACTCTCTCTACCTTAAACAATGCCTGTCTGACCACATGGAGATCTCCATAAACTGGAATCAGGAGAAGATAGCTGCTGGAGTCTGGACTGGTCTGAAAAGCATTCAAAAAGAGAAGCATTCTTTAGTGAACAAAGTCCAACAAGTGCAAAGAAAGTATTAATCCAGAGACAAAGTTATTTGTTTAGAATAATTCATATGCACTATATTAATACAAAGCATGTTGGTAAGATGTGATGGAGGCAAATGTGTTGGGTGTTGGATTAAGTAAGGGGATCTTCAATGGTCATCTACCCGGAATGGTAAAAACTGACGATTAAGGAGTGACATCCTATAAATGGATTCTAAGGCTAGCAACTGTGATGTATCGTTGAAGTATAGGCAGGAATAACTGGGCAAGCCAGATGGGTGAACAGATGTTTTTTTTGTTGTTGCATTTGACTCATCAACAGATGCAGATTCTACCCTATTTAGGCAGAAATATTTGAGTTCAAGGGGGTGGAGGAACTTTGAGGTATGGTGTTTGAGTGGGCTTCTGCTCAGAGGGGAGTTCTTGTGAGGTTCTGATTTTTATTTTTTTTGGGGGGGGGACCTGTTGTGTGGTGATCCTGGAAGGAGCTTATCTTGGAGAGGGCTCTGATCTTTGAGGGGGGGGGCAAGGAGGTCTTCATTGTGGGAGGTTACTGTTCAGAGGAGGGCAGATTGAGGGAGGGACAGTACAGGGGGGATTTGAATCAGGGGATTTTCCAGACAGGTTTGGATTGGTGGTGGGAGGGCTTGATTTGGGGATGGGATTGCCTTGGGGGTGATCTTGAGGGGGGAGCTGACTGGGAGGGGGATAGCATGCACTAAAATGCAGTAATATGCATTATCCACTTAAAGTCCCATGTAATGCAATAATGCCTGTTAACAGTGTTGGAACAGTGTGTAACAGTGTGTTTATCTGGAGTGATTTTCGTAGAATTGTTGTATTATATTGCTCCATAAGAAGGACCCTATTCTTTTGTAATGTTAACAGTGTTGGAGCACATTAGTAAATCTCTAGCCCATAATGCTTGTTGAGAAAATGAAACATGTTAATCATATACTGTAATAAACTAACATTAATTATTTTGGATTCAATTACATAACTTTTAGAATCACACAAATGAGTTTACAAATAGGGATACTGTTTGTTTTTTTCACAGGCTAACAAAGAGAAAGTAATCATTAGGGGGTAGGGGGAATACATTAAAGGCTGTATAGTTTTATGTAAAGCAGCCAAGGAAGCTGGGATACAAATCCCACCAGTGCTGTGTGTAACCTTGGTCAGGTCTCTTGGCCCCCCATTGCCTCAGGTGTAGAGCTGGATTATAAACCCTGAATGTTACTCACCTTGCACTATTGATGAGAAAGCATGAGCTAAATCCAAAGTAAATAAATATTCAAATCCTTAATGCCACACTTTGACGGCATAGAAGAAAGGCATTCTGAAAAATCTCAGGCTCTTTCATTTACAGGAGCAAGTGCCTTCAGTTCAAATAAATGTTCTCCCTCAGGTACTAAGCAGAAGTCTTCATTAAATTCATGAAAAACAATAATAAACATGGTCATAGCCATGTTTTCACCCTACTTACACCCCCTCATCCTGTCTCCTCACTTACCATTTCCATCCATATTTTCTATCTTTCTGTTCCACAATGCTCTCATTCAGATTTTGGGGTCGATGAACTGCTCACTCACCACATGCCCTATGAAGAATAAGTGTCCCTGATTCACCCTCCTCCTACCAAAAGTCCAGTTACCTTGTTTGTGTGGCAATCCAACATAATTTCATGCACAACTTAGAGAAAGAGTAATTAACTGGGAGATGAGAAATTCGGTACATGCTACAACTTGAACAGGGACAGAAGAAACTCACCAGACTACAATAAGAGGGCATCATTAGCCATTTTCCCAAATCTTTATAATTAAACAATACAAATAAGTTTGTTTTACACAATGGTCATTTACCCTGGCCTCAGTTTGAAACGGCCTCATGCACAGTGACATATTAAATTAAATTTGTTTTCTCAGTTGAATCCTTTCCATAATCACAATATCTTATAATGTGTATTTTCTCCAAAGTCTTTTAAGACTGCACAAGGGATGCTCACTGCCAAGATTTCAGAGGTAATTTAGTTATTTTTAATTAATCCACATACAGGTATCTGTGGTGCTTCATGTAGGGTTGTTTAGCATCTGGAATCCCCAGTTATCTGATCCAGTTCTCTAATCTCTCCCTGATTCTCTCCAGCGTTGTGTTTAATTATTTAACATTTTATTACAATACCATGTTTGAATGGATTTTTTTCTCCAAGGAGGTCCTTTGGAGATTACATGAATATTAAAAAAAAAATGTTTAGGTTTTTAAATAGATGGTTGTTCTTACTGGGTATAGTGGATATCTTTTAAAGGAAACAACAGAAATGTGACAAAATATTAGGAAAGGATGCACTGGCTATGCAGACATCACCATTATCCCAAACCCAGAACCTGGCTTTCAAGGTCTGAAAACAAAGTCAAGATTCCACAAACATTACGTCCGGTATAAGCAGTGCACTAGCAACAGCTTTACCTGTATGATGTTAGAGCTGACCCTGTACTGTCAGCATTATATATCCTGGGATCCTTTATTGCAGCTTGCAAAAGTATGGTTCTCCAGGAACAAGCAGGGAGTCAGTCCTCACTTATGGGTGATGTCGGCACCGACAGAGCCTGCGCCGAGCAATTCCCCTGCTTTCAAAGAAAACCTTTGGGATTGCTGCCACGCATGCGTGGTTCTGTTCCCGCCCAAGGATGCCATCTTGCTCAGTCTCCCTTTTTCCGCAGAGCACTTTGGACGCACATCCTTGTCCCTCGGAAAAAGCTTTTCTCTTTTTGGCCCTTTGGCCTTTTTTCCAGTTACACTGGTCCTCTCCCTTCCTCCCCGATGCCCCTGCTTCGGCTGTGGGCCAGGAGATCCCTTTTTTCCATTTTTTTCTTACTTTGGGCCTTTTTGCACCCTTTTATTAACCACTGGCCTCGAGGGTATTTGACCTCGCAGGGGCTCTTCTGACCCCATGGCCACTGGCTTCAAAAAATGTGACAGATGCTCCAAAAACATGTCGCTCATGGACACCCATGACTGTTGTCTGCGGTGCCTGGGGGCTGACCACAACCTGGAGCTCTGCTCACTTTGCAAGAAAATGTCCGTTAAAGCCTTACAAAGCTGTAAGCAAACGTCAGATGACATTTTCCTCAAGTCAGCCCTGGAGTCCCCAGTGGCACCCCACTCCACCGATCCACCACTCGCGGGGTCCCCCGCAGTGACTCCACATCCCAGGCATCACTCTGACCAGGGTTCACAAAAGGTGGAACGGTGTAAAAAGAAGAAGACCTCAAAGGGCTGTCAGGGGCTCTGAACAAGCGTGAGTGGTCTCGTGTTCGCCCCGGCATTCCTGAAAGTCGGACAAGGAGTGGCCTCGGAAAGTACTTCGTACAGACTTGGAGGTCCCCAGCGATGGCACCCAGTCTCCTGAGGATCATCACGATAAGGACCCCCTCTCCTCCTCCACACCAGACCCGGTAACCCTGGTGACAGCGTCCAAGGGACCCACTCCTGAGTGGGAGTCCCATATGCTGGTACTTTAACACAGCATTTCTGCCTTCCTAGCTGCCCAGCAGGTGCTCTTGCCCAGCACGGCTGGCTTGCGCCTCGAGACCGAGGGTCCCTTGACTGCGGTCCCAAAAACTGCCTTGGAAAGCCCCGAGAGCCACAGGCCTTGTGAGGGTCCTCGGCACCAGTCTCGCTCGCCATCCCGTTCCTTGGGGGCGAGGTCTTCCAGAGTCAGTGCCTCTGGCTCCAGATGGGCCTCGGCCACCGGGCGTGAGGATCAGCCTGACTCCGAGTCCTTCTCAGATCTCTTGGGCTGGGAATTGGATGGCGATACATCCCCTGAAACCCACGCCCATCGGGACCTTCCTTCTGACCCATCCCTGCCCGTCTCGTGAAGGTGGTCATCTCCCGAAGATACCTCCTTCTTGGTATTCATGCAGGATATGGCTCGGGTCCTCAATCTGCCCATGCAGACCAAGGAAGAGTCAAGGGCAGAGGAACTTGACATTTTGCAATATGAGTCTCCTCCAAGGGAGTCTCTCACGGTCCCTATGCCGGCCATCCTGACCCGGCTGCTCCTCTGAATGTGGGAAGCACCTGCCTCAGTCCCTATTGTCAGCAAAAGACTCGATGCCATGTACAGAGTCCAGCGCAGTCCTGGATTTCGAAAGGCCCAGCTTTCTCATACCTCCATGGTAGTGGAATCCGAGATGCAGAAACAGAAGAATCTGTTCACATTCTTCAGTTCCGCCCAGCAGAGAATTCCTTGCCCTCGATGCCCTCGGATGTAAGGCTTACCAGGGATCCTTGCTGGCATGCCACATCCAGGCCTATCAACTATATATGGATATGTTCCTTCGCGACCTTGCTAAAGAGCTTGGTGGTTTCTCCGCGGGCCTCGAAGGTGATCAGCATCTCAGATTTCAGACCCTCCTGAGATCGGTCGTGGACTGCTCAAAATACCTGTCTCGCGCCGCATATGATGAGTCCAAGTCTTCTGCCCATGTGGTAGCGGCTGGCATCGGAGCCCGGCGTCAAGCATGGCTCCATTCCTCAGACCTGGAACAGTTGGTCCAGGAGAAACTCTTGGATGTTCCCTGCCTCGGCGAACATCTGTTCGGCAAGCCCATGGAGGACAAGGCAGCCGAGATCGAGACGGAGTTCGTAACCCGCACCCATCTCTCTCGGAAAACCTCGTCTCTTCCCCAGAAGCAACAGCACAGTAAGAAACCCTTCTTTCAGAGGAAGGGGCTTCCTTACTAGGGATACCCACCCTATCTGTCCGCCCCAGCACCAATGCCCATTGGCCAAGGCAAGGGCAGTGCTCAGGGCCACTGGAAACCTAAGGGGCCAAGACCCAACTACTGGCACCACCCCTGCCAGCTCTGGAGTTTTGACGCCAAAGGCATAGCCTTTTGTCCTCTGGCGGTGCTCCCGCAGGTAGGAGGACGTCAGTCCCTTTTTGCCCCCGAGTGGGAGGCCATCACATCAGATGCCTGGGTCCTCCAGGTTGTCCAGGATAGTTACCGTCTCCATCTGGACAGACTCCCCCCTCCCTTCTCCCCAGCGGAGCCTACTTGACTTCCCTCACACCGTGCTTGCTTAAAGCAAGAGTTGGACAACCTCCTCGGTCAACGGGCAGTCGAAAGGGTCCTGCCGCATCTCTGAGGTCAGGGTTTCTACTCCCCTACTTCCTCATTCCAAAGAGGACAGGGGGCCTGCACCCCATCCTCAATCC
Organism: Ichthyophis bannanicus; assembly: GCA_033557465.1. Lineage (NCBI taxonomy): Eukaryota > Metazoa > Chordata > Amphibia > Gymnophiona > Ichthyophiidae > Ichthyophis > Ichthyophis bannanicus. The sequence goes on along the minus strand of CM066035.1, from coordinate 137,524,836 downwards.
CAGGAACCTGAACAAATTCCTGGTGAGGGAGAAGTTCAGAATGCTATTGCTTGGCATCATGCTGCCCTTCCTCCAGCAGGGCGATTGGCTATGCTCCTTGGATCTCAGAGACGCTTATACCCACATCCCTGTTCACCCAAAGCACAGGAAGTACCTGTATTTCAGGGTGCAGGAGGAGCACTACCTGTACAGAGTGCTCCCCTTTGGGTTTGCGTCTGTCCCGCGAGTCTTCACCAAATGCCTATCGGTGGCCGCAGCCTACCTTCGGCTGAAGGCATATCCGTCTACCCCTACCTAGATGATTGGCTCGTCATGGGCATGTCGGCTGAGGAGGTACGCCTCTCAGTGTTGCGCACGGTCCTCCTTCTAGAGCGCCTTGATTTCCTGATCAACTACTCCAAGTCCCACCTCAAACTGGTGCAGGCACTGGAGTTCATCGGTGCAGTACTTGACACAGAACGGGTGATCACTTTCCTCCCTTGAGTGTGCGCGGACCGCCTCCACACACACTCCCTTGAGTATTGTGAGACTAAGCCGGTCTTAGGCGGTTGCCTAGACACGGGTATAGCCTGAAGTTGTGGAATAAAGACTCTGTAGTCATGTCCAGAGTGAAAATTAAGGTTAGATTTTATTCCCTTTCCCTTGAGGATGTCTTCAAATAAGGACAACATAAATTGAACGGTTGCTTCACCGGTGTAAAGGATTCTTACAAACAATAATTATGCTTCTTCAGCATAGAGAGTCCATCACATTCCATATGTGCAAAAACACAATTCCTTTCCTGCTCCCTTTTAACACAGAGATTCTATGTCATCTGCTACACACAAAGCACATTCCATGGGCTCGGGGATGTTTTCTGGGATAGAGCTTTCCCACTGCATAAGGTCAGGACCTGGTCCTGTATATGGGCACTGAGTATTTGTGAAACTGCTCTCAGAACTTTGCCCTCGGGAGACCTCAGCTTCTGATAGTTGGAGCTGCTTTAGGGTGTCAAAGCTAGCAGGAGCTATGCTGGGGATTTCCTCCCACGTCCTATGCCAATAGGGATTCTCTAGCTTGCTGTAAGCCCGGCTTCTCCTATAAGGACCCACTTCTTTCCCTTTACAAAAGACAGGGTACTTATCTCTCTTTGGGGAGAAGATGGTTTCCAGCCCTTCTTCTTCCAGCCAAGGTTTTCTCTCTGACTGGCTCCCTGTTTTTCTCTGTGAGCATCGGTTGCTGTGTCTGGCTGAGCAGCACTCACTTCCTGTCTTCAGTGAGCTTCCCTGTACGTGACCTCTGCTCTCTGTTGGCTTGGCTGCTTGCCTCGGTACGAGGACCCCTCTGGCTGGGAAGACTTTGCCACTGTCCTTCCTAACTCTCTCGAGTTTTTCAGCCTGCCTTTCTTCTGCCCTGATTCTCCAAGGCAACGTGTCTTTCTGAAACTGCTCTGGAGTTCTTGTCTCACCTTCTCTCTGAGACTGACTTCTCAATCTCCTGGACTGCTTTTCCTCGAGCTCAAACTCCAGCTCTGGCTGCAGCCCTGAATGCTGAACTCCAGCCTGTTCCTCCAGATGCTTGAACTCCCTGAGCCTGAGCCCTCGCGTGAGTTCCCTAGGCCTGAGCTCCCCGAACCTGAGCTCCTCAGACCTGACCTCCCTCTGTGTGATTTCCCACCTGGTTTTATCCCTCTGCTCATCAGACGTAGAACGTGATTCTGGCTCCAGGTGAGCCTGCTTGGGACCCTGAATTCTTACTGCGTCACTAAGGCCATGAGGAAAGTTTGTTTCTCCTTTCCCTGCCTTTCTGCATTGTGTATGCTGCAACTGTACGTGTGGCTGTAAGGTAAGCTCTTCTTTTATTTTACTCTTTAATATATCAGGGTCTGTGCTATCTAATTCATGACAAGTAAGCTCTTCCTTTGCATTACTCTTTAATTTTTCTGGCTTAGTGCTGTCTACCTCATGACAGTATGCACGGACTGCCTCCATGCTCTGGCTGCCGAGATCAAAGCCAAACCAGGGTCTCGGCATGAGTCATGCTGCACCTTCTGGGGCACATGGCCTTGACCGTAGACGTTGTTCCCCATGCTCGCATGCATATGAGAGCAGCTCAATGGTGCCTCACAGAGCAATGGTCACAAGCCTCGGGCCAGCTCTGGGATCCCATCTCAGTCTCACACAGCTTATCCAGTTCCCTTAATTGGTGGCAGAATCTCCGAAACTTACTTCGGGGCATGCCCTTCCAGGCTCTGCAACACAAGCTCATCTTTATGACGGATGCCTTGTTGTTGGGCTGGGGAGCCCACTGCAACAACCTCAGTACCCAAGGACAGTGGTCACCCGAGGAGTCCCGGCAGCAGATCAACCTGCTCGAACTTCAAGTGATCCGGTTGGCCTTGAAAATCTTCGAGCATCACTTGCAAGGCAAGTCTGTGCTCATGCAGACCGACAACAGGGTTGTGATGTTCTACATAAACAAGGAAGGTGGTACGAGCTCCTGCCTCCTCTGTCAGGAGGCAGTCCTCCTCTGCTCCATTGCAGTGCACTGGGGCATGACCCTAAGAGCTGTCTACCTCCCGGGCCAAGAAAATTTATTTATTATTTTATTTTATTTACATTCTCTTATATACCTCGCTATTCTGCATCAGTGCGGTTTACATTGAACAAACTGAAATTACATTGAACAGGGCATTATAACTTGGAGATAACTATTTAAAGGAAACATGGGCTATGGAGGGTTAAGTGGCTTGCCCAAGACCACAAGGAGCACCTGTGGGACTAGAAACCCCAGTCCTTCCGGCCCAAGGTTGCTGTCCTCTAGTGGGATTTGAACCCCCGACCTTCCGGCCTGAAATGTCCTCGTGGACAGGCTCAGCAGGCTTCTCCATCTGCACGAATGGCGCCTGAGTCCAGAGGTGGTCTCCACCTGTTTCGCTGCTTGGGGACTCCGTCCATAAATCCGTTCGCCAGCCAGATGAATACACAGCTTTCCCGCTTTTGTGGGCCGATACCACATCCGAGCAGGGTAGCCCTGGACACGTTCCTCCTGAACCTCCAGGCTCCTATACGCGTTCCCCCCCACTCCCCTTATAGCGAGGACTCTTCATAAGATTCAGTGGGACCAAGCATCGGTGATTCTCATGGCTCCCTCGTGGCCTTGGCAGGCTTGGTTCCCGCTTCTACTCTGACTCTCATCGGAGCCCCTGGTCCCCCTGGGCAGTGCTCCAGGCCTGCTGACACAGGATGAGGAATGGGTGCTTCACCTGAACCTCGACTCACTATCCCTTGCAGCCTTGTGGCTGAACAGGTCTCTTTAGCCTCACTGCACCTCCCGGAGGAGATTGAGGAAGTCCTGCTCACATCAAGGAAAGACTTGATGACACTGGCCTATGCCCTCAAGTGGCAGCGCTTCTCAGTCTGGTGCTCCAGGATCCAGATTGATCTGTTCTCCTGTCCCACCCGGTGGGTTCTCCAGTACCTCCTCCACCTCTTGCAGGTGGGGCTGAAATCCAATTCTGTCAGGGTTCACCTGAGCGCCATTTCAGCCCACCACTTTCCTGTCGAGGTTAAACTCCTCTCAGGCCAGCCACTGATCTCCCACTTCATGCGGGGCCTTTTACTTTCCAAGCCCCCCATCTGGCATCTGCCAGTGGAGTGGGACCCATCGGCTTGAAGGGCGGCTGCGTGCTCATGCAGCTGACGCAGCCGCCCTTCAAGCCGATGGTGATGTGCTCACTTTGGCACTTCTCCTGGAAGGTAGTCTTCCTGGTGGTGCTGACCTCGGCTCAGCGAGTCAGCTAACTTCAAGCCTTCATGGCCACAGCCCCCTACACCAGGTTCTACGGGAACAGGGTGGTCCTTTGCACTCATCCCAAGTTCCTACTGAAAGTTGTCTTGGATTTTCATCTCAACTAAGAGATAGTCTTACCGACTTTCTTCCCGAGACCTCATGCCGACCGGGCATCGGCAATTCTGCATACCCTCGACTGCAAGAGGGCTCTCACCTTCTACCTGCAGCACACTCAGGGTCATCACAAGTCCGACTGGCTCTTCATTGCCTACGATCCCAACCATCTGGGGCTTGCAGTCACCAAGTGCACCCTCTCCATCTGGGTGGCGGACTGCTTTGCCTTTTCTCAGGCAAAGGCTGGAGCCCCACTGGATTGACGGGTCACTGTGCATGCTGTCCATGCCAAGGCAGCGTCGGTGGCTTCGCTGCGCTCAGTGCCTCTGGTGGACATCCGCTGGGCTGCGACCTGGTCTTCAGCGAATACCTTTGCTTTGCACTACTGCCTGGAGAGGCAGTCCCACTGGGACAGCACCTTTGGCCAGGCCGTACTCCGTAATCTGTATAAGCAACTCCTACCCTCCGACCCTTCTTCTGTGGCTACCGGAAACTTGACCCCAAGGACCTGAGTACTTGGGCTTCCTCTGGATTATTGGATTCTGCTCATGGCTTCGCGGAGGCACCTTGCTTATGGGTTTTGGTAGCCTGTAGCTGGGGAGTCCCATAAGAGAGGACTGACTTCCTGCTCGTTCCTGGAGAAAATGCAGTTACTCACCTGTAACAGGTGTTCTCTAGGGATAGCAGGAATCAGTCCTCACTACCCTCCCACCTCCCCTTAAGAGTTGCTATTTTTATCCTTCTCTTGCCATCCGCTTAGTAGGGCTCTAGCTATGGGACATGACTGAGCAAGATGGCACCCTTGGGTGGGAAGAGGACCACACATGTGTGGCAGAAACCCCAAAGGCTTCCTTTGAAAGTTGTGGAATTGCTCTGCGCGGGCTCTGTTGCTGCCGATGTCACCCATAAGTGAGTTACAGGTGAGTAACTATACTTTGTCTGCTATCAGGGCCAGTCCTACCACTAGACGGAATAGATGTTCATCTAGGGCAGCAGAGCTTGTGGGTGGCATGTGGTAGTGCTGCAGAACAGGGCTTGCTCTCTTCCTGCATGTGCCATGGCTGCTATAGCCCCGCTGTGGTAAAAACTCATGATAGCTACGCATTTGTCCCACGCTACCTGCTGCACTTTAGTAAACATTCCCCAAAGATAACAGCACAAATCCTTTGAATATAGGTCTTTCTCTCTCTATATATCTATATCTATCTATCTATCTATCTATCTATCTATAGTGTATTTGGACTTTCAGAAAGCCTTTGACAAGGTCCCTCAGAGACTTTTGGCAAAACTAAAATGTCATGGGATAGGAGGCAGTGTACTATTGTGGATCAGAAATTGGTTAAAAGAAAGCAGAGGGTAGGGCTAAATGGCCAATTTTCCCAATGGAGAAAGGTGAATAGTGGTGTACCCCAGGGATCTGTGCTGGGTCCGCTGCTTTTTAGCATATTCATAAATGAACTGGAAAAGGGAATAACGAATGAGGTTATCAAATTTGCAGATGACACAAAACTATTTAAAGTTGTTAAAACCCATGAGGATTGTGGAAAATTGTAAGAGGATCTTGATAAATTGGAAGACTGGGCATCAAAATGCAGATGAAATTTAATGTGGACAAGTGCAAAGTTATGCACCTAGGGAAGAACAACCCAAACTATGGTTACACGATGCAAGGTTCCACATTAGGAACCACTGCCCAGGAAAAAGATTTAGGTGTCATTGTGGATAACATGTTAAAACCCTCCACCCAGTGTGCAGCGGCGGCCAAGAGAGCAAATAGAATGCTAGGTATCATAAGGAAAGGAATGGAAAATAAAACAAAGGATATTATAATGCTTCTATATCGTTCCATGGTGCGACCGCACCTTGAATATTGTGTGCAGTTCTGGTCGCTATATCTTAAAAAGGATATAGCATTATTAGAAAAGGTTCAGAGAAGAGCCACCAAAATGGTAAAGGGGATGGAAGGATACCCTTATGAAGAAAGGCTAAAAAGGTTAGGGCTCTTTAATCTGGAAAAGAGACGGCTGAGCGGAGATATGATAGAAGTCTATAAATTAATGAACGGAGTAGAATGGGTACACGTAGATCGATTGTTTGCGTCATCAGAATATAGAAAGACTAGGGGACATGCAATGAAGCTACAGGGTAACCCAGAAAATATTTTTTCAATCAACATGTAATCAAACTCTGGAATTTGTTACCGGAGGATGTAGTAAAAGCTGTTAATGTAGCTGTGCTTAAAAAAGGTTTGGGAGGAAAGGTCCATAAACCATTATTAAGAAGGGACCCAGGATATCACTGCTTGACCCAATACAAGCATTGTGGAACCTGTGTCTTTTGGGGAAACTGCTAGGTATGTATGACCTAGATTGCCACTGTTGGAAACAGGATACTGAGCTTGATGGAACTTGGTCTTACCCAGTATGGCATATCTTATGTTCTTACATACATACGTGTGTGTGTGTGTGTGGGGGGGGGGGGGGTGATATTCAGCCACTGCTGGTTAGCTTCAGCAACAAAAGTTAGGTGAGCATTCAGGTACTTAATGATCGCTGCTGAGGGATAACCGCCTAGCAGATGAATATTGCCGCTAGTCGGTTATTCCTGGGTGCTGCCTCCGATCCTCTCTCTGTAACGCCTCAGTACTAGCCAGTTAGCATCGGGGTGTTCAGCAGCACTAATAGCGTTGGTGTGACAGAATAGCCCTCAGAATGCCATTAAGGTGGTTTGCAGACCTGCAAGCCGCCGAAATAGCTTTGAAATTCTCCGCACTTATGCATAGTCATTGCAGTTATCCTGATAACCCACATTGCTCTGGGAGTCAAGAGCACCAACCCACCATTTTAAAAGCTTAGAAAAAGTGAGGTCCAGGAAAACATTTGGCTGATTTGTTTGTATAAAATATTCAACATTTGCAGGCCAATCGTCATACCCAGTGGTAGCGTATTTTTTTTAAATGCTGGCCATGGTGTTTAAAAAAAAATCTGTATTCAGTCCTGCTACATATATAGTCAGTGGCACTGAATATACTGTATGTGTGACAGACTTGATGCCATCCTAAAGTAAACTAGATAGCTATGTATGTGGCTGAATATCACTGCTATATGCATAGTTGGCCATTACCAGCCATGCTCTGCCCTAATTCCACCCTGGCACTGCATAGAGAGTGCCACAGTGGTTAGAGTGATTTTTGCTGGTATATGATTTTTATATGATTTTTGTGTCATTGAAACTTGGCAGCCATTAAACATATAAATGCCCTTTAATTTTAGTAATTGATAAGTTTTGGCTCTGATTTCTGATAGCAGGTTTAATAGAGGCAGGTGGCTCCTTATACAGTATTTATTTATTTATGTGTTTGACAGGTTTTGTATAAAGCCTTATTAATTTAAAGCAGTTCACATGAAATAAACATAGCAATAAGCCTTTACGTAGGACAGGGAGTAAGAACTTGGAGGAATATATGGGGAGTGGCCTAGTGGTTAGGACAAGGTACTTCAGGCCGGAGGGCCGGGGGTTCAAGTCCCACCTGGGGACAGCAATCTCAGGCCGGAGGGACTGGGATTTCTAGTCTTATAGGCACTCCTTGTGGTCTTGGGCAAGCCACTTAACCCTCCATTGCCCATGTTCCCTGTAAGTATTAGCGTATGTGTGTCATATCCCCTCGTGTTAAATGTATCTCCCAATTGACCGCTTTGACCTGGTGAAAAGCGGGATATAAATACAGCTAAATAAATAAATAAAATAAATAAATAATAGATACATTTAATAATGGATAACTATGTACAGAAACTTGCAGATTGTGGTGATATAGCTATATTTAGCAGTTGTCGATTATATACATTTGTATTATCTCTCTATGGCATTTGTTATACTTGGTGGGACCTAGTATTCGAGGAACAGATGGGTCTTGATGGCTTTTCTAAAGTCAAGAAGGTCTTTGCTCGTTTTGAGGCAGGCAGGTGATTCCAAAGTTGGGGAGCATACAGAGCGAAGGCTCTGGTGCAAGTAGATTGCTTTAATGTTCTGTAGCTTGTTGGAGTTTTGATAATGTTGATGTCTGTACCTCCTCTTGTTCTGGTTGGACTTGCTTTCTGGATCAATGATTGAAGAGTCGGCGGGGATAGAGTGTTTAGTATTTTGAAGATTATTAATATGATTTTGTATTTAGCACAGACAGCGACAGGAAGCAGTGTAGTTGGTGAAGTGTTGGGGTTATATTATTGTATTTTGCAGTTCCTGTAATGATTCTCACAGCAGTACTTTGCACCAGTTCCAAAGGGAGTGTTGTTTTCCTTGGAAGTCCATGATATATCACATTGCAGTAATCTATTATAGGGGTTAGTATAGCCTGGCATACTGTTCTGAAGTCATTGCCTGTTAGAAGCAGTTTAAGTCTGTGCAGAGCCCTCAACTTGTGGTAGACTGATCTGTATGTGCGGCTGGAAGCTGAGTGGTTGGTCAAAAGTTACTCTGAGATATTTGACCTCTTTTTTGTTGGTTAGGGTATAGTCTAGGATCTTGAGTGAGTCTCTGGTGGGGAGAATTTAGTATTTCTGATGATGTGCATCATTTCAAATTTTTTAAAGTTAATGAGAAGATTCTGTCATTTGAGCCACTCCGACATTGCTTCAAGGCATGCTGTGATTTGGGAGTAGTCCGGTTTATTGATGTTGATGTGGGTGAATATCATTATATCGTGTGCGTATATTCTATAGTAGATGTGTCGTTTTATGATGTTCCATATTGGTTGAAGATATATATTAAATAACAGTGCAGAGAGGGCCGAGCCTTGTGGAACACCTTGGTATTGTCTAAACATTTAGACTGTTTGTTTTTGGTTCTCACTTGTTGATTTCGGTGTGACAAGTAGGAGAGGAACCAGTCTAGTACTGAACCATTTATCCCTGTATCTCGGAGTAGAGTGTTGTGGTTGACAGAGTCAAAAGCAGCGGTGATGCTTCCGGTGACGTCAACGGTCGGAATGGCAGCGCATAGATAGAGCGCTGCCACAAACCCCTCCAAAAGATAAGGATAGCCCCCCTTTTTGAGTGAGAGAATGGGCCCCCAACAGTCCGAGGGTGGCTGGCAGCACCCCAGTTCCGGGGAGAGTGAGAGGAGACGGAGGCACGTGAGACGTACGAGTGGGAGTGCATCGGCGGTCAGAGCAGGCCCAGAAGGCCGGCCCAGGCTATTGGAAGTACAGTGAGGAGGAGCGCAGAGGGCGCGAGAGAAGCATGTAGGCAGCTGGAGGAGGAACACACGCACGGGCGGGACAGGCCCCGAAGTCAGAGTCCGAGGGCTGAGAGGCTGTGGTGGAGGCTGGGGAGCGGAGTGAGCAGAGCGATTGTGCCGGTGAGGTGGAGAAGAGCTGGACCGAGGCTTGTGGCAAGATAAGTACAGGGGCCGGTGGACTGTAAGCTCCAGTTGCACGTGGGGGTGGTGGTGAAGGCCCGGGGCTTGTCTTCAGTGGAGCAGGAGCGGCGGGGTCAAAGCGGAGCTTGGCGGGGACTCTGTGGAACCTGTTGAGAACCGGCCAGAACCCACCCTCCCCCGCTACCTCTACTATTACAGCCATTAATTAACACCCGTGCTGTTGTTGTCACTCACCTAAGAACCCCCGTGGTTACAACTGTGGCAGCACTGATAGCATGCAATAAATAATACCCGGAGTCAGCGCAAGGATCCAAACCAATTTATTGTGCACAAGGCCCAAGCATCAAAGGACTGAGCAATGGCGAACAGGAACAACTTCCTTATATATAAGCTTCACAGTTTGATACAGGCAGACTTTCTGTTGGTCCCAATGCCCCTTGCACCTATCCAATCGGGGACCCTCACTGGGCTATTGCTCCCTGTTCACCCTTCTCAGACTAGTCTAACAAAGGCACAGTTCTATGTTATGACTACACTTCTACTGCAAGGTCATATCTAGCTCGAGGAATGCAACAGTATCCATTTAGTATGGAAGTTTTGTGCAAGCTTTGTCATAAACTGATTTTTCTAACTTTTAATTCTTTACTCTAACAGGAAGGTGGGGGTTAGAATCCAGGCCTATCTTACAGGCCTTTCACATCTATATAGGCCATCGCCTACCACATTCCCCCCTTTGATTATTCTCACCCGCAAATTAGAAAGGTTGAGAATTAAATCACATATTATGCTTGTGTAACAGCATCATCTTGGGGTATATAGGGTAATATTGTCACATAGCCAACACTTTAGTTGCTGTCTGCCGCTTCACAGTGCTATCAATAACTGAGGTTATAGTGCGCAAGCAAAGGGGTAGGAGACATAGGAGAAACAAGCACACAGCCAATATTAATAATACAACTAACACACCCAGTCCTGAAAACATGGAACCAAACCATCCATCAAGCTCCAGTCCACGCCTTTTTTGCTTCTGCATCTGTTCGGCTATGTCTTCGACAACTTGGCCTTCATTATCAATCTGCAAACAACGGTTAGTTAAATTCAATTTTCCATATACACCACCTTCAGCTGCTAACAAATAATCCAGTGCTAAACAATGTTCAGGAGCATTTACACCTGACCACCAGGACGTCTTTCTAGTGGTGGCATTATAAGATCTCTGGCTTAGACGAGTAATCTTTATTCCAGTCTGAGTAGTAGTGATGCAGGCTGCACAAGGGGGGAAAGTAAGGGTTGCAGATTCTTAGTCTCTTACAGTAGTGGTTGTCATCGCAAAGTGAGCCGCAATGGAGTTTCAGGGTCATTTACGCATTTACGGAAGTTCAATGACCAAGTGCAGGAGCGGCTGCTGGCTTTACTCGACTGATGGATCCAAGGTTCAAGCTCTGCAACTTTAACTGCTGTTGGGGTTATTAAGGTCCCTTTCAATGCGGTGTCCTTCTCCGCTCTGTGATCCACACCGAGACCCCAGGCTTGAGAGGATGTAGAGGTTGATGGGCAGCTGATGACTCTGCAAAACAAAACTTAAAACCAATAGTTCTTGCCTAGTAATTTCAGATCCAATCTGTTTCATATCTCCTTTTATTCCTTGTACCATAGGCGGGGGTCGCCTATACAGAATCTCAAAAGGGGAAACTCCTAAAGACTTAGTAGGGGCTAAACATATCCTGAGAAGGGCTATAGGAAGAACTCAGAACTGGAGCTACTTCAGGTGAACCTCTTGGCAAAGGTTAGATAACTGAGATTTCAGGGTGCCATTCATACGTTCTACTGTCCCTAAATTCTGAGGTCTGTAGGCAATATGCATCTGATAATGTTAATATCTCGGGATCATACTTAATGGACTTGCTACCTGAGGTTATCAACCCTCATTCTTTGTACAGGGCCCCATGTGCATGCAAGGTTGTAAGGGCATACTTGGAATCTGTGTACACATTTAGACGGAGCCCTTTTCCTATTGTCAGTGCTCTAGTGAGAGCTGTCAATTCAGTTTTCTGTGCTGAAGTTCCTGGGGCCAGAGCTGTGGACTCAACTACCAGATCAAGGGTCACCACTGCATATCCGGCACAACAATGTCCATTAATGATGATAGGGCTGCTTCCATCTACAAAGAAAGTCCGTTCAGGGTTCTCCAAAGGAACAGCAGTCAAATCCAGGCGACTTGAGAATACAGTGTCCATAGTGTCTAGACAGTCATGATCAGGGGGGGGGGGGGGTCAAGACCAACTGGTAACAACGCAGCAGGATTCAGAGCTTGACTGACCATCAATTGTACAACATACTTGGATACTACAACATCCGTGAATGCGTGAGCCAAAAACTTCCTTTGTGTTCCATGAGGGTCAGAACAAAGTGCAGTACAGTAACTTGAAGATTTTGTCCCGGGGTGAGCTTGTCAGCTTTGCTCACTAGGAGGGCTGTAGCTGCAACAGCTCTCAAACAAGGGGGCCAGCCTTTTGCAACTTACATCCAATTGTTTTGACAGATAGGCTACTGGCCGTTGCCCAGATCCAAGCGATTGAGTCAACACTCCTAGAACAGTTCCTTGTGACTCCTGGACTGAAAGGTATTCTGGACATCTGGTAGACCCAGAGCTGGTGCTAACATCACATCAGAGCGGTTTTTCAAAGATCGAAAAGCTGCATCCCATTCAAGTCCCCATTCCAATGGAGACTTTTCCATTCCTTTGATAGCTTGATACAAGGGTTTTGCTAGCAGCGCAAAATGGGGGATCCATATACGACAGTACCCTGCGGCACCCAAGAAGGATCTCACTTGCCTCCTGGTGGCTGGAGTGGGAATACTGCATACAGCTTCTTTGTGTTCTGGTCCCAGGCGTCGAATTCCGCTGGACAACTGGAATCCCAGATATTTAACTTGTTTGACATAATCGCGCTTTGGCTCTTGAGACATTAAAAGCCTCATTAAAAGGTGCAAGAGTTTACTGGTGGCTTGTAGACATTCACTGTTTGGAGTTGGTGGTCATTCACATACTGAAGAAGAACCCTGTGTCCTGGGTTCACATAGTAGCTTGAAAGATCCTGATTTAAAGCAGCACTGAAAAGAGTGGGCGAATCCTTGAGTTCTTGGGGTAATCAAGTCCAGGTGCGTTGGCCCCGCCTTCCTGTTGTGGGGTCTTGCCATTCAAAAGCAAACACAAGTTGACTGGTAGGGGCTAGGTGTATACAGAAGAAGGCCTCTTTCAGGTTCAGGACAGTGAAATGAGTAACCTCTTGTACTGGGCGGTAATCCCCTGTCCCAGGTTTCTTGACTGGGAGAAGGGGGGTGTTCCAAGGTGACTGGCACTCCTTGAGAAGTCCATACTTCAGCAGTTTCATTAAATGGCAGTGGATACCTTCAATGGCTGGTCGGGGAAGAGGATACTGCTTCACATGCACTGGTTCCGCTCCTGGCTTGAGGTTGATGATAACGGGCTATGTTCTTCGCTAGGCCAGGTGGATATCTTCTGCCCATACTTCAGGTGGAGCTGAGAGGTTGGTGGGTATTCAGGAGCTAATTGTCTTGGCTGGAGACGTACTATAGAACCGCTACTCTTCTTCTCGGGGAACAGTCAGCACCATCAATCCATTTCTCCCCCTTCAGCAAAGGGTATCTGTGCCTGGAGCTTAGCAAGCATATCTCGGCCCAAAAGTGGAATAGGGCATTCAGGCATATACAGTAACTGGTGCGCTATTTTCTGTCTTCCTAGTTCACACATGCGGTTCTGCGGGAAAGGTTTAGTGGCCCAGTAGCTCTGACAATGGTGATGCATTGAGAAAACAAAGGGGCTACTGGCTTTAGTATTTTGCTCCTGTATCCCCCATAAAGTCCATATATTGGTCCCCTATTTTCAGACTGACCATAGGCTCCTGGGGTGAACTTGGAGTCCGGTCTGGCCTAGTCTTCATCCATGTCAGAGCCTGTTGCAACTGCCACTCCCTCAATAGCTTCTTCCCTCTCTTGCTGGAACACTGTACTCGGTTTATTCTTCCATGACTCTGAAATCAAGTACTCCCTCCTCCCCTCCTGGGGGTGGAGTCAAGATACGGGCATGCACTTCTCTAGCATCCTTCTTCTCTGCAATGAGCGTACTGATTTGCACCCAGAGGGGACTAATCATTTTCACGACCCCTTCCACTTTCCTCTGCTCTTTCAGTTAGGAAACCCTCCTCCACATCGTTCAACCAAAGCGGCTGCAAGAAGAACTGCTTTCTTTGCTATTTTGCATTCACTTTCTCGGTCACATCCATTTTCACAATTCACATACTTCCTGAGCAACTTCCATTAACTGTCATGCCCGCAAGTCCATCCAGTTTCTGCAATGTCCGGTTTATATCTCTCTGGGACTGACTGACAAAAACTGCATTTACCATAAGCAAATTCTCCTGGGCTGCTGGATTGCATGGGGTATATAGTGAGGGCTGCCTGCAATATTTGGATTCCACCTGGGGCCATCAAGGCTGATGGGTCTGCATAATACTGTTCATTAGTTCCATCAAATCCTAAGGTTTCTCAGTGTAGGAGGCATAATGCAGTTCTCAGTTCAGTAAATCAGTGGCGGAAAAAGACACATAAACAAGGCTGGTCAGCTGGCTGGGATCTCGGGCGCTGGCTGTGAGTGACCCTGAACTGGCAAATGAATGCCCGCTTGTAGTGTAAACGGACACTTTTTCTTTTTCCCTTCACAAACATTTAACATAGGGGAACTGATCAGGGAACGTTTTTGCACAATCTGATGAACACGGTAAAATTCCTAGTCATACACTTCAACAGAATCTGCCCCTTCCCCCACATGACGACGTCCTTGTCTACAGACAGAGGGGGCGGGCTGCATTTCCCTGTGGACTAAGCATAATGGATGTGTGTGCTCATTCTAAAGAACAACTGTCTGAACCTGTTTAAAGGCTTTAAATTAAGACTGTACTTCTGAAACTGAGACTTTAAAAGACCCTTTCAAAACACAGTACACATCTTACAGTTCGGGAAAGACAGGCATTATCTTAACAAGATAAACAGTAAGTCTCTCTCCTGGCTCTCAAAGCAGCCGTAAATCACTAGACACAGCGGCTGTAAACACTAAATAAATCCTAAAAATACAGTTACAGCTTGTTTTGTTTTTCCCGTAATTTATGAGCAATAATTATGTCCTCTATGTGGTGCTTGCTATAATATATAAAAATATATACAGTCAAAACCAAATATATCAGAGACAAATTTCCAAGCATTTTTGTAGTTACTGGCTCGGGATGCTTCATAGTCCTATCAGGGGTCTTAACCTCCACTTCGTAGGTCAAAGGGGAAACAAAAGCAGTCTCATTAAGTTCTCTATCATTTCTTTTTGAACAGTGTTTGCTAACGACTGGAACATAAAAAACACAAGACAGGCTAAGCCCATAAATGCATTGCGGGGTTAATAACATTCCTATCAAGTGATATATAATACATGACCATAGCAGAAGGAACATCACTATTAAAACATTTTGAATAAAACAGGTACGATTTTTCTGAAATAAGCACAAATTAACCCAGCTGCAGAGCGTAGAATAATTGAAACCTTCAAAGCGTTAAGTAAAGGATATATTCCTGTCTTTGTCTCCGAGCTGTGTGAAAGACACGCCCCCTTCGCTCTCTACTTGCAAGAAAGAGACTCACGCTCAGTGAGACAGCTGACTCCCGAGTTGTTTCTTTAATACTTTTCCTTAATCGGTAAAAACAGACACCAAACACTTTCTCCTTTCTTGCGACCTGCACTAGTCAGGAGGCAGCACCTCGCTTGGACTGTATGCAAGGCCTCTCATGCACACACGCAGACATTCAAGACAGAATAAAATCCGGACGTTCCCAAAAAACTTGACTGACCAACTGACTGACTGACTGGGGGGTTGGGTGGGTTCAGTCTCTGCTTATACATTTAAGACTTTCTGAGACTTACTAGGACCGCCCCGAGAGAGGTGATCAGACTCTCAAGCACTTATTCCAGACTGACTGATTAGCAGAACAGTTCTACTCACCGGATCATGGGTTGAATCCTGGACCCCCCTCGGGTTCGAGGTGTAGGCCGGCCGGAACAGGCAACCTGCGGAGGCAAGGAGGAGCCCTCCCCGATACAAGAGGATGGGTGGCGCCGAAGGCTCTCCAGCAATCAGCCAGGGGCGGCTCCAGGCCGGACAAAACCTTTTGAGGCGAGAGGTCGTGGTATATTTACTTGAATACCATCACACTACTCACACTTCCCGGTCATGGAGCCAAGACATGTGGCAGCACTGATAGCATGCAATAAATAATACCCGGAGTCAGCGCAAGGATCCAAACCAATTTATTGTGCACAAGGCCCAAGCATCAAAGGACTGAGCAATGGCGAACAGGAACAACTTCCTTATATACAAGCTTCACAGTTTGATACAGGCAGACTTTCTATTGGTCCCAACGCCCCCTGCACCTATCCAATCGGGGACCCTCACTGGGCTATTGCTCTCTGTTCACCCTTCTCAGACTAGTCTAACAAAGGCACAGTTCTATGTTATGACTATACTTCTACTGCAAGGTCATATCTAGCTCAAGGAATGCAACAGTATCCATTTAATATGGAAGTATTGTGCAAGCTTTGTCATAAACTGATTTTTCTAACTTTTAATTCTTTACTCTAACAACAGGAAGGTGGGGGTTAGAATCCAGGCCTATCTTACAGGCCTTTCACATCTATATAGGCCATCGCCTACCACACAACCACCCCCGTGGGGGCATGGAAGTGAGAATCTGCTGGCGGGAAAGATAGATGGCGACGCGCAAGTCAACGGTGGACCTGAAAGCGTTCTCCTTCAAAAACGCCGGGGGAACAAAGAGCCACGGGGCAAAGGCGACAGTGGCAGGCGAGGAGCAAAGAGCTGCTGCTGTGGAGGCGGGTGGCGGAGAGGGCATGTCTTCAGATATTCAAGGTCTGCGGGAGGACCTAAAGGAATGGTTTGACTCTACGAAACAGGAATTGGGGGCGCTGAAGCAAGAAGTGCACGGATGGCTCCAGGAGATGAAATCAGATATGGCGAATATGGGGTCTAGACTGGATGAGATGGACAGTAGGTTGGAAGAGCAGGAAAGTAAATGGGCCCCTTATGAGAAACAAGTTTCATCAATGAGTGAGGCACAGGAGGAGCTGTGGCAAAAAATAGAAGACCTGGAAAACAGGTCTCGAAGATCGAATATTCGGATTAGAGGCCTTCCTGAAAGGGAAGGAGCAGTAAACTATGTGGCTTTGGTGGAGGAGCTCTGTGGGACGGCGCTGAAGGCTGCGGAGATGCATGAGATGGGGCTGTGCCTGACAGTGGATAGGGCCCACAGAGCACTGGGTCCGAGGAGAGAAAATAAAGTGCGGGATGTGGTGGTCTGCCTGCATGAGTACAGAACCAAAGAGCTGGTGATGTGGGCATCCAGGAAGCTGGGCAAGATTGCTTGGCAAGGCTCGGAAGTGTAGGTCTTTGCAGATATTTCTAGCATTACCATTCAGAAGCGCAGAGCCTACCGGGAGGTGACCAGAAGATTGCGGGAGAAGAATGTGAGATATCGGTGGCTCTTCCCGGTGGGTCTACAATTCACTGTTAATACAAAGACGACAACTGCGCATTCGGTGGAGACAGCTATAGCGGCAATGAAACAAGCTGGCTGGACTGGGTTGCCAGTGGTGGAAAAGGGAAGCTCCGCGCAAAGGGAGAAGACCGACGGAGAGAGAGGGACCCTGCGCCAGTGGAGTAGAGTACCTGGAAGAGAGAAGAGCCTGAGAAGCCAGAGAGTGGTGAAATGAGCATCGGACTGATGTTGGGGGTATAATAATACTGCAGTTAGCCTTGAAGGTGTAATTGGATAAGGTTGGGGGAGAGTTAAAAGTTTGCTGGAAATGGTTATAAGATGATAAGTTGGTAGATAAGTTGGTAGAGAACTGTTTTTTGTTATAATGGGGCTATGTGGTGGTCGGGAGGGGGGGTGGGGGAGGTGGAGTTAGTCGGGGCCCTGGTGGGGGAGGGAGAGGGGTCCAGGGAAAGCAAGGGGGGGGGGGAGCCGGGTCATCGGAAGAGGTCCAAATGGGACTGGTAGAAGAGAGGGGTAGAGGGGGGAAGGGAAGGGGGTATGGGGTAGGGGGTAAGGAGGAAGGTGTAGGGGGTAAGGGGGAGGGAGGTGAGAGGAGGGGGGTGGGGATACGGCAGCTTAAAGGTGTGAGAGGTTGGGAGAGGACGGGGAGGATATTATGCCTGAGATAAATGTAATGTCTATGAATGTTCGAGGCCTTAATTCCTATGTTAAAAGACAGTATTTAATGAAGGAATGTCTGCGGCTGCGGGGGGATATTGTGTTCATACAAGAGACTCACTTAATGTCTAAGGATAAGAATCGAGTGAGTCATCCTCAGTACCCCCAAAAAATATTTGCCTCAAATAAGGCGGAAAGGAAGAAGGGGGGGGGGGGGCCTTCTGCTATCAGCGCGAGTCTCGGGGAAAGTGGGGGAGATATTTCGGGATAGATTGGGGAGGTTTGTTATTGTGAAGCTGAAATGGGACCAGAAGCTGTATACCCTGGTGTGTGTATGCCCCGAATCACAACCAGGCTCCGTTTTTCAAGGAGCTCCATAGCAAATTATTGGAGGTGGCAGAAGGTTGTGTTATTATGGGAGGGGATTTCAATGTGGCCTTGGATCCTGCTAAAGATGCATCTAGAGGGGAGGCATCGACAGCTAAACGTCACAGGAGATGCTTGGGAAGCTTGGCTAGGGGACTGGGCCTGGTGGATGTTTGGAGGGAAGTAAATGGAGGGCAGAGGGATTATTCCTTTTTTTCTGCGGTACATAATGTATATTCCAGAATAGATATGATTTTTCTTGAGAAGACCTTGGTCTCGGAAGTGCGTGCTTGTGAAATTAAGGAGCGTACGTGGTCTGACCATGCCCCAGTAGTATGTAGTCTCAATTTAGGGGGACCCCAGCTTCATAAGGATGGTGGAAATTAAATGAAACACTCTTGGAAGATAAGGAGGTGGTCCAGCAGATAACAGAAGATATTAAAGATTACCTTAGGTTAAATGATACGGGGGATTGCTCTGCTGGAACGGTATGGGATTGCTTGAAGGTCGTTGTTAGGGGTAAACTTATAGCGGTGGGAGCACATCAGAAAAGGAGGAAGTTGCAGTGGCAGGGATCCTTGACACGTAGAATTGGGGTAATGGAGGACCGGTTGAAAAAGGCCCCGGGGGATGCTCGGATGAAACAGGAATTAGGACAGATAAAGGAAAGCTTAAGTGAGTTGTATATGCAGGATATTAGGTGCAGACTCAATATATTGAACCAGCGGAGATTCGAGTTTAGTAATAAAGTAGGTAGGATGTTAGCTAGGAAAGTCCAGAAACTGAGGGCAAGGAATGTGATAGTTCGCATCAAGGATGCTACGGGGGTGACAGTGTGGGCGGGGAAGGATATTGAGGAGCGATTTATTCAATTCTATCAAAACCTCTACACTCCGGAGGAGAGGGTGGAGGAGGAGCAGATACAGGAGTATTTGGATAAAGTCCAGCTCCCACAACTAACCGAGAAAGAGAGGGAGGAGTTGTCGGAGCCCTTAAGAGAACAGGAAGTGATGGCGATAATTAGAGGTTTTATAGAAATATAAAGCGCCGGGGCTCAATGGTTTCACAAACCTATTCTATAAGACATTTGCGGGTGTGTTAGTAGGGCCACTGGTAAGGATGTACAATGCCCTCAGTGAGGGGGCGGAGATGCCACCTTCCATGCGTCTAGCGGGCATTAGCCTTTTGCATAAAGACGGGAAAGATCCCATGGATTGTGGATCATATAGACCCATATTGCTGTTGGGCGGGGATTTTAAAATATTTACCAGAGCCTTGGCGAATCGATTAGGACCGCTGTTGCGGAAATTAGTCCATCCGAATCAGTCGGGGTTTGTCCCAGGAAGGTATACTTCGGATAACATTCACAGGGCTTTAAATATAATGTGGAGGGGGAAAGGGCGGGGTGATAAGATGGCACTGTTGGCGGTGGACGCCGAAAAGGCTTTCGATAGGGTGAACTGGGGGTTTCTATTCGGATCGCTGGAAAAATTTGGCATTCAGGGGAAATTTTTGAGCTGGGTTAGGAGTGTGTATCACAGGCCAATGGCGTGCCTCAAAATCAATGGTAATATTACACGGGGTTTCAAGCTGTTTCGGGGCACTAGGCAGGGCTGCCCCCTGTCCCCTCTGTTATTTATATTATCACTGGAACCAAATGGCGCAAAGGATTCGGGATCGAGAGGATGTAGTGGGGGTTTGGGGGGGTCGGAGTGAACACAAGATTTCATTGTTCGCAGATGATGTGTTATTTTTTCTCTCCGATTTGAAGAAGTCCCTGGGGGCAATTCAGGAAGAGCTTAATGACTATGGGGTAGTGTCGGGCTTTCACATGAATGCCGCTAAGTCGGAAGTACTGAATGTAAGCATTGGTGCGGAGGTAGAGCAACAACTGAGGTGGGATTTCCCTTTTAGATGGGCGGACAATGGTATTAGGTGCCTAGGGGTACACGTCACTGCTAATAGGGAGGGGCTATTCCGGGCGAATTATATTCCAGCCCAGAATAAAATGTTCAGGGAACTGGACGACTGGGGTAGATATGAAATATCGTGGCTGGGCAGACGGGATCTAGTTAAGATGATTGTGGTACCTAGATTGTTATATTTGTTTATGAACCTGCCAGTGGAGGTCCCTATAGCATTTTTGAAGAAACTACAGAATAGGGTGATGAAATTCATTTGGAAAGGCCGGAGGCCACGGGTAGGGAGAAAGGTACTGTGTGCAGGGAAGCAGCTTGGGGGAATGGGTGTCCCTCTGCTATCTCGATACTACGAGGCAGCAAGAGTGAGGGCAGTGTTTGAATGGGATGTGAGGGGGATGAGTGACTGGGTGGGGATGGAACGTGAGGGGGGACGGGAGGGAAGAGATTTGTTGGGGCGGGTGTGGGTACGTGGGGGGGAAGCCCTCAAAGGAGCAGGGGGGGAACCCTTATGTAACGCTTACGCTGCGGTACTGGTGGAAGTGGCAGAAGAAATGGTATGGTGACTCAGGGGGTTCCCGATTCACGCCACTGGTGGGGAATTTAGAGTTTCAGCCCGGGATGGAAGATCCTGGGTTTAAAAGGTGGAGCGTGTTGGGGTTGCGGACGGTGGGGCAGTTTAAGGTGAATGGGGAGTGGGTGCAATTTGCGGATCTGCAAGAGGAGTATGGGTTGCCTGACAATGACCGGTACCGGTACACCCAAGCTTTACACTATAGCATGCAGGTAGCTCAGCGGGGGAATGGCTCGCAGGGAGGAGAGATTGACGAGCTCTTTGAGAAGCGTGAGGTCAAAGGCCTCATATCAAGATTGTATAGGGCTATGGAGGGTGAGAAGGGGGTCAAGTGGGGCCATTGTAGGGCTTGGGAGGAGGATCTCCATAAGAGTTGGGATGGTGATCAATGGGGATGCGTATGCAAGGGGCTGTTTAAGGGGGTGATAGCCAGTAGCATTTTAAAACATAATTACAAAATGTTATATAGGTGGTATCTGACCCCACAGAGATTACAGAAATGGCAGGGGGGGGGGCTGAGTGTTGGAGGGGGTGTGGGGCGGTGGGGACCTTTCTACACATTTGGTGGGAGTGTCCAGGGTTGGGGCCCCTTTGGCATGGCATCAGACACTGGATGGAAATAGTGTGCGGAGAAGAGATACCGTTGGGTCTGGCCCTGGCGCTATTAAATGTAGCGCATGTGGGACTGAAGAAAGAAAGTACTGGTTGGTGTGGCGTAGTTTGCACTGCAACCAGACAACTGATAGCGCGTAAGTGGCGCTCAGCCAGTGTTCCCACTGTGGAAGAGGTTCGGGGTAGGGTGGAGCAGCTATGCACACTGTATCGCTTTGCAGCGCAGCACCAAAATAGTATGAGGCGTTACCAGGCCATTTGGGGAAATTACCTGGAATGGAGGTCCACTGGAGGGTCCGAGAGCTGAGGGGGAAGCTGGGTTATGGAGATAGATTTGGGGGTAGGTATATGATACCTTACATATATCATATTGTCACAATTATTTTATAATGGGGTTTGTTGTCTTGTAAGGAATGGGGAGATGGGAATTAGGCCGAGATGGTTGGTAGTGGGGTCGGGAGGGGGAGAGCTGGGATTGGATGGCATAGTGGGGAAGGCTGGTAAATTATGATCACACCATTGGGGAAGTGTAAACGCTTAGCTGGGAGGGAGGAGGGAGGGTGGGAAGGGGGAAAAATTTTGGGGAACGTAATTGATTATGTTTGTACTTGTGTGGTGTATGCAGTGTATGCCGTTCCTTAATAAAAACAAAAAAATGGGGGGGGGGGGGGGAAAGCAGCGGTGATGTCTATAAAGCATAAGAAAAAGCCATGTAGTATGTTGTCAATGCCTGTGACGGAAGTATCTATAAGTGATGTAATTACATACAGTGCTGCATTGCTGTTTAGAGCACAATAGACTAACCAACTCAATGAAGCATCAGCTTTCGATAACAAGGGTCTATTTCACCAGATTCTTGTCCTTGACAGCTCATGCATCATTGAATTGGCTACTCTTTAAGATGCCACCTGCCTCTGTCATTTTTGCTACTTCAGAATAACATGACGACCTCTCTAAAAATGCTCTTCATCTTAGTAGCAGACTTGTTTACTGTGGGGTCTCTTATACATAGAGAAGTGCTGGCTCCATTTGACTTATCGGAAGATGACCTAATAATGCAAAGAGCTCATAGTGGAATGGAGGAATAGCCTAGTGGGTACAGCCAGCTAAGAACCAGTGAAGCCAGGTTTCAACTACTGATTCTCTGTGTAACTCAGGGCCGGCACTGTCATTAGGCAAACTAGGCAGTCACCTAGAATGCCAATAGTCAGAGGGTGACCCATTGCCACTGCTGCTGCCCCTCTCCAGGATCTTCAGCAGTGTCAGTGATTTCTAAACAGTGATTGATTGATTTATTTAGCTGTATTTATATACCACCTTTCACTGGGTCAAGGCGGTTTACATAGAATGAGAGAAAATACATTATAACACCATCTTCAACTATATACAACTTGCAATCAATAACTCAGGATTTCATAATTATACAGTCTTAAACTATGTACAGTATCCTATGTACAGTTGTAGTCAACTGGTGATGTTCTTTCTGGTTTATGTGATGGGGTGAAATGCTCTGTGAATAGATGTGTCTTCAGATGATTTTTGAAGGTTTTTGAGGCATGTGATGTTCCTGAATTGGTCTGGGAGTGTTCCATATAGAGGATGCATACAGTTGGAAGGCTCAATTACATGCTTGCTGGTTGGATTTGGTTCTGAAGTGAGGGATGATGAGAGTGTTCATCGTGGAGGTCCATCTAGATCTGAGTTATTTGGAGGTCTGAAGTACTGTGTGGAGGTGTGTAGGGGGGTCAGAGTGGATTGCTTTATGGGTTAGGATGAGAGTTTTGAATTTTATTTGACTCTGCAGAGAGAGCCAGTGGAGCTGTTTGAGTGATATGATCATGTCTTGCTGCTGCTTGTAGGGTCTTTGCTGTTGAGTGGAGAGCTGTTTGCAAGGACAGGAATGTGGATTGTGGAAGGCCTTGATAGATAGATAGTATTGCAATAATCCAGGTGAGGTATTATGGAGGCTTGTAGGACAGTGCAGAAGTCTGTTGGTTCAAGGAGCGTTGGAGGTGCAACACTTACCATAAACTCCGGTGCTGCATTGCTGTCCCTGCTTTCATTTCTGTTTGCATGGGTTACTGTTTGCATGGGTTACTGTTTGCAGGGTTACTGTTGCCAGTAACCCTGATACTGTTGCCAGTAGTCCTCCCAATGCTATTTCTTGATACTGTTGCTAGTAGCCTTGATACCAGTAGACCTATCAATATCTCATCTCTGATAATTTCGCCAGTAGCTATATTAATCCCATATATTGTTACTGTTGACAGTAGCCATTGCACCGTTGCTATTGACCCCACCGATAACTTACCAATAACCTCTAATCTGTAGCGTACCCAGTTAAGAGAGTTCTAGCACTACCCTACAACTGATTTAAATAGTTACAATCTTAGACACTTGAGGTTATTCTAGACCTAAATACCATATTAACTAGATCATACGAATACCCTTTATACACACTTTTTTCCCAACCTACTTTTTTCTCAACCTACAAGTAAGATATTTACTAACAAAAAGGATAAAGATGGAACTCCTAAATCTGCTTCTTATCACCATGATAAGTATCATCCTGCACACAAAAACATCACAAACATACCTATACACGTATCCCATCTATTCACCAAGCCACATATACCTATACCAACTACCACAATACACACAATGGTTCCCATATCAATCCAAACATAATATACCAATATAAATCAAAGGTAACGAAACCACGCTCAAGACTAATTACAATCAAACCAACCCTTAATGATACTCACACCAAGTCTAGCATACTAATCCCCCAAACATGCATACTAATAAATACTAGGTCTATTAAAAACAAGTTGCCCATTATACAGGACCTTATTACTGAGGAAAAACCTGATTTATTATGCATCACAGAAACATGGCTCTCAGAGGCTGACACAGTCCCCCTTAATACGCTAAATGTACCTGGATATAATATATTTAATTGCCCTCGTAACAAAGGAAAAGGTGGTGGGGTGCTAATAATAGCAAGAAAAAATCTAAACCTATCCTGCACTACCCAGAAGTCTCTTGAAGGTATAGACATCCTTAAGGTAGAAAATAAAACCTTTGCTATTTCCCTCATTTACAGACCACCTTCTGGAAAACATGAAGCATTAGCATCAGCCCTCGAAACAACATGCGAAACCTCATTAAAAAAATATCACATGATATTAGGCGATATAAACCTTGCTTCACTCAATATATCACAAACTAATACATTTAATGAGGCCATGGATCAGATGGGTTACCGTCAAATAATCCAAACACCTACACATGACAAGGGAAATATCTTAGACGTAGTATTTCTTCCCAAAGAATATTCAAACACAGTAACAAATACACCACCTAAAATAACACAGGTCCCATGGTCAGACCACCACCTTATACAATTCACATTTGAAATGCCATCACAATCACTTAATATAGAACCTAATAATAATACACATAAAAGCATGTTTAAAAAACTAGATAAAGACACACTAATAAATTCGATCTTTTCACATGTAAACACAGAATCCTCAAATCTGGACGAATTAATAAAGCAATGGAACAACGGAATTGAAACTGTTTCTAAACAAACATCTAAAATCACCTCACATACAAATAACAAACTAAAGAAAAGATCGGAACCGTGGTACACAGCAGGATTAGCTAAATTAAGGAAGGATCTCAGAAAAATGGAAGAAAAATGGAGAGCTAAGAAATCTACTGAGACCAAAAAACAATACTTATCTCTACTTAAATCCTATAAAGAAACAATAAATACAGCAAAAAAGAACTATCACACCAAAAAACTAACTAATGCTTTAAATAAGCCAAGGGAATTATTTGAGCTTGTAAAATCACTCACTAAACCCCCAAAAGATGATAATTCAAATTATCCTATAAATGCTCAAGAACTGGCTGATCACTACTCTAAAAAATTAAACCCTAGCGAAGAAAAAATCTCCCATAGAATTGAAACTAATGCATTTCAAAGGATAACACAAAATACCAACCCCACTATAGTGTGGGAAAACTTTCACTCAATAGATAACAGACAACTTCTAAACATCATCACAAACTTGACCACCACATCCCCTCTTGACCCTTGTCCAGTAGACTGGATCAAGAATGCTAAAACAGAATTATCGCCTATAATACTAAACATTGTAAACCAATCTCTAATACAAGGAAACATGCCAACAGAACTAAAAAGATATTTAATACGACCTATACTAAAAAACAAATCACTAAATAATGCAGATCCATCCTCATTCAGACCCATAGCCAGTATACCCTTTCTAGCCAAAATTATTGAAAAATCTGTACAATACCAATTGCAAGACCACATAGATGACACAAATGCACTTGATGCTCAACAATATGGTTTTCGTCAATCGCATGGAGTAGAAACACTGCTTCTAGTATTATTCGACAGACTTTATAAAGGCATTGAAAACTGCAAAAAAAATGTTTGTCCTAATTTTCATCGACATATCTGCAGCCTTTGATTCAGTGAATCATAAGATCCTCATTGAAAGACTAGAAACAATAGGTATAAATGGAGCCCCCCTAAAATGGTTCTCGTCTTATACAGTCAAACCTCTGTTTTCATTTGCCCCGGTTTTCATACGCTTCGGTTTTCAACGTCTTTTTTGACTGAGATTTTGTCCCGGTTCTCATACATCGCTTCGGTTTTCAACGTCTTTTTTGACTGAGATTTTGTCCTGGTTCTCGTACATCTCCTCGGTTTTCGTAAAGTACTGTACTGTAAATACATAAACCCTCGCGCTGCACACCATTATGTATACACTGCCAGAATGCCCGCCGCCCGGTCCCGGCAGCACTGCCCCCCGGACTCACCGATCGCCAGCGTGATGAGAAGCGAAAGCCAGCTGAGCACATAAATGAAACACATCCTCGAGCCTGGTCAGAGTTAGAGAGGCAAGGATTGCGCAGAGAGGAAGGCCCCGATCTCGTCCACCGCCTGCCCGTTCTCTGGCGTGCCCCCTCAGGCTCGGAGGTAGCAGGGAAGAAAAGCTGTCAACGTAAGCAGGAGATGTTGCATGAATGTGGGAGGCAGTTCTTTCTCTTGCAGGGTACGTCTGAAGCTATGTCATTAAGATTTTCTGCCATTCTGAAGCACTGAGCAGATAAAGTAAAGGTATTTTAATGGGCTGAATCCAATGTGATTCCGAAGAGAGCTGGGCACAGCAGCTTGTCAGGGGTGGCTAAGGCCAGATGTTAACATAATGTACTGTACAGTACTGTACTTAGCTTGCTTTCAGTGATGTTAAATGTTCATTTATCCATTTCATTATTCATTTATATTATTTCTCATTGTTTTCTGTATGTAAAAATAGTTATTCTCTATAAAATGTTTTTTTTTGTGAATATTTTTGGGTGTCTGGAACGGATTAATTGGATTTACATTATTTCTTATGGTAAATATTATTTCAGTTTTCATACGTTTCAGTTTTAGTCAGACCTTTTCGAACGGATTAATCATGAAAACCGAGGTTTGACTGTATATCCAACAGGATACAACAAGTATATTTTGATAGAAACCTATCCAATACCTTCCCACAGACACAAGGTATCCCACAGGGCTCAGCACTATCTGCTATATTATTCAACTTATATCTAAAACCAATTTGCGGAATATTCCAGAAACACAAAATTGACTATCATCTCTATGCAGATGATATAATGCTTTATACACAATTGGATATATGTAACCCTGATTACAGCCACATAGAAAATTGCCTTAATGAAGCACAACAATGGCTCCAAAAAAACAATATGCTTATCAATCACAAAAAAACTGAAGTTATGTTTATCTCTAAAAATCCGGAGTTTAAACATCCCCATACAATCATATTAAATAATACTACTTATAACACAAAACAAGAACTAAAGTATCTAGGTGTCACACTAGATAGCACACTTAACATGGAAACCCACCTAAGACTTTTAAATAGAACCATTTTCTACAAACTAAGAACTCTACAGCCATTACGTAACATCATTGAACTATCAGACTTTAGATCAATAATACAAGCAATCGTAATGCCACATTTAGACTACTGTAATGGCATACTTCAAGGCCTGCCCAAAACAACAACAAACATACTTCAGATGGCACAAAATGTAACAGCCCGAATCCTAATGAACGTACCTTTCTCTGATCACATCACACCTATCCTAAGAGAACTTCACTGGTTACCTATACATGCACGTATACGATACAAAATAATAATTACTACATTCAAACTAATAAACAATTCTGCCCCATCTCACCTGGCTACATTCATAATGCCGCAAACTACAAACAGGAAAAGACGTACTCACAACCTAAATATACTACACACCCCCCTCTCCATTTGCAAAACAAAGGCATTCACTAGTAATAGAGCATTCACATACACTGCTCCAACACAATGGAACAAACTCCCCGACAACTTAAGAGCTAACAAAGATCTCACATCATTCCGTAAAAGCCTTAAAACACTTCTATTTCAAGAATACTTCAATCAGTCAGAAATAACATAGAGTAATTCCGTGATGAAAACAATTTAAAGGGAGATATTCTACCACTTCTACCAGTTAGTTCCCCCAATTCCACGAAGAATCAAAATGAACCTACTTATATTATCTACACAAAGAATGTATATAGTTAACCAAATCCATGTATGTTAACATGTTTCCCGCCTCTATCTTGTATTTAGTTTTAGTTTTTCTATCCCTATTTTTTGAGTTATCCTAAACAATTTTTCACTTTTAATGTTCAAATGTTATGATCCTACTGTTTTATGTAACTGCTAATCTTTGCAGAGTTAATTGTTAGCTGTAAACCGCTGCTGATCACTGGAAGGAGCGGTATAAAAATGTGCTGTGACACCGCACCGCCTAACCCTGGCGTATTAGGCAGTTGGTACGTGACCCATGGGGGTTTTAAAAGTCCTTGGTAGTGCTGTAGCCCTGTATCCTATTGTAGTTGTGGACCAAAGTGACGACAGCCAAGGTTGGGTTTTAAGTTAAAGAATACTTTATTGTTGCATAAGGTATTGCACAAAGTATTGCAAAAGAACGCACAGGATTTACTCCCCCAACACAAAAGTAAAGTGGTAACCTTTTTGTACCAAATAAAAAGTTCAAGAATAAAGTTAGATCTCCTGATTCTTCTCAGGGACAAGTAACACTTAAATGCTTCTAGGCTTCTTCCAGCTTCATCAATACAACAACATTTCAGGATGCTAGTAATGCTTTCCAAGTATCAGCTTTCAATAAAAGAATCTACTAGTTGTATTTTCTTTCTAATGTTCATATCTTGTTTACCAGCTTTAAATAGGAATGGCAATCTCCACACTCTCTTGCCTTTTAATAACAGGCTTCTTGTGCAGGAACACTTCCTTACGTTGCCTTTCATTCACAGCTGCAAGTTATGAAGCTCTGAGTCATTGCACCCAGCAGAACGCTGCTGTCTCTTGTGCAAACTTCTAAGAACATTGATTTAGGCTTCACAGCACTCAGTCATAGAACAGGAATAAATTATATTTCCTTACTCTCTCATACACATTCCACACTCCATTTCAGAATCACTGGTACTGGATAAAGGAGCCCCTAATTCCATTGGTTCTTCCTGGCTCTCTGAAATCCCTTTGTCATGTGGAACATACAAGCCTTCAGACTTTAATTCTTTAATTATAGTCTGAAGCTGTTGCCATTTACTTTCTCTCTGTCTTCTAGGCACTTGTAAGGCTTTGTGCTTCTCAGCACCTTTTAACAGCTCATAAAAGGGGTTTATTTCCTCCTTGCCTTGCCTAGGTAGTTGCCTTTGGTTGGGAGGAATATGTCTCTTCTGGTACTGCCTTGTGAGATCCCTCAGCACAGCCTGGTCCTCAGGGTCTGTTCCTAGCTCTCTGCACGGTAGCTGCCAATTAGCCTTTTGCTGACAAGCAGGTGTGCTATCTTCTGAGCTAGAGCTCTGGTCACGCTGTCTGTATAAGGGAAATGCTTGCAGTTTCTCATTAGGGACTTTCCTACAGCCCAACTTCCCTCTATTAACTTCAGGTTTCTTTTCAAAGCTTAGTTCAAGCCTGCTCCCCCTAGAAAGCACTCTATTACCACTTCCTAGAGACTGGCTTATTTCAGAGCTATCTACTTTACAAGGTTTAAAAGATTTTGCTCTGACCTGGTTTTGGCAGCTTTCAATTCTGGGAAACTCCACTGACTCCAAGTCTGTGTTCAAGGCTTCTGAGTCTGGCTCTGGGTCTCCTCCAGGGTCCACTCTCTCTTGGAGCTGAGCTCTGCCTGGGTCTCTTCCTGGACCACCCGCAGGAACTCTCCTTTCCCTGGTTCTCTCCTTGGTTCCCCTCTCGCTGCTCGGGAGGTTTCTGTCTTCACTCCCTTCTCTCCTGGAGGTTTCTCTCCTCTCGGTTCTCTCCTCCGTTCTGTTCCTCTCCTCCCTCCTGTTCCTTCTTCTGTTCCTCTTGTTCCCTCTACTAACTGCTGCTTCCTGGTTATGAGTGCAGGGTGGCCCAATCCGGTCTGACTCCGCCCACCTCCCTGATTGGCTAGGTCTCTGGGCTAGCCTAGAGCTAGGGTGTGGTTCTTTCCCTGCTCTTCTTTGCAGAGAAGGTTCATGTGCTGGAATCTTAACCCCTTCCTGTCCTGTATCTCTAAGCATCTGAGGTGAGAGAAAGTGTTTTAAACCCTTTTTCTTCTGTTTCTGAGCCTCTGCCTTGTCACAGTGCTCAAATAAATAAATAAATAAAATAAATGGGGCCAAAAGGAGCTGATCCAGCCACTCCCCCCACATGCAAACAGGAAGTCTGCATCAGGGACAGAAGCAGGAACAGCAATGCAGTCCAGAAGTGATGGTAAGTGCTGCGTTGCTGTTTAGAAATAATTGTTGCTGCTGCTGCTGCAGACCCTGGAGAGGGCCAGTAGTCTGGCAAGGGGGGTTGGATGGCAGGAATGAGGTTTGCCTGGGGTACTTCACATCCTTACAGTGGCCCTGCTATGACCCTGGACAAGTCACTAAATCTCCATTGCCTCAGGTACAAACGTCAGGCTATCTTTACTTTACCGGGCTAACGGTTAAAGTGTGCTATTTGTAACTAGGTTCCATTGAATAACATTGCTTAGTAAACATACCTCTTAGATTGTAAGATGTCTGGGAACAGGGAAAATATCTCCTGTATTGGAATGTAACTGTAACTCGAGCTGCTACTGAAAAGATACTGTAGGTTGGCTGAAAACTTTGATATTGGAGGTTCATGCCATTGCTATAATCTGAAGGTCTCTTCAGTAATTGTAATTAGAAGAGAGCGCAGTTCAGTGTTAGCTAAACACTCATCTCTCCCACTTATAGTACCAAAGCGAGCACATCTTATTGTATTTTATTAACCTGTCCCATTTAAGTGCTTTAGTGGTATTAAGTGGCTTTCAGGATGTATTAATATTCATGTCAGGTTTCCTACATGTTGTCTAATGACTTACTTTGTGATGGTCTCTGGATAAAATACCACTTTCTTCAACATGAGTTTGACTGAAACGAAATGGAGAAAAAAAGGCCTTTGAAATCTGCAAAGAATTTCCCTTTTATTAAAATGTAAATAGAATAATTAGTGCTTAATAGGTCATTATACTACATAAGCCATTTCAGAAAGAACCTTCTGGGATTCAGAGTTTGCACAGAGGATTAATATAAATGCTCTTAATTTCTGTTTCAGTGTTGGATAAATACAACAATTAAAATATATAATCTCCAGGTCGTTTCATTTTTCTTGTGTATATTTCTGTCTGCAGAATGGCATAGTTGGTGAATCATCCATTTCAAAGTCACTTAATAAATTGAAACAGGGTGCTATGACTGGCAGCATCTGGAACAGTACCGGTCAATGTAGATGCTGCCTGAATAGGTCAAACATCAACGTTGTGCTGTTAGATCCTATGGAACTCTGTCCCTCCCTCTCTCTCTGCTGTCAGTTCTTGTTATACCTCTTTCCATGCTCTGAGGTCAGTGTAATAAAGTGTGGGAAGCTTAGCGCACAGTTTAGCACAGATTCTGTGCTGTTATGGCTGCCCAGTACACAGAGGAGCTTTGCCCACAAGAAAGTGCTAGCATAATCAATTTCCTTGCTATCTTCCCTCCATTTATTAAATCAGATGTGATCATGTTATGATCGCTATTGCCATGTGGCCCCACAACTGTTACCTCTTGCAATAGATCCTGCGTTCCACTTACAGGTCTAAAATAGCATCCACGCATGTTGGTTCCTGAACCAGCTGCTCCATGAAGCAGTCATTTGCTTCATCTATTTGTTTATTTATTTAAAAGGATTTATATACCGCTTTGTCCTGAAAAGCAGTACACACTTCAATCAAAGCATAGAGTTAGTAGGGGTAGGCATGCAGTGTTAACACAGTAGAGTGGTTGTGGGAGTGAAGGCAATGATTTCTTGGTGAGGTATTTACAGGATGATTTATGTACAAGTAGTTATATACAGCTATACACAGGATAAACTATGTACAGAAACTTTATCTCCCTAACATGTTCTGACGTGACATTGACCCAGTCAGTATTGGGGTAATTGAAATCTCCCATTATTACTGTGTTGTAAATTTTGCTAGCTTCCCTAATTTCTGTTAGCATTTCATCATCTGTCTGTTCATTCTGTCCAGGTGGACAGTAGTACACCCCCACTGCCATTCCCTTCCCCTTTTTACATGGAATTCCTATCCATAGAGATTCTACAGTGGATTTTGTTTCCTGCAAAAGCCTTAATCCTGTTTGACTCTTTATCCTCTTTAACATATAGAGCCACCCCTCCATCAATGTGATCTACCCTATCGTTGCACTATAGTCTGTAGCCTGGTATTACAGTATCCCATTGGTTATTCTCCTTCCATCAGTTCTCTGAAATACTAATTATGTCTAACTTTTCATTCATTGCTATATATTCTAACTCTTTCATCTTATCTTTTAGACTTCTAGAATTTGCATACAGTCATTTCAGATTTGTTTTTGGTAATATTAACAGTCTGGCTGTTTGATGACAGGGTTAATTTGGAATCTTTCAACTCTGTCTGATTTTAACTTAAAGGCACCTGGGTTATTTCTACCTTTATTTGAACCTCTCTATCGGGATGCCCTGACTTCCCTGTTTTGCTAGTATCATTAATTCATCATTCCGAACTATGCCTTCTTGGGCAACTGTTGGCTTTCTCCCATTATGTAGTTTAAAAGCTGCTCTATCTCCTTTTTAAATGTTAATGCCAGCAGCCTGGTTCCACCCTGGTTAAGGTGGAGCCCATCCTTTCGGAAAAGCCCCTCCCTCCCTTTTCCCCAGAATGTTGTCCAGTTCCCTATAAATCAAAAACCACCTTCCTTGCACCATCATTTCATCCATGCATTGAGACTCCAGAGCTCTGCCTGCCTCTTGGGTCCTGCATGTGGAACGGGAAGAATCTCTGAGAATACTAACATGGAAATTCTGGACTTCAACTTTCTACATAAAAGCCTACATTTTGCTTCCAGAACCTCCCTCCCACATTTTCCTTTGTCATTGGTACCAGCATGTACCAAGACAGCAGACTCCTCCCCAGCACCATCTAAAACCTTGTCTAGGTGGTGCATGAGGTCTGCTACCTTCTCACCAGGCAAGCATGTTACCAGGCGATCCTCACATCCACCAGCCACACAGCTAGCTGTATGCCTAATGATTGAATCATCAATTATAACAGCTATCCTAACCCTTCCCTCATGGGCACATGTCCCCGGAGACACCTACTCGGTGCGAGAGAGTATTATCTCACTTAGAGGACAGTTTCTAGCTACAGGATCACTTCCTGCCACACCAAGATGATGCTCTCCTATGATGTGGAGGAGTAGCCTAGTGGTTGGGGCAAGGTACTTCAGGCCGGAAGGTCGGGGGTTCAAATTCCAGTAGAGGACAGCAACCTTGGGCCGGAAGGACTGGGGTTTCTAGTCCCACAGGTGCTCCTTGTGGTCTTGGGCAAGCCACTTAACCCTCCATAGCCCATGTTCCCTGTAAAATAGTTATCTCCAAGTTATAATGCCCTGTTCAATGTAATTTCAGTTTGTTCAATGTAAACCGCACTGATGCAGAATAGCGCGGTATATAAGAGAATGTAAATAAATAAAATAAATAAATGTGACCTTTCTCCTCCATAGCAGCAGAGAAACTGCCAGACTGGAGGTGGGACTTCTCTACTACATTTTTATTTATTTATGCTTATTTCTATACCGCTTTTTCCAAAGATCAAAGGCGGTTTACAGGTAACATTTAGTGAATATGGTTTTACATAGAACATCGTTTTTTTTTCATAACTATGTACAGTTAACATGATAAACGATAACATGGAACATTGTTACAGAACTAAATACAGTTTAACATGGATTATTGTTACAGAACTATATACATTTTAACATTAGCTAGTAATGCCTGTAGGTCTCGTCTATATACCTTGCTGCCTGCTTCAGCTCTTCCAAGTGCACTACTCTAGCTTCCAGAGATTGGACTTGTTCCCTGAGAGCAAAGAGCTCTTTGTACTTAGTGCGCACATAAGACCTCTCACCAACTAGGAGAAAATCATACTTGTAATACTCAGTGCAAAAAGATGGATCGCCTCCATCTCGCTGCTGGTGCTGGACTGCTATCTGCATCTTAGATTTAAAGATTTCTTTTAGCTATTTAAAGTTGTTAAGTTATGTAAAGTTGCTGAAACCCCTTAAGCACATGCTATTTGGAACAGAAACTGCGTTGAGTCACTCTCCTTTTGTGATTTTGACTAGGATATGATGAAGCTCTGTAGCTTCACTGGGAAATATTTTTATTCTTTTAAAGTGTTTCTGTTCAAATCTGAAGTGTTTTCCCAAAAACTGAAAAATACACCTGATACATGATATGTTAAATTGGCAATAGCTTTAATTGGAAAGCGAAAATTACAAAAATAACGAGTCATTGGGAAATGTTGGGGAATCTGGTTTTGTACCAGTTTTGCTATTGTTATGATTGTCCCTTAACTTTGCCAAATATAGGGGTATGTTTATTAATGCATAGCATGTAGAGGTCATTACTATACACTAAAGGGCCCCATGGTTCTTTCCTTTGGGTGCTGTTGGATCATTTATATGCTTCAGGATGGTTCCCTTTCTAGGCTTTTTATATACTGTGTAAGCAGTACCATAGTCCTTTCCCTTACTTCTTTGCTACTGAGGATTCTCTGTGTTTATCCAAGTCATTCTTGGATTCTGTTACTGTTTTTGCCTGCATAACATTGACTGAAGAAATGCTGCTTTTGAGCCCTCCTGGATCCTTGTATGGCTGACAGATTTCCAGTATGGCATGTTTTAAGTAGGAGCCAATAGAGACTTTCAGTCTAGCATGATTTTTCTTAGGGGCATGTTTACTAAAGGTTAATACTTATTAATTTTATTAACACGTTTTAAGTACCACTGCAGACATAGAAATAGCTATGGGCGTGCACATTAAAACCCGCAGTGAACATGCCCCTTAATGTAGCTCTGAAACCCTTTGGCCAGATTGCTTCTAAACACACTGCAACATTGCCATTATGAGATAATCTGATCTAAGCTTTCAGCCCTTGCTGTTAAGCCTGGAGACCCATGACATCGAAGTATGTGGTGAGACCTCTAAGGTTTATAACAATTCTTACTGGTGGAGCTCTACAGGAGGAAACTGAAGAGTTGGAATCTGGGCTAAAGTCACTGCATTGTTTATTATTTTTTAGTTTATTTTATTGCTTCTGAACTTCTGAAGGCATCAACCCAGTTTGATTTTCAGGACTGCTGAAATGAAGACGCATGAGCTAAATCTGCATATACTAAATACCTGTTGCCTGTAAATCTATCTCGTGCATATTCATTGTGGAAATCCTGAAAACCCTACTGGCTGGAATCACCAAGTTATTTTGGTCCATCTATTTATTTCCCCTTCCAAATATTAAAAACATTGTTCAAAGAAAAATGCTTAGAAGTGATTCTGAATGAGAAAAAGAGGAATGGTGTTCTGATTCTTTGAACATTACAGCATTTCACATTTGATTAGCTTAAAAAATAAAGGTACAAGAGATGTTATTTATATGCCTATAACTGGGTGGCTTTTATGGTTGCGCACATGTGCTGTCTTTAGTGATTAGCTTAAGTGAGTAGCTTTGTGACTGAATGGGACGTAAATAATCAGTGCCCTGCTCTGAAATACTGATTTTAAAATTTGCTGCATTCCTAGAAATTTAAGGAGATCACATTCTTTAAAATATATCTAGAGACAAACAGTAGTTCTTAACTGAGAAATTCTCTCCTAGCCACTTAGTCATAGGAGATACATTATATTATAGTAACATGGTAACACTGTAAATGATGGCAGATAAAGACTAGTATGGTCCATCTAGTCTGCCCAGAAAGGTGGCAAGAATAGGTGCACTTGCCGCTCTGTGCAGGTCACCTCTCCCCATACTTTTGTTTAGGGGTGTACCCACCGCTCCGTATAGGTCACCCCTATTTGTTCAGATATAAGAGATAGTTATGCTTATTTTGATTTTATCCTGTTGCTATCAAGGGATCCACTGTGTCTGTCCCATGCCATTTTGAATTCTGTCACTGTATTTGCCCCCCACCACATCCATCGGGAGGATATTCCAAGCATCCACCACCCTTTCAGTGAAAAAGTATTTCCTGACCTTGCCTTTCAGTTTACCCCCTTGCAGCTTCATGTTATGCCCTCTAGTTTTACAGCTTCCCCGTCTTTGGAATAGGTTTGTTTGTTCATTAATACTCTTTAAGTACTTGAAGGTCTGAATCATATCTCCCCTGTCCCCCCTTTCCTCCAGAGTGTACATATTTAGGGCTTCAAGTCTATTTTCATGAATAGCATGGTGTGGGAATGGTCTGAAATGTTGTTAGTTGCTTCTAACATTTCAATCTTTTTAGCATGAGCAGAAACTGTACCCTCAGGAGTCCTCAGATCTCACTCCAGTGGAGATAGCTTTGATGAATGCTCGGGGAGATGAATTGGTTAGCTCTCTCCCTCCACAACTCTGGTGACTGATGCGATCTGGAGTGATTAAAAGATTATCAGGTCTGTAATTGCATTTGGTTGCTTTTATTTCCTTGTTTTTCTTCAGTTCATCTTGCTCTTCTCCCTTCTTTTGTTGAGTAGGATGTGTGTGGGGGGGGGGGGGGACGTTATTTCTGTATTACTTATCTACCAATCTCCATTTCTTGTAACTCATTTTGCATTGTATCTTATTGTTTTTTTAAATTTAATAAATATTAAGTTAAAAAAAGAAAAGAATCCCTAACGCTTTTTACTCATAATTTAAAGTTCTTGGAATCTGTGAATTTTTCTATGGGCTGTCTATATGTCATTTTGAAAATTAACATTTTAAATTTTACTTCACCCAAAACATTATGGGGATCCTTTTACCAGGGCCGGCCTATACACTAGGTGGGCTAGGCAGCTGCCTAAGGAAGCAGATCTCTCTGAGTGGCAGACCATGTGCTTCATGCCAAGCTATGCTCCCTTCCCCCCTTTGCTAAGCTGCGCCATGCTGCTGCCCCCGCTGCTACTGATTTTGGCTCCGGGGGGGGGGGGGGGGGGCAGCTAGGCTCAGCAGCAGGCCATGTGCTTTGGCGCACATGCCTACTGCTTCTGAACCGCAAGGTTATGTTAGAGGGGGGTCAGAAGCTTCAGGCCGTGTGTACAAAAGCACATGGACTGCTGCTGAGCCGAGCTGTGCTCTCCCTTGACCCCACCACTGGAATTGGCGATAGCACAGGGGTGGGCGCAGCTTGGCAGTAGAAACCCTTGGGCCAGCCCTGCCTTTTACTAAAGGTTTTAATGTGCATTAACATGCATTAAGTGCCCACAGCCCTTTTATTCCTATGGGCGCAATGGGACTTAATGTGTGTTAATTTCATTAACATGCAAATTGCAACGTGTGCCTTCAAGTCACTGCTGACTCCAGGCAACCCAGCAGCTCCTGGGCTTTCTTGGCAGTGTGACCAGAAGTAGATTGCCAGGCCTTTCTTCTGAGGCAATGGAGGGTTTAGCAATTTGCCCAAGGCCACAAGGAGTGCTAGTGGGAATTGAGCCCTGGTCTCTTGATTACCAAGTCAGTGCTCTAACCACTAGGCTACTCTTCCACCTTTAGTAAAAGAATCTATAATTTCCACACAAAAAAATCCCATCATTTAAACTTTGTAGAAATGCAAAAGCTATGTTGGATGGCAGAGACCTTTTCAATGTCATGTTTATTATCGTAATGTCAAACTGTGACTGAAAAGGAAGTTGGCCATCAGACTGAGGGGCCCTTTTACTAAAACCTGCTAAGCAGTTAGTGCGTGTGTTAGCAGGTGGTAATGGTCAGCTCAGACTCATGGTAATTGTTACCATGTGGTAATGAAGCGACCACACAGTAATTCCCACAGTAACTGCACTTCACATGATGGGACAGGGCATGGGGCAGGTGAGGGGAGAAGAGTGGGTGTGGAGAGCACATTGTAGTTAGCACAGGGGATATATATCGCACACCCACTGTCAATATGACAATTAGCACGGGTGCACCTCTCAGTAGGGTGGTATTAGCTGCACCCACATTAATTGCAGATGCTGCTGCCTTGCGTTAGAGTATGCTGGGAATGTGGTGGGCACGCCCCTATAGCGCACTGCTGTTGCACTTACAGCACATTGGTTTTAGCGCTAGAGGCGTGTTACCTACACAATCCTAATGAGCTAAAGTAAAAGGGCTCCTGAGTGTTATGTACTGTATTCATATGTACAAGAGAGTGGGGTTCTTTCATGCATTCGCAGCACTAGTATGTATCCTTTGGATTGAATATATACAGAAGATTACTTAAACCTGGCCCACATGATATTTGATATTCTGTATATAAGTATTAGCTATATCCTCCCATGATCCTAAGAGCTTTTTGTTTACTCTATAAATTTTGATTATTAAAGTGTACCTGAGACAACCATTAAACAGTGATATGGTAATTTCTTAATTAACAGCAAATCTTCACCTTCAATTCACCCTAACAGCTTCTTATGATAACTAGTATACAATATATTCAGCATTTAGAAACCACTGTGATCTCTTTATAAACATTGCTATATAAAATATGCATCTGAATTCTTTAAAAGATGGAATTTGAAAAAGAGATGAGTATGTTATGCATGTGTAGTCTGCCCCTGAGAATGAGTTTACTATGATCAATCAAGTCCAATTTGTGCATACCATCTGTTTTGCCAAATTAAAAGGATACAGTTAAGATTGATATAATGAAAAATACATTTTTGAAAAGAAAGTGCTTTAGTGACAAAGGGTTTTTGACATTCATTTATTTCAGTGTTGCTGTGATTTTTCCTTTGTTTCCTATGAAAAAGTTGAATGTACGTAGATCTCTATTGGAGTCATTTTATAAAGCTTTTTCCAAGTGTAATGCCTGTTTTCTCCATGGACTCAGTTGAAACTACAATCTCTCTGCTTGAAAGCTCGTAAAGGGATTTTGGTTTTCATTTGTAAAAGCTAATTCTTTGTTCTGTACTACAAAGGGGGATTTTTTTTGTGGTTAGAGTTAACTGTTTTTTGTTCCAGCTACCCATTCACAACTAGTTCTTTAAAGCCACTGACCTCATCAGGTGTTAGTTCCCTCCTTACCCACCCTATGTGAGCATTCTTGCTTTATAGGGCAACTCCCCAATTAGCTACACACAGGGACTTGGAACAGCATTATTAAAACACACTTAAAAGAGGTCAACTGTTTTTTCTCTGAAAGGACAGCTAAGGAACAGGCAGGGACTTTTGTAGATTTCTCTCTTTTACTTCAACAGGTACCAAAGCTCCACCAGCTGAACAATGGCTGGGAAAAATCATATCGCCAAAGCTGTTGCCCCTGTTACAGCTTCTGCCTTTGTCCAGACAGAGCTCCTAATGGCCATTGAAGGACCAGTTCCATGTGCAGGATGTCTGCATGCTGAACCTCTCAGAAAACAAATGAAGGAGCTCAGAGAAGAGGTGGTGAGGCTGAGGAGCATTCAAAACAGTGAGAAGTTCATTGATGAGATGCTTCTTGAAACATCCAAACTCTCCAAAAGAGGTGAAGATGGGAGCCTACAGAATGACAAAAGTTGGACATGAGTCACCAGGGCCTGCAGAATCACTAATCCAACTCCTCCAGTCCTTGAATTGAAGAACCATTGTAGTAGCGAAGTGCCCGCAACGAATAAAACCAGGAGTCTATTTACTAGGATTCAAACCAGTTTATTTGTGCACAGTCTCGGGCACTTGTCACATTCAAAATGGTCTGAGCATGGAGTTCAGCAAAACAGCATTTATACTTTACCTTTCTTCATCAGCTCTACACAAACTCCTTATTGGTCCCGGTGGCCCCCCTCACCCCCATCCAATGGAGATCTCTGACCGGCCACCTGTTCTCCCCCTGCTCAGGCCTTTCTAGCCATGGCTCAGTTTCTAGACATAATACACTCTTCCTTACATTCTGCTTGCAAGGTCACTCCGCAGCACAGAAACTGTGTGAAAGCAAGATACTGAAATACATCTGTGAATAACATAACAAGCTCAATGGAAAAGTCTTGCATTCTTATCAAAGCAGTTTAAAGCAGGTTTTCTAACTTCTACTGGCATTTTGCTCTGCTCAGCTATAATATTCTGAAGTGGGGGTTGGGGACTCAGGCCTAACATACAGGCCTCTGCTACATAACATACTTTTACAGGCTATTCTAGGCCATAGCCTATCACATTCCCCCCTTTGATTATTCTCACCCGCAAGTGAGAAAGGTTGAGAAGCAAATCACACATATGGTACCTTAGACTAGGGTGGAGGGATCACTCCGTGGTATAGGGTAGTAGTCCCACATTGCCAGTATCTGTGCAGCTGCCTTACGGTCAATAATACTATCAATGGTTGAGTTCAGCATACACAAGCATAAGGGCAGGAAACATGGGATACACAAGCAAACAGCCACAATTAGTAATACAATCAATACAAGTGTCTTCAGGCCGCCCATACCTGAAAACCACGAACCAAACCAGCCATCAAGTTGCAAGCCATGCCAAGTTTGGACTGGGACATAAGTGTGCTTTCTCATGTGATTGGCTATGTCTTCTACAACTTGCCCTTCATTATCAAT
Source organism: Ichthyophis bannanicus (assembly GCA_033557465.1). Taxonomy (NCBI): domain Eukaryota; kingdom Metazoa; phylum Chordata; class Amphibia; order Gymnophiona; family Ichthyophiidae; genus Ichthyophis; species Ichthyophis bannanicus. Next base: position 137,484,604 of record CM066035.1, on the reverse strand, counting down.
TTGTAAGCAGCAGCTAGTCAAATTAAGTTTGCCACATACTCCTCCTTCAGCTGCAAGCAAGTAATCTAATGCTAAGCGATTCTGGTATATGGCTGTACGCATCTGTGTGGCTTGTTTAGCTAACAAGGTTAATGCTCTACTAGTTTCATTGGTTATAATTTCAACAACAGCTTGCAAACGTAACATATACACAGGAGTGCGGTAGCCCCAAGAACCATTCTTATTAATAGCAGTACATGTATGAGAGGTAGCAGCACATGTACCAAGGTTAGCAGCACATGTACTAAAGTCCAAGAAAACTGGTCTTGTGGGATCTGAGAGTTGGGGAGTAGCATTCAAAAGAGCTCCATCGGCTACCGCAAGAATGAAACAGTTAGTAGGCATCATGATCATAGTCTCTAATGATTGATAGAGGTAGGTAATGGTTGATTGAGGTAGGTAGATAATGATTGATAGAGTCTGAAATGTGGATAATGCAAAACTGAAGGACGTCTCTTTCTTTGATATCCAGGAGCAGGTTGGCAAAGTCTTTACGATTACGGATCTTGTCTTCGCAGCGTGAGTCGCAACGGTGATGCAGGATTAGCGATCGAGGTCCAGGGGCGACTCTCAGAAACTGCTGCTGGCTTCAGTCGACTGTGGTGGATCCAAGAGTCGATTTCTGCTACTTTAACTGCTGTTGGGGTTGATAGCAAAACGATATATGGCCCTTTCCAATAAGGCGCCAACGGTGTCTTCTTCCACTCTTTTACCCACACCGAGGCTCCAGGCTTGAAAGGATGCAATGGCTCTGTTAGACTGAGAGGCAACCGGTCCTGCACCCAGGTATGAAGGCCCTGCAAAACAGAACTTAGAGCCAACAATTTCTGCCTAGTGATTACTGATCCAATTTGATTCATATCCCCCCTTATCCCCTGAATAATGGGCGGGGGCCTCCCATACAAAATCTCAAACGGGGATACTCCTAATGGCGTGGTGGGGGCTGAATGTATTTGGAGAAGGGCCATGGGGAGAGCTTGGGGCCATTTTAGGTGGGCTTCTTGACAGAGCTTAGATAACTGGGACTTCAGGGTTTGGTTCATTCTCTCTACTTTCCCTGAACTCTGGGGTCTGTAAGCTGTGTGTAGCTTCCATCGTATCTGCAGAGCATGGGCTAGCTGCTGGGTTACTTGTGATACAAAAGAGGGCCCGTTGTTGGACCCCATGTTCAAAGGTATTCCGAATCGGGGGATGATCTCATGGAGCAAGGCTTTAGTGACTTCCCTGGCCTTCTCAGTTCTAGTGGGAAAAGCTTCCACCCATCCAGAAAAGGTACAGACTAGGACTAACAAGTAGCGATATCCACTTGCTCGTGGCATTTCTGCAAAGTCTATTTGAATATTTCCCATGGGGGTAACTCCTACTGACTGAACTCTTGGGGGTGGGACAGGACCTTGTCGGGCATTGTTCTTGGCACAAGTCACACATCTTCGGGCTACTGAGGTGGTCAGAGGTCCCAGCAATGAGATATAAAAGTATGGTTTTAGAGCGTTTGCCATTTTGGTTTTTCCATAGTGTGTGGCTTGATGAAAGGCTTGGACAAAGGCAGGGTCTAGGGCTTCAGGAATCACGGTCATACCAGGGGGTGAGCTCCCTTCAGGCGGCGGCAACACTATCCATCCAGTTTCTGATAGTTGCCCCCCCTCACGTTGACAGTAATGGTCCATCACTGGGTATATCTGGGTGTCCATGCACTAAGAGGTACTGGAAATATGGCTGCTTGAATTGTTACACTAGGGGTAGTGATTTGTCCAGCAATGGCTGCTTCTCGGGCTGTGGCATCGGCTAATCTATTTCCTCGGGACACTTCTCCATCTCCAGTTTGATGGCCTCGACAATGCATTACAGCAACGCGTTTGGGGGCCCATACTGCTTCCAATAAAGTCAATATTTCTGGGCCATACTTGACAGACTTGCCTCCTGAGGTGATTAATCCACGCTCCTTGTACAGGGCGCCATGGGCATGTAGTGTTGTGAAAGCATATTTGGAGTCTGTATATACATTCAGGCTGATTCCTGTTCCGATTTTGAGTGCGCGTGTGAGGGCTATCAATTCAGCCTTCTGTGCTGAGGTTCCTGGGGCCAGGGCTGACGATTCCACTACCATGTCTAGGGTCACCACTGCATAACCAGCACATCGCTGTCCTTCAATTATGAGGCTACTTCCATCCACGAAGAAAGTTTTGTCTGGGTGGTCCAAAGGGATATCAGTTAAATCTGGGCGTCTTGAGTATACAATGTCCATTACTTCCAAGCAATCATGGTCAGGAGGGCCTGGACCGGTTGGCAATAGGGTAGCTGGGTTCAGAGTTTGGCTGACACTCAATTGCAATCGAGGATTTTCACATAGCATACTTTGATATTTCAACATTCGAACATTGGTGAGCCAATGGTTTCCTTTATGTTCCATCAGGGTTAAAACAGAATGTGGTACGGTGACTTGGAGCTCTTGTCCTAGGGTGAGCTTGTCCGCTTCGCTCACCAAGAGGGCTGTGGCTGCTATAGCTCTCAGGCAAGGTGGCCATCCTTTGGCAACAGGATCCAATTGTTTTGACAGGTAGGCTACAGGTCGCTGCCAAGACCCAAGAGGCTGGGTCAAGACTCCCAATGCGTTTCCACATGACTCATGGACATATAGGCGAAATGGTTTCTGCACATCTGGTAGTCCCAAAGCTGGGGATGACATCAATGCCGCTTTTAGGGATTTGAATGCTTTATCTTGTTCTGGGCCCCATTCCAAGGGGGATCGTTCCACTCCCTTTGTGACTTGGTACAAGGGTTTTGCCATGAGCGCAAAATTTGGTATCCATATGCGGCTATAGCCTGCAGCTCCCAGGAACGCCCGCACCTGTTTTCTGGTGGTGGGGGTTGGGATGTGGCATACTGCTTCCTTTTGCTCAAGTCCTAATTTCCGGATTCCTTTGGACAGATGGAACCCTAGGTATTTCACTTCTGTCTGACACAGTTGTGCCTTGGCTCTCGAGACCTTGTATCCAGCTTCATTCAAAAGGTGCAAGAGATCACTGGTAGCTTGCACACAGTCAGTTTCGTTGTTGGTGGCTATAAGCAAATCATCTACATATTGGAGTAAGATTCTCTTTCCCGGAGTTACAGGGTAACTTGACATATCTTGACTGAGGGCTGCACTGACGATAGTGGGTGAATTCTTGAATCCTTGTGGTAATCGAGTCCAAGTGAGTTGTCCTCGTATTCCTGTGGTAGGGTTTTCCCATTCAAATGCAAACAAAAGCTGACTGGCAGATGCCAGGCGTATACAGAAGAAGGTGTCTTTTAAGTCCAAAACAGTGAAATGTGTGGCTTCTGCTGGAATCAGTCCCAGGAGGGTGTAAGGATTTGGTACTACTGGATGTATGGTTTCAACTGCACTGTTCACTCGACGTAGATCCTGCACTGGGCGGTAGTCACCCGTCCCAGGCTTCTTGATTGGGAGAAGGGGGGTGTTCCAGGGTGATTGGCATTCTCTAAGGAGTCCATACTGCAGTAGTTTCTTCAGATGGCAATGAATACCTTCAATTGCTGGTCGTGGGAGGGGATACTGACGCACATGCACTGGTTCTGCTCCTGGCTTAAGGGTGACAAGCACAGGAGCAATATTCTTTGCTAGGCCAGGTAGATTATTCTCCACCCATACTCTAGGCGGGGCTGCAATGTTGGTAGGTGTACAGGAGCTTGCTGCTGTGGATATAGGTAAGTAGAACCGCCATTCTTCTTCTTGGGGGACAGTTAACACCATCAGGCCAGCAGGTTTTGAGTTTATAGTCATTTCCATTTTTCCCCCTTCAACGAAGGATATCTGTGCTTGAAGCTTTGCAAGCATGTCTCGGCCGAAAAGGGGAACTGGGCATTCAGGCATATACAGGAACTGGTGTGTTATCTTCTGTCCCCCTAGTTCACAGGCGCGGTTCTGCAGAAAAGGTCTTGTGGTTCTTGTTCCTGTAGCTCCCACGATTGTGACAGATCGAGAGGACACAGGGGCCACAGGCTTGGCTACTACTGAATGCTCAGCCCCTGTGTCCACCATAAAGTCCATATACTGGTCTCCAATCTTTAAATTGACCATAGGCTCCTGGAGAGCTAGGACGAACTTGGAGCCCGGTCTGACCTAGTCCTCATCCATCAAATGGTCCTCGGAGGTTGCCACTCCCTCTATGGCAGCCTCTCCTTGCTGTTGAAACTGCACGCGCTGCATCCCCCCTCGCTGCTGGAATCGCCCCCCCCTCTCCTCACGCTCCCGCCTTCCCTCCAGGGGGTGGAGCTAATGTTCGGGCACTCGTTCTTCCAATGTCCTTCTTCCTTACAATAGGTGCACTGGTTTGCACCTAAGGGGGGCCGAGCGCTCCCTCAGCCCCTTCCCCATCCTCTGGCTCTTCTATTAGGATATCCTCCTCCGCATCCTTCAACTAGTGTTGCAGCGAGCAGATCCGCCTTCTTCTTCATCTTTCTTTCACTTTCCCTTTCGTATTCTTGATCACGATTCACAAATACCTTTTGTGCGACTTCCATTAACTGTGCTGAGTTCATGCCCGCAAATCCTTCTAATTTCTGCAGTTTTCGTTTTATGTCTCCCTGGGACTGACTCACAAAAGCGGCATTCACCATGCGTAAATTCTCCTGGGCTGCTGGGTCATAGGAGGTGTAAAGTCTATAGGCTTCAGTTAATCGTTCATAGAAAGCAGCTGGACTTTCATCTGGGCGCTGAAGAACGTCCGCTACTTTCCCAATGTTCATAGCTCTCTGGCCTCCCTTCTTTAGGCCCTGCAGTAAGGCATGGCGGAACCGGGTGAGGGCCTTCTCTCCATCATCACTATTTGGATCCCACTTTGGATCTTTGTTTGGGAAATCTACAGCTGCTGCCTGTTAGGGGTTTAGGTCTCTCCCGTCTTCAGGGTTCTCTTCCAACCATCTAGTGGTTGCTCGCACTATCCGTGCCCGCTCTTCAGTAGTAAAGAGGGTATCCAAGAGCTGGTGACAGTCAGACCAGGTGGGCTGGTGGGTTTGCATAATACTGGACATTAACTCTGTCAAATCTTGGGGCTTTTCAGTATAAGAGGCATAATGCACTTTCCAGTTTAATAAATCGGTTGTGGAGAAAGGCACATAAACTAGACTGGTCGGTCCGAGCACAACCTGACCACCTTCATTTACAATAGGTAATCCTGGGACTTGCCGCAGTGGCATTTGGCGAACTGCTCTCGGGCCCGCTGCTCTGCTTCTAAGGGCATAACGCAGATTTGCAGACCCGGTGGTAATTCTGCTGCTGGTGCTTGGACTAGTGGGTGACCCTGGACTGGCATCTGACCCTCCGCTGGCAGATACTTCAGGGGATGATGGTTCCATTGCAGAGCTCTGCTCAGGACTAGGGCTCCGACTTTGGGGAAGGGGGTGGTCTTCGGGTGGTGGAGGTGGCGGGTGATCGGGTGGAAGTACCTCGGCTAGAGGTACTCTCACTGCCTCTGGCTCTACTCAGGGTACTGATGGAGCTGACGGGACTGGTGTATACAGAAATGTGGGTGGATAACCCGGGATCTCGGGAGGCTCTGGGGCTACATAAATAGGGGGTTTTTCTTTCTTAGCAGGGACTCCCGTTGCAGCTGCTAACATAATTCTACACTGCCCCTCACGGCAACGCCTCATCCAAGAGGGTTGTTTCTCACAGATATCTAACCAGGAATCTATATAGGAAAACTGTTCGGAACTATATCTGCGCACCACCTGGTGCACTCAGGACACAATTTGAATATCAAAAGTACCTTCTGGTGGCCACATAGCGTCCAGCGCCGGCCACACCCTACTACACAATATTCCTAAGCGGGTCGGTGTCGTTTTTACCCCATAATCACCACTAAATCCCTTCTTAAAATTAGTGATCATACAGTTCAACGGAGTTTGTATGGACTCCGCCCCTCCCATTATGACATATGACGTACAAGACAGCAAACAGAAAGGGTGGGTAGGATGGCTGCAGGTAAGGGGTCCGCACAGCCCACAGAACAATGAGGGGGACAAACACCAGACGCTTCCTCCTTTTCGCGACCTGGGTGCGGTCGCCCGGCCAGGAACTGCGCTACTTAGGAGTCCACTCTCGCTCGGTCTGTATTGCAAGACCTCTCAAGCACACTTCACACAACCAAACATGCTAGCATTTCCCAAATTCCAAATTCCCGGGCTAACTGACTAAACCAAAATTAACCAAACCAAAAGGGTCAGTGGCTTCGCCCTGCGCATACTCATGCAGGGTTACTAGGACCGCCCTGGAAGTTGATCAGACTCCCTTTACCTGTTACCATACCATATTAGTCTCGAGACTTTCCCAGAGCTAACTGACTAAGAACCAGAAAAATCATTACTCACCGGATCCGGTAGCTAATGCGCTGCGCAACCAGTTCCACCTTGGGTTGAATCCTGGACTCCCCTCAGGGTTCGAGGTGTTGGCCGGCCGGACCCAGCAGGCCGCCGAAGCAGGGCGGAACCCTCTGATGCAAGGGGACCGGCGGCGCCTGGGATCCTCTCCGCTGTTGGTCGGCCGCGGTTCCAGCCGGACCAAACCTGGAGGCGGTAATACGTGGTAGTATTCACTTGCGCACCATTCACATACGCCACCTTCCCGGTCAGGGAACCAAGGAATATGTAGTAGCGAAGTGCCCGCAACGAATAAAACCAGAAGTCTATTTACTAGGATTCAAACCAGTTTATTTGTGCACAGTCTCAGGCACTTGTCACATTCAAAATGGTCTGAGCATGGAGTTCAGCAAAACAACAGCATTTATACCTTTCTTCATCAGCTCTACACAGACAAACTCCTTATTGGTCCCGGTGGCCCCCCTCACCCCCATCCAATGGAGATCTCTGACCGGCCACCTGTTCTCCCCCTGCTCAGGCCTTTCTAGCCATGGCTCAGTTTCTAGACATAATACACTCTGCCTTACATTCTGCTTGCAAGGTCACTCCGCAGCACAGAAACTGTGTGAAAGCAAGATACTGAAATACATCTGTGAATAACATAACACGCTCAATGGAAAAGTCTTGCATTCTTATCAAAGCAGTTTAAAGCAGGTTTTCTAACTTCTACTGGCGTTTTGCTCTGCTCAGCTATAATATTCTGAAGTGGGGGTTGGGGACTCAGGCCTAACATACAGGCCTCTGCTACATAACATACTTTTACAGGCTATTCTAGGCCATAGCCTATCACACCATTATGCAGCCCTGGAAATGGAGGAGGTGAAAGCATCCCAGGAAAGGGAAGAACCAGAACTCGAGCACCCCAAAGTTTCAGAATCAGTGGCCACAAGGAAGCGAAGGGTAGTGGTGGTTGGTGACTCTCTTCTGAGGGGTGCCGACCAGACTTGATGTCCAGAGAGGTATTCTGTCTGCCAGGTGCCAAAATCCGAGATGTTACAGAGAGTTTGCTGAGACTCATCAAGTCTACTGACTATTACCCAATGTTGTACATCCATGCTGGCACAAATGATACTGCCAGGTATCTCTTTGAGCATTTCAAAAGTGACTTCATGGCTCTGGGACAGAGGGTGAAGCAGATAGGTGCGCAGGTGGTTTTCTCTTCAATCCTCCCTCTTGAGGATAAAGGCTGAGGCAGAGAAGCTTGCATTCTGGAGATAAATGCATGGCTGTGTGGATGGTGTCATCAAGAGCATTTTGGTTTCCTGGACCATGGGATGATGTTTCAAGGGCTGCAGAGCAGAGATGGCGTCCATCTGTCCAAGAAAGGTCGACGTGTCTTCAGTAGCAGACTGGCTAACCTACTGAAGAGGGCTTTAAACTAGATTCATTTGGGATGGGTGAAGAAAACCCCCAGGTTAGTGAAACATTAAATACCTCTATAGAAATGGGTAGAGGGCCATATCTGGAAAGCAGTGTGTATAAATGCCTGTAGCATGGGAAATAAGATCCCAGATGTAGAGGCTTTAAAGGAAGAGACAGACTTGGATTTAGTGGAATTTACAGAGACAGAGTTCACGGACAACCATGACTAGGATGTAATTATACCAGGCTAGTAAGACAAGGCTGCATACTTTCCCCCTACCTGCTTAATTTATATGCAGAACAAATCATCAGAGAAGCAGGATTGTATGAAGACAACAGAGGTGTGAAGATTGGTGGAAGACTCATCAACAACCTTCGCTATGCTGATGATACCGCATTACTGGCTGAAAGTGAAGATGATCTGAAACATTTGCTTCTTACGATCAAAGAACATAGTCTCAAAATGGGCCTGCACCTTAATGTAAAGAAGACAAAGATAATGACAATTGGCAAAATCAACAAGTTCATCGTTAAAGGAGAAGAAATTGAAATCATGGACAACTTTAACCTACTTGGATCAACTATCAATAAAGAAGCAACAAGCAGTCAAGAAATCCGACAACGCATTGCTCTTGGCAGAATGGCTATGAAAGACCTAGACAAGATTCTCAAGAGCAGAGATGTCTCTTTCCATACAAAGATTTGACTTGTTCAAGCCATGGTATTTTCAATAACATCATATGGATGTGAAAGCTGGACAGTGAAAAAGATAGACAGAAAGAAAATTGATGCCTTTGAATTATGGTGCTGGCGGCGAATACTGTGTATACCATGGGTTGCCCGAAGAACAAACTAGTCAGTACTAGAGGAGATCAAACCTAAGCATTCTTTAGAAGCTCAGATGACAAGAATTTGATTATCATACTTTGGACATATCATGCGAAGAGAGAGATCATTAGAAAGAGAGGGCATGTTAGAGAGGGCATTGAGTCAAAAAGGATTAAAGTTTTGCAGGAAACAAAATTTGCTGTAGAATCTCTATGGATTGAAATTCCATGTATGAAGGGGAAGGTGATGGCAGTAGGGGTGTACTATCGACCGCATGGCCAGAATGAACAAATGGATGATGAAATGCTCAAAGAAATCAAGAAAGCTAACAAAAGTTACAACACTGTAATAATAATGGGTGATTTCAATTACCCCGATATCGACTGGGTCAGTGTCACGGCAGGACATGCTAGGGAGATAAAGTTTCTAGATGAAATAAATGACTGCTTCTTGAAACAGCTGGTTCATGAACCGACCACAGTACTACCTTCGAAAGGGAGACTATGATAAAATGAGGAAAATAGTTAAGAAAAAAATAAAAGGAGCAGTTGCAAAGGTTAAAGACTTACATCAAGCTTGGGTGTTGTTCAAAAACACTATCCTGGAAGCCCAGACCAGCTGTATTCCACGCATTAAGAAAAGTGGAAGAAAGTCCAAAAAGCTGCCAGCATGGTCTAAAGGTGAGGTCAGAGAGGCTGTTGCTGCCAAAAAAGCATCTTTCAGGAAATGGAAAAAAGAGCCAAACGATGAAAACTGGAAACAGCACAAGCACTGGCAAGTTAAATGCAAAGCATTAATAAGGCAGGCAAAGTGAGAATTTGAGAAGGAACTTGCTACGGAAGCAAAAACACGAAATAAAGACTTTTTCAAGTACATTCGTAGCAAAAGGCCTGTGAGAGAGTCAATTGGACCATTAGATGATAGAGGGGTAAAAGGGGCAGTAAGAGGAGACAAGGCTATAGAGGAGAGACTGAATGAATTCTTTGCTTCGGTCTTTACTGAGGACGATTTAGGGATGTTACCCAAGACTGAAGTGGTATTTAAAGGTGATAGTGCAGAAGAATTGAGAGAAATATCGCTACACCGGGAAGATGTAGGCGTCATTGTGGATAACATGTTAAAACCCTCAACCCAGTGTGCAGCGGCGGTCAAGAGAGCAAATAGAATGCTAGGTATCATAAGGAAAGGAATGGAAAATAAAACAAAAGATATTATAATGCCTCTATACCGTTCCATGGTGAGACCGCACCTTGAATATTGTGTGCAATTCTGGTCACCGTATCTTAAAAAGGATATAGCATTATTAGAAAAGGTTCAGAGAAGAGCCACCAAAATGGTAAAGGGGATGGAAGGATACTACTTTGAAGAAAGGCTTAAAAGGTTAGGGCTCTTTAACCTGGAAAAGAGACGGCTGAGGGGAGATATGATAGAAGTCTATAAATTAATGAACGGAGTGGAACGGGTAAACGTAGATCAATTGTTTACTTTATCGGAATATAGAAAGACTAGGGGACATACAATGAAGCTACAGGGTAAACTATTTAAGACTAATAAAAGAAAATATTTTTTCACTCAACGTGTAATCAAACTCTGGAATTTGTTACTGGAGGATGTAGTAAAGGTGAGGCAGCCGGAAAAGACAGCTGTGAGAGAAAGCCCCCCCCCCTCCCCCTCAGGCTGCAGCGAAGCAGCACTTACACATACCCTTTCACCCAGAAACCAGTAGACCAGAGCATACCAGTCTAAACAGGTCACTCGGGAATGCTTGATGAGAGCCCACTGTCCCCCCCTTCAGGGGCTACCGATTGGTGAAGAGGAGATACCTGGGGCGAATGGGAAGGTAGCAAGGGGGTTTGAGAAAGTACTGTATATAACATAGAAACATGATGACAGAAAAAGACCACAAGGCCCATCTAGTCTGTCCTTCCATAACAACAACTACAACAGTCCACTTTTTACCTTTAGAGATCCTCTGTGTTGGTCCCATGCTTTTTTGAATTCAGTTACTGTCCTCATCTCTACCACCTCCACTGGGAGACTATTCCACGGATCCACTACTCTTTCCGTAAAGAAATATTTCCGCATATCACTCCTGAATCTATCTCCCTTCACCCTCATCCCATGTTCCCCTCGTCGCAGAACTTGCTTTCAATTGAAAGAGGCTCTCTCCCTGAACATTTATGCCACGGAGGTATTTAAACATCTCAATCATATCACCTCTATCCCGCCTTTCCTCTAAGGTGTACATATTAAGATCCTTAAGTCTGTCCTCATATGCTTTATAATGAAGACTACTAATCATCTTAGTAGCAACCCTCTGCACCGACTCCATCCTGTTCACATCCTTTTGAAGGTGCGGTCTCCAGAATTGCACACCATACTCCAAATGAGGTCGCACCAAAGACTTATACAGAGGCATTATCACCTCCTTTTTTCTGCTAGCCATTCCTCTCCGTATGCACCCAAGCATCCTTCTAGCTTTTGCCGTCGCCTTTTCTACCTGTTTAGCTACTTTAAGATCATCGGACACAACTACGCCTAGGTCCCGCTCTTCTTTAGTGGACAAAAGTACTTCACCTCCTATGCTGTATTGCTCCCTTGGATTGCTGCAGCCCAAATGCATGACCTTACATTTTTTAACATTAAATCCCAGCTGCCAAATTCTAGACCATTCTTCAAGCTTAGCTAGATCCCTCCTCATGTTATCTACACCTTCCTGGGTGTCTACTTTATTGCAGATTTTGGTATCATCCGCAAAGAGGCAAACCTTACCCGACAGCCCTTCCGCTATATCACTAACAAAGATGTTAAAAAGAATCGGACCAAGGACAGATCCCTGGGGCACACCACTGGTAACATCCTTCTTCTCAGAGTGAGCTCCATTTACTTGTACTCTTTGTCGCCTCCCACCCAACCAATTTCTAACCCAAGCAGTAACTTTAGGGTCCATCCCTAGGGTGCTCAGTTTGTTTATAAGTCGCCTGTGAGGAACAGTATCAAAGGCTTTACTGAAATCTAAATACACCACATCTAGAGCTCTCCCTCGGTCCAACTCCCTGGTCACCCAGTCAAAGAAATCAATCAGATTTGTCTGACAAGACCTGCCTCTGGTGAATCCATGCTGCCTCGGATCCTGTAATCCGCTGGACTCCAGAAACATCACTATTTTCTCTTTCAACAGCGTTTCCATTAATTTACTCACCACTGAAGTTAAACTAACCGGCCTGTAGTTTTCAACCACATCCTTACTTCCGCTTTTGTGTAAAGGCACCACATGAGCCTCTCTCCAGTCCTTTGGCACCACTCCCGACTCCAACGAGGCATTGAAAAGGTCAGTCAGTGGAGTTGCTAGAACGTCCCCAAGTTCCCTCAGTATTCTAGGGTGTATCCCATCCGGTCCCATCGCTTTGTCTACTTTAAGTTGAGCTAGTTTCTCACGAACACAGTCTTCTGAAAATTGTTCAAGATGTCCCTCGCTTCTGTTCTTATTTGTGGGTGTTTTCTGAGGTCCTGCTCCTGGTTCTTCATCTGTGAACACAGAACAAAAATATTTGTTAAGCAATTCCGCTTTATCCTTATCAGCTTCTACATATTCCCCCCCTGTACCCTTGAGTCTGACAATACCACTTTTGCCCTTCCTCTTCTCACTAATATATCTGAAAAAATGTCTTATCCCCCCATTTTATTGCATTGGCTATTTCCTCCTCCTTTTGAATCTTTGCCTTCTTGACTACTTTGCTAGCTTCTCTAAGTTTTTCCAAATACAGATGCCTGTCTTCCTCTCTCTGTGATCTCTTGTATTTCATGAAGGCCTCCCTCTTTTTCTTCACTTTTTCAGCTACTTCCTTCGAAAACCATAGCGGTCTCCTGTTCCTTTTGCCTTTATTTACCATTTTAACAAAAAGGTTGGTTGCCTTTAAAATACCCCCTTTCAGTTTTGCCCACTGTTGTTCTACATCCCCCAGCTGTTCCCATCCCACTAATGACTCCCTGAGGTATTGGCCCATCCTCGCAAAGTTAGTCTTCCTAAAGTCTAAGAACTTCACCTTGGAATGGATTCTAACAGCCCTAGTCCTAATACTGAACCACACCATCTGGTGATCACTGGATGCAAAATGATCTCCCACTACAACATCAGAAACACTTTCACCATTGGTAAGCACCAAGTCCAGTATGGCCCCTTCACATGTGGGGTCTGTTACCAATTGCCTGAATAGTTCTCCCTGTAGAGAATCCAGGATCGCCTTACTCCTAGATGATACTGCAGCAGGAATGTGCCAATCAACATCTGGCATATTGAAATCTCCTAGCAGTAGCACTTCCCCTTTCCTAGTAATGCTGCGTATGTCTTCAATTAACTCTCTGTCCACCTCTTCCTCTTGTGAGGGAGGTCTGTATATCACACCAATGCAAATAGATTTCTCTTTCCCTCTTTCTAGTTTAACCCACAATGCCTCCTCTCTCCCTTTTAAGCTCTGTAATTCCAAAGCTTTAATAGTAGTTTTTACATATAGTGCTACTCCTCCTCCCCTTCTTCCTACCCTGTCCTTTCTGAATAAAGTATAGCCAGGTATAGTTACATCCCAGTCATGGTTTTCTGTGAACCATGTTTCTGTAACTGCCACTAAATCTAAGTCAGCCACTCCCACCAAAGCTTCAACTTCAGAGATCTTATTTCCCATGCTACGGGCATTAATACACACTGCTTTCCATATGTTACCCCTGTTACCCATTTCCATAAAGGTATTTAATGTATCACTTACCTGGGGGCTTTCACTTACCTGGGGGCTTTCTTCACCCATCCCCAACGAATCTAGTTTAAAGCCCTCTTCAGTAGATTAGCCAGTCTACTACCAAAGATGTGTTGACCTTTCTTGGACAGATGGATGCCATCTCTGCTCTGCAACCCTTGGAACAGCATCCCATGGTCTAGGAAACCAAAACGCTCTCGAAGACACCATCCACGCAGCCATGCATTAATCTCCAGGATGCGAGCCTCTCTGCCTTGGCCTTTACCCTCAACAGGGAGGATTGAAGAGAACACCACCTGTGTACCTACCTGCTTCACCCTCTGTCCCAGAGCCATGAAGTCACTTTTGATACGTTCCGAGGTATACCTGGCAGTATCATTTGTTCCAACATGGATTAGCAACATTGGGTAATAGTCAGTGGGCTTGATGAGTCTCGGCAAACTCTCCGTAACATTTTGGATCTTGGCACCAGGCAGACAGCATACCTCTCTGGACATCAAGTCTGGTCGGCAGATGGACGCCTCACCAGATTTGATAAAACAGTGTGGGACATCATTTACTTTCTCAGATCTTTTGTCCAGGGTGCCGGCCCTGGCTATCTGAGTCTTGTGTACACAATAAAAGTTTCTGTTTGCATTCTAGTCTGTCTGTGTTCCTTCCGAGGGTGTGGGGGACAGGGTTCCTGCTTCATTTTGGTGCGTTGGCCGGGAAGTCCTTTCTCCTCACACCCGCGGAGGGACCCTCCCTGCATTTCTGCAGGACCAGGCCTCGGCTGGCTGGTGACCGGCCCCCAGGCCGTCAACGCTCCTTGGCGCCACCGGGTCCCTTGTGTCCTGGCAGGACTCCTTGACACATCTGGCTGGTCGGTCCCAGCGGGCTGATTACTCCATTTGTCTTCCAGCAGGATAGACTGGCATCCAAACTTTCTCCGGCCGGAGGTCTGGTGAGTACTACTGCCTTTCTGTTTTGGGTAGTTCTGTGAGTCTGGTAATCTGGAAATCCTGGTATTCTGTAATCCTGTAACGGTTTGATCACCCGCACGAGCAGTCCGAGTAAGAACCACAGGGGTTCTGAAACCATTGCTCGTCCTGTCTGTGCTTGGGGGGGGGGGGGAAAGAAGGGTAGCTGTGTATAAGTGTACCTGTTGTTAATGTGTTTCTGTCCTTTCTCCCTTCGTTTTCTTCGTTGTCCTGTGTGTGAGGTCCAAGCTCCTGGGCTCTCCAACTGCTCCCTCCTCCCCTTGGGGAGGCGGAGTCCAGGTTCCAGCAAGCATTCTCATCTCCTCTCAAATGTTCAGTGTTCAGTGTCTGTCTGTTATGCTCTGTAATTTCAAGTCTGGGTTTGGAGAGGATTACGGGGTTTCACTCTCTGCCTCTCGATTGTCTGTTTTATGTGAATGGGAGTGGCCAGCCTTAGTGAAGCTGTGGCCTCCCCAGGGGTCCACTGATTTGCCTACTGTGTTTTTAGTTCATCAGATTGTAGTGCAGGAACACCCGGAGCAGTTTCCCTATATTGATTCATGGCTGGCCATATGCCAGAAACGGCCAAAATGGCTCCAGCGCTGCCACGAGGATCAGTGTAGAATGATAGTGGCAGCTGCCAGTTGCAGGAAGGAGCGAACACCTGCCCCTGTCTACCAGGGGCGGGATTCCCCGGAGGTCCCTGCACGCCCCCTCAATCTGCTTTACCCTACTGTCCCGTCCGTGCCCTTACAGGATCCGCCCCTAAGAGATGAAGAGTCAGGAGAACCTTCCCCCGGGGGGGGGGGGGGGGTGAAGCAGGACCTGGGGAGGATTCTGCAGATTCCAGCTCCTCATCAGATTCCCTTTCTCATTGTGATACGCCCCTACAGACCCCTCCATCATCCTCCTCTCCTCCTACTCCCGGTACTGCCTCCAGTGTTATAGCCTCACCCCCTGAGAGCACTCCGGCTGAGCTTCAGGCATCTACCCCACTGGCTCAGCGCCTGTGGTCAGCTGCTACAGAGAAGCAGACAAAACAGGATTTCCAACTGCCTTTACGACAAGTACAGGGACTCCTGTACCTTGATGCTGCCGGACGGGTGGCAGTAGGACCTTCTAGTCTGATATATGTTCCTTTCTCTACCACTGACCTGCTGAATTGGAAAACCCATTATGCCTCCTATACTGAAAAGCCTCAGGAGTTGATAGACCTTATGACCAGTATTATGCAAACGCACCAGCCTACTTGGTCAGACTGTAGACAATTGCTTTCCACCCTATTCATCACGTTAGAACGAGCACGTATTGTGCGGGCCACCCTCACGTGGCTGGAGGCACATCCTGCAGACGCTGAGGTTATAAATCCCCGGCAGCAAGCAGCTGTGGATTTCCCCAATGAAGACCCTGAGTGGAACCCGAATGATCCCGTAGGAGCACGGGCTCTCACTCGCTTCCGGACTGCGCTCCTAGAAGGCCTCAAGAAGGGAGGGCAGCGGGCTATGAATATCAGCAAGATTGCAGAAATCCTCCAGCTTCCTGATGAGAGCCCAGCAGCATTTTATGAGCGTCTGTCTGAAGCATATCGACTGTACACCCCTTACGATCCAGCAGCTCCTGAGAATCTTCGTATGGTGAATGACGCTTTCATAGCACAAGCCCAGGGTGATATACGGCGGAAGCTGCAGAAATTGGAAGGATTTGCAGGCATGAACGCTGCACAATTGATGGAAGTGGCACAGAAGATCTTTGTAAATCGTGATCAGGAGCAGAGACGAGAATCTGAGCGTCGGATGAAGAAGAAGGCAGATTTCCTAGCGGCTGCCCTAACCGAACGGCCACCAGTATCGGCCTGGACCAAGGACGGGAGCAGGGGACGTGGACGAGGACAAAGGGGGCCAAGATTTCTCCTGGGCCCCAATCAGTGTGCATACTGTAAAGAGGAGGGACATTGGAAGAATGAGTGTCCAAATCAGAGGGGGCAATATCCGTCCATGAGGGGCGCAAGGGTACCCGTACACACCACACGAGGGCGGGGCCAGCCCATGGTATATCCACACGATACCTTCCCGCCCCCTCCACCAGATCTTGAAGGCCTCGCAGCAGTGGAACATTATTACTCGGATGAAGACTAGTCCAGACCGGGCTCCAAGCTTCTGTTGGGTCCCCAGGAGCCTATGGTCAAGATGAACTTAGGGGATCAAGAAATGGAGTTCATGGTTGATACCGGAGCAACACACTCAGTGGTTACTCAGCAAGTGGCCCCGATTTCCTCCCGGACAGTAACTGTAGTGGGAGCCACGGGAGAAAGAGTTCAACGATCCTTTCTGCAAAACCGCGTGTGTCAGTTGGGGGGACGGACTATCACCCACCAGTTCCTGTATATGCCTGAATGTCCTATACCCCTGTTGGGGAGGGATGTCCTGGCGAAACTACAGGCCCAGATATCATTCGGGCCCGGGGGCCAGGCTGAGCTCGACATACCCAGCCTGGGCCCAGCAGTTTTGGTATTGTCCGTCCCCCGAGAAGAAGAATGGTGGTTGTTCGAAGGACAAACTCAAGCCTGATATGATTGCCCTGGATAAGTGGAATGTGGTACCCCCAGGAGTATGGGCAGAAGGCAACCCCCCCCCCCCCGGAATGGCCATCAACATCCCCCCTGTCTGTATCGAGTTGAAGCCAGGAGTCTCCCCAGTACACGTGCGGCAGTATCTGCTGCCACGGGTGGCTGTGGAAGGAATTCATCATCATCTGGAGTGACTCCTGCAGTACAGTATCCTGCGGCCCTGTCAATCAGCATGGAACACTCCTTTACTACCAGTCCGAAAGCCAGGTACTACCGACTACCGACCTGTCCAGGATCTCCGCCGCGTCAATGACGCTGCTGTGACTCTGCATCCAGTGGTATCCAACCCCTATACCCTGTTGGGTCTCATCCCAGCTGCGGCCTCTCATTTCTCCGTGCTAGATCTGAAGGATGCCTTCTTTTGCATACGATTGTTTGCAGAAAGCCAACACCTCTTCGCCTTTGAGAGAGAGGACCCTGCCACTGGCAGTAAGACCCAAGTAACCTGGACTCGCTTACCACAGGGGTTCAAGAACTCCCCCACTATCTTCAGTACCGCTCTGGCACAGGATCTTGCTGGTTACCCCCCGGGAGTGCCTGGGAGAAGAGCCCTCCTGCAGTACGTTGACGATCTGTTGGTTGCTGCTGACTCTGAGACTGAATGTATTCTGGCGACCACAGAGCTGCTACAGTTGTTGTATAACGCAGGCTACCACGCTTCAAAGAAGAAAGCTCAATTATGCCAGTTGGAAGTGAAATACCTGGGATTCCACCTGTCTAAAGGAAGTCAGCGGTTGGGGAAAGAACGGAAGGAGGCGGTATGCCGGATTCCTGAGCCAACATCTCGCAAGCAGGTACGCGCTTTCCTCGGGGCTGCAGGATACTGTCGCATCTGGATTCCCAACTTCGCCAGGATTGCAAAGCCCCTCTATGAATCTACGAAAGGCCCAGAGACGAGTCCCCTTGAATGGGGACCAGACCAACGGGGGGCCTTCGAACAGTTGAAGAGAGCGTTGCTATCGTCACCAGCCTTGGGCCTTCCGGATGTCACTAAGCCCTTCACTCTTTATGTGCATGAAGCAGCGGGCACAGCTCTAGGGGTCTTGACTCAACAGCTGGGATCCTGACAACGCCCGGTCGCTTACCTGTCTAAACAGCTGGATCCAGTGGCCAAGGGATGGCCACCCTGTTTAAGAGCGATAGCAGCAACAGCCCTATTGGTGGAAGAGTCGGATAAACTATCCATGGGCCAAGACCTCTTAGTCACCATCCCACATTCTGTCCAAACTTTACTGGAACATAAAGGAAGCCACTGGTTTACCAGTTCCCGAATGTTAAAATACCAGTGTATGTTATGGGGAAACCCCAGAGTGCAGATAACCACCAGTCAAGCCTTAAATCCTGCCACGTTCCTGCCTGTCGGCCCAGGACCACCTGATCACGACTGCCTGGAAGTAATGGACACGATCTTTTCCAGTCGCCCTGATCTGACAGACGTACCACTAAACAACCCGGATGAGATCTACTTTGTAGATGGAAGCAGTCTGGTAGTGGATGGCTGCAGGTGTGCGGGGTATGCGGTGGTAAAGCTGGAAGTAATAGTCGAAGCTCAGCCACTGCCCTTGGGCACCTCCGCACAGAAGCGGAACTCATTGCCCTCACCTGTGCCCTAACCCTTGGGACAAACCTTCATGTAAACATATACACAGATTCCCGATATGCCTTTGCCACTCTCCATGTCCATGGTGCTCTATACAAAGAAAGGGGGTTGCTCACTGCAGCTGGGTCTGAAATTAAGAATGGTCCCCAAGTAGTGGCCTTGTTAGAAGCAGTCTGGTATCCCAAAGCTGTAGCAGTCATGCACTGTAAGGGCCATCAAAAGGGGAACGATGGGATAGCCAAGGGCAATAGACGGGCTGATGCAGAAGCCCGGCGGGTCGCGATTGCCTCTTTGTCCCAGCCCTACCCTGAGAGCTCCGAGGGTTTGCAAGCCCCCCTGTTCCCAGTCCTGTTAAGCCAATGGGCCAAAAGATACACTACACAGGAAATGGATTTCTTCTGTCAGGAGGAGAGTGGGGTATTACACTCCGATGGTTGGATAAGATTACCTAGAAAGTGAACAGCCCCAGTAATAGTCATCCCAGACAGCCTTGCCCCAGCTTTCCTGTCATCTTTCCATCAGACTACTCACTTTGGCAAGACAGCCAAACTACTCTCCGCCCATATTTCTTTATTTCCTGCTTATCTTCCCTGGCAGCCGCAACTGTTAGGCAATGTACCATGTGTGCTAAGAACAATGCTTGTCAGGGTCCTTGCCAACCCCCAGGAGTGCAGTCCTATGGGGTCACCCCTATGGGAAATATCCAAGTTGATTTTACAGAAATGCCCCGAGCAAATGGATACCAATATCTGTTAGTTCTGGTTTGTACATTCACGGGGTGGGTGGAGGCCTTCCCAGTCCGTACAGAAAGAGCCAGAGAAGTGACAAAGGTGCTACTGCATGAAATCATACCCCGTTTTGGGCTTCCAGTAGTAATGGGATCAGATAATGGACCTGCATTTGTGGCCCAGATAGTACAACAGGTAGCCAAAGCCTTGCAGATTGATTGGAAGCTACATACAGCTTACCATCCACAGAGTTCAGGGAAGGTGGAACGTATGAACCGTACCATTAAAATGCACCTAGCAAAACTGTGTCAGGAAACCGCCTTGAAGTGGCCCCAATTATTCCCCATAACCCTGCTTCGTATACGCTCAGCCCCACGAAAGGGTATTGGTGTTTCCCCCTTTGAAGCTGTGTATGGCCGCCCTGCACCCCTCATACAGGGCATCCATGGGGATTTGATTCAGATAGGTTCAGAAATAACCCGACAGGAACTGTTGGCTCTCAGTTCTGTTTTGCAGGAATTGCACCAGTGGATTCAGGAGCGGCTCCCCATCAACCTGACGGAACCACTCCATACACATCAACCTGGTTCGCGAGTGTGGGTCAAGGAGTGGAAGAAGGATCCGCTGACCCCCCAGTGGCGAGGCCCATATACCGTTCTGCTGGCTACCCCGACAGCTATCAAGGTGGCTGAGATTACTCCGTGGATTCATCACACCCGTGTCAAGGCCACAGTGCCAGAACCCGTTCCGGCCTGGACTTCTGTCACGGTTCCAAACCAGCCTCTGCGTTTGACACTAAAGAGAGATACCTCTGCCTAGAGACGGCTAACGCATCTGGACTGCTTAAGAGATGAAACCACCCCCAAATGCATAGAAGTGCCATATTTTTACTGCTATCCTTGATGTGGGCCTGTTTCCAGCCGAGCACAGGGACTACTAATACAGCAATATTGCTTGCCCAAACTGCCTCAACCATGACAGACTTTTGCATACATAACTCTCTACAAACTGGGGTTTTTCTATCAACCTGTCTCATTGCTGTACCCTCCAGTATATGTGAACTGCTGAGTTTTACTATATTTACTAGCTTGGACTGTAAACAACCTAACATGTCGTTTTCTACCCTCCTCTAATGTATTGGAGCCACCCAGCCTACCTCAGCTTTTAACAGAGTTCCTTTCTCCCTGCAGGTAGTTTCCACCCTTAATGCTACTGATTGTTTTATTTTTGTAAATACCAAGACAGGAGGGTTTAATGTGTCTAATACTGAATTATCATGCAACTCTGTTACAAGGGTATCTTATGTGTACTCAGAAATGTATTTACCCTTAGGCTGGTTTTTGATATGTGGGAGGATGACTTATACCTATGTTTCCATGAATGCCACCGGTGGCCCATTCACCCTCGGCAGGCTAACGACCGCAGCGTTCCTCCACACGCCCAAAGTAACCAAAGTCCGCCCCAGACCTCCCCGCTCTATCCCCATCCCCTCAACCTGTAATTCAAATGTAGAACCCTACAGTGATGAGACGGTCCTTGGGCTGTCGCTATCAATTGTTGCAACACCTGGGTTAGCCCTACACAACTCAATGGAGATAAGCCGACTTGCCTGTTCTCTAGCTAAATCCCTTAATCTGACCTCAACCATACTGGCCACCATGAATCATGAAATGTCCGGCTTACGCACGGCGATACTGCAGAATAGGATGACCATTGATTTCCTACTCTTACGCCTTAACCATGGCTGTGAAGAGTTCGAGGGTATGTGTTGTTTTAACCTCACTGACGAAAGCGTGTCCATCGAACGCTCTATCCAAGACTTACGTAATTTAGCAAAACATATCACAGACCCCTCCATGGGACTGGGAACGGGATGGTTCGGGAAGTTGTTTGGTTGGCTGGGGGGCCTTAAGACCCTGGTTGTAGGAGTTTTCTTTCTTTTCCTGCTTTGTGCTCTCATACCATGCTGTATCCCTATCCTCCACCGCTTTATCACCTCCACCCTCGACGCCTTGGTGGAACGCAAGGCGGCTGCCTCTGTCATGGCCCTAACCCCCTATACCCCTCTGCGGCCTGCCCCTAGTAATACTGCCCTCTACCGCTCCTAGCGGTTGAGGTCATACTCGAAAAAGGGGGGAGTGAGGCAGCCGGAAAAGACAGCTGTGAGAGAAAGCCCCCCCTCTCCCCCTCAGGCTGCAGCGAAGCAGCACTTACACATACCCTTTCGCCCAGAAAACCAGTAGACCAGAGCATACTAGTCTAAACAGGTCACTCGGGAATGCTTGATGAGAGCCCACTGTCCCCCCCCCCCCCTTCAGGGGCTACCGATTGGTGAAGAGGAGATACCTGGGGCGAATGGGAAGGTAGCAAGGGGGTTTGAGAATGTACTGTATATAAGACAGTGTGGGACGTCATTTACTCTCTCAGATCTTTTGTCCAGGGTGCCGGCCCTGGCTATCTGAGTCTTGTGTACACAATAAAAGTTTCTGTTTGCATTCTAGTCTGTCTGTGTGTTCCTTCCGAGGGTGTGGGGGACAGGGTTCCTGCTTCAAAGGCTGTTAGTGTAGCTGGGTTTAAAAAAGGTTTGGACAAGTTCCTGAAGGAAAGGTCCATAAACCATTATTAAGAAGGGACCCAGGATATCAATGCTTGACCCAGTACAAGCATTGCGGAACCTGTGTCTTTTGGGGAAACTGCTAGGTACGTATGACCTAGATTGGCCACTGTTGGAAACAGGATACTGGGCTTGATGGACCTTGGGCTGACCCAGTATTGCATATCTTATGTTCTTATATGTTCTTATGTTCTTATGTATTACAACTATTTGATAAACTGAATAGTAGCAAATCACCTGGACCGGATGATATACATCCAAAAGTGTTGAAAGAACTGAAATATGAGATTGCAGACCTGCTATTAGTAATCTGTGAACTTTCATTAAAATCATCTGTAATACCTGAAGATTGGAGGATCGTCAGTGTAACGCCAATTTTTAAAAAGGGTTCCAGGGGTGATCTGGGAAATTACAGACCGGTGAGCCTGATGTCAGTACCGGGGAAAATGGTAGAAACCATCATAAAGAACAAAATTACACAGCATGTAGTAGATAGTCATGGCCTAATGGGGGACAGCCAGCATGGCTTTAGACAAGGAAGATCTTGTCTAACTACATAAGAACATAAGATCATAAGATATGCCATAATGGGTCAGACCAAGGTAATCTGATATGTTTTTTGAAGGTGTGAATAAACAGGTAGACAAAGGTGAGTCAGTTGATATAGTGTATCTGGACTTTCAGAAAGCCTTTAACAAGGTCCCTCATCAAAGACTTTTGGCAAAACTAAAAAGTCATGGGATAGGAGGCAGTGTACTATTTTGGATCGGGAACTGGCTAAAAGATAGAAAGCAGAGGGTAGGGCTAAATGGCCAATATTCCCAATGGAAAAAGGTGAATAGTGGAGTACCCCAGGGATCTGTACTGGGTCCGCTACTTTTTGACATATTCATAAATGACCTGGAAAAGGGAATAACTAGTGAGGTTATCAAATTTGCAGACGACACAAAACTGTTTAAAGTTGTTAAAACCCAAGAGGACTGTGGAAAACTGCAGGAGGATCTGGATAAATTGTAAGACTGGGCATCCAAATGGCAGATGAAATTTAATGTGGACAAGTGCAAAGTTATGCACCTAGGAAAGAACAACCCACAATATGGTTACACGATGCAAGGTTCCACATTGGGAACCACCACCCAGGAAAAAGATTTAGGAGTCATTGTGGATAATATGTTAAAACCCTCCGCCCAGTGTGCAGCAGCGGCCAAGAAAGCAAATCGAATGCTAGGTATTATAAGGAAAGGAATGGAAAATAAAACAAAGGATATTATAATGCCTCTGTATCGTTCCATGGTATGACCTCACCTTGAATATTGTGTGCAATTCTGGTCTCCGTATCTTAAAAAGGATATAGCGTTATTAAAAAAGGTACAGAGAAGAGCCACCAAAATGGTAAAGGGGATGGAAGGCTACTCCTATGAAGAGAGGCTACAAAGGTTAGGGCTCTTCAAGCTGGAAAAGAGACGGCTGAGGGGAGATATGATAGAGGTCTATAAATTAATGAATGGAGTGGAACGGGTAAACGTAGATCAATTGTTTATGCTATCAGAATATAGAAAGACTAGGGGGACATGCAATGAAGCTACAGGGTAAACTATTTAAGACAAATAAGAGAAAATATTTTTTCACTCAACTTGTAATCAAACTCTGGAATTTGTTACCAGAGGATGTAGTAGGAGCTGTTAGTGTAGCTGGGTTTAAAAAAGGTTTGGACAAGTTCCTGGAGGAAAGGTCCATAAGCCACTATTAAAAAGGGACCCAGGATATCAATGCTTGACCCAATACAAGCATTGTGGAACCTGTGTCTTTTGGGGATACTGCTAGCTACGTATGACCTAGATTGGCCACTGTTGGAAACAGGATACTGGGCTTGATGGACCTTGGTCTGACCCAGTATGGCATATCTTATGTTCTTATGTTCTTATAATGCTTGGCAAGATAGAAGGTCAACGCAAAAGAGGAAGGCCAGCAATGAGATGGATCGCTATAATAACAGCAGCTACGGGTACCAGTCTGTCAACAATGAGCTGCCTGACTGAAGAGCAAACACATTTTAGAACAGCTATCTAGAGGGTCGCCATGAGTCGACACCGACTCAACGGCACTTAACAACAACATACTTTATTCAGGAAGGATAGGGTATGAAGAAGAGGAGGAGGAGTGGCACTATATGTAAATAATGAAACCAAAGCTGTAGAATTACAGGGCTTGAAGGGGAGAGAGGAGACACTGTGGGTTAAACTAGAAAGAGGGAAAGAGAAATCCATTTGCATTGGAGTGCAATACAGACTCCCTTCACAGGGAGAAGACATGGATGGAGATTTAATAGAAGACATAAGCAAGCATTGCCAGGAAAGGGGAAGTGCTAGTGATAGATGATTTCAATATGCCAGATGCGGTTTGGCACATCCCTGCTGCAGTACCATCTAGAAGTAAGGAGGTCCTGGATTCGGTACAGGTAGAACTACAATTGGGGGGGATGCAAAAAACAAAACAAAAC
The DNA here is from genome assembly GCA_033557465.1 of Ichthyophis bannanicus. Lineage (NCBI taxonomy): Eukaryota > Metazoa > Chordata > Amphibia > Gymnophiona > Ichthyophiidae > Ichthyophis > Ichthyophis bannanicus. Next base: position 137,460,177 of record CM066035.1, on the reverse strand, counting down.
AGTGAGCAAAACTGACAGGGGATCTTTTAAGGGCAACTATACAGATCTTCTTCACAGGGAGAAGTGCAGAGATTTAATAAAAGAATACACCATATTGCAATGGAAGGAGAAGTGCTAATGATAGGTGATTTCAATATGCCAGATGTGGTTTGGAACATTCCTGCTGCAGTGCCATCTAGATGTAAGACGGTCCTGGATTCTCTACAGGTAGAACTATTCTACCATCTGGTAATAGAATCCACATGTGAAGGTGCCATACTAGACCTGGTGCTTACCAATGGGGAAAGTGTTTCTGATATTAAAGTGGGAGATCATCTCACATCCAGTGATCACCAGATGGTGTGGTTCAGTATTAGGACTAGAGCTGATAAAATCCATTCAGAAGCGAGGGTCTTAGACTTTAGGAAAACTAACTTTGTCAAGATGGGACAAAACCTCAAGGAGTCCTTAGTGGGATGGGAACAGCTGGGGGATTTAGAAAAACAGTGGGCAAGACTGAGAGGGGATATTTTAAGAGCAACTAACCTTTTTGTGAGAAAGGTTAAAAAAGGTTTGGACAAGTTCCTGGAGGAAAGGTCCGTAAACCATTAATAAAAAGGGACCCAGGATATCGCTGCTTGACCCAAGCATTGGACCATTCTTCCAGCTTTTGTAGATCTTTCCTCATGTTATCCACTCCCTCAGAGGAGTCCACTCTGTTGCAAATTTTTGTGTCATCTACAAAAAGACAAACTTTTCCATTCAGTCCTTCAGCAATATCACTCACAAATACATTGGACAGTACCAGCCAGAGGACTGAACCCTGGGGCACACCACTAATCACCTTCCTTTCATCCGAGTGAGTTCCGTTTACTGTCAGTTTCTGTCGTCTGTCAGCTAACCAATTTATGATCTAGTTCACCATCTTGGGACCCATCCCCAAGCTATTTCTCCTGGTTGCCTTCTCACTGCCTCAAGTGCTGCTCCCGCCTTCTCCGGAAGTGACGCAACCGCGCTCACGCAGTCGCGCTCCCAGAGGTAGCCCCTGCTATTTAATCAGCGCGCCAGCGGCGCTTAGATCTCCTGCCATTGTCTCTGCTGTACTGTGTGCTTAATGCCTGCTGAAGTATCTTGTGTGCTCCCATTGTGTCTCCACAGATTTCTCCTGGTTGCCTTCTCACTGCCTCAAGTGCTGCTCCCGCCTTCTCCGGAAGTGACGCGACCGTACTCACGCAGTCGCGCTCCCAGAGGTAGACCCTGCTATTTAATCAGTGCGCCGGCGGCGCCCATCGCTGCGGTGCGCACCGAATGAGCGCACCTAAGGAGCACGACGTGCTCCTTAGGTGCGCTCCTTGGGGCGGCTCCTGCGGGGCGCTCCTCTCTGTCCTCTCAGCGATCTGTCTGTTCTTTAGTTTGGCCCTTCACGATCCTCTTTGGTCTCTGTGGGTCTCCCTCCTGGTTCAGCCTGCTGCTACTTCGGTAAGTTTGCTGCTCCCTTTTGGCCTCCTCTTCCCACCAGTTGCTGTCTGCAGCTCTCCTTCCTCTATGCCTCCTATTCCGGTATTCTGGGGGAATCGGCCACTCCCCACTGCACGACAGCACCACTATCACGGCTCTTCACACCGTTCCCTTCCAAATCTTCTCCCTTGCCTGCCCAACTCATCATCCGCTAGCTCTCTACCTCTTCCCTCCTCATCCCCCTCATCTCCTGTTTCTCTTCACTTTGGACTCCTTAATTGCCGCTCTCTTCGCTCCAAAACACTCCTTATTTCCGATTTTGCCTCTCATAACTCCCTTGACGTCTTACTCTTAACCGAAACCTGGCTGAAAGATGGTGAAGACGCGCTCTTAGCTCGTTGTCTGCCACCTGATTTTACTGGTGTTTCTATTCCTCGTCTCGGCCGCTCAGGTGGTGCTGTAGCGGCTCTTCTCTGTTCCACTATCTCCTTTACATCCCTCACCTCTCCCTTATTGCGTTACCCTGAAGCTCTGCTCCTGAAACTCCACTGTACCCCCCCCTTTGCACTTGCTTCTTCTCTATGCTTCTCCAGCCTTGCGCCCTGATCTGTGGGATCTACTTCTCTCTTCCATCACTGATCTATCCCTGGCCTATCCTCAACTGCTCATCGCTGGAGACTTCAATCTGCACCTTGATCCCCCCTGTCTCTGTCAGGGACCATTCCTTCACCACCCTTCTGCAGGACCTGTCCCTTCTCCAGCATATTACCTTTCCAACTCACTCTGCTGGTTATACTCTCGACCTCCTTCTTTCTCCCTCCACCTCTTTCTATCTCTTGCAGTCCTTCCACGCTTTTCCCCTTCCTTGGACCGATCACTTCTACATTACGTTTCAATGCCTTCTCTCCTCCCCCTCCTCACCCACCAGCCCCCCTCCCCCTGCTCCTCTTTTCCTCCTTCCACTAAGGTTTCCTATACTCGCCGTATCACCTCAGAGACCCCCCAACACTTCCCCCCTGCATCCAATCTGCTCCCAACCGATTTCCCCCTCCTCTCCCCTTCCTCACAGGCTTCCGTCTGGTCCTCCTCCCTCTCATCCGCCTTAGATCTTATTGCACCTCTTCGCCCCGGTCATCTGCCTCCCGTCCCTCTCAGCCCTGGTTTCACCCTGGTCTCTTTCTTCTCCGATCTCAACTCCATCGTGCGGAACACCGATGGCGCAAGGTCCCTTCCCCACTCACTCTCTCCCATTTCCGCTCTGCTCACTCCTACTATAGAATCCAGGTGCACAAAGCCAAGCAGACTTATTACTCTACCGCAATCTCTTCTGCACCAAACTAGACCCGTCATCTTTATTCCGTCCTTCGCTCCCTTACTTCACTTCAGTCTCACACTTCTCCTTCCCCCCTGCCCCTTCACCTACCTCTTCTCAATTGGCGATTTACTTTAGCACCAAGGTATCTGATTTCCGACATTCTCTCCCCCTTTGCCCTCCTCCTATTTCCAGTCCCCCTCCATGCTCTCCTCCCCCTCTCTCCCAATTCTCCCATACCTGGCACTCTTTCCATCCACTCACCTCCTCAGAGCTCCTTGCAGTTCTCTCCTCCTCTAAGAAAACCTCTTGTGCCCTTGACCCCATCCCATCCTCCTGGCTACTCATTCCCTCCCTGGCCCTCCTCCCCCCAGCTCTCACACTGATCAACACTAGCCTTTCCTCCGGTGTTTTCCCTCAACCATGGAAGCATGCCCTGGTTCGCCCTATCCTAAAAAAGTCCTCACTTGATCCGCTTGTTCCTGCACACTATCGCCCCGTCTCTAATCTTCCATTCCTATCAAAGATCCTCGAGAAAGTTGTCTTTTCCCAGCTATCCTCCTATCTTGACTCTACTCACTTTCTGCACCCTCGTCAATCTGGCTTCTGACCTGGTCATAGTGTTGAAACCGTTCTCTTGGGCTTTCTCAATGAACTCCACTCTGCTCACAACCGGGGTGACCTCTCGGTGGCGGTTTCCCTTGATCTATCAGCCGCTTTCGATGTTGTTGATCACTCCCTTCTAGCTCGCCTCCGTGAAGCGGGTCTATGCAGCACAGTCCTTCACTGGTTTCACTCCTTTCTTCACTCCCGGTCCTTCTCTGTTCACTCTTCCTCCCCTACTGCTTCCGAGCCCACTCCTCTTCTTTGTGGGGTCCCCCAAGGCTCAGTCTTAGCTCCCCTTCTCTTCAATATCTTTCTCACACCTCTTGCTCTCCTAGTCCAACAACACGGGATATCTGCCTACTATTATGCCGATGACTTACTTCTCCTCTATAACACCTCCCCCCTTTCACCTGACCTTTCTCCTCTCAACACCTGTCTTACCGCTGTCGCCAACTGGCTCACTACTCACTGTTTGCACCTCAACCTCACCAAAACCCTTGCCATGTGGTTCACCCGTGATGCCTCTCCGCCCACACTTTCCCCCTCTTTCTCTGGCTCACCGGTTCCCATAGTTTCTTCCCTTCGCTACCTTGGCGTTCTCTTTGACCCTGCTTTAACTTTCCGTGATCATGTTGCATATATCTCACGACTCTCCTTCTTCCATCTCCGTCAAATTCGGGCTATCAGACCTTTCCTCTCTATGTCAGCCCTCACCACTCTCCTCCTCTCACTCATTATGTCCCGCCTTGACTTTTGTAACTCAGCCGGCCTCCCTAATGTCCACCTTCATTGCCTCCAACTTATACAAAATATCGCAGCCCGTTTACTCTCTCACTCCTCCATCCGTGATCATGTCACACCTCTCCTTATCCATCTGCACTGGTTACCTATCAAATTCCGTATCCACTATAAAATCCTGGTACTTCTTCACCGAGTCATTCACACCCGCACACCTCAGTATTTGTTCAATCTTGTACGCTTACATGCCCCCACTTGCTCTCTCCGTTCTTTCCACCTCAACCGCCTCTACCTTCCCTCACCCTCCGTTGCTCGACTCCAGTCCACCCGCTCATCTGCATTTTTCTTCCTGGCCCCCGCCCTGTGGAATTCCCTGCCTTCCTCTATCCGACTTGAATCTGAACACTCTACTTTTAAGAAAAACCTCAAGACTCACCTCTTTGCCTGTGCCTTCGACCTGTCCGATCCCTTTGTGTGACCCACTCTTCTCTGTCCTCTCTTCCTCTCCCCGTCCTGTCCTGTTGTATGACTCTGCTCGTTTGCTTTCCTGTCTCATATTGTAACTTCCTTTCCTTTTCTGAGCCTATTTTTACCATGTAAACCGCTGTGATGTACTTTCCTCAGCGGTATATCAAATCTAATAAACATAAACATAAACAGAAGCAATGGGGATCTCAAACGATTTTCAGAAGACTGTGTTTGTGAGAAAAGTAGACCAAGCGATGGGACCGGATGGGATACATCCAAGAATACTGAAGGAACCTGGGGACATTCTAATGGCTTCATTGACTGACCTTTTCAATGCCTCTTTGGAGTTGGGAGTGGTGCCAGAGGACTGGAGAAAGGCACATGTGGTCCCTCTACACAAAAGCAGAAGTAAGGAAACTACAGGCTGGTTAGTCTAACCTGTGTGATAAATAAATTATTGGAAACACTGCTGAAAGAGAAAATAGTGAGGTCTCTGGAGTCCAGTGAATTACAGGATCTGAGGCAGCATGGAGTCACCAGAGACAAATCTGATTGATTTCTTTGACTGAGTGACGAGGAGCTGGACCGAAGGAGAGCCCTAGATGTGGTGTACTTAGATTTCAGTAAAGCCTTTGATAGCGTTCCACACAAGTGACTTATAAACAAACTGAGCACCCTAGGGATGGACCCTAAAGTTACTGCTTAGGTTAGAAATTGGTTGAGTGGGATGTGACAAAGGGTACAGTTAAATGGAGCTCTCTCTGAGGAGACAGAGGTTACCAGTGGTGTGCTGCAGGGATCTGTCCTTGGTTCGATTCTTTTTAACATCTTTTTTAGTGATATTGCGGAAGGGCTGTTAGGTAAGGTTTGCCTCTTTGCTGATGGTACCAAAATCTGCAATATAGTAGATACCCAGGAAGGAGTAGATAACTACCCAGGAGTAGAGGAGGGATCTAGCTAAGCTTGAAGAATGGTCTAGAATTTGGTAGCTGAGATTTAATGCTAAAAAATGCAGGGTCATGCATTTGGGCTGCAAATATCCAAGGGATCAGTACAGTGTAGGGGTGAAATACTTCTGTCCACAAAAGAAGAGCGGGACCTGGGTGTGATTGTGTCTGATGATCTTAAAGTAGCTAGAAAAGATAATAGTGAAAGCTAGAAGAATGCTTGGTTGCATAGGGAGAGGAATAGCCAGCAGTAAAAAGGAGGTGATAGTGCCTCTGTATAATCTCTGGTGCAACCTCATTTGGAGTATTGTGTGCAATTCTGGAGACCACACCTTCGAAAGGATATAAACAGATTGGAGTCGGTGCAGAGGGTGGCTACTAAAATGCTTAGTGGTCTTTGTTACAAAGCATATGAGGACAAATGTAAGGATCTTAATATGTATATTTTATAGGAATGGTGGGATAGAGGAGATATGATAGAAACATTTAAATATCTCCATGGCATAAATGCACAGGAGGAGAGACTCTTTTGAAAGCAAACTCTGCTATAAAGGGACATAGGATGAGGGTGAAAGGGGATAGACTCAGGAGTATTATGCAGAAATATTTCTTTATGGAAGGAGTGGTAGATGTGTGGAATAGTCTCCCAGTAGAGGTGGTAGAGATGAGGACAGTGTCTGACTTCAAAAAATCATGGAACAAACACAGAGGATATCTATGGAAGAAAGGGGACTATTGTAGCAGTTGATATCGAAGGGCAGACTAGATAGGCTATGTGGTCTTTTTATACCATCATATTTCTGTTTCTATATGGTGATGTCACCGATAGAGCCCACATGGGAACTTCTCTCAACTCTTTCTAGAAGTTTTCAGAGAGAAGCTTTACCACGCCTGTGTGCAAGTTCCCATTTGTCGCTGCCTCACCCTATTTGTTCAGTCTCTTTATGTCTGCAGAGCCCACCACACACAATTTTTCGCTGTCCGCATCATATTCCCTCTGGTCTATTGTCTACTTTTAATAACCACTTTTTTATGATTGTTAAGCCTGCGGCTGCTGTGCTGATATTTTCCTTCATAATTTTCTCCTTATTCAAGTTTTTCAATTGTTTTATAGGTTTACTTAATTTGTTGTGCATCACTATTTTAGGCTGCATTTAGATCTGTTGGTCATTTAATTTACCATGGCTGTTTTTCTAGATGTGTTGCCACAGTCAAAATTCTCTAATGAGTATAAGAAGTGCATCCAGTACTGCAGAACCATATCAATTAAGGATACCCAAAAATGGTGCCTGTAGTGCTTAGAGTCTGACCATGAACCCTCTTGTTGTCCTTTGTGCTCACAGATAGCAGAGAGAGAGATCAATCAAGAGTTATAAAGAACAGTGCAGAAGAATTTTTGACACTAATAAGTATGATTCTTCGTCATCAGCATTGGTAGCATTGGTTCCTGTGGCCTCAGGAGATGCATCAGATGCATTGACATTGAGGAGTAATTGATAGGAGGCCTCGAGAGTGGTCAGACACCGACTCCCACTTGAAGAGGAAGAATGATTCATCCTCGAGGATCTTCTAAGACATCGAGGGCTAGAGACAGCAATCATCAGGTGGAGGCTGAGATAAATTGACATCAAAAATTCTTCAGAGTCCAATTTCAGGAGCATTGAGTTATTTTATGATCCTTGGTCCTCAAAGCAGCCATGGTGTGAGGACCACTCATCCTCATCAGTACCAGAAGGACAAAAACAGTCTCCACAAGGCCTGGACCAGTCTGCTGATACACCCCACTAGACTCTGAAGACATCAGTCTTATCTGCTGAGATCCCCATACCTTTGTCGAAGGCAGCCTTATAGGTACAACTCATGTAGGGACAATTTCTTCAAATGGGTTATTTTTGCGCATACCATAACAGGCATGAACCTTACTTCTAAGCTGGGGCATGGGGAGTGTGATCTCAGTCTCACAAATTTACTAAGGCTCAGTGTAATACTTGCATCATGCCAAAGAGAACCTCCTTCTGGAGTTCGTAAGATGTAACATGTATGGGTAGTTTGTCAAGATGTGCTTGGAAATTCTTCTTTATCAAGCCTGTGGATGCAAGTACAATACGAAATATTTCTGTATCTTTCTGCCACATTTTCTTGGTCTCTGACTGCATTTCCTGGTATTTCAGGTTCTTCTGCCTCTCCACGCGATTCACAGAATAGTTGCTTGGAACTGACACCTCTATTATCGATGCCATTCTGGTGTTTTTCTTCTTAACCACTATATCAGGCTTCCTTGCATCCAGCTTTTTATCGGTCAGAATAGGAATATCCCAGGTGATCATAACCTCCTCATTCTCTGCAATTCTCTTAGGGTCATGATCGCAGTGCTTTTTTGCACAGTGATGTTGTAGTGTTTACCGAGTTTCCAATGTATGATGTGCACTACTTTATCATGTCTTTCTGTATAGAAATTTTCTGCCATCAGAACTTTACAGCCTGTTATGAGGTGAGTCACTGTTTCCAGGTCTTTAAGAAATCGATCCGTTTTTTCAATGCTTGCTGTAAACTGTCTTGCCCATAAGCCACTGTCCTGGGCTGCAACTATCAACCTCTCATCCTTTGGTTTCAGTTCACCCCTCCATAACCATTCATGTGTCCGTTCTTGATTGACAAAGGGTTCCTGGAATAATACTCTGTATTCCCCACTGTACTTGTGCATCTGCCACTTGTCTTTCCTTGTTTCTTAATCTAATTCCTTGAAGAGTTTTTTTCTCTTGTTTTGCAAATTCTGTTTCTGCCTTTGCTGTGTATGATTGTGGATTTTTACTCATTCCTTCTAATCATCAGAACGCTTGTCCAAGTTTGATGATGGAGACTGATTCTGGACATTTACTCTCATATTTCAGCACTTTTTGGGTATTTGGATCCGAGGATGCAGTTAAGTAGGCTTGGAGGCCTGTGATAGTAGCTCTGTATCTCTGTGAGTCCTAGCCCTCCTTCAGCTCTAGGGATGTACTGTCTTGGCATACATTGATTCTTGTAAATCACTTCATGGGCATGGAGGAGTTTTCATGTTCACACATCCAGTTTTTCAAGATCTTTAAGAGGCCAGTCCACAACCCAAAACTGGATGAAAGTACAGGAACTGCCAGTTCTTGCGCAAGCCTGCTGGGTGCTCACATAGGTTTGATGCTTGTAAATCATATCACAGCTCATAATCTCTGAGCCATGGCTGCTTTCGTAGCTCACTTAAGGTCAGCCTCCATGGAGGAGATTTTCAGAGCCACCATTTGGACTTCAGGCCACACATTCACATCTCTAATTATTGTTTGGAAAGGGTCTCCCAATGCAACAGCAGATTCTGCCAGGAAGTCCTCACAACCCTCCCTCCTCCCCATGGAGTTGTGTTCTCATATTAGCTAGTCGCTTGACTGAACAGTTAGAGTGAGGTGGTGGCAGGTGGGAACTTGCACACAGGCATGGTAGAGCCACTCTAAAGCTTCTAGAGAGAGTTGAAAGAGGTTCCCATATGGACTCCAATAGTGATGTCACAATATGAGAGGAATTATCCTGCTGTCCACAGAGAACACCTGCGACAGGTAAGTAACTTTTGTTTTACACATAGGGAAGGCTTTTATAAAATGGCTTGACTGAATACAACTGATATAACCGATGCCGCTTTTACAATGTGCATGTCTTTGATGCTCCAAGAAGAAAATTAAAGTAAAAGCTTGGACTATCACCGATGTGCTAAGCTGTGTTAATATCAGCAAACAGATACTTTTAATGCTGACATTGCCTACAAAATAGTCCTAAGAATGGGAAAAATTAATTAATACATACACAATGTCCTAAAAGAAAATAAACCCTGAAAAAAAGCAGCAATGACAGCCCTCCGCCCCTAAATGGAGGCACAGCCTCTGCTTCCCCCTTCCTCTGCCAGAGCTGACCAATCTCCATCCTTTCTTTTTTTTTTGCAATTTCTATGTAATGAAATTTTAAAATAATTGTTATATTACAATTTGAAAAGGAAAAAATAAATCTGAGTTTTACAAGAAAATTAAGAAAACTCATAATAGACAGCTTTCAAATAAAGCGATTATATCCCAAATACAATCTGAAAACTCAAGTCCACTGTAAAAAGGTAGAGAAACAAAGGAAAAATAGACATTTGTTAAGCTTGCTTTTAACTTCTATGCTACTATATTTGGGTGAAAACATTAACCTCAGTGACAAGGTTAAAGCTGACAAAATAATTACATATAATATATATCTCCAGAAACAAGCAGGAATGTAGCCTTCACATATGGGTGATGTCAGTACCAACGGAGTTCACGTGGGAACGCTCCCCAGCGTCCAATAGGAAAGCCTTTGGGAGCATCCCACTGCGCCTGCGTTGCTGCCTTCCCGCCTTTCTGACTCTCCCTCCTCAGTTCTTTGTTTTCCGCAGAGCCAGCAGGAAGCAAATTCTGTCACCACAGAAAATTCCTTTATTTTTCTTTCTTTGTTGTTTTTTGTGTTTGCGTCTGCCTTCCCATCGACGCCTGAACCGACATCCTCGATTCTGTTACTTTTCTTTCTTCCAAAAAAAAAGAATTATTATTCAGGCACATCGACACCATTTTATGCCTTTGACCTTCCATCCAGTCTACTAACATCATGAGAGGGCTCTTATTGACCAAACCTCCCATCAGACCACCACCGGTGGCATGGGATCTTAATGTCGTCTTAGGGCAGCTCCTCAAGCCGCCTTTTGAACCTTTAGCCACAACCTCACTAAAGTTTCTCTCTTGGAAGGTTATCTTCCTCATTGCCCTCACTTCAGTTAGATGCATCAGTGAGCTTCAGGCTTTAGTGCCAGACCACCTTACACCCGGTTCCACCATAATAAGGTTGTCCTTAGGACTCACCCCCATTTCATGCCAAAGGTGGTGTCTCCCTTCCATCTCAATCAATCAGTTTACCTTCCTGTCTTTTCCCTAGACCACATTCCTCTAGGGTGGAGGCAACCCTGCACACCCTTGACTGCAAGCGTGCCTTAGCATTTTATCCTCAAAGAACTCAAGAGCACCTCAGGGCATCACAGTTGTTCATTTCCTGTGACCCTAGTTATTTGGGTTTCCCAATTTCTAAATGTACTCTATCCAGATGGATAGCAGATTGCATCTCATTTGCTTATGACAGGGCAGGGCTATCCCTTGAGGGCCATGTCACTGCCCATAATGTTTGTGCCATGGCTGCCTCGATGGCAAACCTACGTTCTGTGGCCATTGATGAAATATACAAAGCAGCTGCCTGGTCTTCGGTACATACCTTTGCTGCTCATTACTGTCTTGACAAGGACTCCCACCGGAATGCCATGTTTGGTCAGGCTGTACTCCAGCACCTCTTTCAGACTTAGGGCAACTCCTACCCTCTGTCCCGGAATTTACCGATTCCAGACATCCATGAAGGATCCATGACCTCTTGAGGCCTGCTCTGAGGCAAATCTACCAATTCTGAGGTCATTTCTCTGGCATCTGGGAGCTATGGAGACCCATATGTGAAGACTATACTCCTGCTTGTTCCTGGAGATAGCATAGTTACTCACCTGTAACAGGTGATCTCCGGGAACAGCAGGAATTTAGTCTTCACAACCCACACTCCTCCCCTAGGAGTTGTAGGGTTTCTCTTTTCTCTCCTTTTATCTCAGCTACAAATTCAACTGAGGAGGGACAGTCACAAAGGCGGGAAGGCAGCAATGCAGGTACAGTGGGATGCTCCCAAAGGCTTACCTATTGGACGCTGGGGAGCATTCCCACACGGGCTCCATTGGTTCCATCGTCACCCATATGGGAAAACTAGATTCCTGCTGTTCCTGGAGACCACCTGTTACAGGTGAGTAACTATACTTTCATGATGTGCAACCTAATGTCCTGGCCACTCTAATGGATATTTGTGCTATGTTTCAAGCATCCAGTTCTGACTGTGAATCTGAGTTTAGCTTGATGAACATTATCAAGATTAAATATAAAAGCAGCTACGCAAACTGCCCATCATCTCAGACTGATGAGGATTAAAATTGCACACCATGTCAGGGGAAAGTGTGGATATTGGCAAAGACACAGGATATCAATGCTTGACCCAGTACAAGCATTGTGGAACCTGTGTCTTTTGGGGAAACTGCTAGGTACGTATGACCTAGATTGGCCACTGTTGGAAACAGGATACTGGGCTTGATGGACCTCGGTCTGACCCAGTATGGCATATCTTATGTTCTTATTGTTTATAGATACCAAAGAAATAAGTGGTTGGGGCAAGGTACTTCAGGCCGGAAGGTCGGGGGTTCAAATCCCACTAGAGGACAGCAACCTTGGGCCGGAAGGACTGGGGTTTCTAGTCCCACAGGTACTCCTTGTGGTCTTGGGCAAGCCACTTAACCCTCCATAGCCCATGTTCCCTGTAAAATAGTTATCTCCAAGTTCAATGCCCTGTTCAATGTAATTTCAGTTTGTTCAATGTAAACCGCACTGATGCAGAATAGCGCGGTATATAAGAGAATGTAAATAAAATAAATAAAATAAAATAAATAAAAACAAGCCTGATTTACTAAACTTTTTCTCCATTCTTTGTCTATGGAAAACCATATTACTAATCAGGCATACAGCGAGAAGAAAAACACTCTAAAAAAGGTTTAGCTTTTGTGTAAAAATAACCACGCTGTTCTAGATTAGGAGAGAGTGAGAGTGAGCCATGAGGGCTGGGAAGGGGTGAGAAAATGCCATGTTGCTATTTTTTAATTTAAAAAAGTACAACGTGGTGATATAATTATTCTATTTGAGTTCTTGTGTCAGGTTAATGCATTTTTCAAGACCAGTTTTATTCTTTGCCTGTATCTCCAGTTGTACTTTCTTCCAGTTTTAATGTGTGTTAAGCCCCACTGGGCCCATAGAAATAAAAGGACTGTGGGCACTTGACACGCATTTACAACCTTTGATAAACATGCCTTTGTGTTACTTTTTAAATGTGATCATTTTTACATTTCTTTATGTATATTTTCCTTGGCATTAACATTACCCGGTGCAGACTGGGGAGAGAGGCAGAATCCTCCCCCCACCACCACCACCACCACCACCACCACCACCTCAGTTGCAAAAATTGTTCACCCAACAGTAGTGCATTCCTGAACACATGCAGAAAAAAACAGGAGGGAACCTTGGTGGTGGCTTATGTCTGGAGTATAACAGGGACCGAGTTTCGAAAACGTGTTTTAAAGGAGCAGCTTGTCAGGAGTGGCATCCCGCACAAATCCGTCCATTCATAAAAACTGTGCCATTTGATCTCTAAATTAGCAAGAGGAATGTTCCTGCTCAAAGCAAAACTTAAATTACTTTTACATTTCAAAAAAGGTGTAGAGTGGGGGGTAACCTGCACGGACAAAGCAGTTGAATCCCCAAGTAAAAGCAAGGGTAACCCGCATGGGGCAGCAGTCACAATCCAAAGTTCGGAGGTAACTCACATGGAGCAGCAGTTGCAACCCGCAAATATCATCAGCCAGAGTGAAGGGCTGCTGAAAGTGACATACCTGGGTTAACTGTGCCTGTGGTTAGGCTCTCTTCCTGTATGGCAGGGAGCCCTGGATTATTTCCAGAAAGATTGACAGTCTTGCTGGACCTGTGGCAGGCTGGGGAATACATGCAAATGCGTGGAGGCCAGTTCAGAATGGGGCCTGTCCGGACATCCAAAATCTGGACGGGCCAGTTGTGCACCTGATTCTACACCCATGGGAGCTAGATGGTCCTGCCTGAGCAGAATCGGGTGCAACGGGTTTGGATGGACAGGACGTGCCTTGATTCCAGCCTGCTGTATGTCCAACCCCCTCCCCGTCAAACACCCGAGGCTCCTGCATCGAGCCTGATGCCATGGCATCCTGTCGCCATGGCACCAGGATGCCATGCACGAGCCCCAGTCGGCCACACAGATTTAAAGTTTGTATTCCCCGCCGCCCAACCCCTGATCGGGCTTGCCGAGGCTGGGGTCTGGCTGCAGGGAACCTCCTGCCCAGCTCTCCTTTTCGGGGGGGGGGGGGGGGGTCCAGCTGCGATGGTCACAGAGGTTGGGGGAGGGATTTATTCCTCCTCCGAGGTGGAATAAGTTCCCCGTCTAACTCCCCAAGTCTGGACGTACAGGGCCATCACTGGAATAGTCCTTGTACGTCCGGAATCAGTGTCCCGCCTCCACTCCACCCAGTCCCCACCTCCGACCCTCCCCCTCCCGCCCCCCTCCCGCCCCCCTCCCGCCCCCATCCAGAGCTCCCCACACATTTCTGCTGTACTTGCAGGGAGCTTTGGAAGGGGAATCAGCTCCGGGCGTTTAGCGGGGGATATATGTTCAAACTGGATGTATATCCCTGCTAATCGCAGTACAGAATAGACCGCCACAGTGTCTGGGATTGTTGGCTCAGGTATAGTTGTGCAATGGTTTTATGTTTCTTAAGTTATATCACAAACATCAGCTGCCTTGACTGGTAGAAGGCGGGAATGTGGGGTCAAGGCTGCCTATGCTTTCTTAAGGCAAGTAAAAAGCACACAGCGAAGCGTACCTGAACTGAGCGGCAGTTACTCCAGTAGTTACTCCACCTTATTGGATGAGCCATTCTGGTCCTTACCTGCTGTCATTTGCTGTGTTATTATGTTGCTATAATTGTTTCTTTGATATGTTTTTCTTGTTCATGGTGTCTAGTTGTTACACATGATAATATTAGAGTGTGCATTTGTTTGTGCACCTACAATTTTTAAGTGCACATAAGTCACTTGTATTTGCATATACCCATGAATTAATGTGTGTACAATTGGTTTGCACATACACAAAGTCCTAGACGCACATTTAACAAATGTCTGAAAAATAAGAAAAAACGTGCAAAAATCAGGAAAAATTTGGCAAATCCATAAACAAACCAGGCTATTTGTTTTTGCCATGCACATCACTAAAAGATACTGTTGTAGTCAACATTGGCACCCTTACATTTTAGGTATTTTGTGTACAATATCTTGAGAAATATTTGGAAATATTCCTTTATGCCATCATTATATTTTAATAATATGTTCAAAGGTATAGAACAAAAGAAATGATGTCTGTGCAACTTAGATGTAGTAATTTCTGAGAAAAAAACAAAATATGACCTGGGCAGGATTGACGGCACCCTTCACTAATATTTGGTTGCACAACCCATGCAGTGACAACAGCCTCCAAGCATTTCTTGAAGCCATCTATAAGTTTCATACATCTGTCTGCTGGTAGTTTTTCGCATCTGCAACTGAGATTTGTTCCAGCTCATAAATGTTTCCAGGATTCCTTTTACCAATGGCAGATTTCAGTTCTTTCCAAAGGTTCTCGATTGGATTGAGATAAGGACTCATTGCTGGCCACTGGCTTTCTGACAGTAGGTAGCATATTTTGCTCCAAAATACCTTGGTAGTTCTCTGACTTCATTATTCCTTTAATATGTTCCAGGCCCCCAGTTCCTGAGGCAGCAAAACAGCCCCACAACATTACGGAACCTCCACCAGAAGATGTAAAGAAGTTACCCATACCTGAAATGGTATAGAAAGGTGATGTAGCGGAAGAATTGAAAGAAATATTGATAAACTGGGAGGATGTATTACAACTGTTAAACTGAAGAATAGCAAATCACTTAGACCAAATGGCATACATCCAAAGAACTGAAATATGAGATTGCAGACCTACTATTAGTAATCTGTGAACTATTATTAAAATAATCTATAGTACCTGAGGACTGGTGAGTAGCCAATGTAATTCCAGTGTTTAAAAAGGGTTCCAGGGGTGATCTGGGAAACTACAGACTGGTGAGCCTGATATCAGTACCGGGCAAAATGGTAGAAACCATTATAAAGAATAAAAGTACTGAACATGTAGATAGCCATGGATTAAAGGGAGAAAACCAATATGGATTTAGTCAAGGAAGGTCTTGTCATACTAATCTGTTATATTTTTTTGAAGGTGTGAATAAACAGGTAGACAAAGGTGAGCTGGTTAATATAGAATCCAATCCCATAATGGGCACGTCCAGGCCTTCTGGACAACTAAGCACTGGATGGGCTGGATTGTACCCAATTCTGCACCGCAGGAGCAAGACGCTCCTGCGGTAGCAGGATCAGACACTGAGACAGCCTAGCATGTACCGGCAGCAGCCACAGGAGATGTACAGGCGGCAAGATGGCCAGGCCTCCCTCTGCTCCCACTGGTGTGCTGGTGCCATGGCATCCCGGCACCATGGCACCAGGATGCCCAGAGGGAGGGCTGACGGCCAGACACCCCAACAGTCCAGGTTTCCTGCTGCCCGACCCTCAGTGGGGTCTGCCAAGGCCAGGATCGGGTGGCAGAGACTCACCTCCAGATGCTGTGCTGCTGGGGGGGCTGCCGGGCTGGTCCACCACCATCGCTGCTGCTTATTCCACCTCTGAGGTGGAATAAGCAGCACGGCCATCTTCCACCTGCCAGAATTACAGGGCCATGACCTGAATCAGCCCTGTACTTCCGGGTGCCTGGCCTGCCCTCGCTCTGCTCACTCTTCACCTCCATCCAAATCTTGATCACTTTTCTGTATATAGGCCAGACAGCGGGGCTGCACGTCCCATTGGGATGTACAACCCTGCTATTCACCTTACAGAATCAGGATGATAGTGTATTTGGATTTTCAGAATGCCTTTGAGAAGTTCTCTCAGCAAAATTAAAAAGTCATGTAATTAGAAGCAGGGTACTATTGTGGATCAGGAACTCATTAAAATATAGAAAGCAGAGTTTAGGGCTAAATGGCCAATTTTCTCAATGGAGAAAGGTGACTAGTGGAGTACTCCAGGGATCTGTGTTGGGCCTGCTGCTTTTTTTTTTTTTTTAATGTATTATTTATTCAAAGTTGGTATCAGCAAAAAATACAAACAGCAGGTCATCATACATTACCAACTATTTATAATTCCCCCCAACCCTCCCCCCCCTCCCCCAAGGAGGCATATCAGCCTTTAAGAAATTCCATCATAGGTAACCATAAACCTTTATACTTCTCATACTGCTGGCGTCTAAGCGCCGTTAACTGCTCCATCAACACTATCCGACACAATCAGATCTTCCATTGTGCCAAACTCGGTAAGTGCACTTGCTTCCAGGCCTTAGCAATCTCACTCCTGACAGCTTGGATACATGCTCATATGGATCGTTCTTGTTTTCTAGCACTCTTTTCGGGCCAAATTCCCAACAACCCAAATCCCATATTTACTTCCACTGATCCCCCAAAGATACTGGTGATTTGCTCTCCCACTCCCTCCCAATACAACCTTACCCGGGGACACTCCCACCACACATGAATAAAAGACCCCTCCTCCCCGAATTGCTGCCAACACCTATCTGACACTCCCGGAAACATCCTATGCAGCCTCGTCGGGGTATAATACCACCGATATAGCAATTTATAGGATGTTTCCCTAATCGCTACCAACAGTGCCTGCCGGCCTATACTCATATGCACTCGCTTCCACTCCTGTTCATCCAGAGCCCTCCCCAGGTCTCTTTCCCAATCAAACTGGTGCTTAAATTTCTCCGAAGCCCCTCCCCCCAGTCCCCGATACAACTGAGTTATCAGCCCCATTGAACTTTCTCAACTCTGCCATAATGCTTCCCTGTCATCTTGTGCCTCCTCCCTGAACTCCCGATTCAACTTATTGGACAGGAAGTGTTTAACTTGCATATGTGCATAAAAGTCCCCCCCCCCTCAACTGATATTTTACTCTAAGGTCGGGAAAGGAAATCACTTCTCCCTCATCTACAAATTTATCAAAGGTATCCAAGCCCAACCTCTCCCAACGTTGAAAGACCCCATCTCTACCCGGAATAAATCCAACGGTCCTTCTCACCGGGCCCAACAGCGAAAAACTCGCCCCTGGGCAAAACTTTCTCCGAGCCTTCCTCCATTGCATGAGCAGATGCCATATATAGGGGTTATCCCTCCACCTCCCCTCCGGCAGTTTATCCCAAATCCACGGCAAATGCTTCAAAGGAATCTCCTCTGCCCAGTACTGCTCCACTTCCCTAAACCTTTTATGAGGCGTCCCTTTATCCCTCCACTCGAAGACCTGCCGCAGCTGGGCTGCCGCATAGTATCTCCCCACATCGGGGACTCCCAATCCTCCCCTCTCCCGATTTGCGTACAACACCCGTCTACTCACTCTCGGTCGTCTATTCCCCCAAACAAAAGCAAAGATCTGGCTTTACAACTATCGGAGGTCTCTACTCACAACCCCCACTGGCAGCGTTTGGAATACGTACAGAAGACGAGGCAACAGATTCATTTTCAAGACAGCAATCCTCCCCAGCCAAGATAACTCCGCCCCTTTCCAGCACGCCATATCATTCCGCAACTGCCCAAATAAGGGTGGGTAGTTTGCTCTATGCAACCCAAGAGGGTGCGTCGTAATCTGTACTCCCAAATATTTTAGTGATTTACTCACCCAGCGAAACGGGAACGAAGCCTTCAAGCTCTCAACCACCTGAGGTGGCAGTGTCAGGGACATTGCCTCCATTTTATCCCAATTAACCTTAAATCCCGAAAGTGTCCCATATTCCCTAAGCTCCCTCATTAGGAGTGGCAAGGAAACAATAGGCTGGGTCAGCGCGAATAGCAGATCGTCCGCGAACATTGCCATCTTATGCTGCGAGGCTCCTACCTCTATACCACGAATATCCTGCACCGATCTAATCCTAGCAGCCAAGGGCTCCATAACTAGTGCAAAGAACAGTGGGGACAATGGGCATCCCTGCCTTGTCCCTCGGCCCAAAGGAAAGAATTCAGGATATCCTCCATTTATATGGACTGCCGCTTCCGGAGACCTATACAACGCCTTTATCCACGCCCTAAATTTAGGGCCCAACCCGACATACTCCAATACCGACATAAGAAAGTCAAAGTTCACCCTATCAAAGGCCTTCTCGGCATCAATAGAGAGAAACGTGGCCTTCTGGTGCTCCTGTCTTGCCAACCACCCCAATTGGATAACTCTCCTCATGCCATCTGCCGGCTGTCGCCCCATAATAAACCCAGACTGATCCGGATGAATGAGCCCCGGCATACACAGCCCCAACCTCAGTGCCAGCACCTTTGCCAGAATCTTGACATCGATATTCAGCAGCGAGATGGATCGGTAAGAGCCGCAAACGGCCGGATCCCTCCCAGGCTTTGGAATTACAACTATGGCCGCTTGGCTCATTGATGCCGGGAGATCCTCCCCCTTCAATACTGCATTAAACACTCTCGTCAAAATGGGGCCCAACACTTCCATGAATGTTTTATAGAATAACCCAGAAAACCCCTCTATGCCTGGGGCTTTGCCAGCCACCAAGGCCTTGATGGCCCCCATCACCTCTTCGAGAGCAATATCCCCATCTAGTCCCTCCCCGATGGAGCTATCCAACCTCGCACTTCCCTTCCCCCCATTCCACAGATATTATCGAATTCTCTCCCCATCCCCAGGGGGTTCCGCTGCATACAATTCCTTGTAGTAGGTCCGAAACCGCTCCCTAATAGCACTGACTTTAAACAATATTCTATCCTGTGAGCCTTTGATTTTCGCTATAGCCCTCCGCTGCCTCTGAGAAGTAAGTTTGTTACTCAAGAGGCGCCCTACTTTATTATCAAACTCATAATATCACTGTCTCACCCGGTCAAGTTGGCGGGATATCTGCTCCAACTGGAGGCTATTTAATTACCTTCTTATCTCCTCAACCTGCCCCTGCAGTCTTAAACCCTCCCCCTCTGTTTATGCATCCTCTCCAATGCCTCCAACTTCTCCCTGAGGCGGCACGCCTCCTCTTCCCTCTCCCTTTTCCGTTTCGCTCCCAATTGGACAAGATGGCCCCTCACCACCGCTTTCAACCCGTCCCAAAGGACCCCCGTTGTCACTTCCCCATTATCATTGAATTCCATATAATCTTTAATCACCTCCTTTAACCTCTGCCTCACCCCTTCCCCCTATAATAAATAATCATTTAACCTCCAAAACGTTCTGCTCCCTGTTTCCCGGGGCGACCCAAACCTCGCCCCCACCGGAGCATGATCCGACCAGGTTGCCACCCCTATGGAAATTTCATCTAAGGCCTCCTTCAAATAGCCATCTCCCAGGAGATAGTCAATTCTACTATATGACGCATGCACGGCCGAATAGAAAGTAAAATCCTTATTTAGAGGATGGGCCAACCTCCATAAGTCCTCCACCCCATAATCTTGCATCCACGCCTGAAATCATCTCAGCCCCGGGTCCCTCCCTTCCCCCTTCCCCTTCCTACTATCCAGCGCAATATTGCAATCCCCCCCCCCCACCAAAAGTCTTCCCTGGGTCTTCCCGACCAACCATGTCCCCAAATCCTCCCAAAACTGTCCCTGAGCCACATTTGGCCCATAGACCAAGAGGAAAGTCACCTGTCCCCCCCCCCAATTCCCCCACTAGTCCCACTGATCTCCCATCCCCTTTCCGGAACACCCTCCCCACATTAAAGGGCACATCTTGCTTAATCAGAATACCAACTCCGGCCTTCCTCCGACCCCCCTCCTCCGCTGCAAAGAACCCCTGGAACGCTCCCTCCCCCCATCAATCGCTCATCCCGTTGACGCAGATGGGTCTCCTGCACACGCACCTCTTTCCAGAGCAGTTTTCTTTTCTGAGGGGAATTAAATCCCTGCACATTCAAACTCCCCACTCTCACACCAGCAGCCATGACTCCAATCATTCCTCCAGCTTACCCTTCTCACTCATCTTCAAAACCTCCCCCTCCCCTCACACAGAGCTCCACTCTGGCTATCGCCGAGGAAGAGACCATCCCGTGGACGCTATGCCCCCCATCCCCTGATCCAAAAGGGGGAAACCGTCCCCCCTCCCTATGTCGTTCCACATTCAGCTTCCAAACCCCCCTCCCCCCACCCCCTTAAACTTCGAAACCCACAACATAACAGTGCAACAACAGTTTATATATCCCTCAACAGAGCCACACAACACAACAACCCCCCCCCCATACTTCCATTAATATACACATTCCCCCCATAAATCCCCCCCAACCTTTAGGCCCTTATTACATAAGGAAGCCTGGGCCTAGCAACAGTTATGCAGATAGAACTAACATTTCCCCTAGTCCTGGGTAACAATCATGTAGGTCTCGCTGGCACAGCTCCGTCCGTGTCTCCTTGACCTTCTTCTCCCGCCTTCCTCCGCAAGCGCTGTCCTTTCATAGGCATCCTCTCCCATCTAGAGTTCACTCCTTTAGACCCCTCCGTCGCCGGTCTCTCTGCCTGCTCAGGCAGGCGGGGGGCTCCCTCCTGCCTCAATACTTTCCAGGCCTCCTCCTCCCCACGGACCCGAAAACTCCACCCGTTGATGTCCATCAGCATCGCAAAGGGGAAGAGCCATCTATATTTCATTTTCTCCTCTCTGAGGTATTGTGTGACCGATCTCATATCACGGTGTCTCTGTAGGGTGCCAGCCGATAAATCATGATATAGTTCCACGGTCTGGCCTTCCCATATAAAGCTCCTCCAGGCAGCAGCCACTCTCATTATCTTCTCTTTTACTGCAAATGATGTCAAGCAAGCCACGATATCACATAAGAACATAAGATATGCCATAATGGGTCAGACCAAGGTCCATCAAGCCCAGTATCCTGTTTCCAACAGTGGCCAATCTAGGTCATACGTACCTAGCAGTTTCCCCAAAAGACACAGGTTCTGCAATGCTTGTACTGGGTCAAGCATTGATATCCTGGGTCCCTTCTTAATAATGGTTTATGGACCTTTCCTCCAGGAACTTGTCCAAACCTTTTTTAAACCCAGCTACACTAACAGCCTTTACTACATCCTCCGGTAACAAATTCTAGAATTTGATTACACGTTGAGTGAAAAAATATTTTCTTTTATTAGTCTTAAATAGTTTACCCTGTAGCTTCATTGTATGTCCCCTAGTCTTTCTATATTCTGATAACGTAAACAATTGATCTACGTTTACCCGTTCCACTCCGTTCATTAATTTATAGACTTCTATCATATCTCCCCTCAGCCGTCTCTTTTCCAGGTTAAAGAGCCCTAACCTTTTTAGCCTTTCTTCATAGGAGTATCCTTCCATCCCCTTTACTATTTTGGTGGCTCTTCTCTGAACCTTTTCTAATGCTATATCCTTTTTAAGATACGGCGACCAGAATTGCACACAATATTCAAGGTGCGGTCTCACCATGGAACGGTATAGAGGCATTATGATATCTTTCGTTTTATTTTCCATTCCTTTCCTTATGATACCTAGCATTCTAGGTGGCCTCCCATTGCGCGCCGGGCCCAACACCCGGTGCGCTCTCTCCACCGACACTGCTGCCGTTTCTGCCTCGCCATCGTTCCCCCTCAGTAAAGAGTGACATACATTTTGGACCACCGCTGCCGCATCTGCGAAGGCCTCCGTCTCCGGGACACCTCTCAGGCGCACGTTGTTTCGGCGGGAGCGATTCTCAAGGTCTTCCAATTTGTCTTTAATGCTGAGCTGCTCCTCCCGTATACGCTTCATACTCGCCTCCTTCTCCGTGCCCCTCTCAGCCAGCTGATCCGTCTGCTCTTTCAAAGACTCCACTCTGTGCCCCAGCTCTCGTATGTCTTCTTTGAGGCCAGTCAATGACTCCTTGAGCTCTCCACAGGTGGCGATGATTTCTCTCCGCAGAGATCTCCTCCAGCCCCAAATATCACCGCAGGTGCAACTCTCCTCGGCCCTCTCCAGCTCCTCTTTCGATTCCTCGCCTGATGCCGTGTGGTCTGGCGGGTCCCGGGCCTTCCTCTCCGCTCCGTCTGCATACGGGGAATTAAACTTCGCTAACTTTTTCCGCACTGACATCCCCGCTAGTCCCGATCACCACCGGCACCAGTTCTTCAAGATGGGATGGGGTAAATCAAGCGCTTTTCGCCTTTATATCAGCGTCCCGATGGGAGCACGAAAATTATGCTGCCATCTCCCGGGTGACGTCACTTCCTCCCTCCGGGCCTGCTGCTTTTTAATATATTCATTAAATGATCTGGAAATAGGAATAACAAGTGAGGATCAAATTTGCAGATAAGACAAAATTATTCAAAGCTGTTAAAACGCAAAAGGACTGTGAAAAATTGCAAGAGGACCTTGATAAATTGGAAGACTGGACGTCCAAATAGCAAATGAAATTTAGTGTGGATAAGTGCAAAGTTATGTAAACTTAATATGGTTGCACAATACAAGGTACCATCTTAGAAACCACCACCCAGGAAAAAGATTTAGGCATCGTTGTGAATAACACGTTGAAACCCTCCACCCAGTGAAAGGAAATAGAATGCTAGGAATCATAAGGAAAGGAATGGAGAATAAAACCAAGGATATTATAATGCCTCTGTATCATTCCATGGTGTGACTGCACCTTGAATATTGTGTGCAATTCTGGTCACATGAGGGGCTGATGAGGAGAATAATGGGTATTCCATGTGGCTGTTGTATTCCATGCAGTTTGTAGAGACACCGGCAGTGGAGGTACACTGGGAGATGAGGTTTGTTATGCCGGGAGGTGGACTTGAGTCGTTTAAGGGAGGATGTGCTGTTGACTAGGATGTTTTGTTGTTTTGCAGTATATTTTAATGGTTTTGAATACCTGCTGTTAGAAGAAGCAGAAGTAAAACACTTTTTGGGCGTCCATTGCAGTGTTGGGATTAGTTATGATTTGGCAGTGCTGTACATGATGAGATAAATGGTATCTATGTGAAAGTTACTCATCCTTTAAATTTATGGTATGAATGACTGTTTGTGAAGGATTCTGTGCAAGAGTTGAGAGAGGCTGTCTGATTTATGTCTAGTTTTTTAGCTAGGTGAGGTTTATTGAGCTATGTGTTTGGCTCAAGGGGGGGGTGTATAGGTAACATGTAATTTGTTTTAAATTTCTTTATGTATATGGTATCTGATGGGTTCAAGGGGCTGATGTATTGTGATATAAGAATCTATAAAATGTGTGTCACGTCTGTAGGGAGTTTCTTTGGACACACAGTCAGAGAACGTGGTACAGAAACCAAGGACTAGGAATTCTATCAAAAACCTTTTATTGATAATGCCAGTATGTTATCCCAACCCAGGGTTCTGTACCACATTCTCTGACTGTGTGTCCTTATTTGACGTGGTTTTTTGCTTTTCGTTGGACTGGGAGTTTATTTGGATCCATGACCCTATTTCTTTAAGCCGGGACAGTGTAGCTCACAGGTGCTAATGTCCTTTTTTCTCCCTTACTGATGTGTGGTTGGGGTTGTCTCCGGATGTTCGTAACGGTAGAATGATGTTTTTTGAAGGATAGATAATATATGCATCATTCTGATAGAGTGGACTGAGAAATGATGAATAATCATGTCCCGGCAAGGTCCCAGTTTTTATTCTGATTCCTACTATTTCCTTTTTTAATTGGTGTTGATTTATTGAATTCTTTTGTGTGCCAAATATGTGTGCATATATAGTCCAAAGCCATTTCACTGGCCACATTTTTTTTTTTTTAGGAGATAATGGACATTATGGGATTGAACTGCAAGGGTGCCAATAATGTTGACCACAAATGTACAGGGCACAAAGCTTAGTGCTTCCGGATTCAACACATTACTGTGCCTCAGTTGTGCCATACCAAAACAGAACTAACAACCAGAACTGAACAACAGTGCAGCAATGCAAATATTGGAATGTGTTCCAGAACACCAATACCCCTCCCCCCGGTGTTTGGTATGCAGATGGTAGAGAGCAAGCTGGACTGCTATAGATCTTTACATAGAAGCTACATGCTAGCAGAATGCCTCATCTCCATCACACATGCATACAACAGACTAGAGGCACGGCCATTGCTACCATTAGGTGGTTGCCTAGGGCAGCAATGGTCAGAGGGTGGCCGCTTGCTGCCACCACTAACCCTCTCCAGCACCTGCAGTGATGGTTATTACTTTCAAACAATGATGCAGTGCTTGCCATAACCTTTAGTGCTGCATGCTGTTCCTGCTTCCACCCCATCCGATGCAAACTTCCTGGTCCAGCCACTTCTGCCCCCCCATGCAAACAGGAAGTCTGCATTGGGGGTGGAAGCAGGAACAGCCCGCAGCTCCGAAGGTTATGATAAGTGGTGCATCACTGTTTAAAAGTAATTGCTGCCGCTACAAATCCTAGAGAGGCACGGCAGTGGCAACAGTAGGGGTGGTGGAAGGAGTAGGGGAGGGCGGCAAGAATGAGATTAGTCTAGGGCGCCTCATATCCTTGCATTGGCCCTGACATAATCTGACCAGGGACAATTCAGGCCAGCGCTACAATCTGGTAATTTTCCTTGTCATTTCCTTTCTGTACTCTGTAATTTTATATCTCTTATCTCTACTTTTTTTTTCTCGCTTCTACTTTAACCCTTTTGAGAGCACTTTTCAAAGGGATTCCAGTGGGCAAATTAGCTGCTTGCATATTTCCTGTCTTGTTTGTGATCGATGTTGCCAACTCTTAGTTGAAAAACGTCGCTGCAGCCACTGAGAAAACTCTCCATCATAACAAGTAGCTTGAACCATGTTATTGCATGATGGCATCAGCAATAACCGGGAACGTTTGAGTTCTGGTCACCTCGAGATTCGATTTCAGAGGGGGTGTGGGGGGAGGAGGGTAGAGTGGGAGAGAGAAGGGGAAGAAGTGCCTCACACACAGAGACAAACACATTTTCTTTCTGACACACAGATGCACACACAACATTCTCTTTCTTTCAGATGCTCTCACACAGACATGCACACCCAAACAAACAAGTTCTCTGAGGGTCTCTCTCTCTCTCCCTCTAAGAAGCCTACACACACTCCATGGGCAGTGGAACAGGATGGGCTGCACAGGTCCTGGCCCCATCAAAGGTTTCACTCTTAGAGCAGCGGAAGATTGCTCCTTTGCCCCCCATTGCTTTGTCTATATTCAACCACCCGCTGCTTCTAGCGGTGCGAGCATGATTTGAACGCAAGGCAGCAGGTGGCTGAGTGCAATGATGGGGAGCAAAGTCGGAAGCTCCCACTGCTGTAAGGATGAAACATTTGCTTGGACCAGAGTCCATGTGGCCCCTTCTCCCTGTTCCGAAGCCTTTGGAGTGTGTGTGGGTTTCTTAGAAAGCAAGAAAGAGGTGCACTGCACAGGGTCAGGTGATGGCGCAGAGGAAGGAGTGTGTGGGCATCACTCTGCCTCCCAACATTAGAGGTCCTGCGCAAGGGGAAGGGGTCAAGCATACAGGGAGACATATCATGGACCTCTGAGGGGGGTTTGGGGGAGTGGAGGGTATCGGGACGCATTAGGGCCACCAATGATTGTTTTGGGGGTTCAAAGCAGGGAGGGAGTCTGGGCCCCAATTATTTTTTAGGGAGAGGAAGGACTAAGTTGTTCACTGCCCACTTAGGCTACCAGAGATTGTAGGTCATCTGAGGTGAAGTGTGACACTTGATCTCAGACCTTTTTGCTCCCGGCTGATCTTTATTTGAACCCTGAATTGGCTTAAAGATTCAGCGCAGTTTTTTAGCAATGGTTTTGTATTTAGCTATTTTGCATGCCCTTTGTGCTATGCTAGAGCGCAGTGGTTTTAAGCTGATTTTCCAATGCTAATGTTGCTTCC
Organism: Ichthyophis bannanicus; assembly: GCA_033557465.1. Classification (NCBI taxonomy): domain Eukaryota; kingdom Metazoa; phylum Chordata; class Amphibia; order Gymnophiona; family Ichthyophiidae; genus Ichthyophis; species Ichthyophis bannanicus. Next base: position 137,434,011 of record CM066035.1, on the reverse strand, counting down.
TACATCGGGATGTAAGATTAACATGGAAAATCAATCACAAACTGCTGTGCACAAGTTGTTATTTTAGAAGCTTTATTCACAGTTTTCATATGTACAAATCCAGCATTTATGCTTGGAAATGGCATCCATGTGTAAATAGCAGTTTTAGAAAGGGTTACGTTTACATGTGGATTCCATAATACATAGAAACTGCAAGGGGGCGAGCTAGGGGCGTGGTCAGGGTGTGGCCTGAGTGGAGCAAAACTTTTCATGTGTATTCCCTGTTGTGTAGGGAGGGGTATGACCAAAATTGGATTTACAGCTGCTCCCTGGCATATATAGGATTTTAAAAAGTGCTCGTTTTGGCCAACCCTTGGAGATTAAGGAGGTTATCCTCCTTAATCCTCCTTTGTGTACATCCTGACCTCAACTTCTCAATTTCACTCTCCATGTACTATTTACAGTGTACTTTACAGAGTCTGAGAAACTCACATACAGACACATTCAGTAATACAGCCTCTCTCTCTCTCTCTCTCTCTCCAAGCAACTCACTTTGCTCCATATTCAAGTAGGGGGATGCAGCCACACTCCAAGGTGCTGTCCGTGTGACAGCGCCGGTGCCGGCTCTCCCTTAGCTCAGAGAAGTCCTATAGACGTCTCTCAACATGCGTGTGCCTTCCCGCATTACCATCACAGTCTGGTGCCTCTTCAGTCTACTGTTTCTGTGGCAGCCAGCCAGCCCTCTCCTCTCTCTCTCTGTCATTCACTTTTGTTGCTTTTTTTCTCTTCAGTTTGATCTTTTTTCACAAAACCTCTTAAAAAAAAGTCTGTATTCATTCCTGGGTGCTTCTGCCACCACTGCCTATCAGCCATGAAGAAAAGGAAGCTTTATGCTGTTCACGGACATACTGCAGAGCAGGGATAACTGTGCAGCTCTTCTCCTGCCTCTCTTGATTTCTTTAAAAATAACAAACAAGCAAAAAGAAAGCAGACAAGTCAGTGCTGTAGGCAATAGCCAGGTCCAGCAGCTATAGACCCAGCCTGAACACAGTCTATACTCGTCAGTCAGTGTAATAGTGGCTCCTTCTGCATCCATCTGCCCTTATCCCATCGGGCCCAGATAAGACGATCAGGAGCGGATGGGGCTTCTGTGCGCCCGGAGGCAGACTTCCTACCAGCGCCGGCATCTAAGAAGACGGCCTAGAACCTTAAGCAGTAGGCCAGAGGCCCTACACCATCACCACCTAACCTGGCTTCTATAGCAGTCTCAGAGGCCGGAACCTGAGGTAGGTGTCAAACACAGATCTAAATCAAAACATTGTCATAAGGACAACTCCACAAATTCATGAAGCTCCCAGGACCCGTGACACAAGTGGAAGTAGGTACAAAAAGGCTAAACAGCATATAGACCATACCCACCATGTCTCCTTCGGCTCCCCTGACAGTGGATAGGGCCATCTTTAGTGATTCCCTTCTGCATCTGTTGTGCTGTTCGTACAGGCCACTGCAGTCCTACTAAGAGTTGCCCCTCTTAATGATAAACTATCATCTGTGGGGGTCCCCGTCTACCAGCATCCTCCAGTTACTGTATAGTAACCCTTTCTCTTCTGGAATGGAGAGCTCCTGTAACCTCAGAAGTGGATGTTTCTCTAGGAAGTCCCCCTTACTCTCAACAGTGGAATTCGGAGCCCTCCCTTTTGGGAGAGATGGAGCCAGCACTTTCCTTGAATCATCTACTAGGAGCAGAACCTCTGGAGGATTTCTCCTACCCAAAGTTTCTCCAGAAAGTTTCCAGAGCACTTGCTCTTGGTGATACTCAGTCTCTCACCAACAAAAAAGATTTTTAGTCTATTCTATGAGCCTGTGCCACCTTTAAAGAGGTCCTGGCCATTCCAATTCCCCAAGTCTTACAGGATCTTCTTCTATTGATTTGGCAGACACCAGAATCGGTCCATGTCACTGCTAGCCATTTCAACATTAAGTACAAAGTGTTACCTGCACCTGGTATCCAGCATCAGCAGCTGCCTCAACAGTTGGTAGTCTCCGAAGCTGTACTTAAAAAGGCCAAATCTTCCAAGTCTCACTTTCAGACACTGCCAGGGAAAGACCAACAACATATGGATTCAGTGGGTAGGAAGAATTTTCAAAGTGTGATTCTGGCCATGAAAATCTTAGGCCATCGACTCCAACTGCTTCAATACCATCATGAACTCCTTTCGCAAATGCCTGACCTCACTGGCATTCCAGCTCTGGAGTCTCATACACTTCAGGACAAATTGTAAGAGTCCCTCTATCATATCATTCGGGCTACTTATGATGCCTTTGACTCAGTTGCCCAATCCACCACTACTTCCGTCTTTGCTCGTCGTACAGCTTGGCTCCGAGTTTCTGGCCTGCGAGAGAATCTCCATGACTGCCTGGCAGATTCTCCCTGCCAGGATGATAGCCTTTTTGGTCCTATGGTTCAGGAGGCCATCTCAGATGTTAAGGACCATTCTTCTACAGCACAGGAACTTGCAACTCAGCCGCAGGACGCAGGCCACCAGTCCCGATGCCCCCAATACCGACAGGAGTACCACTATCAATATTTCCAACAATTTTAACTTCACAAGCATTATCAGCTCTGTTCTTGTCCTCCATTACAGCTTCAGCCTGCTCCTGCATATCCTCAATGCCCCAGACAGAGGGATAGGAAACAATCAGCAATCGCTTCTGTTCAACCGCCTAAGGCGGCCCCCAGTTTTTGACTATCTGCCAGTAGGAAGCCATATCCAGCACTTCCTGGGGGCCTTGGCAGTCTGTTACCATGGATCATTGGGTTTTCAGCATCATTGCTTCGAGATGCAAACTCAATTTCATGGTAACACCTCTACAAAATCCACTCCCGCCCAGTAATGTTCCTCCTTTGCATCTTCCCCTCTTAGCAGAAGAGATTGCGAACCTACTCAGGAACTGTGCAATCAAGCCTGTACCAGAGCAAGAATGCAACCAGGGCTTCTACTCCAGGTTCTTCTTTATCCTGAAAAAGAGTGGAGACCTCCAGCTGATCCTTGATCTCTGAGAGCCCAACCTCTACATCAAAAGAGAAAAGTTCATTATGATGTCTCTGGCCACCATTCTTCCCCTGTTGAGACAAGAAGACTGGCTCGCCTCTCTGGATTTCAAGGACGCCCACACCCATATCCTCATCATTGGCGATACCTCCGGTTTCGCTTCAAGACAGAACACTATCAATACAGAGTGCTACCCTTCGGACTCTTTTTGGCTGCAAGAAAGTGTCTAGCGGTAGCCACAGTGCACCTGCACAGGTAGAGTCTATGCATTTATCCTTATCTAGATGATTGGCTCAGCTCAGGGCTCGACTGGACCTCAACTCAGCTGTCAGTCAGCAAGACATCCCTACTTCTGCAACAGCTTTGCTTCATAATCAATTTCCAAAAATCAGAGTGCAAACCTTGTCAAGTTCTGGGCTTCATCAGGGCTCATCTCAACACTACAGTGGCTTGAGCTTTTCTGCCACCAGACAGTTTCCATCCTTCGGCAACTCAGTGCCCAACTACTCAGTCTATAACGTGCCTCAGCTCACACTATTTTATGCCTCTTAGATCACATGGCAATACACATGGTCTTGTTCGCATGTCTATACATGCGGCTGCTCCAGTGGTATTTCAAACTCAACTGGAATCAGCATTCTCAATCCCTTCATCAGATCATTCTCTCTGGCCCAAACCTCCACATGTTATGTCAGTCTCTTCATTGGTAGACACTGCCATTCAGCCTCACTGTTGAGAGGCCTTTTCTAGAACAACCAAATCAACTCATTCTAACAATAGATGCCTCTCACACGGGCTGGGGAGCCCATCTTTTGCAACTCATGACTCAAGAACATTGGAGCAGCAGAGAGGCCTCTCTGCACATCAACCTGCTAGAGATGTGTGTAGTTTCCTATGCCCTCCACGCCTTCCATCATTGGGTCTGCAACAAAGCAATTCCCAGATCACTCCTGGAACCCTTTTAAAAATTGAGATTACATTGGCCATACTCCTCTGTATTAGCTGCCCAGGACATGACCAGCATGTTCCCTGCAGCTAATGTGTGAAGGATTTCCCTAATGTGTGTTCCATCACAGTGGATTCACTTAGTTACTCCTATAGATGTCTCATTATTATTTGACTATTCTTTTATACCACTCTTCTACAGGTATGAGCGGTTTACAATTAACAGTAACTGGAAAAATTATTGCCTGGAAGACTGTTCTGAAATCATAAGAGTCTAGTAACGTTTGGAGGTTTCGTAGGGATCTGATTTTCTTGTAAATTTTTTTGAGTGTATTGTTTTATATGGGTATTTAGGTTCAGTCTTTGGCTGAATGTGATTTCTAAATAGCATACTTCTTGTTTTATTTCTAAGTCAGCATTCTTTACCTTTAGTGAGAGTGGTGATATGAAGGTTTCATTTCTGGTAATGCAGAGCACCTCGGTCTTTTTATAATTTATAGTAAGATGATGTTTTGTCAGCCATTGGGCCACTGCATTGAAACAACTTTTGAGTTCTGAGAATTGTAGGTATGCCATGTCAAATTGTTCATACAGCACAATATCAGCCTAAATATGATATTTTACCTTGTGGGATTGCAATATTTCGCACAGCTGTCGTATGTATAAGTTAAAAAGGAGTGTGGATAGGGATGATCCTTGGGGGATTCCTCTCTGTTTAGGGTATGGTGCAGAATTGTTTTGGTCTATTCTTATCTATTGTTTGTGGTCTGTCAGGTATGAGCGAAACCATTTGAGTGTGTTGTCCTTGAGTCCTATTGCTTGAAGGCGTGATAAGAGTATATTGTTTCTGGTTGCCTCTTATTAGTGTGTCCTTAAGTGATACTAGTAATGCTTCTACTCCATGATTTGATCTGAAACCATGCTGTTGTGAGTCAAGTGGTACATGGGTTTTGATGAAATTCTATAATTGTTGTTGAACTATCTTTTCTATTATTTTTGCTGTGAAAGGTAGGCTTGAAATGGGTCGATAGGAGGCTGGGTCATTTTTATCAATGAAGGGTTTTTTAGTATAGGTCGTACTGATGCCAACTTTAGACTTGCTGACATGTATCCTTGAGTGAGGGATAGCTGCGTTATTTTTTTGAGCGTCACTACTAGCTCAGATCTGGCTGAGCTAGTAGTTCTGTAGCTATTGGGTTGAAGTTTTGCCAGGTAGTATTTGTCGGGGGGATCTACTGTAGTGTCGTTGGCTTGCTGTGTTGTGGTGCTAGCTGATGGTGGAACACATGAAAAGACAGCTCTGGAGTTAGTGGACTGTGTTCTGTGTTTTGCTGGGGAGGTCGCACTAGTGATTTGAAGATATTGCACAGTTCCCTTGGGCAGTTGAGGGAGGTCATTACAAGGTTTTTATGATAATTTCTCTTGTTTATATCAATAGTGTTCTGGTACTCATGTAGTTTCTCCATGTATAGTTTCTGTCGTTTATGAGTTTTGATTTTCTCCATCCATATTCGATCTTTCTGAGTTTTTGCTTCATTTCTCTTAATGATGTGCTGTACCATGGTGCTGGTTTCTCTTTTCTTTTTCTCGGGTTTCTATATGGAGTTGTGGCTGCTGAATTTATGGTTTCATGCCAGTTGTTTATAAGTAAGTATCTATATTCATTTTAGGAGTGATTTCATCTATAAATGCATCTTTGTCACAGTATCTGAAGCTTTGATATGGGAATGGTTTGGGTCTCCTCAATTAGTATTTGAAAATCAATTATTGTGTGGTCAGACTAGGGGATAGCTGTCAGTCGGAATGATATGTTGTTACTTTGCTCTTTCATCTTGTTAGGCATAAAAATAGGGTTAAGTATGGCCCTTTTTTCATGTGTGGGGGTGTTGATGATCTGGGAGTATCCTAATGCTTTCATCGCTTCCATGAATGCTCTGGTATCTTTCAGTGGGGCTGATGCAAGGTTAAAGTCTCCTAGGTTTTCCTTAAATGTAGTGCTATTGCATGCTATTTCTAGGATTGAGAAGATATTGTCTGTTGATGATGGTGCTCTATATATAAGGCAGATTGTCATGTGTTTATTAGATATAGTCAGGAGGTCAATGCCATCTGTGCCCCCCATGAGTATGATGCTGAAGTGTAAGTTGCATTTTGTTAGTATTAGTACTCCTCCTCCTCTCTTATCACCTCTAGTTATGTGAAAATACTTTAGGCAATGCGTTGCTGCTGAGCGCACAACAATAGCCAGGGCTGTCACGCTAATGCGCTTTCCATGCCCACACACTGCCTATTCCCCATCCTGCAATTGCCGATTAACTTGCATTTTAGTATGCGTTGGCAGACACACATTAGTGTTCTGAAGTGCCAATTGCTATGCATTAAAATGCCCATTAATCAGCTAACAGTCTTTAGTAAAAGGGACCCTCAGTTTTTGTTGTCTTCTCCTTTGCCTTTAGATCCCGGGTAGATTAGCATAAAGTTCCTATACTGAATCCAGCATGCATTGCCACCAAGGTTTATAACCTAAACTGCTCCAAAATAGGTAAAACTGTTTCCTGAAGATTTGACTGCCTAAGGCCTGTGATCTAGCCACTGTCAGTCTCCTAAACTTACTTAGTTGGTTTTTGAGGATTAGGTACCAATCCGACTATGCCATGAGCTGCACTTTTGCTAGGTCATGTTTTCCTTATCTTGCTTTTGTTTTCTTCTTTTAAAACATAGGTTTTGTGGTCTTTTTCTGCCATGTTTCTATCTAGTCTGCCCTTTCATATTAACTACTATAACAGTCCCCTTTTTTCCTCTAGAGATCCCCTCTGTGTTTGCCTCATGCTTTTTTGAATTCAGATACTGTCCTCATCTCTACCACCTCCACTGGGAGACTATTCCATGCACCTACCACTCTTTCCATTAAGAAATAGTTCTGCATATTATTCCTGAATCTATCCCCTTTCACCCTCATCCTTTTTCCCCTCATAGCAGAACTTGCTTGCAATTGAAAGAGACTCTCCTGTGCATTTATGCCATGGAAGTATTTAAATGTCTCAATCATATCACCTCTATCCCGCCTTTCCTCTAACATATACATATCACATCTACCACCAACATGATAGTTGTCATCTGATGATGTCACTTAATTACCTGTTGATTCTAGTTGCAGAAATGATACTTTCTAGAACATGTATATATGAACGAGAAAACTTAATTAACTGAACATCACAGATCAATGTACAGATAATCCAGGGATCTAAGTTTTCTAGAATAACTTTCAACGGCAATATAGAACAATTGCAGCATGGCTGAAGATTGTTTTAATGACATATCATAAATGAATTATTTTATTATGTACCAAGTATAAGTTAGGATTTAGGAGTAGGACATAGCAGCAGCAGGCACATAATAGTGTAATTTCAGCAGTTAATATTGTCTGTAGCATGGTACTGCACTTATAAATTGCCAGCCTCTTTGATGTGCTGGGGCTAACCATGTTCATCTTTACTGAGTTAAGGGAGCTGAAACTGATTGTTATGGCAACTCACAGTGAAGCCACAAGATGATCATAGAGCACCGTACCTAGCACCGAAGGATGACTGACAGTATATACACATTGGTGTTCACATAGGAAATATTAACGTAACTTCTCATGATATCAAATTGCATTGTAATGTACCAGCTTTTGCTATAAAATAAGGCTAGTATTGCAGTTAACGCAGCGTCATGAGCTGAACGGTCATGGTTTATTTAAAATCTTCTTCACATACAAAAGTCGCCCCTAATTTGGTTTTAACATTTTCACGGCAGCCCCCAAACTGAAGTACCATTGGGATACCTCACCCTATCATGAATGCTGATGGGAATTTCTTTAACCTATGAACATCATGAAGAACACAGGATGTGAATCATGAAAGATCACTGTACTGCAGCTTTTTAAACATGGCACTCCGTTGCTTGTCTAAAGCAACATTTACATGGTATCAGTTTTCATTTGGTCATTGTTGAAAGCAGGAGAAGGCTTGCTCTTCTGTCCTTCTGTCCCCCCTTTAGATGTTTCCTGAAAGAAGAATCTGGGCATCCACAAGAACATCAAGATACATTTATATTCCTTGCGGAAATTCTGATTAAGAAGTCCATAGATTATCGCATTGAGGCAACTGTTGAAGTATGCCATGAAGTAGCTTATGATAAACAAGCACTCAGGAATTTTTGGTGCGATTTCTGAAGGGCTGATGGCCACCGCCAGCCCAATGAAATTCAGTGGTGCCCAACAAATGGCAAAAATCACAAAAACTACAAACATGGTAAGAAAGTTCCTGAAATCGCTTGGCTTCATTCTGGGTTTTGTTTCAGATTTGACTTTCCTTCTCACTTGAATCACTAAAATCCAGATCCTCAGGTAACAGAAAGTCACAACAGAGATAGGTACGATGAAATGAATGACAACCACAGTGATCGTGTAAGAGGAACTCGCCGTCTGAACAAAGGTACAAGAGTAGACTCGTGGATCATATTCTAATGAACCAATAAAGAAATTTGGCACTATAGCAACAATGGTTAGTGCCCAAATCAGGCAAATATAAATCATTGTGTTCCAAGTACTATACAGCTTATCATAGACAAAACTATGGCAAATGTAGCAGTATCTGTTGATCGCAATTCCGGTGATGTTAAAGACGGAGCCTATCACACTCAGTCCCATCACAAAGCCACTGACTTTACAATGGATTTCACCCAAGGACCATCCATTTCTGAAAATGGCTGCCAGCACAAGGGGATATGGGTATAAAGCCACCACAAGGTCTGCAAATGCCAGGCTCACCACAAATGCGTTACCTAAGGAAAGAAAGAAGCATTACATAAAGTTTTAAGAAGGACAAGCGTTTCACTTTCGGAATTTCCCTTTCATGAAGACAGGAGAAAAGTGAAGGGTCATTTTCAAAGGCATTTCTCTGAGTGAAGGAGTCATTAATGCACCGAAATGACTGCTTACAAAACTGCAGGAAAATTGACACATGCATAAGTTTACCTGCTGTTTGAGAAAGTGTTCCCCAAGGTAGACTTGGGGAGAGATTTGCACTTATGCGCATACGTTTGAAAATTCAAATATATACATTTATTTTAAATTGGAATATTTGTGCACCGCAAATACCAAATGTAAATGCAAGCACATGGTTTTCCTGGGGTAATTTTCAAAGCAGAGAAGTACTTATGCTTTGAAAATCCAAATCAAGTCCACGCATAGATGTGCATACATTTTACTAAGTGCACAGTTTAAAATGACCATTTTATTTCCAGCTATAGTCATAGCAGCAATCTTTTGAGAGCAATATTTAAATCAAAGACAGCACTATTATGAGCAGAGTTGCCTTATATTGCAATGAGAGCTCCAGAACTTCAAATGTGACAAGTGAGTAAATGATTAAAAACAAAAACATGAAAAACATGACAGCCATGCTGACCTTCTCAAAGAATGCAAATATGATCTTCTAATGAAATAACATGATTTTGCAATATTATAAAAGGTTAGCTACACAAGGGCCCAGATAATTGGCCAAGCTGGGCCATTAAATTGGATATGCGCACGCATCTCTTGATAAGTGCACAGTCTGTAAACATGAAGGATTCACATACATGAATGGAGCTGCATCCTTAGAACAAATTATGGACCCTAATAGCCCAGATAAGGATGAAGCTCCGCCAGCCTTCAGAAAATTTCTTCTGCTTCCTTTTGAAAACAGAGGTTAGGGTACGTATTTAAAAAACATTTACAAATACTGTACATTAATAGTATGGTCAATCAAATTTGTTTAAACACAAGGACCCGTTTTTCAAAGAAGGTCGCCTATCCCCTCCTCTCCCCTCCCCTCCTGCTTTTCTGCTGATACAAATATCCTTGTGTAAATCAGACTTGGTCTGGATCACTTTAGGGAGAAACAAGAGTCACGAGAAAAGTGCACATCTAAGGAGGCCAATATTCAAGAACCATTTCTGGGTAAATGAGCCTGTCTGAAATTTGTGCTCCTCAGAGCAGCTGAAACGTAAGCAAACCTTTAACTGTATTACAAAAGGATTTTCCTTTGGATGTGCTCAGGTCAGGGGAGGAAAACAGTGTATGTACATGACGTTTTCAAAACTTTGCACTCTATTTTTCCTCTCTTGGGCACCTGCATGAAGCAGCAGGTGCGAACTACAGGAATGGTTTTAAAACATGCAAGTCGGTATTCAAAGGCACCTATTTGGTTAAAAGAGTCAGATAGTGTCACTGAATATTTCCTCTGATTGCCTCAGCAGTATCTAGATAGTGCCAGGTTGGCCAGGGAGCAGAGCTGGGGCAACAACTAAAGTTAATCCTATAGCAGTGATTTTTAGCTTAGGACAAAAAAAGCTGCCTTAAATCGCTATCTGTATAGCTGTCCGTCCAGCAGTGCTGAAAATCGCCATTATATGGATAGCGCCTGTATCCAACCACCCCTATACAGATATTCAGCACTAGCCACTCTCCAGATACCAGTACTAAATATCCATTTTTTATTTTGCTGCCATGGCTAGATTTAAAAATAATGCTGAAGCTGAGTATTGACCTAGTGGATTTTAATAGAATTTCTAAACGGGAAAGTCCCCACATAGTTTCTCTTTGAAAGTTTTGGGCAAAGTTGCACATCAGTTCAGCTACATACAGGCTGGCACAAGGAGATGAGGGGCCGTAGTAGAACCTCATCCCTTCCACTCCCCCCGCCTCCATTGTCTCCACTGCCACCCTTCTCTATGAGGCTGTTTGACTCCCGCCGCCACAGTTGCTGCCTTCCTGGCTGTATAGTTTGCAACTATACAGGCTGTTAGAAAATCGCGTCCATTAATCGTAAGTTGTGATACATTTTATCAAACAGATTAATATAAAGATGACAATATGAATGCAGTTTTAGCTCCATATTGTTCCTCCCTCAGATAAATCTTTTTGGTTAATGGTTTCAAAGATGTGCTTTGGTGCTAAAAAGTGTAAAATAATACATCTGGGTTGCAAAATCCATTATTCATTGCAATGCAATGTGTGCATTAGGTTAATGCTGACTCATAGTGGCCCAGAAACTCCTGGGTTTTCTTGGCAAGGTGTGAGCAAGCACAGAGAAAGTTCACAGGAGATATTGTGGATCAGGAACTGGCTAAAAGATAGAAAGCAGAGAGTAGGACTAAATGACCAATTATCTCAATGGAGAAATGTTAATAGTGGAGTACCGCAAGGATCTGTGCTAGGCCCACTGTTTTTTAGCATATTCATAAATGACCTGGAAATAGGGATGAGTGAGATAATCAAATTTGCAGATGACACAAAATTATTCAAAGCTATTAAAACGCAGGAAAATTGTGAAAAACTGCAAGAGGACCTTGATAAATTGAAAAACTGGGCGTCCAGATAGCAGATGAAATTTAATATGGACATGTGGAAAGTTATGTACATAGAAAAGAACAACCCAAACTATGGTTTCACAATGCCAGGTTCCACATTAGGAACCACCATCCAGGAAAAAGATTTAGGCATCATTGTGGAAAACATTGAAACCTTTCACCCAGTGTGCAGCAGCGGCCAAGAAGGCAAATAAAATGCTAGAAATCATAAGGAAAGGAATGGAGAAGAAGACAAAAGATATTATAATGCCTCTGTATCATTCTATGGTGCGACTGCACCTTGAATATTGTGTGCAATTCTGGTTGCCATATCTTAAAAAGAACATAGCGGATTTAGAAAAGGTACAGATAAGAGCCATCAACATGGTAATGGGGATGGAAGGATACCCCTATGAGGAGAGGCTTAAAAGGTTGGGGCTTTTTAACCTGGAAAAGAGATGGCTGAGGGGAGATATAATAGAGATCTATAAATTAATGAATGGAGTGGAACGGGTAAATGTAGATAGATTGTTTATGCCATCAAAAAGTAGAAAGACTAGGGGACATGCAATGAAGCTACAGTGTAACCCATTTAATCCTAATAAGAGAAAATATTTTTTCACTCACCGCGTAATCTAACTCTGGAATTCATTACTGGAGGATATAGTAAAAGCTGTTAGTGTAGCTGGGTTTAAAAAAGGTTTGTAGAAGTTCCTGGAGGGAAGGTCCATAAACCATTATTAAAGAAGACCTGGGGTATCTACTGCTTGCCCCAATACAAGCATTATGGAACCTGTGTACCTTTTTGGGAAGCTGCCAGGTACTTGTGATCTGGATTGGCCACTTTTGGAAACAGGATACTGGGTTGATGGGTCTGACCCAGTATGCTATTTCTTATGTTCTAATGAGATAAAAAGCATGACCCAATTAAGTAAATAAATAAAAAAACAGATACTAAGCAAACTTTAAAGAAAATGGCTTGTAAAATTACTTTTATGTGTGCAAAGGTCTCTTAGGGGATTTAGAGCTATGAAAGTGTTCTGTGTGAGTTGGAATGAAGTTAGTAAGGAACAATTTCCAGACAGAGCTGGATGTAAGAATACTTTTACAAAGAGAATAGAATCCACATGCAGGAACTTCAGTTACTGATTGGGAAGGTTGATTTCTGGTAAGGTAAGGTGTGCCAGAGTGCATCTATATGAAAAAGTTGGAAAAAGATTTGATATCAGAATTGTAAGTAATTGAGAATTATTTACAGGAGGACTGTGTATGAAGCTTGCATGAAAGCTGAAGAGAAAAGTTAAAGTTAAATGTGGAAACCTTTTCCTTGGTGACAGGAATAAGACTGAAGAAGCTCTGTAACTCATCAAGCAGTTTGAAATCCACGCTGAATGAGGCTTTGAAGTGATTTGAGAGTGAAAATTTGAAGTGATTTATTAGAGAGTGACTTTAATTCTGAGCACTGTTTTGATTAAGAGTTCAGTAGTATATATGACTTGCTTTCTATAGCATTAGAGTTCTTCAAGCAGTAAAGGAAAAGTAAGGCTGAAGGTATAAAACTCCCAGTGTAGTGACAGAAACCCTGAAAGTGAGCTGTTTTAAACCAGTGTACTGCTCATGAGATGTATTTAATCCTGAAACTTATTGAACTGTTTCAGTGAAGAAGAGAGTGTATGTTTGAAATAGTGAAAGATTGAATGCATGAAAGAAAAAAACCCTTTGCCTTATTTAAAGAATTGAATCTATTGGCAATTCGTATAGTTTTTCCTGAACTGTTTGGCAGTTCTAGAGAATTGACTCTGGCACATACCTAAAGCAAAAACTGATGTTTGCATAGAAAGTTCTGTGGGGGGAATTTAATTATCTTTTATTTTTTGGGTTGATGGGTCAAGTAGCAGAAATAGAAAAACAAAGAAAAGGATAGGAACGCTTTCTAGTTACTGCACACATAGCTAGAGAGAGAGTCTCTTTACTGATTTTTAAAGATAGATAGTAGGTATCCTGACTACAGCTGGACATCGCTGGAGCAGCGAGGATCCTAAGGCACCGAATGTCAAGAAAACAGTGTATTGCAGAAAAAAATAAAAATATTTTCTCTGTAAGCTGGGAGTTTCCATTGGTGGCTGATCTGAGGTAACTGAACTACTCATAACACTCATAATATCAAAGGAAAATACAGTAATGTCCCTGGTTTATAGAAGTGGTGGCACAGACAGGATATTGTAGGAGTGGACAGGATATGATTTGGATGGACAGGATTTGATGCTCCTGAATTCATTGGATTTTGAATTCAGAAAAATAATTAAATAAAGGTCATTATTGTGTTGTGTCTGTATCTAGCTTTGTTCTCTATTCTGATTGTCATCCCAAGCCAAGAAGATGGAAGACTGGCAAGCATGGTTGGAAACAATTAATGCTAAACTGCAGGTTCAAGAAGCAAGAATTGATGAACAGAGAACTGCATTTACATAGGCCATAGGAAAGGTTGAGAGGATGGCTGACATTGCTCCGTAGGCTCAAATGCAAGGTCAAGAACAACCATCTGCAGCAACAACTACAACCTTGTATATTCTGAGGGAGAAGAAATTCCTGATTTTTTTGGAGCACTTAAGAAGCCAGGTGATCTGACAGTTGAGGAATGGATACAGAAGACAAAGGTATCATTAAGAATTCTTAGGATTCCACCAGAAGCTCAAATAGAGATCGTGAAAGATCATCTCAAAGGCCAAGCCCAGGAAACTGTGAAATTCCACTCTGAATTAAGGGATGGAACAGTGGATAATTTATATGAAGTTCTGAAAAAGGTTTATGGGGATTGAGTGACAGTAACTAAGAGGTTACAGGAATTTTTTGATTGTAAACAGCAACCCAGAGAGACCATACAGGATTCTGAATATTTTTGCAAGATAAACTTTAGAAAATACTTGCCAGATATACTTGTATATCGGAGATCCAGACACAACTTTAAGGGGAACGTTTGTCAATGAATTAAGGGCTGTGTTTACTAAAGGACTTCTCCCATTTTGCGTCTATGGGAAAAATGCTTAGTAAACAGGGCCCTAAGAGACATTGGCTTAAGACGTGAGATGAAGAAGAGATTGGAGGGAAATTCAGAAAATTCGGTTCCAGATTTCATGCAAAATGCTATACTCTATGCAGAAGACGACCATCTGATAGAGCCAGAGGTGGAACTGAACAGGCTTCTTACTAGAGGTAGGAGAGATTTAGAAATGTCAGAACTGGCAGTAAGAGCTATGAATGCTTCTCCTGTTTCATCCTCAGGGGAGAATTTGATGATTTCTGCTCTTCAAAACCTTACCTCTTGCCTTGAAAGAATGGAGAAGAAACAAGAAATATTGTTTGGAACTAAGACAAGACAACCTTGAGAAGTTAAGTCAAATGTCACTGGCAAATGGTCATCTGAAACTGGGAGAGAGAAACCAAATTTTGAATGCTTTGGTTGTTGTGAACCTGGCCATAATAGACAAAATTGCCCTAGCCAATGAGAGAAAACTCTGGAAAGAGAACTTCAGTTGATAAACTACAAAAAACTATGGGTACGACAACAGGGGTTGTGCAACAAGCTGTTGTACCAGAAAAGAGAGATGGTTCAAAAGTAGTCCAAGATCAAGAAAGACCTTCAAATGCTGCATCATGCATTAGAATGCAAAAGGTTCATCTGAAACTGGGTGAGAGAAACCAAATTTTGTATGCTGGAGAATATTCTCACCAAATTCCTTCAGCTAACTTTAATTCAATGGCAATCCAATGCTACCTGGTCAATGCAAGATCTATAAGGAATAAAACACCAGTTATCCTAGATCTCATTGATGATAATAATCCTGGCATTATGTGTATCACAGAAACATGACTCTCAGAGTCTGATACAGTTTTACCCAATCAACTTAATGCCCCAGGATATAATCTCTTCCATTGCCCCAGGGACACCAAGCATACAGGAAGTGTCTTCATTATTATAGAAAATGAGCTTAAAGCTTCCCTCCTTCTAAGAATGTGGAAGGCATGGACTTTTTAATTATAGAGAATAAACATTTTATCATTTTGCCTACTAGACAGGCCACAACAACTGACCCAAATAGCTCCTCCACGATTATCGAAACTGTATGTGCTACTTCAGTAAAAAAGCCACTAATCTTGCTAGATGACTTTAGTCTAGCATCTGCACACAATGTACATGCTATGATCTTCATTAATACTATGTCTAATATGGACTATCAACAAATAATTAACATATCTACACACAATAAAGGTAACACTTTAGATTTAGTATTCCTACCTAATGTTGTCTGTCAACATTACCCGTGCTCACCCCCACAAACATTACAAATCTCGTGGTCTGATCACTACGTAATTAATTTTGCAAGTCCATCTCAACTCCCTGTTTCACTACCAAACACCAAAGATAACTATCTAAACGGTATAAGAAATTTGATAAGGATGTGTTCTTAAATGATATACTTAGTCACATGGATCCTGACATAAGTGAGTTAGATGATATCCTGTCAAATTGGAACACTTCCATCTCTAGGGCTTCTACTGTACCCATTTCTCATATAAATAATAGCCAAACCACTCTGCAGAATGGTATACTCAGGACCTTAGGATATAAAGAGATGTTTAAGGAAGATTGAACATACCTGGAGAATTTCTAAATCTGGATAATAGGGGAAAGCCGACAGTCGCCCAAGAGCGCATGGTTCGGAAGAATGTATCCTTGAAGGATACTACCAAAAGTAGAGAGGTTCCAAAAAAGAGTAAAGTAGCCCAAATGCCCTCGAGTATGGAGCAGAGCTTAAAGATCCCAAATTACCCATTAATCTGGCTATTACTACTAATAGCCAGATTAATATGAATAAAATACAGTCTCTAAAATGCTTGTATGCAAATGCTAGAAGTCTAAAAAATAAGATGGGAGAGTTAGAATATATAGCACTAAATGAGAGGTTAGATATGATTGGAATATCAGAGACATGGTTGAAGGAGAACCAGTGGGACACTGTGATACCTGGGTACAAACTATATCGTAATGATAGAGCTGATCAAATTGGTGGAGGGGTTGCGCTCTATGTTAGAGAGGGCATTGAGTCAGAAAGGATTAAAGTTTTGCAGGAAACAAAATTTGCTGTAGAATCTCTATGGATTGAAATTCCATGTAAAAGGGGGAAGGTGATGTCAGTGGGGTGTACTATCGACCGCCTGGCCAAAATGAACAAATGGATGATGAAATGCTCAAAGAAATCAAGGAAGCTAACAAAAGTTACAGCGCAGTAATATGGGTGATTTCAATTACCCCGGTATCGACTGGGTCAGTGTCACGGCAGGACATGCTAGTGAGAAAAAGTTCTTAGATGAAATAAATGACTGCTTCATGGAGCAGCTGGTTCATGAACTGACCAGAGGGGAAGCCATATTAGACCTAGTCCTTAGTGGAACACCATATCTAGTGCAAGAGATAAGGGTGTTGGGGCCACTTGGCAATAGTGATCATAGCATGATCACATTTGATTTAATTAGTGGAGGAGGGATAGTAAGTAAATCCACAGTACTACCTTTTAACTTTCGAAAGGGAGACTATGATAAAATGAGGAAAATAGTTAAGAAAAATCTAAAAGGAGCAGTTGCAAAGGTTAAAGACTTACATCAAGCTTGGGTGTTGTTTAAAAATGCTATCTTGGAAGCCCAGACCAGCTGTATTCCACGCTTTAAGAAAAGTGGAAGGAAGTCCAAAAAACTGCCAGCATGGTTTAAAGGTAAGGTCAGAGTGGCTGTTGTTGCCAAAAAAGCATCTTTCAGGAAATGGAAAAAAGAGCCAAACGACGAAACCTGGAAACAGCACAAGCACCACCAAGTCAAATGCAAACTCTGGAATTTGTTACCGGAGGATGTAGTAAATGCTGTTAGTGTAGCTGGTTTAAAAAAAGGTTTGGACAAGTTCCTGGAGGAAAGGTCCATAAACCATTATTAAGAAGGGACCCAGGATATCAATGCTTGACTGCTAGATACGTATGACCTAGATTGGCCACTGTTGGAAACAGGATACTGGACTTGATGGACCTTGGTTTGACTCAGTATGGCATATCTTATGTTCTTATGTACAGAAGACAGATAGCTTTACATGAACACTCTTCAACATAACAAACTATTAATAACACTGGTCAACAAATTTTTACAAAAGTCATGTTACTGAAATAAAAAAAAACATTTCTTATCAATTTTTATATGCTGAACACGAATATGACAGTGAAATTGCAAAGTTGGCTCTAGTTTTTTGTAATCTACAAGAATTAATGTTTACTTCACGAAATGCATGTCAATAGTAAATATAATAGGCCTTCGGTTAATACCTGTTAAAAACCAAGTAATAGACTACTTCTTAGATTTTTTTCGCCTGTCTCTTGTACAGCTGTTCGGGAGCTTCTCTGAGGCGTGTCCAGCAGTAGTCAGCCAGCATTGTAGTGGACCATTTTCCCTGGTATCTTTGCTCCATCATTGTGATATCCTGGTGAAAACGTTCGCCCTGTTCATCACTAACCATACCACTGTTGTCAGGAAAGAAATCGAGATGGGAATCAAGGAAATGGATCTTTAGAGACATATTGCAGCCAAGTTTCTGATACTGCATCAGCATGTCTTCTACTTGTTCCTTGTAGTTTTCTGCCCTAACCTTCCCGAGAAAGTTTGTTGACACTAGGCGAAAAGCGCCCATGCTTGTTTCGCATCACCCTGCAGCAAGTTGTTGAACTAGTCATCTTTGAAGAGCTCTTGAATCTGAGGACCCACAAAAACTCCCTCTTTAATCTTTGCTTCGCTGAGTTGAGGGAATTTTTCATGCAGGTATCAGAAAGCTGGCAAAGTGTGGTCCATGGCTTTCACAAAGTTTTTCATTAAACTTAGTTTGATGTGAAGGGGTGGTAGCAGGATTTTGTGAGCCTCAACCAGAGCTGGGTGCTGGATATTCTTCTCTCCAACTGTTACATTTTGTCTGCGATTCCATTCCTTCCGCAAGTAGTGCCAATCCTTTGCTAGGCTATCCCACTCACATAAGAAACACATGTATTTTATATATCCCTGCTGCAACTACCTTCAAGTCACCACAGAGGTGCCAGCTGTACTTGTTATAGTTAATGGAAGTCAGTAGATGCTTTAAGTTATCGTATGTCTCTTTCATTTGGATGGCATGTGCTACTGGAATAGATGGAAGACAGTTTCCATTGTTCAAAAGCACAGCCTTCAGACTCCGTTTCGAAGAGTCTATAAATAGTCTCCAGTCTTGTGGGTCATAAGTGATTTTTAAGGCATTCATGAGGCTTTCTATATCGGAACAGAATACCAGATTACTTTCCTTTCTGAGTGTGTATAGTACACTGCTGACGACAGATGGCTTCAGCAGCCGTCTGGCAGTAGTATTGCATTGCATCAGAAAATGATGCAATCAACTCTGGATGATGTGTGCATGCTGGTATTATGCAATGTGATGCAATATTACATCATTCAAGGCTTATTTGGGATGTTTTTGATGTCCTACTGGATAGATTTACACGGTGAAATGTCAAAAATGAACTACATGCAATATCTTCAAAACGAGAGCCAATAAAATTTTTTAATGTTCTATTCGTGTTCAGCTCACCAAGATACTACAGATTAGGGCCTTTTAAATCAGTAACGATTTCAATGTTGACCAGTGGGAAGCAGGAATACTTTACTAAAATGCTCATGAACTCTCTCAAGCGTCCTAGAGAGCTTTTTGAAATCGTGAAAACTCTGACTTATGTCCCCAATTTGGATTTAAATAATTTCAACATCAACTCGCAAGCCCTAGCGAACTATTATACGAATAAACTAAAGCTACCAACTACTGACCTACAGTTACCACCAAACACCAATTTGACTTGTGATGCAACTTGGCTTACATTCCATCATGTCAATCTGGAATACTTGGATAATATAATATCCAAAATTAATACAACCACATCTAGTCTAGATCCTTGCCCAGTCAGTTGGTTAAAGGCATCCCATGCAGAACTTTCTCCTATCATTCTAAAAATGGTCAACTTATCACTGACACAAGGCCTTATGCCACAAACCCTAAAGCAGGTGTTAATCCGCCCAATTTTAAAGCATAAATCTTTGGATAAAACAAGTCCTAAATCATATAGGCCAATTTCCAGCCTGTCGTTCTTGGCAAAATAATTGAAATAAATTGTACAAATTCAACTTCAGGACTATATTGACCAAAACTCACCTCTGGATGAACATCAATATTGATTCAGACCAAATCATGGTGTTGACTCTATTATTATCCCTTTTTGATAAGCTCTTAAAAGGAATAAACAATTCAAAACAAGTTTTCATCCTTATATTTCTAGACATTGCTTTGGCCTTGAAAGCATACATAATGGTACGCTACTAGATAAACTCCTATTCACCAAAAAATGATAAACCTAATTGCCCTAGCTAACCTAATACTCAAATTCTAAAGAAATACATTTTTTTGTTGGCGTGTATGCCATGAAGGGGACTCCTTCTCACAGCATAATACTCCTTTTATTCTGTTTTAAAAGGGGATTTTCCCCAATAGACACTCCAAGAACACACCAGTTTTACCTGAGAGAAAAACCAAATCAGCTGTAAAGACCGGCTTGTATAAATGCTCAACCAGCATCAAAGAGTTAGCGTTTTTTCATCAGCTCTCCCGTGATGCAACCAAGAATTCTCTAAACTTTCTTGCATCGTTGCAATCATGCCATAGGTATATAAAGGCCCATCCCCAGATCCAGAGATGCCGGTAACCTTCTCAATCTCTGCTCTGATATATAATGTGAACTGTAATTGTGGACCCTGTTTGTGCAACCATAAATCCAAAAATTCAATGGATTGAAGGTGATATTTGGGCACAAACTGAATATCTGGGTCCAACGTATTGATCCATTCAAGGGTCCACAATTACAGTTCACATTATATAGAAAGGAGGTGCAAGGAACACTTTGTTACATTATTAAAGTTATCATCCAGGGTTCCTCTGTAGAGGGTTACCTGTGGGCCAATTTATTCGGTTACGAAGATTATGCTCCACAGTTGCAGAGTTTAGAAAACAGGCTAAAGATCTGAAAGTGCGTTTGAGAACTCGGGAATATCCACTGAAGATTATTAATAGAGCCTATACAAGAGCAAGATATAATCATACTGAATGGTGGGGTGAGATAGGGGTTCATCAACAAGGAGAAAAGGTTAACGAAAAAGAGAGACCTTATGTCGGCATTCTGGCCTGAGTGGTATATCAAATTTAAATAAACATAAACATAAACACAATAGCACTTCTGTCATGACAATTTTGAAACGTCATTGGTCATTGCTGGCGTTACATTCTTGTTTTGAAAAACCATTAATGTTAGCATTTCAAAGAGGTCGAAACATTGTAGATTGGGTGGTAAATACTTCCTCCTCAGTGCCTAATGTTAAGGGGCATTTTGCATGCTCCACCTGTGATTTTAGTAAAACTACTTTGGAAGGAGAGCATTGGGAGCACCTGCACACGGGATGAATGTTTCCTAGTGGTCATTTCACCAATTGTATATCTGCTTTCGTAGTATACATATTAGTATGCCCGTGCAATAAAGTTTATGTAGGTCGAATGACGAGGCCCATTCGGAAACGTTTGCAGGAGCATCGCTCCAGGATCACTACTAAAGTTTGAACAGCGCCAGTAGCTCTACATTGTGTAGAACAACAACATTCATTTCAAGACTTACGCTGGTGGGTAATGGATCGAGTCGTTGAAAATCCACGGGGAGGAGATTGGGTATATCATCTACAATATCGAGAACAATTATGGATATATTTATTACAATCAGTAACACCAGAGGATCTAAATTTATCATTGAATTGATGGCGTCTATTGTGAGCGTTGCAAGAATTTTGTGATTGGATGGTAGGACAGCCAATGCCCTGGAGGAGTGGAGGGTCAGGTGACCCTTTGACGGCTTTAATTAGAAGGAGTGAATGACTGCTAACTTAGAAACATTCATGGGTTTTGAAGAAGGGTCAGGAGTTTCTATGACCAGAAACACAACATTGTGTCAACAGAACAGGAATAACAGGAATGGCAGAAGGATGGATTACTATGATGCTTTGAAGATTGGGAGTGCAGATTGAATGGAGTGGTAACCATTTCAGCGGTTAGCAGAGCAGAGATTGAGAAGGTTACCGGCATCTCTGGATCTGGAGATGGGCCTTTATATACCTGTGGCGTGATTGCAACGATGCAAGAAAGTTTGGAGAATTCTTGGTTGCATCACGGGAGAGCTGATGAAAAAACGCTAACTCTTTCACGCCAGTTGAGCATTTATACAAGCCGGTCTTTACAGCTGATTTGGTTTTTCCCTCAGGTAAAACTGGTGTATTCTTGGAGGGTCTATTGGGGAAAATCCCCTTTTAAAACAGAGTAAAAGGAGTATTATGCTGCAAGAAGGAGTCCCCTTCATGGCATACACTCTGACAAAAAATGTATTTCTTTAGAATTTGAGTATTAGGTTAGCTAGGGCAATTAGGTTTATCATTTTTGGTGAATAGGTTTTGTGGATAAACAAATTTAGGCTTGAGGTAAAAGACTAGATAGACTCCGGCAAATAGGATTATGGGGTATAATTATTCAGTGGTTTCATTCTTATCTATCTGACCATACTCAACAGGTCAAAATTGGTCAACAGACATCTAAGCGCACCCCCCTCCCCCACTCCTTTAATAGGTTTAAGAGTCTATAAAAGTTAAAATTTTCCCAGGGATGGGTGGGAGTTGGGGTGGGAGGGAGGGAAAGAAGACTTACAAGCTGACTTGTCAAACGGTGCCCTGACCTCTGCCTCTAAGGTAAAGTCTTACCAATTTCCTGGATAGTCACACAGTCCTTGATTTGATAGAGGGGACCTTTCAAATTGCCCCTTTGATCTGTCACTTGCCTTTAACACCTGTTTAAGACAACACCACAGATCTTTTGCTTCCTAAGTGGAAGGCCTCTTTGTAAAGGTCAATAGAAAAGTTTAATTCTTTGTACTCAGAGACTATTTATTCTACTTGTATGCTAAGATATACTCTGATTTGATTTAAATTAAAAGCTTTCTGGTGGTACTAAGACCTGACTGATTCAGCAAACACACTAAATTCTAAAATACACAGATTCATCTGCTTTAACCCAAAGAATATCCTTTTCCCCCCCAAGATTTAGATTATATTCTAGAAGATAAATACAAATGCAGATCTATTTCCAATTGTAGTAGCCCCTCTGGGTAGTCCTTCAAGATCACAAGTGCAATCTATTATAAACTTATGATGATCCAGCAACTGAGACCTCTGCTTTCAAGCTATGACTTCAGATCAGTACTCTAGGCAATGTTCACACCTCACTTTGATTATTGTAATAGCATCCTCCAGGATCTCTCAAAACAGTTGATAAGTCAGCTACAGATCGCCCAACATGTAGTTGTGTGTATAATTTTGAAGGCACATATTACTAATCATATTACCCCATTTTATATAATCTACACTAGCTGCCAATTCAAAACCATATTAAATACAAATCTCTAATGATATCTTTTTAGCTATTAAGAAACATAGTTCCATCCCACCTCTCCACTCTTATCAGCATGCATTCAAATGAACAAGTAAGAAGAGAATACTCACAGAACACTCTAGTGGTCCCCACTGACTTTCATTATTCTATCCATTCGACCAGTAATAGAGCATTTACTTACGTTGCACCCATGCTCTGGAATTCCCTCCCTGAAAATCTAAGGTGCATTAATGACCTTTCTACATTTCGTAAGATTAAAACATGTCTTTTTGTTGAATATTTTGGAAATCCACTGCAAGAAACAAAAATTTATCCAACCTAAGCTCTTACCTCAACCATACCCTTCAGAGCTTGATAGAGGAAAGGCGGGATAGAGGTGATATGATTGAGATGTTTAAATACCTCCATGGCATAAATGTTCAGGGAGAGAGCCTCTTTCAATTGAAAGAAAGTTCTTCTATGAGGGGACATGGGATGAGGGTGAAGGGGGATAGATTCAGGAGTGATATGCGGAAATATTTCTTTACGGAAAGAGTGGTGGATCTGTGGAATAGTCTCCCAGTGGAGGTGGTAGAGATGAGGACAGTAAATGAATTCAAAAAAGCATGGGACAAACACAGAGGATCTCTAAAGGTAAAAAGAGGACTGTTGTAGTTGTTGATATGGAAGGACAGACTAGAAAGGCCATGTGGTCTTTTTCTGTCGTCATATTTCGATGTTTCTATCTCTTAAAATCTTAAATCTCTGACAGTTTAATTGAAATCATATATACTTTATAAATATATCATATGTAAGTCGTTCACATTGAAATCCTACATCTATCCCAAGGCATTAGTACTACATTATAGAGTTATTTTCTGTGTTATACTTATGTTTGATATAATTGATTCATTCATTGTAAACCACTTTGATTTCTGTAAAAGGTGGTATAAGAAACTCTTAAATAAATAAAATAAGAGTCCAATGATTGAAGCCAAAAGCAATGGCGTTTGCATTTTATGTTTCCTTGATATGGAATCAGAGCTAACAGTGACAGAAGAATTTTTCAGGAGGAATTTCCAAGGTGAAAGAGTTGATAACGCAAATTGTATTAAATTAACCACTGTCAATGGGATGAAGTTACCTGTAATAGGTTGTGTTGAAGCAGAGATAGAATGTATAGGAGAAACATTGCCATCAAAATGTATATTCATTATTCAGAATGAAGCGATACGAAATATTACAGATAATGGTGTTCTCCAGGACCAAGCAGGAAGTCAGTCCTCACATATGGGTGACATCGACGTCGATGGAGCCCTTGCGGAGCATTTCTCCAGCTTTCCATGAAAGCCTTTGGGAATACAGGCACTCATGCGCGGTTCCCTTCCCGCCTAAAGGTGCCATCTTGCTTCAGTCTCTCTTTTTCCGTGAAGCCCACCGGACGTGTGTCCTAGTCATCCCGGAAAATAGTTTGATTTTTTGGTGATCCTTCGCTATTTTTTCTTCTCCGGTTCGATGCCGGTTGCCCTCCCGCCGGGTTCGGTACACCGGTATCGAGCCCGATCTTCTTTTTTCAGTTTTTGCCCTTCGTGGCTGGCGTTCGCGCCCTTTTTTTCTTTTTCCCTGGAAGGCTGGTCCTTTGACCTCGCGGGGACTCTTTTTTCCCCGATGGCGTCCAGTGGTTTTAAAAAGTGTGATCGGTGCAAGAAGCTTATGTCTCTCACCGACACACACAACTGCTGCCTTCGGTGCCTCGGTCCTGATCACGACCCTAAGACATGTGGACCATGTGGGAAAATGTCTTCTAAGGCACTGCGTAGTCGTCAGCACCAAAAGGAAAGGCTTTTTTCTGACTCGGCCTCCGGCCGGGCTCGGACCTCGTCTGAGGCCTCGACATCTCGGGAATCGGATCCCTAGCACCGTTGTGGCTCCTCGGACAGGGGTCCCCCGACTGGGAACGCAAGAGGAAGAAGAGGCTCGCGAGGGCATCATCGGAAGAGGTCCCTGGCTCCTCAAGGGCTAGGTCTCAGACCCCCGACCGTCGCCCCAGGCCCGTGGAACAGGAGAAGCCTTCCAAAGTTCCTCGAGTGGAGCCGGAGTCTGCTGGATACGGAAGTCCTGTAGTCCTCGTGGACTCTCCTCCCAGAGAGCCGACGGCGCCGGGCCCGAGTCAGGGGCTGCTGAGTCTCATGAGCTGGGTCTCAGGTTGACAGCCTTGGAGAGCAGACTGTCTGCCTTCATGGAACAGCAGCGGGCACTGATGGCCAGCCTGTCTGGCGCATCTGCCCCGACCACCGGGACATCAACATCGAAGTCAACCCCAGAGACCGAGCCAATACTCGAGACCATAAAGGCTCGAGGTTGACCTCGGTCGCGGTCTCCCACACACTCCCGTTTGGGACCGAGGGCGTCGACGCCAGTGCCTTCGGTGTCAGGGCAATGCTCACAGGCCCCACGAGGTCGGACCCCAATTCCTCATCGGATGAGTCCGCCTGGGAGACGGAGGACGAGAAGTCCCCCGACACCTTCAGAACTCGGTGCGTCCCATCGGACTCACCGCAGTCTGAACCCCGGAGTAGATCCCCTCCAGAGGATACCCGGTTCTCGGAGTTTGTCTGGGATATGGCCACCGCGTTGGCTATCCCTGCGGACCCCGAGGAGGAGCCTCGAGCCGAGGAGCTCAAGGCCCTGCAGTACGACTCTCCTCCGAAGGAGGCCTTTACTGTTCCGGTTCCTCTGATGCTGGAACGGCTCCTCTTCCGGATGTGGGAGGCACCGGCCTCGGCGCCAGTTTTAAGCAAGCGGGTCAATTCGATCTATCGACTCCAGAAGAGTCCTGGCTTTCAAAAGGCGCAGCTACCACACTATTCCATGGTGGTGGAATCGACCATGCATCGCCTGAAAAGTCAGAAGATGCACTCCGCGGTGCCCCCTGGCAGGGAGGCCCGAAACCTCGATGGTTTTGGTAGAAAGTGCTTCCAGGGCTCGATGCTTGCTTGCCGTGTCCAGTCTTACCAGCTGTACATGGGCATGTACTTGCGAGACCTGGCCAAGGAGCTGGCCGGGTTCTCTGCTGGTCTCTCCGGGGAACCCTTGCAGAGGTTCAAGTCCTTGTCCTCAGGGATCCGGGAATGCTCCAAGTTTATGTCCCGCGCTGCCTACGATGGCTTCGAGGCTTCGGCCTGTGTTGCGGCAGCCGGCATTGCGGCTCGACGCCAGGCATGGCTGCAGTCATCGGACCTCAAGCCATGGGTTCAGGACAAGTTGGTCGATGTCCCTTGCCGAGGTGAGAGCCTTTTTGGCAAGCCCATGACCGAGAAGGCCGCACAGCTCGAAACCGAGCACCTCACGAGGACAAGGCTGTCCAGAAAGACTTCTGCCCCTTCTCACAAGAAGAAGGGCTCGGGTAAAAAGCCCTTTTACCTGAGGAAGGGCACTGCCTACAAACAGTACCCACAATATCAGGCTGCCCAAGCTGCCCCTCCGGGTCAGCAAGCCCAGGTGCAGGGTAATGGGCCCCGTAGGCAGAGGACCCCCAAGCCTCCGGCCCCTGCTCCCACTCAGCAGGGTGGGGGCTTTTGACTCCTTAGGCATAGCCTCTCCGTCCCTGCTCTCCCAACCCTGCACAGGAGGTCGCCTTGCCCTGTTTGCCCACCAGTGGCCACTCATCACTGGAGACAGTTGGGTGTTAAGCATAGTCCACAGGGGCTATGCACTACACTTCCAACAACTGCCTCCTCCATACTTCCCAGGGGAGCCTCCAAGGCCTCCCCTGCACACAGATCTTCTCCTTCAGGAGCTACAGGGTCTGTTGGTGGACAGGGAGGTGGAGCCTGTGCCTCCCCACTTGCACGGTCGAGGGTTCTACTCCAGGTATTTCCTGGTACCCAAAAGAACTGGTGGCCTTTGACCTATTCTAGATCTCCAAAACCTCAACAAGTTCCTGGAGAAAGAAAAGTTCAAGATGCTTACTCTTGGAACACTTCTGCCCTACCTCCAGCAGGGAGATTGGCTATGCTCCTTAGATCTAAAGGATGCGTATACTCACATCCTCATTCATCCAGACCACAGAAAGTACCTCAGGTTCATTGTGGGAGGAAACCATTATCAGTACAGAGTACTGCCTTTTGGCCTCACCTCCGCTCCCAGGGTCTTTACCAAGTGCCTGGCAGTGGTAGTGGCCTACCTGCGAAATCAGGGAGTCTTTGTCTTCCCATATCTGGACGACTGGCTCATAAGGGGTCAGACGTGCCAGGAGGCCCGACAAGCTACTCTCAGAACTATTGCTCCCCTCCCAGAACTTGGAGTCCACTTTGCTCCCCTCCCAGAACTTGGAGTTCATAGGGGCAAGGTTGGACACTCTGCTTGCAAAGGCATTTTTGCCAGAAGACAGAGCCCAAAGACTGATCAACTTAGCAAACCAGTTTCTCATCAGGTCCCTGGTCTCCGCCAGACTCTGCCTGAGGCTTTTAGGCCACATGGCTTCGACAGTACATGTGACCCCCAATGCCAGGCTACATATGAGGCCTGCACAGTGGTGCCTTCAGACTCAGTGGTCACAGGCCACAGGCAGCCTCAGAGACAGGATAAGGGTGTCCAGACATTTTCTGAACTCCTTCGACTGGTGGCTGCACCCACCCAATCTGCTACAAGGGGTACCTTTTCAGATTCCTGGGTTCACAGTGGTGTTGACCACGGATGCCTCCCTGCAAGGCTGGGGGGCTCATTGTCTAGGCAAGTGCACCCAGAGTCTGTGGTCTCCCTGGGAAGCCGCACAGCAAATCACTCTCCTAGAACTCAGGGCAATTCGGTTAGCCCTCAAAACGTTTTCTCAAGGCCTGGCTCATCAGTCTGTCCTAGTTCAAACAGACAACCAGGTAGCCATGTTTTATGTGAACAAGCAGGGCGGAACTGGGTCAAGGCTCCTTTGCCAGGAAGCGCAGGATCTGTGCTTGTTTGCTCTCAGACACAACATACTCCTCAAGGCAGTGTATCTACCTGGCCAGGAAAACTACCTGGCGGACAGGTTGAGCAGAATTCTGCAGCCCCACGAGTGGCAGCTCCATCCTTTGGTAGTTCAAAAGATTTTCCTGAAATGGGGACTTCCATCCATGGACCTGTTTGCCAGTCCCCTGAACAAACAGCTACCAAAGTTCTGCTCCAGGCAACCGCATCCTTTGCGGATAGCAGCAGATGCTTTTCTGATTCCTTGGTCTCAGGGCCTCCTGTATGCGTTTCCTCCCACGCCCTTGGTGGCCCGAACTCTGTTCAAGATTCTTCGGGACAAGGCCTCAGTCCTGCTGGTGGCTCCCAGGTGGCCCAGACAGCCTTGGTTCCCACTTCTGCTTCAGTTGGCAGTGGATCCCCCTCTGCCTCTGGGGTTGCAACCCGACCTTCTCTCTCAGGATCAGGGTTCCCTTCTGCACCCCAATCTCAAAGCTCTCAATTTGATGGCCTGGAGGCTGCAAGGGTAGTTTTGGCTCCCTGGGGCCTACCTCAGGAAGTTGAGGAGGTTGTCCTAACCTCTAGGAAACGGTCCACTAGGAAAATCTATGCTCTGAAGTGGAAACGGTTTTCTGTGTGGTGTCAGCTACGTAAAGAAGATCCTTTCTCCTGTACTGTACCAGTAGTGCTTCAGTACTTACTGCACTTATCAAATCAGGGACTTAAGTCCAATTCTGTTCGGGTCCACCTCTCAGCTCTAGCAGCTCACCACTCACTGGTGGAGGGACATTCTCTGTCGGTTCACCCCTTGGTGTCCCAGTTTCTCAGAGGCTTGCTCTTGCTCAAGCCTCCAATCCGCCCTCCTGCTCCTGAGTGGGAGTTGAATGTGGTCTTGCAGCAACTGACTCGCCCACCTTTTGAGCTGATGGCTACTTGTCCACTACGCTTCCTGTCCTGGAAGACACTCTTCTTGGTAGCCCTTACCTCAGCTAGGCGAGTGAGTGAGCTTCAGGCCCTGGTCTGTGACAGGCCTTACACCCGCTTCTATAGGAACAGGGTAGTCCTCAGGACTCATCCAAAGTTCCTCCCCAAGGTTGTCTCCTCTTTCTACCTCAACCAGGAGGTGGTTCTCCCGACATTCTTCCCTAGGCCTCATGCAAGCCAGGCTGAAGCAGTTCTGCATACCCTGGACTGTAGGAGGGCCTTATCCTTCTACCTTGACCGTACGCAGGGACATAGAAGGGCTACTCAGCTCTTCATCTCTTTTGACCCTAATAATTTGGAGTTAGCTGTGTCCAAGCGTACCTTGTCCACCTGGGTGGCTGACTGTATCACCTGGGCTTACAGGGCGGTGGACCTTCCTTTGTAGGGTCGGGTCACGGCCCATCGTGTCGGGGCAATGGCTGCCTCAGTGGCTCATCTCCGCTCTGTACCATTGGTAGACATCTGCAGGGCTGCAACTTGGTCTTCAAGCCAGACTTTTGCGACCCACTACTGTCTGGAGAGGGAGTCCCGTAGGGACAGTGCTTTTGGCCAGGCAGTACTCTGGAATCTCTTTGAGGTTTAGGCAACTCCTGCCCTCCTGCCCTCCGTTGGGCTACTGGTGGAGCTTCTATCAGTGAAAAGCCTTTCTTTGATGCTGGGACTAGAGGGAGTTCTCTTGTTCAGCCTGGGTTCCTTGGTAGCCCAGAGCTTGGGAGTCACCCATATGTGAGGACTGACTTCCTGCTTGGTCCTGGAGAAAGAGTAGTTACTCACCTGTAACAGGTGTTCTCCAGGAGCAGCAGGAATCAGTCCTCACAACCCTCCTTCCTCCTCTTGGAGTTGCAGTTGTACATAGTTTATTTTACTTTTTTTGTGTGCTGTTCTTAGCTATGTCATTTGACTGAAGCAAGATGGCACCTTTAGGCGGGAAGGGAACCGCGCATGCGTGCCTGCATTCCCAAAGGCTTTCATGGAAAGCTGGGGAAATATTCCGCAAGGGCTCCATCGACGTCGATGTCACCCATATGTGAGGACTGATTCCTGCTGCTCCTGGAGAACATCTGTTACAGGTGAGTAACTACTCTAACCAGTCCCTGGTATAATGGGCTATCTTAAGAATTTTATCTCAGCTATAAACAGGCAAGAAATTGTAGAACAACCTGCGAGTGTAAGATTTAAAATTTACTGGAAATCAAAGCATGACGAAACCTCCTTTAATTGAAAGAGTTGTTGAAGGCAAATGCTTTAAATTACAGAGAGTGGGAAATTGTCAAGTAGCTGTTATGTCAACCGCAACAGTGGGATTACCCTCCTCTATTTTGGTTGCTAGTGTTCTAACCATTTCAAAAAGAGGAGCTGTCCCTTGTTTATTTATTACTTTATTTAACTTGTTTTAGATACAGCTTTTCTTGAATCAAAATGGTTTGTATAGAACAGGGAAAACATATAAATTAATTGAATTAGGTTTTTACATAGAACGTAGGATATGTACAACTTGGAGTTAACAGGGAGTAGAAATTTAGGGTATACATCCAAGGGTGTAGAAAGAACTGAAATACGAGATTGCAGACCTGCTATTAGTAATCTGTGAACTATCATTAAAATCATCTGTAATACCTGAAGATTGGAGGATGGCCAATGTAACGGCAATTTTTTAAAAAGGGTTCCAGGGGTGATCAGGGAAACTACAGACCAGTGAGCCTGACGTCAGTTCTGGGAAAAATGGTGGAAACCATTATAAAGAAGAAAACTACTGAACATGTAGATAGTCATGGTTTAATGGGAGACAGCCAACATGGCTTTAACCAAGAAAGGTCTTGTCTTACTAATCTATTAGGTTTTTTTGAAAGTGTGAATAAACAGGTAGACAAAGGTGAGTCAGTTGAAATAGTGTATCTGGACTTTCAGAAAGCTTTTGACAAGGTCCCTCTAAAGAGACTTTTGGCAAAATTAAAAAGTCATGGGATAGGAGACAGTGTACTATTTTGGATCAGGAACTGGTTAAAAGATAGAAAGCAGAGGGTGGAGCTAAATGGCCATTTTTCTGAATGGAGAAAGGTGAATACCCCAAGGATCTGTGCTGGGTCCGCTGCTTTTTAACATATTCGTAAGTGACCAGGAAATGGCAATAACGAGTGAGGTTATCAAATTTGCAGATGACACAAAACTATTTAAAGTTGTTAAAACCCATGAGGATTGTAGAAAATTGCAAGAGGATCTTGATAAATTGGAAGACAAGGCACCCAAAGGCAGATGAAATTTAATGTGGACAAGTGGAAAGTTATGCATCTAGGAAAGAAAAACACAAACTATGGTTACTCGATGCATGGTTCCTCATTAGGAACCACCACCCAGGAAAAAGATTTAGGCATCATCGTGGATAACATGTTCAAACCCTCCGCCCAATGTGCAGCGGTGGCCAAGAGAGCAAATAGAATGCTAGGTATCATATGGAAAGGAATGGAAAATAAAACAAAGGATATTATAATGCCTCTCTATCATTCCATGGTGCAACCTCACCTTGAATATTGTGTTCAATTCTGGTTGCCATATCTTGAAAAGGATATAGTGTTATTAGAAAAGGTACAGAGAAGAGCCACCAAAATGGTAAAGGGGATGGAAGGATACCCTTATGAAGAGAGGCTAAAATGGTTAGGGATCTTCAACCTGGAAAAGAGACAGCTGAGGGGAGATATAATAGAGGTCTATAAATTAATAAATGGAGTGGAAGAGGTAAACGTAAATCAATTGTTTACATCATCAAAATATAGAAAGATTAGGGGGCATACAATGAAGCTACAGTGTAACCTAATTAAGACTAATAAATGGAAATATTTTTTCACTCAACGTTTAAACTCTGGAATTTGCTACCAGAGGATGTAATAAAAGCTGTTAGTATAGCCGGGCTTAAAAAAGGTTTGGACATGTGAAAGGGTACGGGCAGGGTCCCGGCGACCGCGGGTAACCGGGTGCTCGGCCCAGTGCGGGACCCTGCGCACGCCTTGTAGATGAGGTGGTGGTGTGTTGGTGGCGAGGACGCAGGAGATGTCTTTTGAACTGATTGGCTCCGCCCGCAGGGGCGAGCGCAGGGGAGCCATTCAGAGCAGTGGCTGGCATGTGCTCAGGTCTGCAGTGGTCGCCTGAGCACATATGACGGAGGCTTCGCAGTGAGCGGCGTGGTCGGTGTGAGCGGTGGAATTAGAGGCGAGCAGGCCGATCGGGCCCTTTGGATCTGAAACATCTTCTGGGGGCAAACTGGTGCGGCAGCGGTGATGGTGTAATCGGCGGAGCGGCCATTGCTGTGTGCTGGTGGGAACTTTGGAGCGGCAGTTGTTGGGGCAGGACCTCGTGGTTCTCAGCATTGAGTGGCGGAGCCCTTGGTGCCCGAAGCCGGCTGGACAGGCGAGTTGGGGCTGTTAAAAAAAACAAACAACTCAACAACAGAGGGAGCAGTGTGGGCACAAGACAGTGGGCCCATTTTGGTGGGGGATGCCTGTGAGGAAGTGACGCCAGGGCAGGGGGCTAGCGGGGCAGATATGGACAGGCCAGTTGGGGGAAAAGGAGGTCGTGGGGTGGGAAGGGGGAGGCAGGTGGGTCAGTGTGGTCGGTCAGGGACCCCAGCCAAGCGTCAGGGGGTGGTCAGAGCTTGGCGAGCTGCAAGGGAGCGAGGTGAGTCCCCTGTTTCGTCTAAGAGGGCAGGCAGAGCTAGGGGGCGAGGAGCTGGGGGACAGCCGAGGACAGGGGGCTTAAGGGTTGAGGACTCAGTTCCGGCTACGGGCGGAGGTGGACAAGGAGGTACCAATGTGGGGTTTGAGACAGATATGGTAGGGGGTGGGGGGTGCATCAAGGGCAGGGGATTGGGACTCCTTTCTCTTTAAGGATGGAGGGGAGAGAGGGTGAGGGTGACATGCCAGGGTATGGGGGTTTCCAGTGTTGGGGTTGGTGGAGTGTTTTCCACTGGGGGCGGGCAAGCAGTTCCGATGGGTTACGGGTTGGTTGGGCGTCAGACTGCATGGGATCATTGGATGAGGGAAGGACAAGGCCCGTCTAGGGCTTAGTGGGCAGGGGCTTGGCAACCGGCATGGTCAGCGGGTTTTCTCCCTCCTGCTTTTTCTTTTGTTTCTCCACAGGTTCCGTTTCTGACTTCTCCAGGAACAGTGCAAGGAACGGAGGGACAACCACGTTCGAATATGGACACGTCATCCATGGCTATGCAAGGAGTCACGGCGGATGGAGGTACTGCAAGAGGTGTCGGCGCGCAGCAGTTGGTGGAGGATCCTCCACAGGAGGTGCTTTGCCTGCCAGGGATGGGGACGGCGCCGGTGGCCGAGATGGGTGAGTTGCAGGCTGCGCAAGTAGCAGTGTGTGATGGGAGCGGTTTGCGGGCAGAACGGCCAGGAAAAACGAGCAAGAAGAGGAAGCATGCATGCCGGCGGCGGCGGAGTTTGGAATCGTCTTCCTCATCATCATCAGGTTCGTCGGCGGCATCCTCGGGAGATGAAGGCAGGAGGCCAGGGGCGCAGGGTGTGGTGGTGATGGGAAGCAAGGCAGGGGGGAGGACTCCTACCTTAGCAACCTTATTGGAGTTGTGAGAAGGGGTTCCAAAGAAGTTGCGACAAAAAATTCAGAGGCGGAGATATATAGATATTTTCCGCTTGCTGGAAGGTCGGAAGAGGTCCGGTGAGAGCAAGAAAAAGCACAAGGAGGATGAGAAGGCCAGCCAGATTAGGAAGGTCTCTAGGAATGTCATGAATTGGGTGAGGGCTTTCTTATGTTTGGCTAGTGTGTGGGGCCAGCACTATCCGGAGCATTACGGGATGTTGCTGGCATATGCGGACTCGATCCTGGAAGTGTAACAGACCCACAAGGGCTGGTCGTGGCTCAATTATGATGAAAGGTTTAGGGATAAAATGGAGGAGAACAAGTTATTAACTTGGGGCACACAGGATATTAACTTGTGGCTCACCCAGATGTTGGTCTGAGCCAATACAGGCGATAGCAGCTCCTTTCGGGGGGGGGGGGGAGGGGTCGTATTGCAGACTAAACCGGTCGCAAGTGGAGGGTGGGGGACCTGTGCTGGAGGTTTAATAAGTCCTCGTGCCCTTTCCCAGACTGCAAGTTCCAGCATATTTACTCAGCCTGTGGCAGTGTGCACTCAGTGGCAAAATGCATTAAAAAAGGTGCCTCGTTGCCCCCCTTGCTGGCCCCCAAGTAGTAGGGTGGTATTTGGCTTGACTCCTATGCCAATAAGGGTGGAGGTGTTAAGCATGAGCCTTCACCACTACCCAAAGAAAGGGGATAAGGAAGTTTTACAGTTGGGGTTTCAGTCGGGTTTTGTTATTCCGGTTCAAGGTGTGGTGGCAGCCACGACGGTGAGAAATTCTCCATTGGTGCGACACTTCGCGTCCGTAGTGCGGGAAAAGTTAGCTGTCAAGTTAAAGTTAGGTAGAATAGCGGGTCCATTTACGCAGCCGCCTTTACGGAATTTTGTGGTATCTCCATTAGGAATCATACCTAAGAAAGAACCGGGGAAGTTTCGGTTGATCCATAATTTGTCATTTCCGTTTGGGGCATCGGTGAATGATCACATTCCGCGCGAGTGTTGTATGGTGCACTATGCCTCGTTTGACAGGGCGGTGGAGTTAGTCAGGAAAGTGGGTCAGGGGCTTTGATGGCAAAAGTGGATACTGAATCTGCTTTTCACTAGTTGCCGGTACACCCCTCAGCGTTTCATTTGTTAGGTTTTCAATTTGCGGAGGAATTTTATTTTGATAAATGCATGCCGATGGGCTGTGCAGTGTCTTGTGCCTACTTTGAAAAATTCAGTACCTTCCTCCAGTGGGCGGTGGTGCAGAAGGTGGGTTGGTCGGATGTGGTGCATTACCTTGACGATTTCTTGCTTGTGGGCACATCGCAGGCTACGGTGTGTAGAGCGCTTTTGGAAGGTTTTGTGAGTTTGGCAGGCGAATTGGGGGTGCCTTTGGCAGAAGGTAAGACGGAGGGCCCGGCGACGAGGATCACCTTCTTAGGAGTTGAGTTGGACTCCAAACAAATGGTAGCGCGCTTGCCGATAGAGAAGGTAGTGAAGTTGCGGTTTTTGGTGGCTAATGTGTTGGCCTCCTCGAAGTTAACGTTGAAAGAAATGCAGGCGTTGATTGGATCGTTAAATTTTGCCTGTAGAGTAATTCCGATGGGGCGAGTATTTATCCGCCAGTTAGCGGCAGCGACAGTGGGGGTGTGTAAGCCTCATCACCACATTCGAGTTTCCAAGGTTATGTGGGAGGATTTGCGGGTTTGGGACGTCTTTTTGAGAAACTTTAATGGGACGTCGATCTTAATGGAAGAAGAGATTTCTAGTGAGGATTTGCAGCTTTACACGGATGCGGCTGGAGGCGTAGGTATGGGAATTTACTTTGGAGGGGCGTGGTGTGCCGATAAGTGGCCACAAAATTATCAACTTAACTGAAAATCTCTACAAAATGAAGTCCCAAAAACAAAAATAGAGAAAGGTGAAAATTATTCAAAAAGCTGACGTAAGTGGTAATGAACAAATGTCGGAAGTATAGCCATGAAGCGAAAACTCACCTGTTGAAGCTAACCTTCCATTTTACTCAAAGTTTTATTGAGCTCACTGCAGAGCTATCGATAAATAAGGTTAAACACCTCAACAAAGTGTTACCAATAAAACTATGTGCAAAAATCTTTTAATAACTTGCCATAGTAAAAAAGGTGTTATAAAAATTAAGAATGTGAGAAGCCTAGGCTGAAAATATTCTTGCAAAAGAAAAGGAAACAGAATTGGAACTTATCTGAGTCCAGCAAGACCACTGTCGGTTTTCAGCACAAACTCCGTAGGCTTCTCCAAAGAATAATGTTGCCAGCCAGTACATGAAATCGCGAAAATAGCAGACACAGCACTGTGTTTCGGGCGGCCAACTCTTACACGCCCTGCTTCAACGCTCAGCCAACTGTACCAACAAACTTCTATCTTCACTGATCAAAAATGCCAGCGCATGCTCGATCCAATGCTCAGATCCAATGCTCAGATCCAATGCTCAGATAAGTTCCAATTCTGTTTCCTTTTCTTTTGCAAGAATATTTTCAGCCTGGGCTTCTCACATTCTTAATTTTTATAACACCTTTTTTACTATGGCAAGTTATTAAAAGATTTTTGCACATAGTTTTATTGGTAACACTTTGTTGTGGTGTTTAACCTTATTTATCGATAGCTCTGCAGTGAGCTCAATGAAACTTTGAGTAAAATGGAAGGTTAGCTTCAAGAGGTGAGTTTTCGCTTCATGGCTATACTTCCGACATTTGTTCATTACCACTTACGTCAGCTTTTTGAATAATTTTCACCTTTCTTTATTTTTGTTTTTGGGATAAGTGGCCACAGGCATGGCATGATACTGGACTGTTAAGGAATATCACCTTCTTGAAACTATTTCCTATATTAGTTGCGTTGGAGTTGTGGCCTGACAGGCTGCGCAACTGCAAGGTGGTATGGTGGTGTGATAATGAAGCGGTGGTGAGCGCCATTAATCATTACACTCTGCGGTGTGTGCAAGTGGCGTCATTGATGAGAGATGTGGTGCTGTCCTGTTTGCGTCTGAATGTTGTGTTGAAGACCCGACATATCCCGGGGCATACTAATGGAATTGCTGATGCTCTTTCCCATTTACAGTGGGACCGGTTTCGGAAGTTGGCACCGGAAGCAGACGCGGAGGGGCTCGCAGTCCCTTGGGAGCTTATGGAGCTGTGGCCTGAGATGAGGGAGCTGCTGCGGCGTTCGGTGGCAAGAGCGCACATGGGATTCTTATTGGAGAGGTTGTGAGAGAGTTGTGGTATTTTTGCGTGCGCAGGGATGGCAGGCGGGGGTGGTATCTGATCAATTAATTGGGCAGTATATCCTCAGTACAAAAGGTCAGGAGGTTGCTAGATCATCTGTGCGGGGCCATTTGGCGGGTTTTGCATTTTTCGCGAGAGCCGTGTGTTGGGGTTCCTCGGGGGGAGGGTTCCTGGCTCGTAGGTTACTGCAAGGGTGGGAGCATTTGCGGCTGACACCGTGGGATCATCGGTGGCCAATTACGCACGACTTACTCATAAGACTCTGTGCGGAGTTACCTACGGTCAATATGAAGCCACACTCTTCCAGGCAGTGTTCAGTTTGGCTTTCTTTGAAGCCTTCTGGGTGGGTGAATTGGTGGCAAACTCTGGGAAATCTGGGGAGGGGAGTAGTTTGTGGCGCCAGCACGTTCAGATAGACGGTGGGCAGTTACGGATACTTCTAGTGAAATCAAAAACGGACCAACAAGGACGTGGCTTGTGGGTGGTCCTGAAGGAGATTGGTGGGCTCACGTGCCCTGTAGCCACAATGAGGGATTACTTGCGGGTTCGCCCAGTGGCAGAGGGTGGGCTCTTTGTCCATAGAGATGCACGGTTTTTGACGCGGTTTCAGGTATCGGCAGTGTTACGGATGGTGTTGTGGTGGATTGGTGAAGACTTGAGCCTTTTTTCTGCACATCCTTTTCGCATCGGGGTGGCGACCAGTCGGCGGCAGCGGGGCTGTCTGGAGTGCAGATACAAAGTATTGGCAGATGGCGGTCCAGAGCGTTTATTGGATATATTTGTTTATGAAGTGGGCAGGCTCAATGTCTGGGGGTGTTATTAACTGTTATTTCTTTTGCAGATGGGGGACTGTGTGGGTGGGGATGTTGGATGCTGGGACACTCCTTCATCTTCTGGGCTGGTCAGCGAGCAGCAGTGCTGCCAGTCGGGCTCAACCTGGGACTGGATCCGGCGTTGGTGTCGGTTTCATGGCTGGGCGAGCGCGGTCTATGGTGGACACAGTTGCTGCCTTTGCTTCAACACCATGGGCGCATAAGGAAACAGCCGGCGATTTTGCTGTTGCATCTGGGAGGCAACGATTTGGCTTCCTGGACATGCAAGCAACTGATCAATGCTGCGAAGAAGGATCTTGCCTTGGTGTTGAGGATGTTCTTGGGGGTTGTTTTGATATAGTCAGATATTATCCCAAGACCGGCATGCTGGGGGCAACGGCGTTGGTCTAGGGGAATGACCAAAATTAATAGGCAGATCGGCTGGTGGGTATGTGAGCAGGGCAGGTATCAAGTGCAGCATTCATGGGTTGAGGTGGCTTGTGCCGGATTGTATAGTAGTGATGGGGTACATCTATCTCTGGTAGGGGTGGACTTGTTCTTGAACGACTGGCAGGAGGCACTGGAGCGGGTGGTACATGAGGACACTCGCTGGTCGCAGCTTGATATTGGGGGTGGGGGTGGGGGGGGGGGGATGGCACTTCAATGGGCCTGTGGCGGGATCCCGGAGGTTTCCGAGGTCCGGAGCCTTAGGCTACTTTGGGCGGGGCGGGGCAGACTTTTTATATGGCGAAGTCGGGTAGGGGTGGTTTGACCGCGGCAGGTGCGGAGGCGAGGTTACCTTGCTAATTGCATGGCTGGTGATGGATCGCTCCACTGGGTTTTGTTTGATGATTATTCTTGTTCATAATGTTCAATATGTTAATTGGTAATAAAGCTGCGACCAGTTGCTTCCAAGAACAGTTGTATGTGTAGTTTATGGGGCCTGAGGGGTGGAGTATTTGAAGGGGAAAGGGGTGTGTGAAAGTGGGAAGGGTAGAGCACCGGGTCCGACTACCTGGTTAGTTCCTGGAGGTAAGCTATATAAACTATTATTAAAGGGGACACGGGAAATCCACTGCTCACCCCAATACAAGCATTGTGGAACCTGTGTCTTTTGGGGAAACTGCTAGGTACTTGTGACCTAGATAGGCCACTGTTGGAAACTGAAGGAACTTTGTCTGACCCAGTATGGCATATCTTATGTTCTTATGTTCGTTAAAGTGAATTAGGTGAGGGGGGGGGGTAGTATGACATATGTGTCCAATCCATAGTGCACTATAAAGAGATGTGTTTTGAGTCTCTTTTGCAGATCCTGTGTTGTTTGGGCCGACCTTATGGGTTCAGGAAGTGAATTCCGTATTGAGGGTGCAGATTAGAGAGAAGGTTCTGTTGCTAGCTTGTTGTTTGGACTTTATCTTGTGGTGTGGTATGGAAGGCACATTCTGGTCGATACACCTTCTTCATTTGTGTTCTGGAGCCTTGTTTACTAATGTCTTTAGGCAGGTGGCCGACTGATTATGTAATGTCTTGAATATAG
Source organism: Ichthyophis bannanicus (assembly GCA_033557465.1). Taxonomy (NCBI): domain Eukaryota; kingdom Metazoa; phylum Chordata; class Amphibia; order Gymnophiona; family Ichthyophiidae; genus Ichthyophis; species Ichthyophis bannanicus. The sequence continues at coordinate 137,394,969 of CM066035.1, read as the reverse complement.
TTGTAATGACTTTGTGTTTTGCTCTGAGAGGTATAGGTAGCCTGTGGAGATTCTTCAGGATAGGTGTAATATGATCAAATCTGTATGCTCCAACTAGTATTCTGGTGGCTGGATTTTGTGCCATCTGTAAGGGGGATAGAGCATGTTTTGGTGGGCCCTGATAGAAAATGTTGCCATAGTCTAAGTGGAGTGTGATAAATTGTCTGGAAAACTGTTCTGAAGTCGTTGTTTTCCAGCAGTGGACGTATGTTTTGTAGTGTTCTCATCTTTATATGTGCTGTGTTAGCTGTTTTCTTTATGTGTGAGAGCATGTTTGACTTCAGATTTAACCATTAACTCTGTATGGTTGATTCATATTGTTGGTGTGGGTGTGAAGGAAAGGGTCCCTTGTTATTGGGAGTACTTCAGATTTACTAGGATTAACATCAGTTGGTAGTGAGGAGTGGGTGAACTTTGTCGAGGAAAGCTTGCTTTTCAAATGGTTTAAAGCGAAACTTGTTAGTATGTCAGTATGGATCTTTGTTATTATCTAGTATCTTGTGGGAGTGTGAATATGATCATTGAATGATCAGATCATGGGACAGGGGATTTGTGCAGTGTCAGGTGAGGAGGATTGTTAAGTGTGTGGGGTTAAAATGAGGTCAAGAGTTTCTCCTTTTTCATGAGTGAGATCCTTTAAGAGCTGTTGTAATGGAGGGCTTCCATGGCATTTAAGAAGGATGTTGCTTGTTTGGCAGAAGTGGAGGTGAGGTTCAGGTCTTCTAATAAGATGGAGAGCTTATTTGACATAGTGTAAGAGCAAGCCTCTTCTAACAGCTTGGATAGATCATCTACAGTAGATTTTGGTGCTCTGTAGGTTAGGTATATAGTGATGGTCTCTGTTTCATACTGTCTGTTGTGGAGTAGATTGTGATTGTGGAGAGATTTAGTTTTTCATTGGCAAGAATGAGGACACATCCATCCCTCCTTCCTCACCTTGGGCAGTTGTAGAGTTTGTGCTGGGGAAAATGAGTTGATTGAATAGTACGTTATTGGATGTTGTAAACCAGGATTCTGTAATACAAATTATATCTATGCTATTGTCACGGATATAATCTGCTATAGTATTGAGCTTGTTTCAGGCTGACCGAGTATTGATCAAAGAGCATTTAATGGGGGTTGAGGAGGGTTTCAGATTTTATGGGCTTGCGTGCAGCAAAATGGTGTGAATCTTTATGAGCCTGCATGGTGTCCTATTGAGGAATTTGTTGAAGTCTACCCAATCTGAGTGGAGGAGTGGCCTAGTTGTTGGGGCAAAGTACTTCAGGCCAGAAGGTCGGGGGTTCAAATCCCACTAGAGGACAGCAACCTTGGGCCGGAAGGACTGGGGTTTCTAGTACCACAGGTGCACCTTGTGGTCTTGGGCAAGCCACTTAACTATTTTACAGGGAACATGGGCTATGGAGGGTTATCTCCAAGTTATAATGCCCTGTTCAATGTAATTTCAATTTGTTCAATGTAAACCGCACTGATGCAGAATAGCGCGGTATATAAGAGAATGTAAATAAAATAAATTAATTAATAAATCTTATTTGATTAAATACTTGATACAATTTGGTGTGATTACCTCCAAGAATTCATGTGGGTGAAGTAATCAAGCTAGAACAAGTTTTTTCCTAAGGTACAGTAATGTCCCTGTGAAGCTTCTGGTTTACATTAGCTTTAGTATTAGACTGAGGAGGTCCCACATGACAGCAGCAGGTGGGGAGGGGTGCGCATGGGTATTGAAGTCTTCCAAAATCTTTGGAAAAAACTCTGAGCTGGGACGTTATTTTCCTTGCTGGGTTTCATCAGTGACATAATCCACGTGTGAGGGGCTTGCATCATGCTGTCCACGGAGAACACTGGCTAAGGTAAATAACTTGTTTCTCACTCTGCAGTTCCTCTGATCCCATCATTCTTGCTATTTCCCTTGCATCTTTTGCTCAATACCTCCCCCTCCCCCCACAGCCACTCTAGTTTCCTAAATTTCTTGCCCCTCTACCATATTCTTTTTCATTCTCTTCCTTACTTCCCCAACCCAACCCAAAGTCCTTCTGATTACTTCACTCTTCCACCCTCCCTTACATAGTTTCACTCATGCTATTCTGACCTGCTTGTTAGAAAGAGGATTAAAGTGGTAGTATGGTACCTCAGGCTATGTCCTCTTTCTCTAATGTCCAGGGGATAGTGGGATTCAAAAGAGCTTTGGATAAGTTCCTGAAAGAAAAGTCCATAAATTATTATCTAGGTAGGCTTGGGAGAAACCTTGCTTATTTCTGGAAATTAACCATGAGAAATTGGGTCTGCATTTTGGGATCTGCCTTGTACTTGTGACCAAAACTGTCTCCTGTCAGGATGGTGGGCTTGATGGATCTTTTCTTATGTTTGAACCAGGTGGAACGCTGTAGTGCTGTGCAGTTCAAAGTATGACACAATGGACTGGAGCTGCAGAGGAGGACAGTATAGCCTAAGGCGCTGCACTGTCACTGTCCTCCTCCTAGCAAATCACGATTGGTGGCAGATGAGGAAGAGAAAGGAGAACTGCTGCTTCTGCCACTCTGCCCCTGGTCTCCAATGCCACTTCAGCAAAGAAGCAATGGCCCTGCTCCTTGCGTTTACCTTTATTTAATTGAAAAGTTTAGAACCCACCTTTTCAAACATTAGTCCTTGTACAAAGAGAACATTCACAGTTTACATCACTAAAACAATGCCCTTCTCCTCTGTGGCTGAAGCAGTCTGCATCAGAACTGTCATCGCTGCTCCCACAGCTGTGATCAGGACTACAAAAAGAAATAAAACTACAGGCTACCATGGACTGAAGCCTTACAGGCTGCCTCATATCCTGCTCCCCATAAAGGCAGATGAATGGAAAAAAAAAGCCTCTGAACACTTGATGCAAGTGGGCCAGATGAAGGGGACTCAGCAGGCCAGAAATGACTCATGGCCATATACCCGGCACTCTTGTTGTTTAGACTGAAATGTTCTCATATGCTTTGTTTTTCCTTGATCTTGTATTGTGCTGATATCAGAGCTCATACATGCTCAGTGAAGTTTTCCTATCTTTGTCAATAGGGAACCAATGACAATTAGCTGTTTTTACATGCCCTACAAGGGATAATTGATTTCATGCAAAGGGAATTTCTTATTGCCCAAAAGTTTCTATTATAAATTTTTAGGTTTGAGGCAATTGCATCATGCGATTTCTACTGTGTAGTACTGAGTACACTAATGCCACATTTCTATATAAAGAAAGGAGCTGATATTGAAAATCATTTATCTGGGTAGCAGCACAGCTCCCTGGATAGCAGCTGTTATAACAGGTATTTAGAGGTACTATCCAGATAATGCTGAGGTGGAGACAGGATGGATAATTATTCAGATAACTTAGAACAGCAAATGAGGCAAAGCTTTTGTAAATAGATTGCCTTTCATACTATCAAGACAGTCTGCCCAATGTGGTATTTAAATATGAAATTTGTTCTTACTTGCTAATTTCCTTTCCTTGATCCTGCTAGACCACTCTATATGAGAGGGATGTGTCACCCAATCAGCAGTTGGAAGCTTTAGTGATAGTGAAGATCTGGAACTTGCCAGTATTATTGTCAAACAGAAAGAAAACTGGAACAACACTGTTAACAACCACACAGTAAAGCCTACATTCACTCAATGGGAAAGAATTTCACCTGAACGTTTCCAGTGGTATGCTGAGGACCCAGTGGAACTCCTAGAATGAATTAGAAAATAACCAGAAAAGCCATATTTTTCCTGGATGGATGGATCCTGGGCTGGTCTAGCAGGACTTAAGAAAAGATGAAATAAATGACTGCTTCTTGGAGCAGCTAGTCCATGAACCGATGAGGAGAAGGAATTTTGGATCTAGTCCTTAGTGGAACATGGGATCTGGTGCAAGAGATAAGGGTGTTGGGACCACTTGGCAATAGAGATCATAGCATGGTCACATTTGATTTAATAAATCGAGGAAGGACAGCAAGGAAATCCACAGTACTACCTTTTAACTTTCAAAAGGGAGACTATAATAAAATTAGGAAAATAGTTAAGAAAAAATTAAAAGGAGCAGCTGCAAAGGTTAAAGATTTACATCAAGCATGGGTGGTGTTTAAAAATACTATCTTGGAAACCCAGACCAGCTGTAGTCCACGCTTTAAGAAAAGTGGAAGGAAGTCCAAAAAACTGCCAGCATGGTTTAAAGGTGAGATCAAAGAGGCTGTTACAGTCAAAAAAAGCATCTTTCAGGAAATGGAAAAGGGAGCCAAATGACGAAAACTGGAAGCAACATGTTGTTGTTAAGTCGAGTCTGAGTCGACTCATGGCGACCCTCTGGATAGCTATCCTAAATTGTGTTTGGTCTTCAATCAGGCGGCTCATTGTTGACAGACTAGTACCCATAGCTGCTGTTATTGTATCGATCCATCTCATTGCTGGCCTTCCTCTTTTGCCTTGACCTTCTATCTTGCCAAGCATGATGTCTTTTTCTAATGATCTCTCTCTTCGCATGATGTGTCCAAAGTATGAAAGTCGAAGTCTTGTCGTCTGAGCTTCTAAAGAAAGCTTAGGTTTGATCTCTTCTAGTACCGACTGGTTTGTTCTTCGGGCAGTCCATGGTATACACAGTATTCGCCACCAGCACCATAATTCAAAGGCATCAATTTTCTTCCTATCTGTCTTTTTCACTGTCCAGCTTTCACATCCATATGATGTTATTGAAAATACCATGGCTTGAACAAGTCGAATCTTTGTATGGAGAGAGACATCTCTGCTCTTGAGAATCTTATCTAGGTCTTTCATAGCCATTCTGCCAAGAGCAATGCGTCGTCTGATTTCTTGACTGCTTGTTGCTTCTTTATTGATAGTTGATCCAAGTAGGTTAAAGTTGTTCACAATTTCAATTTCTTCTCCTTCAACGATGAACCTGTTGATTATGCCAGTTGTCATGATCTTTGTCTTCTTTACATTAGGGTGCAGGCCCATTTCGAGACTATGTTCTTTGATTGCGAGAAGCAAATGTTCCAGATCATCTTCACTTTCAGCCAGTAATGTGGTATCATCAGCATAGCGAAGGTTGTTGATGAGTCTTCCACCAATCTTCACACCTCTGTTATCGTCATACAATCCTGCTTCTCTGATGATTTGTTCTGCATATAAATTAAACAGGTAGGGGGAAAGTATGTAGCCTTGTCTTACACCTTTGCTTATTTTAAACCATTCTGTTTCTCCTTGTACCGTTCAAACTGTTGCTTCTTGATCAATGTACAGATTTCGCAAGAGAACGATCAGGTGTTCTGGTATACCCATGCTTCTTAATGTGGCCCAGAGTTTCTCATGGTTTACACAGTCAAAAGCCTTGCTATAGTCGATAAAGCACAAATAGATATCCTTTTGGTATTCTTTAGTCTTTTCAAGGATCCATCTCACATCCGCAATGATGTCTCTCGTTCCTCGCCCTTTCCTGAACCCTGCTTGCACGTCAGGTAGTTCTTGTTCCATGTATGGTTGTAGTCTCTTTTGAATAATCTTCAGTAAAATCTTGCTGGCATGTGGGATCAGAGCGATTGTGCGATAATTTCCACAGTCAGTTGGATCACCTTTCTTTAGTATTGGTCTAAACACAGATCTTTTCCAGTCAGTTGGCCATGATGTTGTCTTCCATATTTCTTGGCAGAGCCTTGTAAGTACGGTAACAGCTGCATCAGATTGCTGCAATACTTCTATGGGAATGCTATCAATGCCTGGTGCTTTGTTCTTTGATAAGGCTTTCAATGCTGCTTCAACTTCTTCTTTCATCACCAATGTTTCCCGATCATAAGGTACAGGTTGAAACGGCTGTTGGTCCACTTGATCTTTATGATATAAAAACTCTGTATATTCCTTCCATCTTTTCTTGATCTTCTCAGCATCATTCAACATAGAACCTTGAGCATCTTGTAACATTCCAATTCGAGGCTGGAACTTTTTCTTTAACTCTCGTAGCTTTAGGAAAGCCGATCTTGTTCTTTCTCTAATAGTTTCTGCTTCTATTTCCTTGCAAGTGTCATTGTAGTACTTTTCCTTGTCCTGTCTTGCTGCACGTTGGAAATCTCTGAGTTCTGCGATTGTCTTTCTTTCTCCTCTGGCTTTAGCTTCTCTGCGTTTCTGGGCAATTTTCAGAGTTTCTTCTGTCGTCCATTTTGGCCGTTTTTGCTTTTTCACCTTTTGTAGAGATTTCTCGCTTTCTTCCAACACAACCTTCTTGATGTCATTCCATAACTCTTCCGGAGCTCTGTCATTTGTATCTAAAGCAGCAAATCGATTTTGCAGGCAGTCTTTAAATTCCAGTGGTATATTCTCAAGGTCATATTTTGCTGCATTCATGAGTGGTTTGCTCTTTTTCAACTTTAGCTTGAGTTTGCATACTAGTAGTTGATGATTTGTACCACAGTCAGCTCCAGGTTTTGTCTTTGTTGATGTTACAGAGCTTTTCCATCGTTGACTTCCACAGATGTAGTCAATTTGATTTTTATACAATCCATTGGGTGAGGTCCATGTGTACAGTCGCCGCTTGTGTTGCTGGAAGAAGGTGTTTGAGATGAATAGATCATTGGTCTTGCAGAATTCTAGCAGTCTTTCTCCAGCTTCATGTCTGTTGCTAAGTCCATATTTTCCAACTACTTTGCCTTCTTCTTTGTTGCCAACTTTTGCGTTCCAGTCACCCATGACTATCAGGATATCCTGTTTGCATGTTCTGTCAATTTCAGCTTGTACTTGTTCATAGAACTCTTCAATTTCATTCTCTTCTGCAGCTGTTGTTGGGGCATACACTTGAATTATAGTTGTGTTGATAGGCAATCCTCGTAGACGAATAGAGATTAAGCGTTCGCTGACTGCATTGTATTTCATTACAGTTCTTGCAAGTTTCTTCTTTATTATACATGCAACACCATTTCTTCTTTGTCTTTCATTTCCAGCATAGTAGACCATGTGATCATCTGATGCAAAGTGCCCCATGCCAGTCCATTTCAGCTCGCTGACACCCAACAGATCAAGTTGTACATGTTCCATTTCATTCTTGACCACCTCCAACTTTCCTTGGTTCATGCTTCGTATGTTCCATGTTCCAATGTTTAAGACACCTTTACAGCTTCTGACTCTCATTTCATGCACAGCTACATCAGCAGTCAGACTTCCCGAGGGCTTTGATCCAACCACATCATAAATGCTGGCTTTACTCTGAAAAGTCTTCAGCTCTTCCCCAGTAGCTAGTTGAGTGCCTTCCGACCTGAGGGTCTCATCTTCCAGCACCATAGCACAATTTGTTTTGTTGTAACTATCCATTGGGTTTTCATGGCAAGATACAGAAGTAGATTGCCGGGCCTTTCTTCTGCGCATTTTAAGTTTGGTGTTGTTGCCGTTGTCACAGAAATGTGATCCTCTGCTGTCAACACTATCCCATTCTGCTGCTGCCCAGATGAGTGGTTTGTCTTGGTCTGGCACCTCAGCTGAGACCTGTCCATCTTGGGAGACCCTGCCAGTAGTTAACTACCGATAGTTTAGCTCTCAGCATCACTGATGCATGCAAGCCCTCACAGCACGACAAGCTGCAAACCAAGTGAAGCAACATAAGCACTGGCAAGTTAGATACAAGGCATTGATAAGGCAGACAAAGAGAGAATTTGAAAAAAAGCTTGCTGTGGAAGCAAAAGTACATAATAAAAACTTTCAAGTACATTGATAGCAAAAAACCTGTGAAAATGTCAGTTGGACCATTAGATGATAGAGGGATAAAAGGAGCACTAAGAGGGGATATGGCCATAGCAGAGAGACTGAACAAATTCTTTGCTTCAGTCTTTACTGAAGAAGATGTAGGGAAGTTACCCATAACTGAAACGGTTTTTAAAGTTAATGCATCAGAAGAATTGAAACAAATATCGATAAACTGGGAAGATATAATATAACTATTTGATAAACTAAACTGTAGCAAATCACCTGGACCAGATGGTATACATACAAAGGTGTTGAAAGAACTAAAAAATGTAAGATTGCAGATCTATTATTAGTAATCTGTGAACTATCATTAAAATCATCTGTAGTACCTGAAGATTGGCGAATGTCCAGTATAAAGCCAATTTTTAAAAAGGGTTCCAGGAGTGATTCTGGAAACTATAGGCCAGTGAGCCTGACCTCAGTAGCAGGCAAAATGGTAGAAACCACGATAAAGAACAAAATTACTGAACATGTACATAGTCATTATTTAATCAAAGAAAGCCAACATGGATTTAGCCAAGGAAGGTCTTGTCTTACTATTCTGTTATATTTTTTTAAAGGTGTGAATAAATAGTTTGACAAAGGTGAGCCAGTTGATATAGTGTATCTGGATTTTCAGAAGCCTTTGACAAGGTCCCTCATGATAGACTTTCTAGCGAAATTAAAAAGTCATTGGATAGGAGGCAGTGTATTATTGTGGATCAGGAACTGGTTAAAAGATAGAAAGCAGGGGGTAGGGCTAAATGACCAATTTTCTGAATGGAGAAAAGTGAATAGTGGAGTACCAGAGGGATCTGTACTGGGTCTACTGCTTTTTATCATACTCATAAATGACCTGGAAATGGGAATAAAGAGTGAGGTAATAAAATTTGCAGATGACACCAAATTATTCAAAGTTGTTAAAACCCAAGAGGATTGTGAAAAATTGCAAGAGAACCTTGATAAATTGGAAGATTGGTCATCCAAATGGCAGATGAAATTTAATGTGGACAAGTGCAAAGTTATGCACCTGGGAAAGTACAACCCAAACTAGAGTTACACAATGCTAGCTTCCTCATTAGGAACCACAACACAGGAAAAAGATAAAGGCACCATTGTGCATAATTCATTGAAACCCTTCGCTCATTGTGCAGCGGCAGCCAAGAAAGCAAATAGAATTCTAGAAATCATAAGGAAAGGAATGGAGAATAAAACAAAGGATATTATAATGCCTCTGTATTGTTCCATGGTGAGACCGCACCTTGAATATTGTGTGCAATTCTGGTTGCCGTATCTTAAAAAGGATATAGCAGAATTAGAAAAGGTACAGATAAGAGCCAACAAAATGGTAAAGGGGATGGGGGATACCCCTGTAAGGAAAGGCTTTTCAACTTTGAAAAAGAAACAGCATATGGGTGATATGATAGAGGTCCATAAATGGAGTGGAATGGGTAAACATAGATCGATTTTATGCCATCAAAAAGTAGAAAGACTAGGGGACATACAATGAAGCTACCGTGTAAACCATTTAAGGAAAGAACTAGCATGTCCCTTTATTTGTAGGCCTTACTGTAAGTAGAATGGATTGCATTAATTGAGCGATTATACTGGCTCTTCTTACATGCTCTACAAATCTTTTATTTTGATGACCTTGATGAATATTTCCTTTTTTTGCTACTTGTTTTCCATATATTTGGGGGTAGGTGAGGTGGGGTGGGAGGTTATGACAACTGCTGGTTAGGATCTTCCACTCTGTCCTCTAAAGGACAAAGGACATTTTAATGAATGGAAATTTAATGAATATCATCTAACTAAGCATGTTTTTAAAGGATTTGCTTAGCATGTTATATTATTATGGTGTAATTCTATATTTCATTAAATGTGTTCCATGTGCCTTTCATTTCCTGACATGCAATTAACAAGCAAGGCTTTTGGTCATAGCCTGGCTTCTCCTGACCATGCATTTTAAATAATAATAAATAGTCATTTACATAACAAATGAAATGGTAGAGTTCCTAGAACCCTACAGTTGTTCTGCAAGAAAGTTTTAGAACATGCCCAAGCTCTCCTGAGCACTGTTGAATATCTATATGAAAGTCTGCGTGAACAAAGCCTGAGTTACTGTAAGTGACTTTCTTTGTCCGATGATTCCTGATCCAAAAATTCACGCAGGGCCAAGGCACAAAAAGAACATATTCTGAAAGCTGTCAAAATCTGTCAAGTCACTAGCTCCTCATATAGCCTCAGAGGAGAAAGCTGAGCTTAAAGCTAAATTTTGGATGACACAAGATGTTGATGAGAGATTTGAAGCATTACCAGAAATGCTTTTAACCTCTAGGACAGTGGTTCCCAAAATGTTCTTAAGACCCATGAGGGGATTTCCCAAAGGTTACGTGGCGGTCTTCACCTTGAGCTGGTGCTAGTTGCACCCTTGAAGAAAAGAAGAAGGAAACATGAAAACAAAAGAAGAAGTGGGCTAGGGAAATGTTATTTTTTATTTTCTGGTACACATGATAGAGCCAGAAATTTCACTGGATCAATCACTATTCCTTACCTGCAGAAAACCACTAGCAGTAAAGAAAGCTCATGAAATGGGTCAGTGCGCACAGATTTTTGTAACCCACTTACCATGATTACAATTTTTGGTGCTACTTAGTGCCAGAAAACATTGATCTGATCTGTTTCTTTCTCCCTCTTCCTCTATTCCTTTGCTACAATCTGAGCAATTCCAGCATTGACTAAAAGCCGCCTGCAACTGGAAGTTGGGGCATCAATGTAGTTATGGTTTCTACTTTAAAAGAAGAAAGTGAAGAAATGAAGATATTGTCAAACAAAACGGTGAGTCAAAAATCTATGGCCTACACAGATGGTTGAGAATTTGGCAGTTGAGATTCAGTGCTAAGAAATGCATAGGGATATATTTGGGCTACAAAACCCCAAAGGAACAGTACAGTTTAGAGGGTAAAGTACTTCTCTCCATGAAGGAAGAGTGGGACCGAGGGGTGATCATATCTGATAATATTAAGGCAACTAGAAAGAAAATGCAACAGCATAAAAACATAGAAACTAATGGGAGAGAAAGAGCATATGGCCTATCCCGTCTGCCCCGCCATACCAACTACTATAATCCCTTTTTTTCCCTTTAGAGATCTTCTCTGCTGTCCTATGCTTTCTTGAATTCATGTACTTTCCTGGTCTCTTCTACCTCCAGTGGGAGGCTATTCCTTGCATCTATCACTCTTTCTGTAAAGAAATATTTCCGCATATTACTCCTGAGCCTATCCCCTTTCACCTTTATCCTATGCCCCCTTATTGCAGAGGCTGTCCTCTGCATTTATGCCATGGAGGTATTTAAAAATCCTATCTCCTCTCTCCCGTCTTTCCTCTAAAGTTTACATATTAAGATCTTTACGTCTGTCCCCATATGCCTTATGATGAAGTCCACTGACCATTTTGGTAGACACTCTCTGCACAAACTCCATCCAGTTATCTACATGGAAGATGGTCAGTAGTGGAGTGCCCTGGCAGGACTCAACAAAGCCCAGGTGCTAGGTCACCATGGTGATCAGAAATTTGCGCCTGGTGCTAGGATTTGCTCCCCCCCCCTCCCCACCTCTGCCTGCAGGGATCCATTGCCATGGCACCGGGATGCCATGCATGAATGCTGGAAGGGTCGCCGCTGACCCGTCATTCTTCCCCCGCCACCCGGCCCTTGGAGGCAGCTGGGGCCACGGTTGGGTGGCAGGTACTTACCTCCTGCTGCCCTGTGCCTTGTGTTACCCTGCATGACGCAATCCCTGCTATTTGTCAGACTTATTCCACCTCCGGGGTGGAATAAGTTCATTGTCCATATTTGCACCGCCGGACATACAGGGCTGTGACCTGAATCAGCCCTGTACATTCGGGGTCATAGGGCTGCCTCTGCTCAGTACACTCTCCTCCCTGTCACCGCCCCCTCCCGCCCCCAGTCCAGAGCTCCCCACACAGAAGCCTTGTACGTGCATGGAGCTCTGGACCCAGAATCTAGTCCCACCAAATAGCGGGGGTTGGATGTCCACGTCGGACATCCAACCCCGCTATTCGTGTCTCAACCTGCCGGCCTTCGTATCTAAATGGCAGATGGAATTTAATGTGGACAGGTGCAAAGTGAGGGACATAGAGAAAAAAAATTCCAAACACAGGCACAAAATGATGGTTTCTGAGATAGGAGTCACCACCCAAAAAGAAAATTCTTGGAATCATTATGGATAAACCATTGACATTTTCAGCCCAGTGTGACGCTGCTGCAAAAAAGATGCAAAAAGGGATTATTTGAAAATAGATGGAGAAGAAAATTGAGAATGTCATTATGCCTCTGTACAGGTCTCTGGTGTGATTGCACGTGTGAAGTGACATTTTAGAAAGGGCATCGAAATGCAATCTGGGATGTGCAGAAAAATGTCAGAGACGTCTATGTTTCAGCCTGATAATGGAAAAATAGATGCCCCAATATGGTTGCCCATGTTGGCATCTACATAGACGTCCCTGGTACAAAAACCTGGGGCAAACATACCTATCACATGCAGGTTTGCAAACAGAGAGGTCCATTGGTGTGGCAAAACAAAATCAAGAGCCCTCATTCCTCATTAGTGTTCATTGCCAACTAAATAAATATAGGCAATATGCGTGTACCTCCTTCTCTACACCCTCCGGATGTTTGGCTAGCAAAACAAGCACTTTTCTGATGCCTATTCATGCCTGGAGCAAGTATACAGTGCTTTGTGAAAGTATTTATCCCCTTGGTTTTTGTCATGTTTTGTCACATTACAACTTGGAATGAAAATGAAGGTTCATTTGGATGTTGGGTAATGGACCTAACAATATAGTCCAAATTGGTGAAGTGGAATGACAATAAAATATCTTGTAAATATATAAAAAAACAAGTAAAAACTGAAAAGTTGTGAGTGTATATGTATACATCCCTTTTGCTATGAAACCACTAAATAAGATCTGGTCCAACCAATTAACCTCAGAAGCCACATAAAGAGTTGATTAGAGTCCACCTGTGTGCACCTCGAACACTCCTACACCAGAGTTGCGTACAAGTACGCATACTCCTGTCATCGCACCTACTTGTACACATGTGGTCATTTTATAAGTGGCATTTTGTCTGCTACATATAGGTGCAAACTCCTATTATCTACATTATAGCCCCTTTTATTTTCCAGCTATGTTTGGTGTGCTATCAAAATTCTAATATATCTTTGTTTACATTCACTAAGGCAAACTCAGTCTGCAAGAATAAGTGTGGGGCTGATGCAGTAACTCTGCGTTAGAAGCCTGGGCTGAAGTTCAATGCAGGGTTTCCTGATGTAAGTTTAACGCTAAGGGTTTGCTCAGTGATGCTGTAAGCAAATAGCTTGCAAATAAACTGTACGCAAAACGTCTGCGCTAAACAAGGAGAGCAAGCCAGACACATGCACACAGGAATCTGTGTAAGCAGTACCTATCTCTTGCACAGAAAAAAAAAACAGTTTGGCAGTTGTGTGCATGTGCTGGAAAGCTATCTGCTGCATACGACAATATTATTCTGTGCAGAAATTCTGCACAGAACGTTATCAGTGTTCGTAAATAGCGGTATTATTCTGCAGAGAAATTCTACGCAGGATATTGATGCTTGTGTGCTAGATAGCGTTCCAGTACCTGTCCATAACATTATGCCAGCACATCTCCCCTGCCTTCCTCTTTTTACAGGAAAGCCAGAAATGTTTTGAATGCTCTCATTCAAGAGAGAGAAGAAAGAGGCATAAATTCCTCAGATCCTGGGTTAAAATCCTTGAGCTCAGCCTTCCAGTCTTCTACGCACTTCTTTGCATCTGTGTTATATAGTTAATTGCTTCATTACCATCCATTACAATAGATTTAAATATGTCCTGCTCTGCTCTCTGCTTGAGGTTTTGCACAATTAGCTTGTGTGTAAAACTTGCTCTTTTGGCATTGGCTAGTGTTTCTTATAATTCTCCAGGACCAAGCAGGAAGTCAGTCCTCACATATGGGTGACGTCGGCGCCGACGGAGCCCTCGCGGAGAAATTTCCCCAGCTTTCAAAGAAAGCCTTTGGGAATTGCAGCGCGCATGCGCGGTCCCCTTCCCGCCCAAGGGTGCCATCTTGCTCAGTCTTCTTTTTTCCGCGGAGCCCTACAGACGCTGTTTGTGATCGCCGCTGAAAAAGTTGATTTTTATTGGTTTTTCTTTTCTCGGTTCGATGCCGGATCCTTTTCCCGCCCGGACTCGATAAGCCGGTATCGAGTCCTTTCGTAATTTTTTCGTTTTTTGTCCTTCGTGACTAGCGTTCACGCCAATTTTTCCTTTTCACTGGCAGCCCTGTCTTTTGACCTCGCAAGTGCCCTTTTTCCCCCGATGGCTGCCAGCGGGTTTAAAAAGTGTGATCGGTGTAAGAAACGTATGTCTCTTACCGACACACACGACTGCTGCCTCCGCTGCCTCGGACCCACTCATGACCCGATGATCTGTGGTCTGTGTGGCAAGATGTCCTCTAAAGCGTTGAGGAGTTGGCAGCAACAGAAAGAAAGAATCTTCTCTGACTCCGCGTCCGGCCGGGCCCGGACCTCGTCAGATGCTTTGATGTCCCGGGACTCCGGTCCTGAGCATCGTCGGAGTTCCTCTGAGCGGGGGTCCCCTGCCCGGGAACATCATTGGAAAAAGAAACCCGCGAGGGCGGCGTCGGTGGACGCTCCTGGTTCCTTGAGGGCCAGGTCGCATAGCCCCGATAGCCGTCCCGGGTCCTCGGAGTCGGAGAGGCCTTCGAAACATCCTCATCTCGAGTTGGAGTCTCCTGGACACGTGAGTACTGTAGTCCTCGTGGACTCACCTCCAAAGGAGCCGACATCGGGCCCGACGCCATCGGGGCCCGAGTCGGGGGCTGCTGGGTCTCCTGAGCTCGGACTCAGGTTGACGGCCTTGGAGAGCAGTTTCGCTGCCTTCATGGACCAGCAGCGGGCATTGATCGCTGGCCTCGCCGGTGCTTCTGCCCTGACCACCGGGACGTCGACGTCCAAGTCGACCCCGGAGACCGAGCCAATCCTCGAGTCCATGCGAATTCGAGTCGATCCTCGGTCGCGGTCTCCCTCGGCCTCCCGTTCGGGACCGAGGTCGTCGACGCTGACTCCCTCGGCGTCGGGGCGGAAGGCATCGGTGCCCGCCCGACCGGAGCCGCTCTATTCCTCCTCCGAGGAATCGGCCTGGGAGACGGAGGACGAAGAGTCCCCTGGTACTTTTCGGACTCGGTGCGTCCCATCAGACTTGCCCGAGTCCGAACCTCGGAGACGGTCCCCCCTGAGGACACCCGGTTCTCGGACTTCGTGTGGGATATGGCCAAGGCCTTGGCATTCCCCGCAGATCCCGAGGAGGAGCCTCGAGCCGAAGAGCTCGATGCCCTCCAGTATGACTCTCCCCCGAAGGAGGCCTTTACTGTACCGGTTCCTCTGATGCTGGAGCGACTTCTCTTCCGCATGTGGGAGAGCCCGGCGTCGGCACCAGTGTTAAGCAAGCGGTTCGATTCCATTTATCGAGTCCGCAAGAGCCCTGGGTTCCAAAAGGCACAACTACCGCACCATTCCATGGTGGTGGAATCGGCCATGCATCGACTCAAGAGTCAGAAGATGCACTCCTCGGTGCCTCCCGGCTGGGAGGCCCGGAACCTGGATGCCCTCGGTAGGAAGTGCTTCCAGGGCTCTATGCTTGCTTGTCGGGTCCAGACCTACCAGCTCTATATGGGCATGTATCTCCGGGACCTGGCAAAAGAAATTGCCGGGTTCTCTGCTGGTCTCTCCGAGGAACCTTTGCAGAGGTTCCAAGCCTTGTCCACTGGTATTCGAGAGTGCTCGAAATTTATCTCTCGAGCAGCCTACGATGGCTTCGAAGCATTGGCTCGAGTAGCCGGAGCCGGCATCGGTGCCCGCCGACAGGCTTGGCTTCAGTCATCCGACCTCGAGCCATGGGTACAGGACAAGTTGGTCGATGTCCCCTGCTAAGGTGAAAACCTCTTTGGCAAGCCCATGGCTGAAAAGGCTGCACAGATCGAGACCGAGACTCCAGGACTCGGCTGTCCAGGAAAACCTCTGCCCCTTCTCAGAAGAAGAAGGGCTCGGGGGAAAAAGCCCTTTTACCCGAGGAAGGCAGCTGCCTATAAACAATACCCTCATTATCAGGACCCAACAGCTCCCCAACAGGGTCAGCAGGCCAAGGGACGGGGTAATGGGTCCCGTAGGCAGCAAGCCCCCAAGCCCACAACACCGGCCCCTGCTCAGCAGGGTGGGGGTTTTTGACTCCATCAGCATAGCCTCTTCCCCTCCGCTGGTTTCTCTCAGCACAGGAGGCCGGCTGGTGCACTTTGCCCACAGGTGGTCAGCCATCACATCAGATACCTGGGTGCTTCATATAGTTCAAAAAGGCTATCTTCTTCACTTTCACCAGGTACCTCCCTCCTACTTTCCAGGGGAGCCTCCGAGACTCCCTCTGCCACAGGGACTTACTCCTTCAGGAGTTGGCAAGTCTTCTTCAGGAACAGGCTGTGGAACTGGTGCCCCACCACCTGAGAGGTCAAGGCTTTTATTCCAGGTACTTTCTGATACCAAAAAGAACAGGAGGCCTCAGACCCATCCTGGACTTGCGAAACCTCAACAAGTTCCTGGCCAGGGAAAAGTTCAAGATGCTTACCCTTGGAATCCTGCTGCCCTACCTCCAGCAGGGAGACTGGCTATGCTCCTTAGATCTAAAGGATGCCTATACTCACATCCTTATTCATCCAAACCACAGACAATTTCTCAGGTTTGTTGTGGGAGGAAATCATTACCAGTACAGAGTCCTGCCCTTTGGCCTATCCTCCGCCCCCAGGGTATTCACCAAATGCCTAGCAGTGGTGGCGGCCTATCTAAGACTTCAAGGCCTCTTTGTATTTCCATACCTGGACGACTGGCTCATCAGGGCCCAGTCTTCCCAAGAGGCCACTCAGGCCATTCATCGCACTGTGACTCTGCTCCAGCACTTGGGATTTGTCATAAACTTCGCAAAGTCCACTATTCTCCCCTCTCAAAATCTCGAATTCATCAGCGCAAGGTTGAGCACACTTCAGGTGCGGGCCTTCCTGCCTCTAGACAGGGCACACAGGCTCATGGATCTAGCCAGCCACTTTCGCAGCAATTCCCTGGTCTCTGCCAGGCAATTTCTGAGACTGCTCGGCCATATGGCTTCCACGGTTCATGTGACCCCCAATGCCCGCCTGAACATGCGACCTGTTCAATGGTGCCTTCGCACTCAATGGCATCAGGCCACGGGGAGCCTGGTGGACTCAGTACAGGTATCCAACCTGCTGGTCTCTTCTCTGCGGTGGTGGCTTCATCTACCAAACCTGGTGCTTGAAGTGGATTTCCAATCACCTCCGCCTTCTCAGGTGCTGACAACCGATGCTTCTCTCCTAGGTTGGGGAGCACATTGCCAAGGGACATGTACTCAAGGCCTCTGGACTCCCTGGGAATCTGCTCAGCAAATAAACTTCCTAGAGCTCAGAGCCATCCACCTAGCTCTGAGAGCCTTTTCCCACCTCACTTCTCACCAGTCTGTGCTGGTTCAGACGGACAATCAAGTTGCAATGTTCTACGTGAACAAACAAGGAGGTACAAGCTCCTTCCTTCTCTGTCAGGAGGCACGGAGACTGTGCTCTTGGACCGTCCTTCACGGCATCCTGCTCAAAGCTGTCTAACTCCCAGGTCAAGAAAATTACCTGGCAGACAGGCTGAGCAGGATCCTCCAACCTCACGAGTGGAGATTGGATCCGTTGGTGGTTCAGCAGATCTTTCTCAAGTGGGGCCTCCCCACCATGGATCTATTTGCCAGTCCCCTGAACCGGCAGCTTCCCAGATTCTGCTCTCGTCAACCGCATTCTCTCAGAGTGGCGGCGGATGCTTTCCTGATTCCATGGTCCACAGGCCTCTTGTATGCCTTTCCTCCCATGCCACTGGTGTCTCGGATGCTCTTCAAAGTTCTCAGAGACAGAGCCTCGATGATCCTAGTAGCTCCCCGGTGGCCGAGACAACCCTGGTTCCCGCTTCTAATGCAGCTGGCGGTGGACACTCCTCTTCCTCTGGGGTTTCAACCCGATCTCCTGTCACAGGATCAGGGGACTCTCCTACACCCCAACCTCCGATCCCTTCATCTGATGGCCTGGCTGCTGAAAGGGTAGTCCTTGCTCCCCTCCTGCTGCCTCGTGAGGTGGAAGAGGTTGTCTTGGCCTCCAGGCGGCCCTCCACCCGGAAGTCCTACGCTCTTAAGTGGCGTAAGTTCTCTGTGTGGTGTGCACAGCAGTCTGAAAATCCCTTCTCCTGCTTAGTGGCAGTGGTCTTGCCATATTTGCTTTACCTCTCCAATCTGGGCCTTAAGTCCAACTCTGTCAGAGTACACCTCAGTGCTCTCTCTGCGCATCACGCACCGGTGGATGGTAGGCCTCTTTCCAACCACCCTTTGGTGGCTCGTTTTCTCCGAGACCTCCTTCTCCTTAAGCCTCCTTTGCGCCCACCAGCCCCTGAATGGGATCTGAATGTGGTCTTGCAGCGGATTACCTGTCCGCCCTTTGAACCTATGGCTACCTGTCCTCTTCGTTTTCTTTCCTGGAAAACCTTGTTTTTGGTAGCCCTTACCTCTGCTAGGCGCGTTAGTGAACTGCAGGCCCTAGTGTCTGATCCTCCTTACACTAGGTTCTACAGGAATAGGGTAGTCTTACGGACTCACCCTAAGTTTCTTCCTAAAGTGGTTTCTCCTTTTCATCTCAACCAGGAGGTGGTTCTTCCAACCTTCTTTCCCAGGCCGCACTTCAGCCGGGCTGAGATGGTCCTGCATACCCTGGACTGTAGAAGGTCCTTGTCCTTCTACCTTGACCGTACGCGGGAGCATAGGAGGGCTGTTCAGCTCTTCGTTTCTTTTGACCCCAATAAGTTGGGGCTACCTGTCTCCAAGCGTACTTTGTCCATATGGGTTGCTGACTGTATCGCTTGGGCTTATGGGGCAGCCGGACTCTCGTTGGAGGGTCGTGTCACGGCTCATCGTGTTAGGGCGAAGGCTGTGTCAGTGGCTCATCTCCGCTCTGTTCCGTTGGCAGACATCTGCTGGGCCGCTACTTGGTCTTCAAGCCAGACTTTTGCGGCCCATTACTGCCTGGAGAGGGAGTCCCGCAGGGACAATGCTTTCGGTCAGGCAGTCCTCCATAATCTCTTTGAGGTTTAGGCAACTCGTACCCTCCGACCCTGATGTTGGGCTACCGGTTGGGGGCGTTTTCAGAGAAGATTCCTTCCTTCTGTGCTACTGAGCTAGAGGGAGCTCATTTTTTCTGCTTGAGGTCTCCGGTAGCCTTAAGCTAGGGAGTCCCATATGTGAGGACTGACTTCCTGCTTGGTCCTGGAGAAAGAGTAGTTACTCACCTGTAACAGGTGTTCTCCAGGAGCAGCAGGAATCAGTCCTCACAACCCTCCCTCCTCCCCTTGGAGTTGCAGTCCTATCATTTCGTTTTTGCTAAATTTTTTGCTGTCTTTTAGCTATGTCATCAGACTGAGCAAGATGGCACCCTTGGGCGGGAAGTGGACCTCGCATGCGTGCTGCAATTCCCCAAGGCTTTCTTTGAAAGCTGGGGAAATTGCTCCGCGAGGGCTCCGTCGGCGCCGACGTCACCCATATGTGAGGACTGATTCCTGCTGCTCCTGGAGAACACCTGTTACAGGTGAGTAACTACTCTCTCTCTATTGCCACCTAGTATTAGATGCCAAAAATGCATCTATTGCTGAAAGATTCACATAAGACAATACATTTTGACTAGAGTGAACGGGACCAATTCAGAACCCTTAGCTAGTCAGCCATTGGAAAGCTGGCTGGCGAAGGATGTTTATTGCTGCTCAATATTTCCACAGACCACCCCGGCACCATCTGGTGAATAGAGTGAGGGCGGTGTCAGTGCTGTCCAGATAAGTGCCGACCTTAGCCAGATAACCAGATTTTCTGCTAGCACTTATTGAAGCAACTTAGGCCACATGAAAAGCAGGCCTAAACTGCAATCTGGCTAAATGCCAACTGAAAATACTGTTAACCAGATGTCAGCATTTATCCGGATAGCACCGCTCAGCTCTGATATTCAGCACTAGCTCCAATCTGGATACAGCCACTGAACATCTCGCCTATAGTTTTATTTATTTATTTATTTTATTTATACACATTTATATACCGCATCTTCCAGAGTTCAGTTGCGGTTTACAGTGAACAACAATTAACAAAGCAAGTTTGTTTTACAAGGAACGTCATATTATCAGTATAATGATTAACAAAACAGTATATGTATTGAGGAACGAAGTAATTAACTAGACAGAATATATTGTCTGAACAATGTGGGACAATACAGAACAGAATAAACTATATACAATAGTTAAGCAGCACAACTGACTGCTATGGTGTTTGAATACTGACCTTTTTGAATATTGGCCATGTCATTTTCAAAATGTTGCTATTGTTAAGTTCCATCAAATTTGTGTTGATTCATGGCGATCCTCTGGATAGCTGACATAGTAACATAGTAACATAATAAATGAGGCAGATAAAGACCAGCAAGATGGCAAGAGTAGATGCACCTGTCGCTCTGTGCAGGCCACCCCTCCCCATGTCTTTGTTTAGGGGTAAACCCACCACTCCATGTAGGACACCCCTATTTGTTGAGATGTTATATGGTTCAGAAGTTAGATGGTACCGTTTATCTTGTTTTTATCCTACTGCTGTAAAGGGATCCACTGTGTTTGTCCCATGCCTTCTTGAATTCTGTCACCGTGTTTGCCCCCACCACTTCCTTCGGGAGGGAATTCCAAGCATCCACCACCCTTTCAGTGAAAAAATATTTCCTGACATTGCCTTTCAGTTTACCACCTTGAAGCTTCATGTTATGCCCTCTAGTTTTACAGCTTCCCCGTCTTTGGAAGAGGTTTGTTTGTTCATCATTTCTCTTTAAGTATTTAAAGGTCTGAATCATATCTCCCCTGTCCCTCCTCTCCTCCAAAGTGTACATATTTAGGTCTTCAAGTCTCTTCTCATAAGGCTTCTGATGCAGGCTCCAAATCATTTTGGTCGCTTTCCTCTGAACCGTTTCCAGTCTTTTTACATCTTTTGCAAGATATGGTCTCCAAAACTGAACACAGTATTCCAAGTGAGGCCTCACCAGTGACTTATACAGAGGCATAAGTACCTCTTCCTTTCTGCTGGTAATCCCTCTTTGTATGCAGCCCAACATCCTCCTGGCTTTTGCCACTGCCTTGTCGCACTGTTTTGCCACCTTGAGATCATCAGAGATAATCACACCAAGGTCTTTCTCTTGAACCGCGCATACCAACCTCTCGCTCCCTATCGCGTACATTTCCCTTGGATTTCTGCTACCCAAGTGCATGACACTGCACTTTTTCACATTAAATCGTAGTTGCCAAGCATTAGACCAGTCTTCCAGCTTTTGTAGATCTTTCCTTATGTTAATCACTCCCTCGGGGGAGTCCACTCTGTTGCAAATTTTTGTGTCGTCTGCAAAAAGACAGACTTTTCCATTCAGTCCTTCAGCAATATCACTCACATATACATTGAACAGTGCTGGGCCCAGGACCGAACCCTGGGGCACCCCGCTAATCCCCTTCCTCTCATCCGAGTGAGCTCCATGTACAATCACCTTCTGTCGTCTGTCAGTCAACCAATTTCTAATCCAGTTTACCATCTTGGGGCCCATCCCCAAGCTACTGAGTTTGTTGACAAGCCTCCTATGAGGAACAGTATCAAAGGCTTTGCTGAAATCCAGGTAGATGACATCCATCGCATGCCCCTGATCTAGTTCCTTGGTCACCCAGTCAAAGAACTCAATCAGATTTGTTTGGCAAGACCGTCCTTCGGTAAAACCATGTTGCCTCGGATCTTGCATCCTGTTGGTTTTGAGAAAGTTCACTATTCACTCTTTCAGGATCGCCTCCATTACTTTTCCCGCCACTGAGGTAAGGCTCACGGGCCTGTAGTTTGACACTTCTTCCCTGTCACCACTTTTGTGTAGAGGTACAACATCAGCCATTCTCCAGTCCTGAGGAACCTCTCCTGTTTCCAAGGATCTGTTGAAGACATCCTTTAACGGTCCTGCAAGAACCTCTCTGAGCTCTTTCAGTATCCTGGGATGTATCCCATCTGGTCCCATGGCTTTGTCCACTTTCAGTTTAGCAAGTTGTTCTAACACCTCGTCTTCTGTGAATGGTGTGGTATCTACTTCATTCCCATTTTTATATTTGGGAGTCACAGCTAATCCATCTCCAGGATCTTCTTTAGTAAAAACAGAGCAGAAGTATTTGTTTAGCAATTTCGCTTTTTCAGTGTCACTTTCCACAGTCCTTTCGCAGCACTTTTGAGTCCTGCAATTTCAACTCTGATCTTCTTCCTTTCCCGAATATACCTGAAGAAAGTTTTGTTGCTACCCTTAACATCTTTAGCCATCCTTTCCTCTGCCTTTGACTTTGCTATCCTTATTACTCTTTTAGACTCTTTGAGTTGGATCCTGTATTCATTTCTGTGTTCTTCTGTTTGCAAGCTTTTGAATTTTGCGAAAGTTGTGTTTTTTGCCTTTATTTGAGCAGCCACCTCTTTGGAAAACCAAATAGGTTTCCTTCTCCTTTTGTTTTTATTTACTTTTCTTACATATTTATCTGTTGCCCCTTTTATTGCCTTCTTTAGTTTAGCCCATTGCAATTCCACTTCCTTTATCTCCTTCCACCCCGTCATCTCCTCCTTTAAGTACTTTGCCATTTTATTGAAGTCAGTGTATTTGAAGTTTAGGACTTTGAGCTTGCTATGATTGGCCTGTACCATGGCTTTTATCTCAAACCAGCTTACTATGATTGGCCTGTACCATGGCTTTTATCTCAAACTGTCTTAAACTGTATCTGGTCTTCAGTCAGGCGGCTCATTGTTGATAGACTGGCATCCATAGTTGCTGTTATTGTATCGATCCATCTCATTGTTGGCCTTCCTCTTTTGTGTTGACCTTCAACCTTGCCAAGCATGATGTCTTTCTCTAATGATCTCTCTCTTCACATGATGTGTCCAAAGTATGAAAGTTGAAGTCTTGTCATCAGAGCTTCTAAATAAAGCTTTGGTTTGATTTCCTCTAGTACTGACTGGTTTGTTCTTCGGGAAGTCCATGGTATTCACAGTATTCTTTGTCAGCACCATAATTCAAAGGCATTGATTTTCTTCCTGTCTATCTTTTTCACTGTCCAACTTTTGCATCCATAAGATGTTGTTGAAAATACCATGGCTTGGACAAGTTGAATCTTTGTATGGAGAGAGATATCTCTGCTCTTGAGAATCTTGTCTAGGTCCTTCATAGCCATTCTGCCAAGAGCAGGACGTCTTCATATTTCTTGACTGCTTGTCATTTCTTTATTGATTATTGATCCAAGCAGATTAAAGTTATCCACTATTTCAATTTCTTCTTTATCAACGATGAACTTATTGATTTTGACAGTTGTCAGGATCTTTGATTTCTTTACATTAAGGTGCAGGCCTATTTTAAGACAATACATTTTACAGCTCAGTAAACTATCTAAATGCCTTAAATTGGGATTTTCAATGGCATTTACATGGTTAGTGCCATTGAATATTCCCTTGTAACTCTGCTATATGCCCCGATGCTATGAGGTTAGAATCAGGGCATGTTGGGAGTGATCCGGGATGGAGTGGAGGTGGAGACTATCACTAACCGGGTAGCAGCGATATAGCACTACTGCCTGGTTAGCGATCGGCAGGTAAAACTAGGCATAGCAAAAGGTGGCCTAGTTTTACCTGTGGAAGCTAACTGAGTAGCGGTGCAATATTGCCACTACCCAGTTAGCTTCTGCAGCTCTGGGGCATATGCAGTGACCCCGGATATTCAATGCCGTCACTGTGGCATTAAATATCCAGGATTTAGGGTCGGTGGGCAGGGCTATGTGCTGTAGCAGCACATAGCCTGCCCAATTCAATATCGAGCCCTATATTCTTTAATCTTGAAAAGCAAATGTTTCACATCATCTTCACTTTCAGCCAGTTTTGTGGTGTCACCAGCATAGCAAAGGTCATTGATGAGTCTTCCACCAATATTCACACTTCGGTTGTCTTCATACAATCCTGCTTCTCTGCTGATTTGTTCTGCATATAAATTAAACAGGTAGGGGGAAAGTATGCAGTCTTGTTGTACACCTTTGCTGATTTTAAACTATTCTGCTTCTCTCTGTTCCATTCAAACTGTTGCTTCTTGATCAGTGTAAAGGTTGTGCAAGAGAACTATCAGGTGTTCTGGTATTCCCATGCTTCTTAATGTGGCCCAGAGTTTCTCATGGTTTACATAGTCAAAAGCCTTGCTGTAGCCAATAAAACACATATAGTATTCTTTTGTCTTTTCAAGGAACCATCTCACATCCTCAATGATGTCTCTTGTTTCTCGCCCTTTCCTGAACCCTGCTTGCACTTCACACAGTTCTCGTTCCAGGAATGGTTGTAGTATCTGCTTGATAATTTTGAGTAGAATCTTGTTGGCATGTGGAATCAGAGCAATTGTGCGATAATTTCCAAGTCAGTTGAATCACCTTTCTTCAGTATTGATATAAACACAGTTCTTTTCCAGCCAGTTGGCCATGATGTTGTCTTCCAAATTTCCTGGCAGAGCCTTGTACTGTAAGTATGGCAAAAGCCACATCCAATTGCTGTAATACTTCAATGGGAATGCCCTCAATACCTGGTGCTTTGTTCTTTGATAATACTTTCAATGCTGCTTCGACTTCTTCTTTCTTCACCAATAGTTCCTGATCATACGGTACAGGTTGAAACAGTGTTGGTCCACTTGATCTTTATGGTATAATGACTCTTGTATATTCTTTCCACCTTTTCTTGATTTTCTCAGCATCATTCAACATGGATCCTTGAGCATCTTGTAACACTCCAATTTGAGGCTGGAAATTTCTCTTTAATTCTCGTAGCTTTAGGAAAGCCGATCTCGTTACATAGAAACATGATGGCAGAAAAAGACCACATGGCTTATCTAGTCTGCCCTTCCATATCAACCACAAATCATCCTCTAATAGTTGCTGATTCTATTTCCTTGCATGCATCATTGTAGCACTTCCCTTTGTCTCATCTTGCTGCACTTTGGAAATCTCTGTTGAGTTCTGTGATTGCCTCTCTTTCTCCTCTGGCTTTTGTTTCTCTGCGTTTCTGGGCAGTTTTTAAAGTTTCTTTGCTCATCCATTTTGGCTGTTTTTGCTTTTTCACTTTTGTAGAGACTTCTCACTTTCTTCCAGCACAATTTTCTTGATGTCATCCCATAACTCTTCTGGTGCTCATTTTTTTTGGATGCCTATT
Source organism: Ichthyophis bannanicus (assembly GCA_033557465.1). Lineage (NCBI taxonomy): Eukaryota > Metazoa > Chordata > Amphibia > Gymnophiona > Ichthyophiidae > Ichthyophis > Ichthyophis bannanicus. Next base: position 137,369,770 of record CM066035.1, on the reverse strand, counting down.
GTAAAAATTGTTTTGTTGTGACTATCCATTGTGTTTTTGTGGCCAAGATACGGAAATAGATTGCCAGGCCTTTCTTCCATGCAGGTAATGCTAGTGTTGTTGCCGTTGTCACAGGAATGTGATCCTAAGCCGCCAACACCGTCCCATTCTGCTGCTGCCCAAATAAGTGGTTTGTCTTCGTTGGGCACCTCAATTGAGACCTGTCTGTCTTGGGAGACCCTGCCAGTAGTTACGCTTCTGATAGCTTAGCCCTCAGCATCACTGATGCGCACAAGATCTCACAGCATGACAATCTGCAAACCAAGTGAGGGAAACAATTTTTATAATAGGCATCCTATAGTTACACATGTAATCACTCAAGCCCAATATGAGAATTTTTGTTTTTAAATTATGATGGTGTCTAACTGTCACAGACTGGTATTGGCTATATATCTTCAAACAACTAGCTCTGTTTTCTGAGTTCAGACTTGGCTCTATTTTTCCTGTTGCGTGTTGCCTAATTATTTCTTTATCAAAGCCGCACACCAAGTGCTGATCAAGCCTGATATTAAACAATAAGACAGCATCCTAAAATGCAAGCCTTATAAAAACATATTCCCAGCAGACGAATAGAGCTGATAATCGATTATACAAACACCACAAAGTAATTCTGATCAGGACCCAGGAGGTGCAGAAATGTAATTATGACATCTTTCTTTCTCCTGACAAAATTCATCTGTTCATGTTTCTGCAAGAAAAAAAACGGTTAGTGCCTCTTTTCTCCATCTGCATACTGCTCTCAAATAACATTTCCCAAGAATTCTTATATAAGTGCTTTTATTTCTTTATGCTTCTGCTGGAAAATTGATTCAGAAAAATAAGCTACTTATATTGGTCCCTACCTATCAGATAGTAAGTGAAACACAAAACTTAAATATGTCCACAAAAGTTTCATTAACAATTTTGCCTTAAAACCCAGGTGTGGGGATTGGCGATATTTAGGCGATTTAGAGGAGTACTTATTAAGCTGTGGTAAAATAGCATATTTTGTTGTTAAGTGCCGTTGAGTCAATATATTATTTTACCAAGTTTAATTTACTGTGGGAATCACTAACCTGTGGAATAATGCAGATAGTTGGCTCAATATGGGCTCACTAACTTTTAGAGGGGCTGAAGGTAATGTAATTCCTGTGCCTAGCTACCAAGCGCCCCTCCCCCAATCAGAGACCCTTCCCAGAACACCCCTCCCCCCCCCCCCCCGAAGATATCCCTCGGACTTACCAGGTCTCCTATTGTCTCCTTTTCCTTTTGATTTTATTGTTTAACTTTTTACTCCCTCGCCCACCCCATTTGATGGTGTTCCAAGACTGGAAGAATTGATTCGTACATGTTTTATTTGCTTTGGGTTTCCTTGAATGTTATTCTTTCTTATATCTTTTCTACCATGGTCCTTTATCACGTGGATGCTTGTAAATTTTGTGAAATGCTTAATAAATATTAAAAAAAAAAAAAAAGATCCTCTGTATTTGTCCCATACTTTTTTGAATTCAGATACAGTTCTTGTCTCTACCACCTCCACTGGGAGGCTGTGCCACCCATCCACCATCCTTTCTTAAAGAAATATTTCCTCAGATTACTCCTATCCCCTTGCACCTTGACCTTATGACCCCTATTCAGGGCTTTGTTTCAACTATAAGAGGGACAACTTCTGTGCATTTATTCCACGGAGGTATTTAAATGTCTTTATTTATATTACTGTATATACCATTAAGTTAATCTGTACATAGTTCCCCCGGTTGTCCTATTGTTGAAGTTCCCTGTTCAATGTAAAACTCAATGTTACTTGTATGCATTGTAGTATGTTCTTGTTCAATGTACACCGCACTGATTGTAATAGCGCGGTTTAAAAGAAGTGTTAAATAATAAATAATAAATAATCATCCTTCTCCTGCCTGTCCTCCAAAGTATATATATTGGCAGGGTGTTTTTTGAGGGGGGTACGCAGTACCAGCACCTTTTACATTGCCTGAAAAATTGACCCATGATTCTCATGTATTAATGGAATAACTGCATACAAGTACCACTACCTTTTTTTCTAGGAAAAATACACTGCATATTGAGATCTTTAAGTCTAACCCCATATGCCTTATGACAAAGACCACTGACCATCCTGTTTATATCCTTTTGAAGGTGTAGTCTCCAAAATTGTACACTCTACTCCAAATGATCTCTGCCTACAGTATGTACCCAAACATCCTTCTGGCTTTTGCTGTTTTTCTTTTCAATCTGTTTGGTCACTTTAAGATCATCCGATATGATCACTCCCAGGTCCCACTCTTCTTTCATGCACTGAAGTACTTCACCCCCTACACTATATTGTTCCCTTGGGTTTTTGCACCCCAAATGCATGACCTTGCATTTCTTAGCGTTAAATCTTAGTTGCCAAATTCTTCAAGCTTCATTAGATCTCTCCTCATGCTATCCACACTTTCCAGTGTGTCTACCATGTTACAGATTTTGGTAGCATCTGCAAAGAGGCATCTCTTTCCTGATGGACATTCTGCAATATCACTTACAAAAATGTTGAAAAGAATAAGACCAAGGACTGATCCTTGAGGCACACCACTGGTAATGCCCCTTTCTTTAGCATGAATTCAGTTTACCAATACTCTCTGATACCTCCCAATCAGTTTCTAACCCAGTTAGTCACTTTAGGGTCCATCCTAAGGGCACTCGGTTTATTTATGAGTTGCAATGTGGAATGGTGCCAAAGGCTTTGCTAAAATCTAAGGACCCAATATTCAGTGACGGCAGCTAGCCATCGCTGTTGAACCTAAGACCTAGATATTCAGTGTTGGGGCCTGGTTATTTATTATTAGTTTTTAGATCAAGCCTTTCCAGTAGTTCAAGGAAAGTTACAATCAGGTACTACAGGCAGTTCCCTGTTCCTGGAGGGCTTACATACTAAGCTTGTATCTGAGGTAATGGAGGGTTAAGTGACTTGCTCAAGGCCATAAGCAGTATCAGGGGGTTTTGAACCCTAGTCTTTCTGGTCCCAGGCTGCTGCCCTAACCACTAGGCTACTCCTCATTCCAGTGCTGCCTCCACAATGCCCTGATGCTGGTCAGCTAGCATGGGGTGTTCAGCAGTGGCATCCAGGGATATTCAGTGGCATTAATCATATTAGTGCCACTAAATATCTCGGACACCATGATTAATGTGAATATTGGCCCCTAAGTATATCCCTCCTAATGCTCTAACCCAATCCAGTTCTCTGGTCACCTAGTTGAAGAAATCATTCAGATTCATCAGACAAGACCTACCTCTAGTAAAGTCACGCTGTTGCAGTTTCTGGAATCCAAGGGATTCCAGAAACCACACCATATTTTGTTTTAGCAGTGTTTCCATCAATTTACTCACCACAAAGATCAGACTAACCTCTTCCTTACATCAGCATTTGTGGACAGGAACCACATTCACCCATTTCCAATCCTCCAGGATCACGCTCTACTCTAAATAAGTTCTTTCAATATCCTCTGATTAATCCTGTCTGGTCCCATCATTTTGTCCACTTTTAGTTTTGCTAGCTCTTCACGAACACAGTCTTCTGAAAATTATTCAAGTTCTGTTTCACTTCTATTCCTATTTGTATTTGTTTTATGAAGTCCCATTCCTGGCCCTTCATCTGTGAATACATAACATAAATATTTGTTAAACAATTCTGCTTTATCCTCATCAGCGTCTATGTATTCCTCCCCTTCACCTTCCTGTCACTAACATACCTAAAAAAAGTCTTGTCTGCATGTTTAACTGTATGGGTTATTTTTTTCTTCTGTTTGCACCTGTGTTTCCTGACTACTTTACCAGCTTCCCTTAGTTTCTCCAGATATTTTTCTTTGCCTTCCTTTTTCTATGATCTCTTACAGTTTATGAAGGCTAAACTTGTTTTGACTTACTTTTTTAGCTACTTATTTCGAAAACCTTGCGGTCTCCTTTTCCTGTTACTTTTATTTACTTTCCTAACAAAAAAGGTTTGTTGCCCTTAAAATATCTCCTTCTAGTTTGGTCTACTGTTGTTTTACTTCCCATCCAACTAATGACTCCTTGAGGTATTCTTCCATCTTTTCAAAGTTAAATTTCCTGACATCTATGACATTCACTTTTGAATGAAATGAACCATCTTCGAAGATGGCCGTAGCAGCAGTCAGCTCCGCGTGAGTGCGCTGTAATGGGAAGGATGCGAAAGGGGAAGTCAGGGCCGTTGCCCTCACAGCCTGTTGATGGCTCTACGCTGAGTGCGGTTTCTGTATTGGGTCCTTTGGATCCATTTCTTTTTTTTTTTTTTATTGAAAGACTTCCAAAAAATACAAAGATACAAGAACCGCAAAGATCTTCAGAGAATGCATCAGTAACACAACATCAGGTCACGATAGTAACCTACAATATGTCTTCATTTTTACACGTTTATAGTAAAGAAACCAAGATCCCCACACTCCCCCCAACCTCCCTTCCCCCCCCCAAAGTCACCCCAATCCCAGGGCCCCCACCCCCACCTCCCACCCCCTCCCACCCCCCCCCCAACTATGGCTTGCTACTGCTAGGGCGCAGGGCGATGGTGGGCGAAGAGACACACATAGGGAGCAAACCTTCTGAGGGGTCGGCATATTACCTCCACTTTTCCAGCGCAATCACGTGCCATAACGAGAAACAAAGGGCGCCCACACCAATTCAAAGCGAGCCAAACGCATCCTACTAACCGCTACCCCCCGTTCCATAGAGTATGTATCCCACATGCGTTCCAGCCAGACCTGAAAAGAGGGGGCCAAAGCACGCTTCCATGCCGCCGCCAGGGACAGTCGGGCCGCATTCAAACCGTGCCGGAGTAAGGCAAGTTGCAAAGCCCGGGCTCCCGGCACGGGGGCCCCAAAAAGAAAAATCCCCGGGTCCCAAGGGATACTCAGTCCCAGAAGCGACTGAATCCGAAATTGTACACCTCTCCAAAAGGCACAAATACGGGGACACGTCCACCAAATATGTCCCAGGGTACCCCGTTGCCCACAGTTACGCCAACATAGGTCCCCAGCCCCAGGATACATGCGAGCAATCCGCACCGGAGTCATATACCACCGGTACAGCAATTTATAGTTCGTTTCTCGGGCATTAGTCGCTACCGAGCTCTTCCACAGGCGCGTTTCCACTGTCTCCCACTGCTGATCAGTATAAGAGAGATTCAAGTCAGAGTTCCAAAGCACCCTATGACGTGTGGGGCACGCCTGGGACCCCTGTAAGTGAGCGTATAATGTCGCCACAAGACCCTTTGTAGTAGTGCACCCCTCACAGTAGCGCTCCAAATCCGTCAGGTCCCGAGCAACCTGGGGCCGAACGGACTTAGAATTGACCCAGTGCGTCACTTGCATATATTGATAAAGATGCCCAGCCGGGAGGTCAAATTCGTCCCGCAGGGCACGGAAGGGTTGGAGCCGACCATCAGCAAAAAATTGGCCGACCCGGCTGAGGCCCAGGTGCCCCCAACGCCGAAAAATTACGTCACTCAAACCCGGTGGGAAAGAGGCGTTATCAACTATAGGGGCTAAAGGGGATAGCTCCACATCACGGGGTCGAAAGTGCTGATCCCAGCAACGGAGGGTATGAAGAACGTAGGGATTACTGGTGCACCTGCCGCGGCGAAGTTGTGGGCCAAGCCACAGCCAGTCTCCTAACCCCGCCAAAGTCATTTCCATCTGCACCCATCGCTTAGTGCTATCGGCTATCATCCATTCCACCCCCGCCCGACATTGCGCCGCCGCGTAATACCAATGTAAATTGGGCATTCCCATACCGCCGGAACGCGTGCGGGCAAAAAGAACTTGCCGCGCTAAGCGCGGGCGACGATAATGCCACACGAACTTCATAAGCAACTGTTGCCAGGTTGCCAAGGTAGCCCGCGGGATGGAAAGCGGGAGAACCTGAAAAAAATAAAGGAAGCGGGGGACAATCACCATTTTGACTACGGCTATACGCCCAAACCCAGAGAGGAGCAAACCGTTCCAAACCTCTAAGTCCCGCCGGACCTGACGAAGCAGAGGATCATAGTTAGCTTTAAAAAGAGCCGCCCGTTCCGCATTTAGGTTCACCCCTAGGTATCGCAGGGCTCCTGTCACCCAGCGAAGAGGATAAGCCTCTTGGAGCTCCGCACAAACCGCCCCAGGGACCCCAACATTCAAGATCTCCGATTTAGTATAATTGATTTTGAAGCCGGAGACTCGAGAGAAATCCGCGAACAACTGCATCGCGATTGGGAGGGAGGCAGACGGATCCACCAAGGATAGAATGATATCATCCGCAAAGAGCGCGATCCGATATTCCGCTGGACCAATGCGGACCCCTCGTAAACCTGGGTGATCTCGAAAGCTCTGAGCCAGAGGTTCCATCGCTAGGGCAAAGAGCAGAGGCGACAGGGGGCAACCCTGTCGTGTGCCTCTCTCCAAGAAAAAGTGTCTCGAGTATCCCCTGTTAATCCGAACGCGCACCTGAGGCCGCTGGTAAAGGCTGCGGACCCAACCAATATAATTAAGGCCAAAGCCCATTATCTCCAGAACACACCATAGATATCCCCAATCCACCCGGTCGAATGCTTTTTCTGCGTCAATTCCCACTAGCAACGCTGGTTGCGGGTCCCGTTGAGCCACATGAATGAGCTGCAACATACGCCGAATGTTGTCGGTGGCCTGGCGACCCGGCACAAAGCCAACCTGGTCCAGATGAACCAAACCCGGGAGAACCCGATTCAAACGCGCAGCCAGCACAGAGGCAAAGATTTTAACGTCAACGTTTAACAAAGAGATGGGGCGATACGACGCCACATCGTGCAAGGGTTTACCGGGTTTGGGTATCATCACGATCAATGCCTCACGCTGGGACGGGGGAAAGGAAGCGGCCCCCAGGACCTCATTAAACAAACAGGTCAGGGATGGTGCTAGTTGCGTTCGAAACTTCTTATAGTATTCTGCCGGAAAACCATCACTACCCGGCGCGCTGCCAGTTTTCAGGTGCCGGATTGCATTTTCCACTTCGTCAATCGTAAATTCCGAGTCCAACTGAACCCGATCAGAGTCAGAAAGACGCGGTAGAGCGGCCCTCTGGAGATAATCCTGCACGTGATCCCTGCCAGCGGGCTCTGCTTTATAAAGTCGCTCCAAGAAATCTGCAAAAAGTTCACGGATCTCCCGGGAGATAACCCTTTTCTGTCCCCCAGCGTCGCGTAATTCGCAGACCACTCTTGAGGCCTGCTGTTGACGTAGGCGCAAAGCCAAAAGGCGGCCAGTTTTGTTCCCATGTTCATAAAAAGTTTGCCTTAATTTCTGTCGTTTGTTATCTAATTCTCTCTGCATACACGCATCCAGATTCGCTCGTACCTGCCGCCATTGACGTAGGACCTGCCTCGACCCGGTGCGGGCATGCTCCAAACCCAGGCGAGCAGATTCCCTCACCAAGTGGTCATGTTCACGCGTCCACATTTTGCGCGTGCGGGTTGCCTCAGCCATAAGTTGACCGCGAGCTGTAGCCTTATAAGCGTCCCACACCGTGGGAAGGGGAACATCCCCAGTATCATTAAGCTCAAAGAATTCCTTAATAAAGCGGGCATGATCCTGTACTGCACCCTGCCACCGCAGGAACCTCGCGTCTAAGCGCCAAAGACGGCGATTCTCACTATTCGTGCCGTCCGGGAGGGTAAGCCAGCACGGGGCATGATCTGACCAAGTCAGTGCTCCAAGTCCAGCCTGTACTCTCCCGTCCATCAGGCGCTGGTCCAGTAAAAAATAATCAATGCGAGTATGGACCTGATGGACCGGAGAGTAGTAAGTATAACCCCTCTCTTCCGCATGTGTGTCTCTCCATATATCCCGTAGACCCAAGTCAAGCATCAAGCGGTGAAGGGCTCTTGCCGATCCCCCCCTTGCCCCCCCAGCGCGACCCGTAGAATCCAAGTGAGGCACTAAATGCGTGTTGCAATCCCCACCCAAAACAATGGGACCCTTTGCAAAATCCGCCAGTAGAGCTTTCAAGCGTGTAAAAAAGGGCCCCTGACCTGTATTTGGTGCATAAACATTAGCTAAGGTTAGCAGGTGTCCGTCTAGGCAAACATTCAGGAAAAGCCACCTCCCCAGGGTATCGCGCTTTATCTCTTCAATCTGCAAGGAGAGGCTCTGGTGGAATAGTATAGCCACTCCCCGCTTTTTCCGACCTTGCGAGTCGGAGGCCACTCGCAGTTCGGTATATGGGGATCGCTTTAGCCAGCCTTGCTTGGAGTTCTGAAGATGGGTCTCCTGCAGATAAACAATGTCCCCTTGCAAAGTGCGCAATTCTGAGAACAGCAGGGACCGCTTCCTCGGGGAGTTAAGACCTTTAACATTTAAAGAGATAAAGCGCACCATTAAGAATTATAACCTAACCCCACACATCCACCAGCCACCCAGAAAATCCCAATAAGGACTCCCCCCGGCAAACCCAGGAAATTAGTTAATCGGGCCCACCTATGCCACCCTCTAAGAACAAAAGCCATAGACCCTCCTCCCCAGCCCAAACATATCCCCCAGCTCCATATTAGAAAACCCCCCTTCCCATCTATCACCCCCCCCTTCCCGTCAATACCACCTGCCTGTCTAGGTTAATACAGGACACGGTAAATTGACCACACACCCCGTACCCTCCAGATCCCCACAAAGTGAAAACTCAACCTAAACATAGAAAAGCATTCCCCCCACTGTTCCCCCACCCACCCCGGATCATCAATCCCTTCATGACCCCCCATCAGAACAATAACATCAATATAACATTTGCAGATCAACCGCCGCCCCCCATGGATAATGAGGTGGGGACCCCAAGCTAAGCCTTGCCACCGTTTATCCAAAAATCAGGGGACCCACTGGTTTAGGCTCTCTAAAAAAAAAAAAAAAAAAGAAAAAGTTAGGGGAGCTTTGCAATTCTGCAAGAGTGTCAGGCGGACTTGCCCACCCGGGTCCACTTAGAATGCTGGGGCTTAGGGGGCGGCGGATGAGGCTGAGCATTATCATCAACTAGGCCCGCCTGGCAAAGAGCTCGTCAAGCTTCTGAGCAGTCCTTTGCAGAAATCTTTTTGTTGCCCAAAAGGAAGTTCATCCTAAAGGGGAAGGACCAAGAATAGCGAATCCCCTTGCTGGTCAAGACCACCGAGACTGGTTTCATCTCTCTCCGGCGCGCCAAAGTGAACGTCGAGAGGTCTTGGTAGATGGACACTGTCGCGTCCTGGAAGCGTAACGTCTTCTTCTCACGGCCTCGACATATAAGAAGCTCAGCATCAGTATAGCGCAGAAATCTCGCAATGGCATCTCGTGGTTGATTGTTGGGAGGTTTTCCCAGAGCGCGGTGAACCCGCTCAATTTCCATTCCAGAAGCGTTCATAGCCAGCTCCTCTGCCGGAAGCAACTCCGCTATTAGCAGCTTGAGCAACTCCGCTATTAGCAGCTTGAGCAAGTCTTCCCCGCCTCCCCCCGCCTCTGGAATTCCACGAAAGCGCACGTTGTTGCGGCGGGAGCGGTTTTCAATGTCATCAATTTTATATGTCAGCTCCATTGCCTGTGCACGCTGCCTGTCAAGAGCGCATTGTAAATCCATCAGAGTTCCATCATGATCAACCACTTTGGTCTCCACGTCCTCTACTCGGGCTCCCAGTTCTTTAATGTCGGTCCGGAGTTCTGCGACATCTTTCAACAAGTCTTCCCGTAGTGAGCGGAACTCGTTGGCTAATTCTGCGAAGCCCCTGTGGAGCTCTTGTTTAATTTGAGCTGAGGAGAGTTGCTTATGAGAGTCCAGTTCCTCTTCACTTACAGTCTCATCGTCGGAGCCCAATGGGGGAGATTGGTCGCGTGGGCTGCTTGAGGCTCCGGACTTATTCTGCAGCCGTTGGGAGGAGCGCATCCCCTCCCGAGTTTCAGAATTTTTAATTTTAGCAGCCATCACATAGAGTCACTCAGCTCACACAGTGTTAGGAGAGATATAGAGCCAATGTCAGCAATAATGAAGGCACCAGAAAGATAACGGTGCTCGAGGACAGGCCAGTCCGCAAGATTGCCACCGTTACACAGTGTCAGGAGATGTATTCAAGCAATGTCAGCAAAGCAGAAGACACTGTTGCGACAGGGGGGCAGAGGGTGGTAAGCTGCCCCCAGCCCCCTTGGAGAAACGGCCTGGCACAGGTGAGGATCAAAAAGCGACGTAAAGCGGTGTGGGGCCGTACCTGCAAGAGCCCGTAGGTGTAAATTGGAGAGCTTCAATGAGATGCCTGGGGCCCAAGAGATCGCACTTGCAGGCCTACAGGGCACCCCGGATCCACACAGAAGAGCGGGGACCCCCGGCGCGACACTGGGCTGCTGAAGAAAATTAGCTCCGGACACCAGCCCCAACTGCAGTTCAAGGGGCATGCAGGAGAAGAGGCAGCACTCAAACTTACCCCCCTCAAGTTGGCTCACGTTAGTGAGGCAGGATGACAGGTGCCGGCAATGGCCGCGTGGATGCCACGCGGTCTCGGCAGGCCTCCCCGACAGATCTTCAGCGCTGCCGCCAAACGCCACAGGCTGGAGAGTGCGCTCCCCCTCCCGATGAACGGAGCGCCGCTCGATCCACAGGCAACAGAAAGGGGCCCAGCCCGGAGGCCCCGCAGGAGTCTGTCAGGCGGTCTTCAGTCACGCCGGATCCAAGGGAACTGCTGAGCAATGCGGAGAAAGGTGCTCTTGGCCCTCCCGGAGGGGCGAGTTGTCAGTGAAAGTGCTCAAGTTACACTTGGGGGTGATGTTCCGCCTGGCAGAGGTTCGCAACACAATCTCCGATCTGGCGCAAAGGGTCTTGCAGCGCAGCCCCGAGATGGCCTGCCCAGAAGCCGTCCGAGTCCCTCAGATCGTGAGAAGTCAGCTGCGGGGATATTCAGGCCCGAGGCAGACGTCGCCACGAGGCACACAGCAGGCCACGCTCTTGAGGATGGACACCTCGACTTCTCGTCCTCCAAAGTGCTTACCGGGCGGCTTACCCGGGCTTCGATGAACACCGCGGGTTTGATCTGATCCGGGGCAGGCGAAGGTGGGGAAAATCGCCGCTGTTAGCGCATGTTAGCTTAAGGTTTGTGGTATTTGGAGCGGGAGCTCAGTTAGAGTGCGGCCATCACACAGCAGGCTCACGAGCGCCCCCTTGGATCCATTTCTTGTGTGCACAGTGCGGGTTCCGGAAGGAACGGGAGGAGTTTCTCAGCTTGCAGTTTCGCCAGAGTTGGAGTGCCCAGCGTCTGCATAGATATCATCTTTGTCCCCCATATTGAGTCCGGCGCCTAAGTTGACTTGTAGCTAGCCCTTGCCAGAAGGCTTCCTGGAGCTTGCGTCTCCATCCTTTGAGGTGGGGGGTAACTGCTCACAAGGGTCAGGTTGGGCTGTTTCAGCTGGGTCAGAGAGTGAGCTGTCTGGAGAGCTGCGCTCACAAAGATCTTTGGTGGCGTCGGGAGAGGCACGTGTGGAGAAGGAGCTTCTCTCCACGAGTGGTGACCGACCCTTGGCATGTATGGAGCCTGCTACATCTCTTGCTGAATCAGAAGTGTTTTTTTCTCTGCAGAGACCGCAGAATTTCATGCTGGAAGCCATTTGGAATGCGATTGTCACCTTGGGTGAGGCTCTTTTGCCTCAAGTATCTTCGCTGGCTAACAAGGTGAACGCTTCTACAGCTTTGGTGAGTGAATTGGAGAGGAAGGTTTCCATGCTTCAAACGGAATATGTTGATGTCCGTAACAAGGTAGTGAGCCTTGAGGAACACTCAGAGGGACATAGAAAAAACTTTCAATCTTTACAGATGAAAATTGAACACTTGGATAACCTATCTCGAGCTAATAATTTGAGACTTATTAACTTTCCTAAAGTTCCATCGATTTCTCCTAGAGATATGTTTAAAAAATATTTAGTGGAGACACTAGGAGTGTCCCCTGAGTTGGTGCCCCCTTTGGTAAAAATTTATTACTTACCTACAGCTAAGCATGTTTTGGCTCAAAGTGTTACAGGAGTTAACCAAACTCAGGAGGATGTTTTGAATGTCTCAGATATATTAGAAAATTCTGTTTTTGAATCACAGGTACCATCTACGTTGTTGATAACCTTCGCTTTGTTATCTGATAAGGAATGGTTATTGAAACTGTTTTTTCAAAAGCGGAAAATTTTGTTTCGTGGGTTTTCAGTACGTATGTATCCTGATTTATCAAGAGAAACCCAGAAGCGGCGTAGAGAGTTTTTGCTGCTTCGGTCTGGGGTTTTGCAATTGGGAGGGCTTTTTTTTCTTAAGCATCCATGCAAGTGTCTGGTGAAATACCAGACGTTTTCTTATATTTTTTGAGCCCTCCCAATTGTTGGCTTTCATTAGCGCCAGGCATCTGGAGGCCTCTATTGACTCATAGGATTTTGGGTCCGATTTATGACTGTATGCATTTTCTTCTTATATTGAGTTTAAATTACTAGGTTAATTCCCCCTTTATAGTTGGCTGGAGAGATTAGGCATTCTGTACTTATGTAAGTTATATTTCTTGATATTGTATCCTGTTTTTTTATGGATGTTTTCTGAATGTCTTTTCTATTGCTTCAAGATTGGTCTTGATTTATTTGAAAAATTTCATAAATAAAAAATAAAAAAATAAAAAAAAGAAATGAACCATCTTCACCCATGTTCTAATATTGAAGTTCACCATCCGGTGATCACTGCACACCAGATGATTGCTAACATTAGAAACGCTCCTTTCCACATGGATTCTTTTACCATTTGCTGGAACAATTCTTGAAGAGAATCCAGGATCCTTCCTACTTCTAGATGACCCAAATCAGGGATATCCCCATTAACATTTGGCAAATTGAGATCTCCTATGAATAGTCCTTCCTTTTTCATAGTTATACTGTGAATGTCTTTGATTAAATCTCTATTTTTTCTGCCTGTGAGGGAGGTCTCTATATCACAATCATGTAAATGGATTTTCCATTCCTTCTTTCCAGACTAACCCTCGGTGCCTCTCCTTCCCTCATAATACCTGCAGTTCTGTGGCTTTAATAATATTTTTTTATATATAGCGCCACTCCTTCTTTTCTTCCTACCCTGCCTTTCCTGAATAGATTATAGCCTGGTATAACTACCTCCCAGTCATTGTTTTCCGTGTACCATGTCTCTGTGACTGCCACTATATCCAAGTCAGCCTCTTCCATCACAGTTTCTAAATCTGGAATTTTATTTCACATGCTATGGGCATTAGTATATGCAGCTTTCCAGATGTTGCCCTTTTCTTACTAATCTTTAATGTTTTACTTTCCTGGGGGCTTTGTTCACCCATCCCTGATTATCCTAAATTAAAGCTCTGCTCAGTAGATTAGGCAGTCAGTTGCGGAAGACACTTCTGCCCTTCTTCAATAGGCGGGCACTGTCTCTGTTCAGAAGTTCTTGGAAAATCATGCCATGGTGCAGGAACCCAAAATGATCGCAATGGCACCATCCTCACAGCCAGGTAGCCAGAATGGTGGAAGACTCATCAACAACCTTCGTTTTGCTGATGAGAGCATGTTACTGACTGAAACTGAAGATGATTTAAAACATATGTTTATCAAGATCAAGGCCTCCACCTTAATGTGAAGAAGACAAAGATCATGACCACTGGCAAAATCAATAATTTCATCCTTTTTGGAAAGGAAATATAAATAGTAGACAACTTTAACCTGCTTGGAACAATAATCAACAATGAAATGACAAGCAGTCAAGAAATCCCATGATGTATTGCTCTTGGCAGAATGGCTATGAAGGGCTTGGATAAGATGTATTTCTGTATACAAAATTCAATTTGTCCAAATTATGGTATTTTCAATAACATCATATAGATGCAAATGTTGGCTAGTGAAGAAGAAAGACAGGAAGAAAATAAGTGTTTTCAAATTAAGATGCTGGCAAAGAATACTGGGCCCAATATTCAGCAGCATTTACGCAGTTTACAAACTACAAACTGTTTAAATGCTGCTGAATATCCATGGCTGCTGGCTCTACATGCCCCAATGCTAACTGCTTCGCATCGGGTCATGTTGGTGGCATTATGGAGTGGAGTAGAGTAGAGGCAGCGCCACTTGCTAACTGGGCAGTGGTGATGTTGAGCCACTGCCCGGTTAGTGATACATGGCAAAGGCCTGGCGCAGGAAACCCTGGCCTAACCTTCGCCATGTATCACTAAATGGGCAGTGGCTCAATATCACCACTGCCCGGTTAGCGAGTGGCAAATGCGGCTAACCTGGATATTCAATGCTGGAGCCAGATATGACCCCGACATCTGAATATCCAAGTTTAACTTTCAGCGCCTCATTAGCAGCACTAGCTGCCAGTGCTGAATATCGGACCCACTGTGTATACTATGGACTGCCCAAAGAACAAATCAATTGGTACTAGAAAAAAACAAATTTAAATGTTCCTTAGAAGCTCAAATGACTAGAGCAACTTACATACTTTGGGCATATCATGCAATGAGAAAAATCATTAGAGAAAGATATCATGTTTAGCAAGGTTAAAGGATAGCTCAAAAGAGTAAGACCAGTAATGCGATGAATCAATAGAATAACAGGAGCTAAAGTCAATTAGACACCTGATTGAAGCCTGAATATGGCTTCTGTCCACAGGGTTGCCATTAGCCAACATCAGCATGAGAGCACTTAACAACTAATGCATGCTAAGTCAATTAAGCACACAATACATTTCTGAAGATACACTAATGAACCGAATGTGTAGTAATGAATGCACATTTCTAAAGGATCAGTTCATGCAGTATGAAGATGTAACACTTTGTTCCTCCACAGCTACGCTACTGGGAGTTCTGTTGGGGGAAAGAAAGCTGAGATCCTCCCCTGCAGTGAAAACATCTTTAAGCCTGGAAAAGTGGCAGCAGCCACTGTATTATGCCATAGGGAAAGTGACCACAGAGCCATTGCTGTTGAATGATGATGTTAGGACGATGCGTGTCCTCCATGTGACTCAGTCATAACTGCAGTGGCAGTACCTGGTTGAGAATTGCTTTCACATCCTTGGCTATCTGAAGTAGAAACATAGAAACATGATGGCAGAAAAAGACCACATGGTCTAACTAGTCTGCTGTTCCATAACAACTACTATAGTCCCTTTTTTTCCTTAGAGAGCTTCTGTGTTTGTCCCCTGCTTTCTTGAATTCAGATACGGTCCTTGTCTCTACTACCTCCATTGGGAGACTATTCTATGCATCTACCACTCTTTCTGTAAAGAAATATTTCTGTATATTACTCCTGAGTCTATTCCCTTTCACCCTCATCTTATGTCCCCTGTAGTGAGGAATGCCCTCAAGAAGAGATGGAAATAGGGGAAAATCCTGTTGGAGTAAATAACACTGCACTGACACACAGGATTTTCAAGTCAGAGATGAAAAAAACACAGCTCTCTGCTGAGCTCAGGCCACACCTCAGCTCAGAGGAGGAGACAGGCTTGTTCACTGATTGGGCACGCCCAGGGGAAGGTCAGGGAATGCAGGGAAGTGAACCCTTTTTAAATCCTCAAGCAATGCGGAGAGAGAGGAGAGAGACGAGAAGCAGTTCAGGAAGGAGTTCAGGAAGAACTGCCAGAAGGATAAGCAAGCTAGAACCTTGGACCAGAGCAGAACCTGGGAGCAGTGAACATTGGAGTAAGGAACAACCTTGGAAGAAACGTTACTGCAAGGTAGAGCCTGGGAACAGGAAAGCTAGCAGAGCAAATACGTGGAGTAACGGTAGTTGGACCTACAGCAGTCAAGGCTATAACGGCAGCAGAAAAAGCCAAGGGGAAAGCTATCAGCCTATCCATTACCAGAAGGGTGGTGGAAATAGCAATAAGAAAGCTGAGCTCCAGAGCCGGGGAGATAGCAGGAGAGAAGGTACCAGCACTTATCTAAAAGTCCCTGTCAAAGGTAAAGCTGATATTTCTTATTTCAACTCCTTGCTTGAGAACCCTTTTACTTATGCTAATGTCCAAAAGACAAACCGAGCACAGACAGCTAATAGCAAGTGGGGGAAGGGACTTACCCTTGCTGAGAGCTATCCCTCTGATAAAAGCAGGACAGCTGAACCCCCTGGGGTAGGAGCCATAAGCAAGCTTTTATCAGAAAAGGAAGATGGTTATCCTAATGAAAATGTGCACAGACAAGCTGAATTGCTTTTAAGCCAACTTCAGGAGTTTCTGGAAAGAAAGTCAGGGAAAGATAATAAACCTGACAAAGATTCCACTAACTCTAGCTCTGAAGAAAGTATGCAGGTGGATGTTTGTTTGCCTACAATAGAATATGATCCTTCTGCCATGGATTGTTCAACATGTCTAATAGAAGACAGCAGGGTTAAAGAGCATTGAAAACTGTATGAAGGAATACAGAATAAGTTTGCCATACCTGCTGCCACATTGGGAAAACTTTACAAGTTGTTTAACAAGCTTAATCACCTGTTGAAAGTAAGAAGCCATGCTGTACAGAAAAGCAGCTGTTTCAGTTTATGTGTTTTTCCTTGAGTGACCACATGAGGCAGTGCCTAGTGGAAAGTCAGAGGAACTGTGAAACAGCCAAATAGTGCTGAGTTAATTTCTGTTGCATTTCCTGTGTTTCTGTTTCAACCTTTATGTTGGAGTTGCATCCTTTTTGCGTTTGTTGTACTGAACTTTGATGCGCTGGAAAAAATCCCCACAAATAAATATTCTTGCAGCCTTTACTACTTGAGTCATAACTACAGCTCAGTCCTTAAGGGAGACAAGCAAACTACAGGTCCCAGAATTCCTGGTGACAACTGACACAGCTTTATTCCAAAAAGGACATTACAAAGGCCACTCCTGCCTGTAAGCCCTTGGGCCCAGGTAGGAGCGTCGCACCCCTCATTGCAGAGCATACTTTTAATTGAATGAGGCTCTCCTCCTGCGCATTTATGCCACAGAGGTATTTAAACATCTCTCTCATATCTCCTCTATCCTGCCTTTTCTTTAAAGTATACATATTGAGATCTTTAAGTCTGTCCTAATTGTCCATTTTTGTAGCCACTCTCTGCACCAACTCCATCCCGTTTATATTCTTTTGAAGGTGTGGGCTCCAGAATTGCACGCAATACTCCAAATGAGGTCTCACCAAAGACTTATACAAAGGCACTATTACTTCCTTTTTTTCTGCTGGCCATTCCTCTCCCTATACACCCAAGCATTCTTCTGACTATTACCAATGCCTTTTCTACCTGTTTAGCCACTTTAAGATCACTAGAAACAATCACGCCCAGGTCTCGCTCTTCTTTTGTAGACAGAAGTACTTCACCCCTTATAGTGTATCACTCCCTTGGAGTTTTACAGCCCACTCCCTTGCATTTTTTAGCATTAAATCTCAGCTGCCAAGTTCTCAACCATTCTTCAAGCTTAGCAAGAGCCCTCCTCATGTTGTCTACTCCTTTCTAGGTGTCTACTCTATTGCTGATTTTGGTATTATCCGCAAAGATGCAAATTTTACCCAACAGCCCTTCCTTAATATCACTAACAAAAATGTTAAAAAGAATCGGACAAAGGACTGATCCCTGCAGAATACCATTAGCAATATCCTTGTTCTCAGAGTGAGCTCCATTTACTTTGACCCTTTGTTGCCTCCCACTCAACCAATTTGTTCCCAGTCAGTCACTTTAGGGTCCATTTTAGAGTGTTCAATTTATCTATAAGTTGCCTATATGGAATGCTGTCAAAGGCTTTACTAAAATCTAAGTACACCACATCTAGAGTTCTCCTTCGGTCCAACTGTCTGGTCACCCAGTCAAAGAATTCAATAATAATAACATAAGATATGCCATACTGGGTCAGACCAAGGTCCATCAAGCCCAGTATTGTTTCCAACAGCGGCCAATCTAAGTCACAAGTACCTAGCAGTTTCCCCAAAAGACACAGGTTCCACAATGCTTGTATTGGGACAAGCAGTGGATTTCCCAGGTCCCTTTAATAATGGTTTATGAACCTTTCCTCCAGGAACTTGTCGAAACCTTTTTTAAACCCACCTACACTAACAGCTTTTACTACATCCTCCAGTAATGAATTCCAGAGTTTGATTACATGTTGAGTGAAAAAATATTTTCACTTATTAGACTTAAATAGCTAGTATTTGGTTGGAAACCATCTGGTTATCCAAAGAAGGGGGGGGGGGGGAAATATGGCACGGCAACTAACAGTTACCCTTCATTGCATGTCCACTAGTCATTGTTTGTCCCCTAGTATTTCTATATTTTGATGGCGTAAATAATCAATCTACGTTTACCCGTTCCACTACATTAATTTATAGACCTCTATCATACCTCCCCTCAGCCGTCTCTTTTCCAGGTTGAAGAGCCTTAACCTTTTTAGCCTCTCTTCATAGGGGTATACTTCCATCCTCTTTACCATTTTGGTGACTCTTCTCTGTACCTTTTCTAATAAATCAAATTTGTCTGACAAGACCTGCCTCTAGTAAACCCATGCTGCCTTGGGTCCTGAAATCCACTGGATTCCAGAAACCTCACTATTCTCTGCTTTAGCAGTGGTTCCAATAATTTACTCACCACAGAGGTCTGACTAACTGACCTGTAGTTCTCAACTTTATCCTTACTTGCGCTTTTGTGTAAAGGGACCATATGTGCCTTTCTCCAGTCCTCTGGGACCACTCCCGACTCTTAAGAAGCATTGAAAAGGTCAGTCAGTGGAGCTGCTAGGACATCCCCATGTTCCTTTAATATTCTCAGAGGTATCCCATCCGGCCCCATTGATTTGTCTACTTATAGTTTAGCTGGTTCCTCACAAACACAGTCTTCTGAAAATCATTCAAGATCCCCTTCATTTCTGTTCATATTTGTAGGTGTTTTCTGAGGTCCTGCTCAGGGCCCTTCATCTGTGAACATAGTACAAAAATATTTGTAAAGCAATTTTGCTTTATCCTCATCTGCTTCTACATATTCCTCCCCTTCAACCTTGAATCTGACAATACCACTTTTATACTTCCTGTTCTCACTAGCATATCTGAAAAATGTCTTATCCCCTTCCATTTTGTTGCATTGGCTATTTCTTTTTTTTTTTGTATCTTTGCTTTCCTGACCACTTTCCTAGCTTCTCTTTCCCAAATATTGCTGCTTGTCTTCTTCTTACTGTGATCTCTTGTATTTTATGAAGGCCACCTTCTTTTTTTCTCTCACTTGGTTTGCAGCTTGTCGTGCTGTGAGGGCTTGCGTGCATCAGTGATGCTGAGAGCTAAACTATCGGTAGTTTAACTACTGGCAGGGTCTCCCAAGATGGACAGGTCTCAGCTGAGGTGCCAGACCAAGACAAACCACCCATCTGGGCAGCAGCAGAATGGGAGTGTTGACGGCGGAGGATCACATTTTTGTGACAACGGCAACAACACCAAACTTAAACTGCGCGGAAGAAAGGCCCGGCAATCTACTTCTGTATCTTGCCATGAAAACCCAATGGATAGTTACAACAAAACAAATTGTGCTATGGTGCTGGAAGATGAGACCCCCAGGTCGGAAGGCACTCAACTAGCTACTGGGGAAGAGCTGAAGACTTTTCAGAGTAAAGCCAGCATTTATGATGTGGTTGGATCAAAGCCCTCGGGAAGTCTGACTGCTGATGTAGCTGCGCATGAAATGAGAGTCAGAAGCTGTAAAGATGTCTTACACATTGGA
Organism: Ichthyophis bannanicus; assembly: GCA_033557465.1. Taxonomy (NCBI): domain Eukaryota; kingdom Metazoa; phylum Chordata; class Amphibia; order Gymnophiona; family Ichthyophiidae; genus Ichthyophis; species Ichthyophis bannanicus. The sequence goes on along the minus strand of CM066035.1, from coordinate 137,350,049 downwards.
ACATGGAACGTACGAAGCATGAACCAAGGGAAGTTGGAGGTGGTCAAGAATGAAATGGAACGTGTACAACTTGATCTATTGGGTGTCAGCGAACTGAAATGGACTGGCATCGGGCACTTTGCATCAGATGATCACATGGTCTACTATGCTGGAAATGAAAGACAAAGAAGAAATGGTGTTGCATTTATAATAAAGAAGAAACTTGCAAGAACTGTAATGAAATACAATGCAGTCAGCGAATGCTTAATCTCTATTCGTCTACGAGGATTGCCTATCAACACAACTATAATTCAAGTATATGCCCCAACAACAGCTGCAGAAGAGAATGAAATTGAAGAGTTCTATGAACAAGTACAAGCTGAAATTGACAGAACATGCAAACAGGATATCCTGATAGTCATGGGTGACTGGAACGCAAAAGTTGGCAACAAAGAAGAAGGCAAAGTAGTTGGAAAATATGGACTTGGCAACAGAAATGAAGCTGGAGAAAGACTGCTAGAATTCTGCAAGACCAATGATCTATTCATCTCAAACACCTTCTTCCAGCAACACAAGCGGCGACTGTACACATGGACTTCACCCAATGGATTGTATAAAAATCAAACTGACTACACCTGTGGAAGTCAACGATGGAAAAGCTCTGTAACGTCAACAAAGACAAAACCTGGAGCTGACTGTGGTACAGATCATCAACTACTAGTATGCAAACTCAAGCTAAAGTTGAAAAAGAGCAAACCACTCATGAATGCAGCAAAATATGACCTTGAGAATATACCACTGGAATTTAAAGACTGCCTGCAAAATCGATTTGCTGCTTTAGATACAAATGACAGAGCTCCAGAAGAGTTATGGAATGACATCAAGAAGGTTGTGTTGGAAGAAAGCGAGAAGTCTCTACAAAAGGTGAAAAAGCAAAAACGGCCAAAATGGATGACGGAAGAAACTCTGAAAATTGCCCAGAAACGCAGAGAAGCTAAAGCCAGAGGAGAAAGAAAGACAATCGCAGAACTCAACAGAGATTTCCAACGTGCAGCAAGACAGGACAAGGAAAAGTACTACAACGACACTTGCAAGGAAATAGAAGCAGAAACTATTAGAGGAAGAACAAGATCGGCTTTCCTAAAGCTGCGAGAGTTAAAGAAAAAGTTCCAGCCTCGAATTGGAATGTTACAAGATGCTCAAGGTTCTATGTTGAATGATGCTGAGAAGATCAAGAAAAGGTGGAAGGAATATACAGAGGTTTTATATGATAAAGATCAAGTGGACCAACAGCCGTTTCAACCTGTACCTTATGATCGGGAACCATTGGTGATGAAAGAAGAAGTTGAAGCAGCATTGAAAGCCTTATCAAAGAACAAAGCACCAGGCATTGATAGCATTCCCATAGAAGTATTGCAGCAATCTGATGCAGCTGTTACCGTACTCACAAGGCTCTGCCAAGAAATATGGAAGACAACATCATGGCCAACTGACTGGAAAAGATCTGTGTTTATACCAATACTAAAGAAAGGTGATCCAACTGACTGTGGAAATTATCGCACAATCGCTCTGATCCCACATGCCAGCAAGATTCTACTAAAGATTATTCAAAAGAGGCTACAACCATACCTGGAACAAGAACTACCTGAAGTGCAAGCAGGGTTCAGGAAAGGGCGAGGAACGAGAGACATCATTGCAGATGTGAGATGGATCCTTGAAAAGACTAAAGAATACGAAAAGGATATCTATTTGTGCTTTATCGACTAAAGCAAGGCTTTTGACTGTGTAAAAACCATGAGAAACTCTGGACCACATTAAGAAGCATGGGTATACCAGAACACCTGATCGTTCTCTTGTGCAATCTGTACATTGATCAAGAAGCAACAGTTCGAACGGAACAAGGAGAAACAGAATGGTTTAAAATAAGCAAAGGTGTAAGACAAGTCTGCATATTTTCCCCCTACCTGTTTAATTTATATGCAGAACAAATCATCAGAGAAGCAGGATTATATGAAGACAACAGAGGTGTGAAGATTGGTGGAAGACTCATCAACAACCTTCACTATGCTGATGATACCACATTACTGGCTGAAAGTGAAGATGATCTGAAACATTTGCTTCTCACAATCAAAGAACATAGTCTCAAAATATGCCTGCACCTTAATGTAAAGAAGACAAAGATCGTGACAACTGGCATAATCAACAGGTTCATCGTTGAAGGAGAAGAAATTGAAATTGTGAACAACTTTAACCTACTTGGATCAACTATCAATAAAGAAGCAACAAGCAGTCAAGAAATCAGACGATGCATTGCTCTTGGCAGAATGGCTATGAAAGACCTAGATAAGATTCTCAAAAGCAGAGATGTCTCTCTCCATACAAAGATTCGACTTGTTCAAGCCATGGTATTTTCAATAACATCATATGGATGTGAAAGCTGGACAGTGAAAAAGACAGATAGGAAGAAAATTGATGCCTTTGAATTATGGTGTTGGCGGCGAATACTGTGTATACCATGGACTGCCCGAAGAACAAACCAGTCGGTACTAGAGGAGATCAAACCTAAGCTTTCTTTAGAAGCTCAGATGACAAGACTTCGACTTTCATACTTTGGACACATCATGCGAAGAGAGAAATCATTAGAGAAAGACATTATGCTTGGCAAGATAGAAGGTCAACGCAAAAGAGGAAGGCCAGCAATGAGATGGATCGATACAATAACAGCAGCTACGGGTACCAGTCTGTCAACAATGAGCCGCCTGACTGAAGACCGAACACAATTTAGGATAGCTATCCAGAGGGTCGCCATGAATCGACTCCGACTTGACGGCACTTAACAACAACAACCTTCTTTTTCTTCACCTTTTCAGCTACTTATTTTGAGAACCATAGTTGGCTCCTTTTCCTTTTACATGTATTTACTTTTCTAACACAAAGGTTTGTTGCCCTTAAAATATCCCCTTTCAGTTTTGCCCATTGTTTTTCTTCATCCCCCAGCTGTTCCCATCCCACTAACAACTCCTTGAGGAGTCTTAGCAAAGTTAGTTTTCCTAAAGTCTAAGACCCTCACTTTTGAATTAACTTTATCAGCCCTAGTCCTAATATGGAACCACACCATCTGGTGATCACTGGATGTGAGATGATCTCCCATTTTAACATCAAAAACACTTTCCCCATTGGTAAGCTCCAGGGCCAGTATGGCACTTTCGGATATGGATTCTATTGCCGGATGGTAGAATAGTTCTACTGTAGATAATCCGGGACCTCTTTACTTCTAGATGGCACTGCAGCAAAGATGTGCCAAACCACATCTGGTATATTGAAATCACCTGTCAGAACTTCTCATTTCATGGCAATACTGTGTATGTCTTCTACTAAATCTCTGTGTACTTCTTCTCCCTGTGAAGGAGATCTGTATATCACACTAATGCAAATGGATTTCCTGTTCCCTCTTTCTAGTTTAACTCACAGTGCCTCCTTGCTTCCTTTTAAGTCCTGTAATTCTGTCGCTTTAATATTTCTTTTTACATATAGTGCCATTCCTCTTCCACTTTTTCCTGCCCTATCCTTCCTGAATAGTATAGCCCAGTATAAGTACATCCCAGTCATGGTTGTCCATGAACCATGTCTCTGTAACCGCCCAAAATCCAAATCAGCCTCTTCTATTAAAGCCTCAATATTTGGGATCTCATTTCCCATGGCTTGCTGCTGGCAAGAAAGCCGCCACTTTTTGAAATACCGCCACTGCTGCTGCCCATCTCCCTCTCCCAAGATGGAATCGGCAACAACTGGAGGGCGGGTCAGTGGCAGAAACCCTTGGGCCGGCCCTGGCTGGGATAGATATGCAGATGAGTCTTCCGGATTAGAGGAGCTGATGGTTTCATTGGAGAAGATGTTATTTTGTCTGAGGTTCAACTGGAGTTTCTGTCACAGAAACCAGCTAATTTTTGGTTGGAAGACATCTGGTTGGCCAAAGTGGGAGTGGATATGTCTCATGGCAACTTTAACAGTTACCCTTACAGGTGCATATTATTTATGGGAAACTTCTCTCCCATGAGATTAAATATCAGGAATATAATAACAAATAGGACACATTAGATGACAAAGTGGGTAAACTCTTTCAGGATGAGGCTGTATTGGCTTAAGACAATACTTTTCCATATAATGAGATTATAAACTTTGTTCTATTTTGACCAAGAAAAAGAATCCGTGCTTTATAAATCTCCCTAAATTGGATAAAATCACAATAAAGGAAATGTTTGGTACATATTTATTAGAAACATTAAGAATTCATCTAGAAGCTTCCACCTATATCACTGGTCAACAAATTTTTACAAAACTCATGTTACTGAAATAAAAATAGTCATTTCTTATCAATTTTTATATGCTGAACACGAATATGACAGTGAAATTGCAAAGTTGGCTCTAGGTTTTTTGTAATCTACAAGAATTAATGTTTACATCATGAAATGCATGTCAATAGTAAATATAATAGGCCTTCAGTTAATACCTGTAAAAAACCAAGTCATAGACTACTTCTTAGATTTTTTCGCCAGTCTCTTGTACAGCTGTTTGGGAGCTTCTCCGGGGAGTGTCCAGCAGTAGTCAGCCAGCATTGTAGTGGACCATTTTCCCTGGTATCTTTGCTCCATCGTTGCAATATCCTGGTGAAAACGTTTGCCCTGTTCATCACTAACCATACCACAGTTGTCAGGAACGAAATCGAGATGGGAATCAAGGAAATGGATCTTTAGAGACATATTGCAGCCAAGTTTCTGATACTGCATCAGCATGTCTTCTACTAGTTCCTTGTAGTTTTCTGCCCTAACATTCCCGAGAAAGTTTGACACTAGGTGAAAAGCATTCCATGCTTGTTTCGTATCACCCTGCAGCAAGTTGTTGAACTGGTCATCTTTGAAGAGCTGTCGAATCTGAGGACCCACAAAAACTCCCTCTTTTATCTTTGCTTCGCTGAGTCAAGGGAATTTTTCATGCAGGTATCGGAAAGCTGGCGAAGTGCGGTCTATGGCTTTCACAAAGTTTTTCATCAAACCTTGTTTGATATGAAGGGGTGGTAGTAGGATTTTGTGAGCCTCAACCAGAGCTGGGTGCTGGATATTCTTCTCTCCAACTGTTACATTTTGTCTGCGATTCCATTCCTTCCGCAAGTAGTGCCAATCCCTTGCTCGGCTATCCCACTCATATAAGAAGCACATGTATTTTATATATCCCTGCTGCAGTCCCATTAAAAGGGCAACTACCTTCAAGTCACCACAGAGGTGCCAGCTGTACTTGTTATAGTTAATGGAAGTCAGTAGTTGCTTTAAGTTATCGTATGTCTCTTTCATGTGGACCTTATAACAAAAATTCCAACATGCAATTCCAACCTTTTGTTATAAGGTTACTTAATGTGATTCTGACAGTTTTTTTGTTGGTTTGGATTCTTTCATGTGGACGGCATGCGCTACTGGAATAGATGGAAGATGGTTTCCATTGTTCAAAAGCACAGCCTTCAGACTCAGTTTCGAAGAGTCTATAAATAGTCTCCAGTCTTGTGGGTCATGAGTGATTTTAAAGGCATTCATGAGGCTTTCAATATCGGAACAGAATACCAGATTACTTTCCTTTCCGACTGCGTATAGTATACTGCTGATGTCAGATGGCTTCAGCAGACGTCTGGCAGTAGTATTGCATTGCATCAGCAAATGATGCAATGAACTCTGGATGATGTGTGCATGCTGGTATTATGCAATGTGATGCAATAGTACATCATTCAAAGTTTATTTTGGATGTTGTTGATGTCCTACTAGATAAATTTACATGGTGAAACGTCAAAAATGAACTACATGCAATATCTTCAAAACAAGAGCCAATAAATTTCTTTTAATGATATATTCGTGTTCAGCTCACCAAGATACTACAGATTAGGGCATTTTAAAGTCAGTAACAATTTCAATGTTGACCAGTGTATTATGTATTTTTATCTAGCCTTTACCTATACAAGAGAGAGGTTATGTTTGAAGAGTAGCTGGAATTGCCGCAGATCTCTTCTGATAGTATAGATCTACCAGCATTTTAGGAGAATCTTGGGAATAACATAAGTGGTTCCAGCAACACATAAACAGATCTTTCCTAGGCATTTGAAAGATTTGTTTATGAACTTAAGTTTGCGTTCTTCCTGATTTCGCTACAGCTGCCCAGAAAAAGAGACGTCAGTTTTTGTTGCAATGTTGTAGGGTATTACAGATTAATGTTATCTATTTTCTTAAATATCCTTAAATATAAAAATATTAGGTATGTTCTTTTGATCTAACCCAATCAACCCTTTTCCTCCAGGAACAAGCAGGAAGTCAGTCCTCACATATGGGTGATATCGGATATGCTGGAGCCCTTACGGAACATTTCCCCAGCTTTCAAAGAAAGCCTTTAGGACATGCTACCTATCTTGCATGGTCCCCTTCCCACCCAAGGGTGCCATTTTGCTCAGTCTCCTTTTTTCCAGCAGAGCTCAACAGATGTCTGCCTTGTTTCACCATAAAAATCCTTGTTAATTATCCTAAAAAGTTAGCCTTCCTGGTTTGCGTACTGGTTCCTCTTCCCATCTCGAGCCGGCACCGATCCAGGTGCTGTTCTCGGCCTCTTTTTCATTTTTTGATCGAGGCTTGCCTTGACCGTCGTTTGCGCCCTTTTTTGCCCAACCGGGTGTTTCCCCTCTATGTCTCCCAGTGAGTTCAAGAAATCTGATCGCTGCAGTCAAACCATGTCAGTTATCAACACCCATGACTGCTGCTTGCGCTACCTGGGCCTGGACCATGACAGCACCTCCTGCAACCTGTGCCAGGCCATGATGCCTAAAACCAATAAAAAGAGGTCAGAGTTGCAGGAAAAACTGTTCCTCAGGTCCAACTCTGCTCTGGCCTCTGCGACGCCAAGCTCCAAGCCCAGCACTTCACATGAGGCCCGGTCCTTAGAGTCCTTAGCAGCTCCTCCAAGAAGACCCCGGAGTCAGAGAGAAAGAAGAAAAAGTGCTCAAAGTCTGCCAAGGTTGCATCAGATAAACCCAGTAAAACTGCCCAGAGGGATTCAGCCGACTCTGAGAAGTGCCCTACCAAGGTCCTCAAAAAGAATTCCTCGGCTGGCGGAGACCATGAGGGGTTCCTTGAGACATAGTCCTCGTTGAGGACATGCTCACGAGAGTACCGGCGCCAAGCCTGAGATCCTTGGTGCCCATGCCAAAAGCTGTGGAGCATTCTGCCCTAGAAACCAGAATGCTGGCCCAGGAGCAGAATATCACTGTTATCCTGGCCCTGCAGCAAGCAATGATGACTGGTTCATCTGCATCATCTGCCCTGATGACAGGAAGCCCGACTGTGGGGGAGTCCTTGGTCATCGAACCGAGCTCCGAACACCACTGACCTTGGTAAGCCCTTGGCGCCGATCAAGGTCCTGGTCCCACTCCTTAGGTATCCGGTCCTTCCTGGTCAGTTTCCGTGACTCGGACCCCAGGTCTTCTGAAGGCCACTGACTCCTTTGCGCCGGCCTCGAAGTAATGAGTCATAGGGTCTCGGACTCGTCATCACCGCTTGACTCCGAGTGGGACACCGATGATGAGGCATCCCCAGAGACCTAATGGCACTGAGATATTCCCTCGGACATGTCTCCCCTGGCGCCCCAGCACCATTCTCCTCCAGAGGACGTGGCCTTCCATGGCTTTGTCAAGGATGTGGCCAGAGCCCTCTTGGTGCAGATCGAGGTGGAGAAAGATCCGTGCATTGAAGAGCTGGAGATCCTCTAGTACGAGTCTCCATTCAAGGAAACTCTCATGGTGCTAGTGCAGCCGATCCTCAAGTGGCTACTGCTCAGAATGTGGGAGACACTGGGATCGGTACTGGTGGTGAGCAAGTGCCTTGATGCCATGTACCACGCCCGGAAAGACCCAGGGTTCCACAACCCTAACTCCCATGTAACTCCATGGTCGTCAAGTCGACCATGCAGAAACTTAAAAGACAGAAAACCCACTCTTCTGTTCCTCTCGGAAGGCAGGCCAGAGCCCTTTATGCCCTTGGGCGCAAGTGTTGCCAGGGCTCGATGCTGGGTTGCCGGATCCAAGCCTATGAATTATACATAGACATGTACCTGAAGGCCCTAATCCAGGAATTCCCTGTGTTTTCAGCGGGCCTCGCCAGGGAACTCTCCAATGGTTCCAATCCCTGACCTCCAGGATCAAGGACTGCTTCAAGTTCCTCTCCCAAGCGGCCTACAATGGCTTTGAGTCAGCAGCTCGGGTCATAGCAGCCACCATCGGCGCCCAACGCCACGCCTGGCTACAGTCTTCCGATCTTGAGCAGTTACTCGATGTCTCCTGCACTGGGGAGAAACTGTTCGGCAAGCCTATGGCCAACAAGGTGGCTGAGATCGAGGCCAATGTAGTGACTCGGCAGAGGCTCTCAAAAAAGACCTCATCCTTTCCCCAAAAGAAACCCTCGGGGAAAAGATCCCTGTTCCTGAGGAAAAAGGACTCTTTCCAACAGAGTCACCACTACCAGCTTTCTCGGACCATCAACCAGGTTCTCACCCAAAAAGGCAAGGCCATGGAGCTCATAAGCTTTAGGCACAGAAGCCCCAGATCCCAGCTCCCGCCCAACCTTGGGGGAGCGTTTGACTCCCAGGGCAGGGTCTCCCCTCCTCTGGGAGACCTTCACCAGCCCACAGAGGGGCGCCTGGTGCTCTTTGCCCACTGATGGGCCAACATCACCTTGGACCAATGGGTACTGCAAGTGGTAAGGGAAGGATACCTCCTCCAGCTACAGCAGATACCACCCAGGTTCTTCCCAGGAGAGCTGGTGCGACCCCCTCCTTCACCAGACCCTTCTCCTCTCAGAGCTCGCAGGTCTGATCAAGGACAATGCGGTAGAGCCTGTACCCAAGCATCTATGGGGAAAAGGCTTCTACTGCAGATACTTCCTTGTCCCTTGGCCCTAAAGTTCAAAACTCAGAGCGCCACTGATACACCTCAAGGTAACACACTCAGCATCGTGAACAAACACATGGCACTCTGCCTAACCTACAGAGCACCCAGGGCCTCACCCGATGAACTAGCCTCTACGCTAGAAGCAGTATGCGCCATCACCGCAACTAACAAGCCCACGCTACTGCTAGGAGACTTCAACCTCAAGTCCACCAACAACAAAGATGCAGAAGCCTTCCTCCAAGCAATGACCTCACTCCAATTTACCCAAATCATCGACGCCCCAACACACAGACACGGCTCTACCCCAGACCTCTTCTTCGCAACCAACTACCTAACTTCAAGAGGCCTAATATCAACACCTACCATAACACCAGTTCCATGGTCAGACCACTACATAATTAAGATAAAGTTGCAACTACAAAAGGACAATCTCAACGAACAAACGGACAACAAACCCACACAAAGGCGATTCAAGAAATTCGACAGAGACGCTTTCCTACAGGACACGTTACAACAACTGACCACGGAAACGGACGACCTGGAGACTCAAATCGACAACTGGAACAACACTCTATCCAACGCCGCCACAGCAACAGTTGCCAGACCAAAGGAACACCGTCACAACAAGAGACAACACAAGCCTTGGTATTCCACAACCATACGACGAGAAAAAAGAGAACTCAGAAAGATTGAACGGAGATGGAGAAAATCCAAAAATGATGAAAACCAGCAGATATACCTAACAAAGCAGAAACAATACAGTGAACACATCAACCAATCAAAGAAAGAATACCACACAAACATGATAAATACCTCCATAAACAAGCCCAGAGAGCTATTTGAAATAGTGAAAATCCTCACAAAGGAGCAAAGGACAGAGGAAGAAGTACAAATAGACCCACAAAAATTTGCTGAGCATATCAAGGAAAAATTTCACTCCGCAGAACCAACAAAGCCTAGAACACCAACTCAGCCCGACTCACACCCTAAGACCTGGGACACATTCTGCTCACAGCTCTCCCACATCATCTCTGCAATCAAAACAAGCACCGCTCCTACGGACCCTTGCCCAGTGTCATGGATCAAGGTCACCAAATCAAGCTTCATCCACTTCATACACAACATGGTGCACAACTCCCTCACCCAAGGACTCATGCCAGATAAACTAAAGCTAGCTACAGTACGACCAATACCAAAGAAAACAACCCTCGACAAAAGCAACCCAGCAGCATACCGACCAATATCCAGCATACCCTTCCTAGCAAAAATCATAGAAAAATCAGTACAACAACAACTACAGGAACACATCGACAACCACGCTCCTCTAGATGACAACCAACACGGCTTTCGCCCCAACCATGGAGTCGAAACACTACTGATCTACCTCTTCGACAACATCCTCCGAATCATAGACAACACCAAAAAAGGTATCCTATTGATCTTCATTGACATCTCCTCAGCGTTCGACACAGTAAACCACCAAACTCTTCTGGAAAGACTAAAGAAAATTGGGCTTCATGGTACCACATTAAAATGGTTCCATTCATACCTAAACGACAGGCAGATACAGGTCAAGGTAGGCCACAAAATCTCGCAACCCATAAAAGTCCTCCAAGGAGTGCCTCAAGGGTCCGCCCTCTCAGCACTTCTGTTCAACATATCTATCCAGCCAATATGCGACATCCTGAAAGCGAACAGCATTCAATACACAATCTATGCAGATGATATTATGATATACACGCCTATCTCAATTGACAACCTAGACTACTCTAAAATAACAGACTGCCTAACACAAATGACAAGATGGTGTAAAGACAACAACCTCGCCATCAACTACAGCAAGACAGAGGCACTAATAATCACTCGCAACCCAGACTTCATCCGCCCACCAGACATCAGAGTACAAGGTACAACCATACCAATGAAATCGGAAGTAAAATACCTTGGAGTGACCCTGGACAACGAACTGAATCTCAAGACACACGTAAGCAAAACAACCAAAAATGCATACCACAGAATGAGAATCATCAGAAGACTTAAACCCCTCCTCACCACAGAACACTTCCGTACCATATGCCAAGCTCTAATCACTCCCTTACTGGACTTCTGCAACACCATCTACCTTGGGCTAACAAAACAAACACTCAAACCACTACAACTAGCACAAAACACTGCAGCCCGCATAATATCCGGTTCAACAAGACATGAACACATTACTCCTGTCCTGAAAGACCTACACTGACTCCCAATCAGTTCACGCATCAAATACAAAACAATCATAAACATATTCAAGATCAAACACCACACTTCAGCCAACAGCCTGCACACCCTCATACAACCAGACACCAGCACTCGCCCAAGAAGAAAAGGAACCGCCAACAGAGTAAACACCCCGAATGACTTCAGAAAAACACGCAAGGACACCACAGAGAGAGCCCTCTCCCTGGCTGCCCCAACAATATGGAACTCCCTCCCAGATGAACTGAGATCGACAACTGACCTCAAAGATTTTCGCAAACAGCTGAAGACAACGCTGTTCATAGAACACTACGGACATGTTACTTAATCATACTAACAGGAACCACCACCTTCCCCTCCCAACCGTGATAAGAAAATGCTCAACGGCTCATGATCTATCTTAAACCCTAATTGTATAAAACAATGTAATATAGCTCATGCTGTACTATAGCTCACAATGTACATAGTTCAACCTAATCTGTTACACTAACCTCTTACACGCAAATCATGACATCTTCACTGCATGAAATACCCTTCCACTACTATTGATTGTATTGCTGTGACACCGCCTTGATTGTATGATAAGGCGGTATAGAAATACCATTAAATAAATAAATAAATAAAAATAAACAAAGAGAACTGGGAGCCTCAGACCCATACTAGACCTATGAAACTTAAACAATTTTCTGGTGAGGGAGAAGTTCAAGATGTTCTCCCTTGGGACACTGCTGCCTTACCTCCACCAGGGAAATTGGCTGTGCTCCTTGGATCTAAAGGATGCATACACACACATCCTAATCCACCCCTCCCACAAGCAATACCTAAGGTTTGTGGTAGGAGGAGGGCACTACCAGTTCAGCGTGCTACTCTTCGGCCTGGCCTCTTTGCCAAGGGTCTTTATCAAACGTCTGGCAGTGGTGGCCGCCCACCTGCGTCTTCAAGGGGCCTTTATCTTCCCCTACCTAGATGACTGGCTCATCAGGGGTGGCACAGCCTTAGAAACCAGTCAGGACACAGAGCAAGTGACCCTCCTTCTACAGCACCTGGGGTTTGTCATCAACTACCCCAAGTCTCACCTCTCTCCAACCCAAAGGCTGGAATTCAAAGGTGCTCAGCTGGTCAAGACCTTCCTCCCCTCAGACAGGGCAGACCACCTCATATATCTGACAGGAAAGGTGCAACGCCGTTGCTCAGTGCCGGCTCGCCATCTCTTCTACCTACTGGTCCATATGGCCTCTACGGTCCATGTGACACTCTTAGCCCATTAAAAACATTTGGACAGCCCAATGGTGCCTCTGCTCACAGTGGACCCAAGTCATAGGCAAACTACAGGACAGGGTCAAGGTTACCTGCCAACTGGCAGAGTCCCTCAACTGTTGGCAACACCTCCGCCATCTCCGAGTGGGAATGCCCTTCCAGGCACCCATTCCTCAGAGGACCCTGGCCACGGATGCCTCTCTTATGGGTTGGGGGGCTCACTGTGGGAACTGCTGTACATAGAGTAGCTGGTCTCAGGAGGAGTCTCTGTTACAGATCAATCTCCTGGAGCTTAGGGCAATCTTTTTGGCCCTACGAGTGTTCCGCAATCACCTGCGATGTTGGCCCTTACTAATCCAGATGGACAGCCAAGTCACCATGTTTTATATCAACAAGCAGGAGGGCACGGGCTTGTACTCCCTCTGCCAGGAGGAGATTGCCCTCCTCTCCTTTTCAGCCCGCAACAGCATGCTCCTACAAGCGGACTACCCCCTGGGCCAGGACAACTGCCTAGCAGACAGGGTGGCAAAACGTCTCTTCCACCTCTGGGGCAGGCCCATGATGGACCTATTCATCTCTCCATGCAACACACAGCTTCTTGCTTCTGTTCATGGCAGCCATACCCAGAAAAAGTGGCGACAGATGCCTTCATGATCTTGTGGCGGCAGATGCCTTCAAGATCCTCTTTAAGGTCCAGAGCAAGAGGGCATCAGTTATACTGATTGCCCCCAGGTGGCCCAGACAACCTGGGTTTCCACTGTTGCTCACCCTGTCAGTGGCACTCCCAGTCCCACTAGGCTGAGCCCCAGACCTCCTGTCCCAGGAGAGGGCTCCCTCCTGCACCCCAATCTTGGGTTGCTAACGCTAATAGCGTGGCTGCTGAAAGGGTAGCACGGCCCCTTTCAATCTTCTGAGAGAAGTCAAGGAGATCCTGCTGGCTTCTTGAAAGCCCTCCGCCAGATGTGCTTATGCTTTTAAGTGGAGAAGGTTCTCCACCCATTGTGCAGAAAGGAAGGAGAACCTCTTCTCCTGCCATGTGCAATTAGTACTCCAGTACCTACTGCACCTGTCACACACTGGGCTGAAGTCTAATTCTGTGAGGGTGCATCTGAGTGCCATAGTCACTCACTACCACCTTATCAAGGGAAAACCCCTCTCGGGCCAGGCCCTGGTCTCCAGGTTCCTCAGGGGCCTTCTGCTATCCAAGCCCCCTCTCCGCCTGCTGGCGGCAGAGTGGGACCTCAACGTGGTGCTCTCATAGTTCACCAGACAGCCATTTGAGTCCCTGACCATGCTCCACTTGAAGTACCTTTCTTGGAAAGTGGCCTTCCTGTTGTCCCTCATGTCTGCTCTACGAGTGAGTGAACTACAAGCCTTGGTGACGGACCCACTGTATATAAGGTTCTTCAAGAACTGGGTAGTGCTCTGCACACATCCCAAGTTCCTCCCGAAGGTGATGTCTCCTTTCCACATCAACCAGGAAGTGGTCCTCCCCACCTTTTTCCTGTGGCCTCATGCCAGCCAGGAGGAACTAGTACTTCATACACTGGATTGCAAACAAGCCCTGTCCTTCTACTTACAGTGGACTCAGGCCCATCGCAAAGCTCCTCAGCTTTTCGTGTCTGATGACCACAGCAGACTGGGGCTCCCTGTAACTAAGCAAACTCTGTCCACTTGGGTGGCAGATTGCAACACCCTCGCCTTTGAGCAAGCTGGCCTTTCCCTTGAGCACCGGATCACAGCGCATCGCGTGAGAGTGATGGCCACATCGGTGGCCAACCTACGCTCAGTACCGGTGACGGAGATCTGCAAGGCCGCCACATGGTCTTCAATTCATACATTTACAGCTCACTACTGCCTGGAGAGAGAGTCCTGCAGGGACAGTGCATTTGGCCAAACAGTACTCTATGATATTCTCGGGGTGTAGGCAACTCTTCTGTGTTCAGGTTACCAGAGTGATGATGCCACTGTATGCTAGGGTCCTGCAGAGTCTCTCAGTGGGGATTCACTTTCTGCAACTCACAGCTGACTTGGTCGCTATTGGGACTGTTGTGGTTCAGTCCTCAGCAGTCTGGAGCTAGGGAGTCCCTTATGTAACTTCCTGCTTGTTCCTAGAGAAAGCATAGTTACTCACCTGTAACAGGTGTTCTCCAGGGACAGCATGAATTGGTCCTCACAACCCACCCGCCTCCCCTGGGTATTGCCTTCCTACCTTGTTTTATTTTACTACTATCCTAGCTATGTCTGACTGAACAAGATGGCACCCTTGGGCGGGAAGGGGACCATGCATGCATGATAGCATGTCCCAAAGGTTTTCTTTTAAAGCTGGGGAAATACTCTGCGCGTGCTCCATCAGCGTTGATGTCACCCATATGTGAGGACTGATTCCTGCTGTCCCTTGAGAACACCAGTATTTTGAAATTATAACTAAAAAGTTAAAAAAGAAAGAAAGCCCTAGCACTCTGCAATAGCACCACTTGACCAGTACTGAATACGTTTGTATTAGGCTCTGAAGGACCATCAACATTTCCCTCTCTCCAGCTTTTTTGTCATAAGAATATAACATAAGAACATAAGAAACATCATATTGGGTGATACCAAGCTCTATCAAACCCAGTATCCTGTTTCCAACAGTGGCCAATCCAGGTCACAAGTACCTGACGGGTTCCCAAAAAGTACATGGATTCCACAATGCCTGCCCCACAGGTCCTCTCTAATGGTTTATGGACCTTTCCTCCAGGAACTTGTCCAAACCTTTTTGAAACCCTTGCTACACTAGCAGCTTTTACTACATCCTCCAGTAACGAATTCCAGAGTTTGATTATGCGTTGAGTGAAAAAATATTTTCTCTTATTATCCTTAAATGGATTACATTGTAGCTTCATTGTGTGTCCCCTAGTCTTACTACATTTTGATGGAGTAAACAATTTATCTATGTTCACCTGTTCTACTCCATTCATTAATTTATAGACCTCATCATATCTCCCCTCAGCCGTCTCTTTTCCAAGTTGAAGAGCCCTAACCTTTTAAGCCTTTCCTCACAGAGATATTCTTCCATCCCCTTTATTATTTGGTGGCTCTTCTCTGTACCTTTTTTAATTCTACCATATGCTTTTTAAGATACAGCGACCAGAACTGAACACAATATTCAAGATGCAGTGACACCATGGAATAATAGATAAGCATTTTAATATCCTTGGTTTTATTCTCCATTCCTTTCCTTATGATTTCTAGCATTCTATTTGTTCTCTTGGCCGCTGCTGCACACTGTGCAGAGGATTTCAAAGTGTTTTAATAACTTTGAATACTTTTGTGTCATCTGCAAATTGATCATCTCAGTCATTATTCTCATTTCCAGGTCATTTATAAATCTGTTAAAAAGCAGCAGGCCCAGCACAGATCCCTGGAATACTCCATTATTCATCTTTCTCTTTAGAGAAAATTGGCCATTTAGCCCTACTCTGTGCTTTCTGTTTTAACCAGTTTCTGATCTACAGTAGTACACTGACTCCTATCCCATGACTTTTTAATTTTGCCAAAAGTCTCTTTAGAGGGACCTTGTCAGAGGCTTTCTGAAAATCCAGATACTCTATATCGACCAGCTCAACTTTGTCTATCTGTTTATTCACACCTTCAAAAAAATATAACAGATTAGTAAAACAAGACTTTCCTTGGCTAAATCCAGGTTGACTTTCTCCCATTAAACCATGACTATCTACATGTTTAGTAATGTTTTTCTTTATAATGGTTTCAACCATTTTGCCTGATATCAAGTTCACTGGTCAGGAGTTTCCCGGATCTCCCCTGGAACCCTTTTGAAAAATTGGTGTTACATTGGCCATTCTCCAATCTTCAGGTACTATAGATGATTTTAATGATAGTTCACAGATTACTAATAGTAGGTCTGCAATCTCATATTTCAGTTCTTTCAACATTCTTGGGTGTATACCATCTAGTCTGGGTGATTTGCTATCTTTGCAATGCAATGTGTGCCTTTGAGTCAGTCCTGACTCCTGGTGACCCAGAAGCTCCTGGGTTTTCTTGGCAGTGTCACCGGAAGTAGATTGCCAGGCCTTTCTTCCAAGGCAATGGAGGGTTAAGTGACTTGCCCAAGGCCACAAGGAGTGCTAGTGGGAAATGAACCCTGGTTGCTTGGTTACCAAGCCAGTGTTCTAACCACTAGGCTACTCCTCCTACTAGTTTATCAAGTAGCTGTAATGCATCTTCCAGGTTTATCAAAATTTCTTTTTTTATTCTTCCAATACATCACCTTTAAATAACATTTCAGGCATAGGTAACCTCCCTACATCTTCCTCAGTAAAAACTGAAGCAAAGAATTCATTCAGTCTCTCCGCTATGACCTTGTCCTCCCTTACCACCCATTTTACCCCTGTATCATCTAATGGTCCAACTGACTCTCTCACAGGCTTTTTGCTATGAATGTAATTGAGGAAGTTTTTATTATGCATTTTTGCTTCCAAGGCAAGCTTTTTTTTTTTAAAATTCTTCTGCCATGTCTACTGCTCTTGCACTTCGAAATATTTGAAATCTCAGTCATTTTTAATCTTTCTCCCTGAAGCCATTTCATGCTCAGTCTCTGCAGCTGTGGCTGTATTAATGCTTAACAGAGGCATGAGAGCAGTTCCTTTGTCTTCTGTGACTGTGCAGTAGTCAGGGCCAGCCCATCCACTAGGTGGATAAAGCAGCCGCCTACTGTGGCAGGCCCTGGTGCGTGGCAGGCCATGTGCTTTGGCACACACATGGCCCATCACTCCTGCCTCCCCTTTGATACAACCTCCTGTTGGAAAGGGGCAGGAGCAGCAGGCCATGTGTGCACCAAAGCACATGGCCTTTCACTGCTGCTGCCACTGTCACCAGCAACAGCAACAGATGGGGCGGCACAGCACGGCAGGGGGGATGGGGCAGCATGGCAGGGGCTTCTGCCTGGGGCCGGTCCTGGCTGTACTCAAGCCACTAGAAAACTAGCCAGCTATTTTCTATATATTTGATGGGCATGTTAGGGGAGGAGCTGAGGGGAGGCCAGAAAATTATTCTGATAGCAGCAGTATTCAGCTACTCTTCGGATAAGTTACACACTTAGTTTAGGCCTGCAGAATAGCAGATTAAGTTACATGGTGGTACTGTGTACCCCTGTTTGCAGAGCTTGTACTACAAGATTGGCCCAAGGGGGGGGAGGGAGGGTGCAAAAGCAAAGGTTGGCTCAGGGTGCTCCAAGCCCTTGAGCCGCCTTGGCTATTTTGTATATTTCTTTCTTCCTCCTCTTCCTCCTCCTCCAAATTGGGAAGATCAATCCCAAACCTGGCCCTGCAAGGCAACTGCCATCCCATCTGCATACTTCAGCCTTATCTATATCTCTTTTTCCTGCCTATTTTCTCCCTTTCTTATGATCTTTATGGCATATCTGCTCTATTTCTAATAATCTCACCTACGTTCGTAACTACTTTCTTTCATTCCAAACACAAAGTCCAAACTGTCAGCTGGAGAGGATGGTGACACTCTAGAACCAAACCCAGCCGCGACAACTTCATGTCAAACTATGGGATTACATGGTTAACAGAGCTAAGAGGAAATTCCACTCCAACCTTATCCAAGTTTCCTTAAACCATCTCAGAGAACTATCTGACATAGTCAAGTCACTACTAAAAAGCCCCACACAGAATCCTTTACAAGAGGCCTTATATTCCCAGATACTAGCCAATCATTTTCAGACCAAGACCGCCAGAAGGAACAACACCCAAACCCCTTATGCTCCTACACTCAATCACAGAACACCCAATCTTACAAAGCTCACTTTTCATCAAGTATCCCCAGAGCAACTAGAAAACATCATCTTGAGCCAAAACACCATATCCAGGTTTAGGTTCAGCGGTGACAATGCTGTAGAAGTGCATAGCCGTTGCCACTGAATATCAGGCCCTATGTACCCTGGTAGACCTTTTCAAACTTATGATAGTTCCACCTACCTATTAAAACATAAAACAATTAAAACATAAAACAAAACCATTAGCCCTTATAAACTCTACAATGCTCTGAAACCCCCAAAACTGGGAACAAATGGGCTTTCAATTTCTTGTGAAAAGCTAACGATAATCTCTTGGCAAACTTTTCCTGGGAGCTTGTTACACAATTCAGGGGCTACTACTGAAAAAGTCTTAGTTTTCCAACAGATTTTATGCATCATTGATTGAAATATAATGGTCTTGCTGGTTGACTGTATTTCAGTGAATCAGTCAAATATGATGTCCAACATGTATGTAATACACGAAGGGTGAAAACCAACAGCTTAAGTTTTGAACACTCTGCTATCAGCAGCTAATTGCAGAGTGCCCAGCAAAGGATTGGCACTATCCTGCCATTTTGCACCAGCTAGCACCTGTACGGTGGCATTTTGGGCTACCTAAAATCTCTGTACTACACAAACTGATAAATGAATATTGAGAGTATTGCAGGACCCAAAATTTGATAGAAACATCTCTTAACCGACCTCCAGAGAGACCTTAGCAACCAAAAGAGTTTCAAAGGACACCCCTCTGAGGACAATACAAGCCTAATAAGATGAGCCCTTACCTCTTTTGTAGCACTTGTTCCACTCACTGGGACCAGCCCACTGTCCTACTGCTTTGTTGTATCATCTGCATCTCCTTCCATAAGAGGTAGAGCACCTCTGGTGTCTAGAGGAACCTCATGTTATCTCACTTCTGCAGATTTCCCTCCCATTCCAGGCTGTACGGCATCCCCCATAGATATCTCAACATCGATCTGCTCTAGCAGAGTAGGACTGAGGAAATCTTCACTTCCCCATTGCCAAGGGCTCTGCAAACAGTGCCACACCCTCCTCAATTCTTCTCTGTCATGGTCTACATTGCCAACAGCAGCTTAAGGACATACCTGATGCAGGGTTCATAAGGAAATTTCTACATTGAACCCGAAACGAAGGCTTCGTCGATACATAGTCGATTTTGGCAGCTATGGCATTGGTTTACCAAGCTAAGTAATTTGGTCTTTATTAATAAAAAGGAGAAATCCCGGCGGTGCTAACTTTCTACATAATGTAGCACGGGGAGGCTATTCTCCGACAAAAAAAGTTTTTCTAACACGGGGTGCTTTTTGTACCGGAATTCCTTTAATTATGGTCTACAGGTAGGCATCCAACATAGTCTGGGTAAGCAAAGGACATAAAGTTGACTCCAGGGGAAAAATGTAAACTTTGCCTTTCCTCTTTCCTGTCTCATCATTGGTAATTTTTCATGGGAATAATCCTGAATGGAGCTTCTGCAGCTCACATCTTGGATTCCCATACCTTTGCAGTTTCTAAATGTATGCACATATTACACAGCAAAGTGCCTACACAGAGAACAGGTACAAATTTGTGTATGTGTGTTCTTGAGTCAGTTTTCACAAGGAAGACTTTGCACTTACATATAAAGGCTGAGAATTACCCCCTTTACGTTAGTATTGAGGTGCTGGGTAATTTTACCTGCAGATGTCTTATGTTCCTGGATTATTCTGAATTTCCTATTTAGTTTCCTTATCATAAGAAGACTGATGCACTGCTCTGGTATCAAAAGGTGCTCCCCCGTGGAGGTGTCACCTTGGTCTTCTCTCTTGTGTGTCATGTTGTGTCTATTGGCGTTGATTCTTGCCTTAACATTTCACCCAATTCAAAAATGGTTCTTCACCAAATAATTAAAAAAGATACGGTATGTACATTCAGGTGTCTTACATACATGGACTGCCACACAGGCACAAGTTCTTACATTCAACCATGCACAGACATGCCAGCCACAAAACACATACATACCCAAAACAGATAAACATACTAGTATACACACACACACACACATACCCAAAACAGATAAACATACTAGTGTACACACAAACACAAAAGACATAGACACAAGGCGCACACAAAACACAGACACGCGACATACACACATATACAGGGTGGCCCAAAAAAAGTGAGAACATCTCGTAGCATATAAATTATTTAAAAATTCAAAAAGACAGATGTAAACAATTGACAAATTAGAAAAACAAAGATGGTGACTGGAAATTGTTGAAATAAAGATGTTATATAGCTAAAAAAGGTAAATAAGTAAACTATTTAAGCTTTTAATTTATGAGATGTTCTCACTTTTTTTGGGCCACCCTGTATATTATAAACACACACGGCGGTTGGAAAGAATTCCATGAGCTATGCTCTGCATATTTTTCTCACTTGTATCATTATCAGTTTGACATTCAAGTTTCTTGTTAACAGGATGTTATAACAAATATTCCTCTTCCAGTTTGTTCTTAAAATCAAAGAAATGGGGATGAAATATTGATTGGATACAAAGGAATACAAAATAATAGACTGAATTTCCCATTTGTAAAGTGAAGCTATGGGAGGTTTATATAATTAGGTTAATTCAGTGATGTGCTATGAGTTTATTGTCAAGAGGCTTTCAGCACCTCTGCTTCATTGTGCGAGACACTGTGTGTTTTCCTCAAATAATTTAACAAAAGGCTTATGAAATCCTGCTCCAGAGCATCA
The DNA here is from genome assembly GCA_033557465.1 of Ichthyophis bannanicus. Classification (NCBI taxonomy): domain Eukaryota; kingdom Metazoa; phylum Chordata; class Amphibia; order Gymnophiona; family Ichthyophiidae; genus Ichthyophis; species Ichthyophis bannanicus. Next base: position 137,329,047 of record CM066035.1, on the reverse strand, counting down.
ATTGAGAAATTCAAACTTTGAAAAAGAGAATAACATTGGTAACCAGTTTAAGGTACCGATGATGACTTTCAGAGCAGTAAAAAGTAACACATATTTGGCTTGGAAATTACAGGGGTATGTCCCAAGCTACTGTTTGAGATCAAGTTCAAAACAACTACTGAGGATTCTGGTAGTGTACTCTGCACCTCCCCTCACCGGTAATTCACCAGGGCTCTTGGGTAACGGATATCCACACACAAAGCAATGAGAAGGAAGCAAGCACGGTTAATAATACACAACACAACACACACTTGTATTATAAAAACCACCAAAGCTTTGGGAGGGAGATCATAGCTTACACCATGTCTCCCTACTATCACTGTGGTTAGCTATTTTATTTATAGGTCAAAATTCCATTACACAGCATAATTTTCACCTTATTGTTCTACGTCAAGCATCGCTTATATTCATAATGTGCATCTCTATGTCTCTATGTCATAGGTCAGATCTTATTAGCATTGGTCATCATGAGGAGACATACATGTATTCCCAGACATAACTTCTTAAACAATAATTCTAACACTAGCAGTTTTGATATCTCTGATTCGTCACTGAGAGACTGAAGAGACAGCTTCTCCCTGCACTATATTTTTCATAACAAACCTAGTGTCTTTGTTATAGGAAAGTTCAGCCTAATTATTTCAGTAGAGTCTTCCAAGGTTGTTGCTGAGTAATAAGCTGTGGAATGTCTGTGGTGTTAACTCTTTCTGAGGGCTTTTAGTAATATGATGTTATTAAGTACCCTGACTGTGTACACAGCCCTGTACAGACAAGCTTCCTTTCAGATTCCATCATGGAAAGAAGTGAAGGGGGTCAGATTAAGAAATAGAATGTTTTCAGTATTGGTCCCATTCATGGTGGAACAAACTACTTAGAAAGAGTAGGATGAAAATAGATTTTAAGACATTCCAAAAGCTGCTTAAGACCCCTCCGTTTCCAAGGGGGTACGTGGAGAGGGTGAATTCAGGTAGAAGAGAACAATGCAGGGGTAATGGGCAGACAGATTTGTGTTAGTGTAGTTTGCATTGTAATGATTTGTGATTTTATGAGCATTTTACATTGTAAACCACTGTGATTTGACAATGTGTTGATACTGGGGCCCTTTTGCTAAAGGTTGGTAAGTTTGTGAACTTACTGCACATTAGGAGGAAAGTCCAGTATGTAGTAACTGCAAACCGATGCAGTAACTGTTAGGGGAGCGCTCAGCATGTCCCCTGCACTTACTGCAACTGTCTTAAGGTGGCTTTAAGTTCACCCGCACTAATTGCAAAATCAGCAACATTCAGTAATTACTGTGTGTTAACCAAATATGAACTTTATTTATTTATTTTTATTTCTTATATACCGCGCTATTATAATCAGTGCGGTTTACATTTGAACAGAACATACTTTATATTTTTGCCCACTCTCCAATCCACTCTCCATCATGCGCTAAGCAGTTCACACATGATTTTTACCACGCTGGCTGCTTTAACCTGTGACAACCATTAATGCAGGCCTACACTAATGATTACTGTGCGCCAAACTCACATTAATTGTTTAGTGCACTTTAGCCTGTTATAAACATTTTATAATAATGATAAAGATAAATGACAATGGAGTGAAGAGTAGCTTAATGGTTAGAACACTGTCTTGGTAACCCAGAGACCAGGGTTCAATTCCCACTAGCACTCCTTGTAGGGCAAGTCACCTTACCCTCCATTACCTCAGAAGAATCCAAGTTATCAATGTCCCTGTACATTACCAAGTTTAAGTTACAATATAAACTGCTTTGATTAAAATGATAAAGCAGCATAAAAAATCTATTAAATAAATACATAATATGAACTTATAAAAAAAATGAGCTAGAAATCCTCACAAAGAAATTTGAAAAATCCAGTGGCTAAACATAAATATGTCTGACATTTGTTATTGCATGCTCTAAACAAGAGACATCAATAATTAGATTTAATTTCAGACATGCACATAAAGCACATTATGGGATTCATTTTAAAAGCCTTAGTCATGATTTGGACGTCCAAAAATGTACCTGTGGATATTCAAATCACAGAGATGTAGCCAGAGTGATTTTACAAAAGGCTTTTAAGGATGTCTCTGGTGCAGAAATAGCCAAGTAGACAGAGGCATTCCTTGGGGACTACAATGGACTTGGATATCTCCGCTCATTTTCAGAAATGTAAGGGACATGCTCTAGGAACAAAGGCATCAAGAAAGTGCTTGCTTTGGCTGTAAAATATTCCAGGGTTATAGAGAAGATTGTACAGTACCTCACAATCACAATGATAGCAGCTGTGGGATTCAAACCCTAGTTTCCACAGTCTTAGCCCACTATGCTAACCATTAGGGCAGCAGTTCTCAACCAGTATGTCACAAGCACCTGAGAGGTGTATTGCAGAGCCAGCATGAGACAGGGTAGGAAACACAGCCAACATCCAGTAGCTGTTTTCACAGTCAGCACAAGCAGCGGAAGGGGCAGGAGGTGCGACCACACTGGCCCCAGCAATTCGGGTATAATTTAGATTCAGCTATACTTCTTCTCCCTGTTGTAGCACCTGGAGCTCTTATGATTTCAGTGAATGCACCCAGAAGTGAAATCACTTAAGTGTGGCCAGGAGGAAGGAGTACAGTTGAATCTACATTAAACAAAATTGCCGGGATCGGTGCAGTCAAGCTTCCTTCCCCTGCTGGCTCTGGGAAGGACTGAAAGGAAAGATACTGCATTGTTTGGTGGAGGGGGGGGGGGGGGGAGAGAAGACAAGGAATTACTGGACTACCAACGAGAAGGTGGAGGGGAAGATGTCTGGCTATATGAGGGAGAAAAGAGAGATGATGCCAGGCTACAAGAGAGAATGAAGAGAGAAGATACATGGTTGCATAGGTTGATGGGTGGGGAGAAAAAGAGACAGAGAGAGAGGTGAGATGGGAGGAGTGGGTGAGAGAGAGAGGGAAGATGTTAGGCTACATAGATGGGGAGATGCTAGGCTACAAGGGTGGCTGGGGGAGAGCGAGAGAGTGGAGATGCCGGGCTACAAGGGTGGGTTGAAGAGAGAGGGAGGGAGGGTAGATGCTGGGCATAGTGTGGAACTTTGAGCAGAATTGTCAATGAGACACAAGTGAAAGGAGCTACACGCGAATAAAAGACCAGGGAGAGAGTGAGATGGAAAAATGACAGAGCTGGGGAGATGGAAAGTTGATAGGTATGTGAAAATTAAAAAGGAGGAGATTGAGGAATAAAAGCTGAAGCAGGACGGAAAGAAAGGGGAATTATCAATATGTCAGAGAGATGTAGGGAGGGAATGGAGGAAGGTGGGAGGAGAGAGGAGAAAGTGGAAATGGACAACAAACACTGGAAAGAGTTGGCAGAAGACAGACGAAGAAAGCAGAAAAGAGAAACTGGGACCAATATGATTGGAAAAATAAAATACCAAGACAACAAAGATAGAAAATAATATTTTATTTTGAATTTATTAACTGGAATATATTAGCTTTGGAAGCTGTGTATTGTGGACGTTTTTGTATTTTGTTCAGTACAAGAAGAAATGCATTTCTATTTTTAGTTTTCTAGTGTTGCAGTACCTGCTGAATTTGACTTCTTGGGATTCCCAGTTCAATTTTTGTCTTCATATTTTTATTTCTAATTCTTGTTCTGTATGTGGTGAGAATCTGTCAAGAGTTTTGCGTGTGACCAAGGTGCGGTGGCATTAGTGTGTAGTCCCTGTAGAAATCCGCAGTGGTCCCACTTGTTCTGTTTTATCAGTAGTAGGTGTATTTGCGTTCTACGGCCCAGTGTCATATTTGTAGTGCTGTAGGGTTCTAGCTGCTTGAATCATAGGAATTATCGCTGCTATAGTATGGTACATTTGCTACACATGTGAGTGGTAGCTTTTTCTTTTCAGGTTTTGTGTTCTTTCACAATGTCCCTGGTAGTGGTTAGAGTTATGTTGCTGTTACTCAAATCATGTTTGCATAAGAATATTTTTTATATGGTTACTTCTATGGAGAAATGTTCTAGTTCTGAACTGCACCAGCTGTAGGGTTTTTGCAGATGCAGAACATGTGGGCATTTAACTACTATACTGTATCAGACCAAAGGTCTGTGAGAGTCACATGTGTGGTGTGTCACATATGCGAGCATCATCCGTCAGGTGTGTCTTAACAGAAAAAAGGTCAAACTACTGCAGTAGGCTATTCCCTCGACAGTCCCAATCTTCAATGCTATTCCAGGAATGTCTATCTAGACGGCCCTGCAGACGCCCATATCGTGCATATACGTGTTCATGAAATCGTGCCTGAACTTGGACGAGCCTGCTTTTTTTTTTTTTTTTGATATTCTGGCTTGCAGGTGTCAGATTGCACTAGGATGTCATTTGTAAAATGTGCCTTTATCTAGCCATCTATCTATATTGCCTATAAAGTACAGCAGCTCATGAGCTGTATCTTGGAGATGGAATCTGTGACCCAAATATGAACTTTATATTTTTGTGTATGACCTGTCTCTGAATTTTATTTTTAGAAATGTCAGAGTTCTGCAGTACTCAGAGTGAGGTTGTTTCATCCCAATACAGGCTATAAACAATTTCCTGCAGAAAATGTATTCAGTGCTTGAGTAAATGTATGGAGTGGAGGCCCTCCTAACTGACCTCATGGACAAGCTTATCAGCGGCGCCGAACGGATACACCAGGGCTTTGCAATGGCATTCTTAGATATCAAAGCGGCATTCGATTCGGTACCGCACTGCACACTACTTCTGCGCCTACAATTAATTGGCATCATGCTAAAATGGTTCCAATCATATTTAACTGGCCACAGCCAGCAAGTCATAATAAAGGGTCTACATGCCTCCTATTAAGCACAACAGGAGAGTATTCCACAGGGCTCTGCACTTTCGTCACTCTTACTCAACATCTTTCTCCAACCTGTCTGCAAAATCATACAATCTCATAATGTACTTTACCACATCTACGCAGATGATGTCATGCTATACATGCCATTCTCCACCAAAAAAACAATCTACACTGTAGATGTTTTAACAAAGTCACACAATGGCTGGCAGCACAGGTCCTCCGAGTCAACCACAAGAAAGCCGAGGCCCTCTTCATCCACAAGGACCCAAACTACACCCCGCCACCGGTCATAAGAGTTGCAGGAACAGACCTGAAAGTCAAATCCAAAGTAAACCATAGACCAACACCTATCACTGCAGCCACACATCAGCAACATCACCAGAGCCATCTACCACACGATCAAATCAGTACACCACTTGCGCACAATATTGGCCTTCCAGGACTATTGCACAGTCTTCCAAGCCCTGGTCATACCCCACTTCGATTACTGCAAAATTCTCTTCCAAAATCTCCCAAAATACGTTAGCCACCCCCTTCAGCTAGCACAGAACACAGCTTCCTGCATATTATCCAGCTCCACCTGAACTGAGCACATCACACCGCTGCTCAAATAGTTTCACTGGTTACCTATCAGAACAAGAGCAAACTTAAGTTGAGTTGCTTCACATCCTGATGTAAGGTTTAAGGTTTATTTATTTGATAAAAACCGCCTTTCAAAACAATCAAGGCGGTGTACAATAATAAAATATATAAAAAGGTCATAAAAGCAAATAAAAAACATGGTACGTAAAAACAATACATAAAAACTGTGGCCAAGGCCAGAAAAAGAAAGGAAAGATACATATTTTTATAAAGGACAGAAGAGTGAAAGCAGGGGAACACAGGACAAGAGGAAGGAGGAGGAAGGAGTGGCCTAATGATTGGGGTAAGTTACCTAGGGCTAGGGATTCAAATCCCACTACAGGACAGCAACCTTGGGCTGGAAAGACTGGGGTTTCTAGTCCCACAGATGCTCCTTGTGGCCTTGGGCAAGTCACTTAACCCTCCATTGCCTCAGATGTGAAAGAATAGATTGTGAGCCCTTTAGGGACAAGGGAATTACATATACAGTACCTGAATGTACACCACTTTGACTTGTAGAAGAGCAGTATATAAGCCTGGTTAAATAAATAAATGATGTTCCATGTACAAGTTGTTATGTTTGCTTGCCTCTATAAACCGCCTTAAATTTAAGACTAGGTGATATATAAACCACTTAAATAAATAAATGATCGTAATGGAGACATCAGGGGTCAGGACATATACAATTCTGGAAGTATTCTCTGCCAACATGGAGCCTTTTCTAGAACATGTATAAGGATAAGAGGGAGTGAAGGGGTATTTGCCGACATGTAGAGCCAGAAGAGCCAGTTTACAAATCTACACATGAGAAAATTCAATGGAGGCACCTTAGCAACTAACTTACAGCTCGAGTGACACACTTAAACATGGAAACTGGTATTACTCAACTTACATGTATATGTGGGCCATTTTGCAAACTGGTACTTATAAATGCCACTAATTAGCTATAGGGACCGCTAGTTTTTATTTAATTTCAACATGGAGGAGGAAATAAACAATGGAGGATTCAGGAGGGCAACTCCCTTAATCCCCCTATAAAGGCTTGGCGGAAATGAGCACTTTTTGAAAACCTACATATGCCAGAAAACAGCTCTGAATCCTGATGCGGGCAATTTTGATCATTCACTTGCTTCCCCTCTGGGAAATATGAAATACGCATGCAGATGTCTGACCTGCCAAAGCCACACCATAACTACACTGACATGCGCACTTTGAATTTCTACATATTATGCAAGTTTAGCCCTGTCTAAAATCACCATTTACATGTGGATGCCATCTATGTATAAATGCCAGCTGCTTCCTGGCATGTATAGGCAATAGTATAATAAAATGCTCAAATATCAGCATCATACACAATTAGCACATCAAAATCAAGGCACATAGTTAGGCACAGGAAACACAGGCAACTACCTAGATTTCTAAATTTTGAAAGTGCTAAATACCCAGGCCAAAGAGGAGCCTGCTCCTGTTGTTTTAGGGACAGTTGAATGTGCTTCTTCAAAGGGGGTTACTATGGCATTATGGTTGTCCTCTGCTTCTTTTCTCGCTCTCCAATCTTTTCGGGATCTCTCACACCCCTCCACTCGTGCTCTCTGGGATCTGCTATCTGGTTTTGCCTATGGGTGCCAAAGTCTTAAATCTGGCTCTGGCAAAATTTACATGGGCTGACACACAGACATAAGTGCACACATGCAAACATGCGCATACACTCACATGGAGGGAGGGGTCGGAAAGAATTGTATGAGCCATGCTCTGCATGCTTTTCCCACTTGTATCATTATCAGTTTGACATTCAACTATCTTGTTAACAGGATGTTATAACAAATGTTCCTTTTCCAGTTTGTTCTTAAATAGGTCAAGTAGGCATTCTTAAAATCGAAGAAATAGTGATAAAATATTGATTAGATTCAAACCTGCAAGGAATACAAAGTAATAGGCTGGATTTCACACGTATAAAAGTGAAGCTATGGGAGATATATATAATTAGGTTAATTCAGTGATGTGCTATCAAGAGGCTCTCAGCACCTCTACTTCACTGTGTGACACATTGTGGGTTTTCCTCAAATAACTTAACAAGAGGCTTATGAAGTCCCAGCATATCAATCGGGAAATTCAGACTTTGAAAGAGAGAATTACATTGGCAACCAGTTTCTCTTAGAATTCAGTTTAAGGTACCGATGTTGACTTTCAGAGCAATAAAAAGTAATGAACCTAAATTTTTGGCTTGGAAGTTACAGGGGTACGTTTCAAACCAGTGTTTAGGATCAGAAGTGAAGGGGGTCAGATTAAGAAATAGAATGTTTTCAGTATTGGCCCCATTCATGGGAGAATAAACTACTTAAAGAGAGTAGGATGAAAATAGATTTTAAGAAATTCTGAAAGCTGCTTAAGACCCCTTTGTTTCCAAGGGGGTACGTGGAGAGGGTGAGTTCAGGTAGAAGAGAACAGTGCAGGGGTAATGGGCAGACAGATTTGTGTTAGTGTGGTTTGCATTGTAATGATTTGTGATTTTATGAGCATTTTACATTGTAAACCACGATGATTTGACAATGTGTTGATATTTGGGCCTTTTTACTAAAGTGTGGTAAGTTTGTGCATTTACTGCACATTAGGAGCAAAACCTAACCTACGGTAAGTGCAAAAGCCATGCTGAACAGTCAGAGGTGTGCATGGCAAGTCCCCTGCATGTACCGCAAGTACAACCCTTATCACAAGTGAAAGTTCATTTGCAGTTAGCGTGGGCGCACACAATGGATCCTTTTGAGGTGGTCTTAAGTGCACTGATGCTAATTGAAACATTGACAGCATGTAATTATGCTAAGCTAACCACAATGTGTAGTCTATGCTCACGCCCACTCTCCAACCAGCTGCCACCTCATCATGTGCTAAGCAGTTAACACAGGACTTTTTCTATCCTGGCTGCTTTAACATGTGGTTACCAATGTTAAAGCAGCCAGCATGGAAAATAGCTACCATGCATTAAACAGAAGCATAAAAAGTAGTTGTTGTTATGGAAGGACAGACTAGATAGGCCATGTGGTCTTTTTCTGTCATCATGTTTCTATGTTTCTATGTTTCTAAAGAGGACAACGATCAAATTAAAAATGATTTATAAATAAACAAAAGGAGGAGTTCCAAAGATTAACAATTTGCATGCAGTATGGAGACTATTTAAAAAAATTCCATCTTAGAATAGCAAAATAAAAACTTGTAAATATGCAGATTAAATCACACTGTGTTAGTCAACTCACCCATTAAAGGCTTGGGCAAAAAGCCAGGCTTTCCCTTGCTTCCTGCAGTAGTGGTAGCCTTGTGTTAGGTGATGCCCTTCTTGGAGTGAGTTCCAGAGTACAAGGGCTGCTCCTAAGAAGACCCGCTGGCAGATGACACATTTCATGATTTCCTTGGTGAGGTTAAAGTTAGGGATTCTCCTTGGGAAAACTCTAAAGACCTCCCATGTCAGCAGCATATGCCTCCCCATCCCAATTATTCCCCTGACATCACTCCATCTCTCCTAGCACCCCTCCCAACATCACCTCCTTTCAATCCCCCCTCCTGACTGACCTCTTGAGTGATTAGGAGGGAAGGAGAGTGATCAGGGAGGGGTGCTAGCCTTGGCCTTTACACCTGCCCTGCAAGGTAGTGCCTCGGGTTAGATGTAAATGGCGACATATTATATTTTTGGTATACAGTATATTCCCCTTGTAAAATGGGAAATGCACCCTGATATTTTAGGCCCACCTAACCACTCCCTCCTCATGCCCTATCACATCTTCTTGCACTCTGTGTGATGAGGATCACCACATGTAAATAGCGACTTTCTAAAATTGTTATTTGCACATGTCAGTGATCTACATGTTTAAATGCTGCTATTTACATCTAGGGATGCTTCAAAAATAAGAGCTATAGCTTTAAAGCAGCAGCATTATGTAGTCTGCTCAGAATATAAATTGACCTGTTTGCCTTATTTGTTTTCTGGTCACCGTCATTTACACTACATATTTATACTGCACAGCAGGAGTCGGAGGAGTAGTAATGCATTACGGGGATGAACAAACTGAAAAATGAGAACTGTGTTATTGGTCTGAGGATTTCAGTAAATTATTGAAAAATCAGTGAAGTATAAAATGGTATCAGCTTGGAAAGTTAGAAAGCTCTGAGCATTGTAGGTATGTACAACATGCTCTCTAGCACTCAACTACAGAAAGCAGATCCAATGAAAGTGAGAAAGTATGTGGTTGAACTATGAGGATACAAGCAAGGCAATACACAGAATTAATTTAACTACAAAGAAAGACCAACATTCTAAGAAAAGGGACCGGGGATGAACAAAAGAAACTTTCATAACTGTTATTATTGTTGTTAAGTGCCGTCGAGTTGGTGTTGACTTATGCGACCTTCTGGATAGTTGTCCTAAACTGTGTTCAGTCTTCAGTCAGGCGGCTCATTGTTGACAGAGTGGCATCCATTGCTGCTGTTATTGTATCGATCCATCTCATTGCTGGCCTTCCTCTTTTGTGTTGACCTTCTACCTTGTCAAGCATGATGTCTTTACATAAGAACATAAGATATGTCATACTAGGTCAGACCAAGGTCCATCAAGCCCAGTATCCTGTTTCCAACAGTGGCCAATCTAGGTCACAAGTACCTAGCAATATCCCCAAAAGACACAGATTCCACAGTGCTTGTATTGGGTCAAGCAGTGATATCCCAGGTCCCTTTTTAATAATGGTTTATGGACCTTTACTCCATTACTTTCTCTAATGATCCCTCTCTTCACATGATGTGTCCAAAGTATGAAAGTTGAAGTCTTATCATCTGATCTTCTAAAGAAAGCTTAGGTTTGATCTTCTTTAGTACTGACTGGTTTGTTCTTCTGGCAGTCAGCACAATAATTCAAAGGCATCAATTTTCTTCCTGTATATCTTTTTCCCTGTCCAACTTTCACATCCATATGATGTTATTGAAAATACCATGGTTTGAATGAGTCGAATCTTTGTATGGAGAGAGACATCTCTGCTCTTGACAATCTTGTCTAGGTCTTTCATAGCCATTCTGCCAAGAGCAATGCGTCGTTGGATTTCTTGACTGCTTGTTGTTTCTTTATTGATGGTTGATCCAAGTTGGTTAAAGTTCTCCACTATTTTGATTTCTTCTCCATAGCTGTGCCATTCCTTTAAAGGAATTTTTCTCCACGCAAAACTGGAAGATACTCCCTTAGTGAGGGACAAAAGGCTAGATTTTAAAGTTTCTTCTATGCATCCTTGAAATCTTTTTTTTTTTCAGTGCTGGTTTCCTCCTTTGAGTTTTGTAAGCTATGTACTCTATGTATTACATTTATGAAAAGGTTTTCTCAGCTAGTAATTTCAGCAGCAAAGTTTATGATGTGTATTCAATAAGGAGGTGTTGTAAATTCAAAAAATAGTATGATGCCTAAAGTCTTTATGACCCATGGCTTATTGCACATTAAAGATCACTCACATTGGTAGCATTAATTTAAGTACATTTTAGCAGGCAAGAAAAGCATACGATAGCCTCAACTATGATGACATTCTGCACATAGGGGCATCTTTATTAAAGGACTTTAACAGCTAAGCATGCTGCAGGGTAGTGTGGAAGTTACTGGGTAGATTAGGGGTAGAGTGTGGGTGCGGATGGCACATCACGGTTAGCATGGCTGTCACTGCTGTTAGGGTGGGCACACTTACCTCCTCCTCAGTGACTGGGAGTAAGTGCACCCCTGTTAGAATCCTGCAGAAATTCCTGGCACATTGGAAGGATGCTGGAGTGCACATACCTTGGATGGAAAAAGGTAACTCATCTTCGCAGCTGCAAAGAGACACTGTGGGCAGGAGCAGCAGCTGGGGGTACATCAGCACAACAGCCAATGCCGCCTCTGCAGAGGGATGCTAGAGAGATAAATAAGAGGGCCAGGACAGACAGCAGGAAAACAAAAGGTGGCCAGAGACACATATACTGTATGTTCCCATGGATGACAATCAGGCCAAAGAATTGCAAGTAAGTCTTCTCTAATCACTAACACCGCATGCAGGCAGGAAAGCTAAAAGAGCGGCTGAGGAGAAATATGATAGAGGTCTATAAATTAATTCATGGAATGGAATGGGTAAACGTGGATCGGTTGTTTACACCATCAAAAAGTAGAAAGACTAGGGGACGTGCAATGAAGCTACATGTAACCGATTTAAGACTAATAAGAGAAAATATTTTTTCACTCAACGTATAATCACTCTGGAATTTGTTACCGGAAGATCTAGTAAAAACTGTTAGTGTAGCTAGGTTTAAAAAAGGTTTGGACAAGTTCCTAGAAGAAAGATCCATAAACCATTGTTAAAGAGGACCTGGGAAATCCACTGCTTGCCCTGGGACGAGCATTGTGGAATTTGTGTGCCTTTTTGGGAACCTGACAGATATTTTTGATCTGAATGGCCACTGTTGGAAACAGGATACTGGGCTTGATGGACCTTGGTCTGACCCAGTATGGCATTTCTTATGTTCTTAAATGAGTGAGACTTCATAGGAAATTAAAGAGTCATGGGATAGGAGGCCATGCTCTTTTGTGGTTTCAAACTGGCTGCAAAACAAGAAACAGAGAGTAGGACTGAATGGTCAGTTGTCCATATAGAAAAGGGTCATCAGTTTTGTACCCCAAGGGTCTGTGTATTGGGGCCTATGCTGCTTAACATAAATGATCTGGAGATATGAGTGCCGAGTGAAGTGATCAAATTTGTGGATGATACAAAATTATTCAGAGTCGTGAAAATGTTAGAGGATTGTGAGGATTTGCAGAAGGATATTGTGAGACTAGGGGAATGGGCATCTAAATGGCAGATAAAATTGAATGTAGACAAATACAAAATGATGCACACAGGGAAAAACGTTCCCAACTACAGGCACAAAATACTGGGTTCCAAGTTAGGAGTCATGCCAAAGAAAAAGATCTTGGAGTTATTCTGCTCAGAGTGCTATGGCTGCTAAAAAGGCAAATAGAATGTTACAGGTCATCTGAAAAGGGATGGAAACAAAATTGAGAATATCATGGTGCTTCTGTATAGGTCCCTGGTGCAGGTCGGCACTGCACAGTAAGCACGGTAAGCACTGCAAGGGGGCACTGATGTTAAAGGGAGGCCATCACTGGCTCTCTCACTCTCTCAGCATGGTGCTGCAATCTCTCCCATGATCATGGCTCAGATAGCCGGATCATGCTCATAGGATCAGCATGTCTCATCGGCAGAAGGCAGAGCAACATGCCTTCTTCCTGCGGGACAGGATCCTACTCTCTGGGCCACGATTGCATGTCCCACGGGCAGAAGGCAGAGCAAGACCATGATTGTGGCCCACACTGCTGGATCCTGCCCAAGGGAGAAGCATGTCCCATGGCAGATGATGGACAAGGTGGGGAGGGGGTCACAGGAAATCAGGAGTTGCTGGACATCGGGGGGGGCATTGAGTGGTGGAGGGGAGATGCTGGACATGGAGGGGCACAGGGAGACAGAGGGGAGATGCTGGATGCAGGGGGGGGGCTGGAAAGGGAGGCAGAAGGGACATGCTAGACACCTGGGGGCTAGAGAGATGAAGTGAGATACTGGACTTGGGAAGGGGGCATAAGGAGAAGCAAGGAGGGAAGATTGTTGAGATGGAGTGATGCTGCTAGACATGGGGTTATAGGGAGATTATGGGAAAATGCTGGACATGGGGAGGAACAGAAGGAGACAGAGGGGAGAGGTTGGACATGGGGGTAATAGGGGAGGTGGAAATGAAAGACACGGGGTAATAGGGAGGGGATGATATGATATGGAGATGGGGCAGATGCTGGACACAGGGGGATAGGAATGGAGAGAGAGATGCTGGACATGGGGGATAGGAAGGGAGGGGGACATGGAAGGATAGGGAGAGACAGCACAGAGATATTAGATGGAGCGAAAGAGAGAAAGAGAGACACATACTGGGTGGGAGGGAGAGATGTTAAACATGGAGGGGAGAGAGAGTGAGCAAAAGACTGGGGAGTAATGGACAAGGGAAGAAAGATGGGGAATGGGAGGACTGCGGTGATGGTTGAAAAGTGGAAGGTAGATGGATTAAAAAAGAAGGACTGAGGACTGGATAGTAAGAAGGATTTAGGACTGAATAGTAAGAGGGAGTAGTGAAATCTGAGTGGACAGAGAGAGAGAGAGAGAGAGAGAGAGAAAAATAAATAGAAGAAAGCGTAAAGGAAAAGATCAATATCCAAGCTAGAAGGAAGTGAAAAAACAAAAGGGAAGACAAGAAATGGCAGATGGACTAGAGACCGTAGAAAGAGAGCTAAGAGAAGACAGAGGAAAGCAGAAAGTTCAGATTGGGACCAGTATGATGAGAGAATAAAATGATCAGACAACAAAGGTAGAAAAAATAATTTTAATTTCAATTTAGTCATCAGACATTGCTCTATCTTTATATTTTACACAGTACAGGGAAATGAATGTCTTTCTAATTCTCTGGTGTTGCACTGTATACAAAGTTTAACTTCTTGGGGTTTCAGTTTAATTTTGTAAATATATTTTTATTTTAGGTTGGGGTCACTTATTCTGTACTTGGTGAGAGTCTGTGTTCTGAGAGTTTGACTGAGGCCAGGCGATCTATTAACATAGAGGGACTGATATTCGAAGGCTTAGGCATGTGCTATATGGGCAAGTGCCGGCCTTACCCATGGAAAACCGCCATAACTATGTAAACCACATATTCAACAGGGTGGCTTGAATCATTGAGGCCCAGCTACCTGCACAGCACAAGGTGCTGAAGCCCAGGGGCGGAACAGGGGTGTGTCGCAGTGAAAATCCACATAAAGCGGATTTACAAAACCAGTGTGTACATTAGACGTCATTTACCGCGAAGCCTTAAGCGACGGAACCCGGAGCATACAACCTCTGATAGTGAGCCACAAACCCATGCAGTGGCAGAACAGGGCACAATACAGCGAGGGGTGTGTGAGCAGGCCTGCATCCAAACCGGGCAGATGTAAAGCACCGCCGGACAGGCAGAGATGTCATATGGGCCATGCACATGGTGATCCAGAGGTGGAGATGCACACGCCGTGACCGGGCACAGTGGAGGATCCAACAGACAGTGCATACCCAGCAGCAGGCAGTGGCCCAGCACCCGAGACCCAGGTACCGTGCCCTACGTGTACACAGACCCAGGGTGAGCTACCTGCAACTGACAGAGGAGGAGGTGTACCAGAGATACAGACTGGATGGGGCTACGATAACTGAGTTGTGCAGCATACTCAGCGTGGACCTGGAGCCCACCACATCCAGAAGCCAGGCCCTGCCGGTGGCTGTGATGGTGACCACTGCCCTGGGATTCCTTGCAGCTGGCAGCTTCCAGCATGTGATGTGGGCAACTGTTGGAGTCACGCAGCCCACTGCCAGCCACTGCATCAAAACATTCATCAGGGCCCTGCTGCGGAGGATGTTCCATCTCATAGCCCTCCTCCGGACATAGCAGAGGCGGCAGGAGATCATGCAGGCATTCTACAGTGTTGCTAGTTTCCCATTGGTGCTTGTATCTATAGACTGTACCCACACTGCACTGCGGGCACCACGGCTGGAGCAGAGAGCATACTGGAAAAGGCATGGGTACACATTAATGAACATGCAGGTCATTGTGGATGCCAACATGGCTTCACAGATGTGTGTGCCCGCTACCCAGAGTCCTGCCATGATGCATTTGTCCTTGCACAGTCTGGCCTGAGACAGGCAACAGCCGTGGTTCAGCATTGGAGATGCGTGGCTGCTAGGTGAATGTGCACATGTGTGAGCCCCAGGACAGGCCCAGATGGATGCCTACTGCAGTCTGATGCTATGGGTACTGCAAGTAGGCGATGATAGATGTGTATGATATGTATCGCACCACATGAGCATCACTGCATGCCGTCCACAGCAGCCCATAGATCATATCCAATGCACGTCCCGATGCACCTGCTCACAGCTCACATTGCCCTGTGGGTATCCTCTAAGAACCTGGCTGCTGACCCCAGTGTGCAACCCCAGAGGTCGGCAGGAGGAGCGGTACAACTGTGCCCACCAGCAGACACGAGTGGTTGTAGAGAGTGCAATTGGGGTGCTGAAGAGCCACTTCTGGTGCCTTGACAGGAGCAGTGGTCAACTCCTTTACAGTTCAGAGTAGGTATGCCAGATATTTGCTGCATGCTGCATACTCCACAACCTGGCACGGATGCGTAGAGTGCGGAAACCCAGAGCCACAGATGTGGAGGAGTGGGAGACCACAGAGGCAGCAGATGGTGATGGTGCCAAGTCTGGGAGCCAGCAGCAGGCCAGGGAACTGGCCTACCATTCGCGGGTGATACGGGAAAGCTTCTGAGGTGACTGCCCAGCACCAGCACCAAGGTTATACATACTCAAACACCAATTATGTGCCCAGTGTCATGTAATGTGCATTGAAGGATTCAATAAAGTGCCCATTACCACCCATTGTGTCCGAGTATTTCTCCCATGTGAACTCCCTTCCTCAGGGCTCCCCGCTGGCCATGGGTGCTTGCTAACACGTGCACTGCGATGCAGTGGAGTGTTGTCAGAGGACGTGCTAGCGGTGTCACCACTTTCCCCAGCAGGGTGGTCTGATGGACATGACGCAGGGCTAGCAGGTGGCTGTGCTGCTGTGCTGGCGGCCTCAGCACCGACCCCCTGTGCCTTCATGAGGCCCACAAAACTTCGCAGGGAGCCAGCTATAGATGTCTAGTATGCTGCCATCTCCCGCATCAGCCGCAGGTGCCCCTCCATGTGGCGCTCCACGCACTATCTGTGGTCCTGCCACTCCTCATGCTCAGCCTCCCTGGGCTGTTCTACCATATACCCTGCAGCTCAGACAGTATGCCCTCAGTGCCTGCCACCAGGCGTGCACCCTCCTGTGATAGCTCCTGGTCCAGGTCATTGCTCCCTGCACACACTGGCTCCTCCAGGATGGCAAACTGTAGCTCGGCAAGTGATGCGTCATCCGCAGCTGGCCCCACGACACTGGTGGTCACACTGGCCTGCCCCTCCTCCCTGGGTGGTGAACACAACAGCCCCTTTCCACTGGCCGTCGCAGTGGGCTGCTCTGCATTGCTGGCTGGTGTACTGGCATCAAGGGCCATTATGCACCCTGGCTGGTCACTGGCATCCTTCGTGGTGGGTTGTGAGGCTCCTTCCAGGGCATTGCTTCCAGACTGGGAAGGCAGTTTACCTGGTGGATCTGTGAGAATGCAAAGGTGGCAGAGGTTAGTGACATGGCATGCTGTCATGGCCTGAAGAGTGGCATCCAGTCCACCACAGTACCGGCAGCTGGTGTACGGCCCACACTGTACCCACTCCATGCAGCACCCATGGTCTGACAGACAGACAGGCATGGTCTGGGTGGATGGAGGCAGGGTGAGGACACAGACATGGCTGTTGCAGCCATACCCATGCAATGGAGCACCCCTACTCACCCCCCTGTATGCCTGTAGTGGAGCTGTTGAAGCCTGGAACCCCTTCAACGGTGACCTCCTTTACATACTGCAGCACCTGCTCCTCCAGTGGGGTGAGGCTGTGCTGCTGTGCAGGCGGCAGCCTGCTGTTGCCAGCCCTCTTCTCCTTTGCCGCCTGATGGACCATGCACCACTTTTTCTTGAGGTCCTCCATGTCACAGTTGAGGTGGTGTACCACATTGAACCTGTTTGCAATGTCTCACCATGCTTCCTGATGGGCACTGGCATCTTCAGCTGCAAAGAGGGTGGTATGCTGCTGCAGGATGAGACCCAGGGCCATGGCTGTCTCAGATGGAGTGAAGTTTGCCTTCCTTATGTGCTTTGCTGCTGCTGGCGCCTTGTCAGCCATCGTGAAGCAGCAATGTGATAAGGCAGCATTTGTTTACCCACGTAGGTCCTCTTATGCATACGTGGGTTGAGCATGCAGAGGAGCCACGCCCCATCCAAAGGCATATCTGGTACATGCGTAGGCCCCTGGGCATCGACACTATGAATATCTGCATGATGGCTCGCTGCCATAGGATACCATACCCGCACAGTTCTGAGTGATGGCATGATGGGCATGCAGGAACAACCAGACCATGATTCCCGTGTAGGATGCATAACACAATAGGTGGACATGTTGACCGTGGCACGCGCTGCCCTGATGGTATGCCTTCGTGGGCTAGGGGGCATCCTGCACATGCTGCGCTGCTGTATTGTGTGGGTATGGTGGGGCGCTACCCATGCAGGGCGCTGCCTGTGCCCATCTGCCTGGGTAGGGGCCCTCTGCCATACCCACACAGGATGGGCATTCCATTCTGCCCTTCCAATCAAACTACTGTAGTCCCTTTTTCTCCATGCCCATGGACTCCTGGTCCCCCTCCCCTGGTCCCTCTCCCCTGGACCCTCTCCCCTGGGTCTCCACCCCTGGTCCCCCTCCTCTGGACCCCCTCCCCTGGACCCCCTCCCCTGAACCCTCTCTCCTGGACCCCCATACCAACCACGCAGACACGCCATCCTGCCCCCACAAACTGGACAACACAGGGCTTACAAACAATAAAACATTTATTTGACAACTGTGTCAACATATGTACATCCTGCCAACAGTGGCAGACATTATTGCACCTTGCAGTCTTTGTGATCCACCCTAGCCCAAGGCATATGTGATAGGGGGTCACCCTATGGTGTAGGGGGTCCCTGTCTGTGCCCTGACACAGCTGCTTTGAGGACCTCTAGGTACAGGCTGATGGGCCACAAGGACAACCAGGGCCCAGCCACTCCGCGGATGAGGGGGTGGTGATACCGAGGGTCCAGTTGTGGCATGGCCAGGGTGCACCCCTGGGTGCTGGAGTGGCTGTGGAGGACTCCAACTGCGGGAGATGGACCACAGCACTACTTTGGGTCTCCCCTGGCCCATGCTGCATCATGCAGTGGGCACATGGCCCCTTGGTTGGTCAGCAGGTGGGTGTGCCTGTGGGCTGTGGGGTTCTAAAGGGGGGTGCAGCTCTGCCTCTGGGCTCCCCACCGGTTGCCTGCCTGTAGTGGCCTGTGCCATGTCATTGCACATGGGACACTTGGTGGGTGGTTCCTGTGTCCCCCCTGCCACCCCCTCTGCTCCCATCTCCGCTGAAACCTCAACCTCTCTACCCTGCTCCTGGTCTACCCAGTCCTCCTCCTCTGACCTTTCCACCCCCACCCTGCCCCTGGTCCTCTGATCCCTCTTCCTCCTCCTTTGACACCCTCTCCTCCCACTGTGCCATGGACCCCTCACTGCCCCCTTCCTTCGATGAGGTGTCCTCTGATGCAGTGTCACTATTTGCTGATGACATCAATATCTCCTCTTCATCATCATCACCACTGCTGCTCCTGCTCTGCTTACCTGGCACAGCCCTGACACTCCTGTGTGGCTAGTATGGTGGGCCAGCAGTCTCCTGGGTACCCCTGGAGCCAACTGCGGGAAAAGGAGAGGGAGGGTTACTGGTACACAATGGCATGGCCCTGGGGTGGGACTGGCACACACCTGGGGGGGCATACATATGCATCACTCACCCACCTTAGACCCAGAGGGGCCTGCCTCCCCCACAGTGCACACTGTGAACCCCCTTTGCCTACCTCCAGCCTGCTCTGTTCCCCCCCCCCCCTCACATGCTGTGCTGTTCCCTGCCGGCCCACCCCAAGTCACTGGGCACACATGGGTGGCAGCATGGGTAGATGCACCATGTGCACCTGTGGCCTCTGCTTGGGGTGTATTCCCCTGTACTGCCCTTAAGTGCCATGCCCCAGTCTGCATGTCGCGTGTGCTGGCTGGTGCACAGATAGACTGGTGGCACCAGGGGATGGCACAGTTGCCCCCAGCACAATCCTATCATTACATATAGGGAGTGTCCACCACCCAGGTGGTCTGCCTGCACCAGTCTGGCAGCCATGGCTGCTGCCCCCTGCATCTGCTGGGCACCACTTTGTACCCCGCTGACCTTCCTCAGCTGCCAGCTGCTCCCTGATCCTCTGGAGCTGGTTGGGTCACCTCTGGTGCAGCGTCCTGAAGTGGCATTTCAGGGCCTCCAGTATCTGGTGTACTCAATATTCCCTGTGGGAGAGAAGGGGGACATGTGCTCAGCTGGCCACAACATTTTGCCTGTTGTGCATACCTGTATCCTGCAACGGTCTGGTGACAGGCCCTTCCGAGGGGCAGGAGCACACCCATGGGTACCAGGCTGTGGTGGCAGAGTTGCTTGCAGGGACAGACAGGTGCCACATTTGTGGTTTCTGCCTCCAGTCCCCCCACACTCCCACACCAGGACACAGGGGCTAGGGGGTGGGGCAGGTGTTCATGGCATCTAAACTGGCTGCCTGTGTCCCCTGCAGTGTCCAGCCCTGCCACGGCACCCCCCTGCACTGAGCTTTTCCTTTGCTGTGCATGCCCTGTCGCACTGCTACCAACCACTACCAGGGGATGCAGCACCCTCACCACCTGCTATATGTGGTATTCCCCCTGCTGCAGGCATTCAGACAATTGAGAGGGGATATGAGAGAATTTTACTAAATCACGAGAGCAGTGGAATGGTTAAATAGGGAATAGTTTTCAAACTGTCAGACAACATAGAAACAAAAGGACGCTCCATAAAACTAAGGGCCAGTAGATTGAAAAGAATTGTAGAAGTTGTTTTTTAATGTAGTGCATAATTAAGCTGTGGAATCTGTTGCCAGAGGATGTGGTCAAGATGACCATCATAGTGGGGTCCAAAAACAGATCGGGCAAGTTCCTGGAAGAAATGTTCATAAAAAATTATTAGCCAGGCAGTCTTGAGAGAGCCATTATTTATTCCCAGATCTGAACTATGGGAAACTAATCTGTTTTGTGGGATCTACAGGGTATTTGTCTAAAGCTACGGTGTTGTCTATCTTGACTAGATTGTAAGCTCTGATGAACAGGGATTGTCTTTTATATGTGTCTGTGCAGCACTGCATTATGTTTTCTAGCGCTATACAAATATTCAGTAGTAGTGGTAGTAGTATTTGGACATTTTTGGAGACAGGATTGATGAGCTTGAAGGACCTTAGTTTGAATCAGCATGGCTTTTCTTATGTTCCAATGTTTTTAGGTTGATGACAAGTTAGGTTTTGTTTTAGAATGTGTTATAAGTTGGGACGGAGGCATAAGTGTGAGGGGTTATTGATATTGATATTTTATATTATTAGAATCAAGCCTAAAGGGAGGAGTAGCCTAGTTGTTGGGGCAAGTTACCTCAGGCCGAAGGGCCAGGAGTTTGAATTTTGCTAGAGGACAGCAATCTTGGCCAGAAGGACTGGGGTTTCTAGTCCCACAGGTGCTCCTTGTGGCCTTGGTCAAACCACTTAACTCTCCGTTGCCTCAAGTACAAAAACACAGATTGCGAGCCCTCTGGGGACAAGGGAAAAAATATATATACAGTACCTGAATGTACACCGCTTTGACTGATAAAAAAGCGGTATATAAGCCTAGTTAATGAATAATAATGGTTAGAGCACTGGCTTGAAAACCAAGGGACCAGGGGTTCAATTCCCACTAGCACTCCTTGTGGCCTTGGGCAAGCCACTTAACCATCCATGCCTCAGAAAAATCCAAGTTATTAATGTCCCTGTTTAATATGTTTTATCAAGTTTAAGTTACAATGTAAACTGCTTTGATTGAAATGATAAAGCGGTATATAAAACCCTTTAAATAAATAAATCAATAAATAAACATCATCAACATTTGAAGCACGGTAAAGACAATAACAGTATAACACTACTTACCCTTTCCCATCCTAACCCATCCACACTCAGTTATTAACCAATGAAAGATAACCAGATTAAGGGGTGGACAACCAAGAACCTTGAAAAAACACAAATAGTTTTATTTCAAGGCAGAGACCAAGGGGAATGGAAATCCTCAAATTGGGATCCATGTACACAAATGCACTATGATGAGTCAGTTGCAGCGGGAAGAAGCTAAGCACATATGTAAGGGAGCCTGCTGTGAGGACCGAAGAGTCCTAGACATAATATATGGTATCAGTGTCTTTTTAAGATAATCTGGATCATTAATATTTAATCCCCTAAAACCAAACACAGAATATTAAATTGCGCATGAAAAGACAGACACCCACTGCATTGCTTTCAATAATGGGCAGCAGGATCAATTATTTTGCCCCAAATTAACTTCACAGTGGTATTTTGCACTTGTTACAATCTCTGCAGCTGTCTCTGCAATAGTCAATCCTGGAATTTACAAAGACATGTACTTAGTAACTAAAGCATCAGGTTGCACCCTCCTAATCAAGTGTAACAGAACCATGGCTGGCGTTTGTGCATTAAATGAAAGATCTTCATGTAGCACAACATCTAGGGGCATGTTTACTAAAGGTTAACATGCGTTAAGTGCTTCCATTGCCCATTCATTTCTATGGGCCACTGCACGTTAATCTTTAGTAAACATACCTCCTTGACTTCTCATGATAAGTCTGCAAAGCAATTGGCAGCTCTTTTGTTGATAAGTGCTGTTGAGTTGATGTCAATTCTTGGTGACCCTGTGGATAGTTGTCCATGTTGTGACTATCCCCTGGGTTTTCTTGGTAAGGTGAGACCAGAAGTCGATCGACAGGTCTTTCTTCAGCTCAGTAAACCTACAGCACCTAATATTCTATGGCAGTCTCTCGTCCAAGTACTAACCTGGCCTGACCCTCTTTAGTTTCTAAGATTCAAATTCCTATCAAGCAGGATGATTTCTACATCATTTGGGATTAAACCCACAAGATGTGCTTCACAGAGCTTTGCGCTGACAACAAGAGATGCCTGATCAAGGAGCAATCATGGAGAATATGTAGACACATTTTCCCTTCTACCAAAAATTCACCAGCATTTATCTTCAACTCTGAGGAAAAGCAGAGCATTTAACCAGTATGTAATGTGGTTGTACTGGTATTATAATGTAGTTCTATAAAGAATCCTGCCATGGACTCTCTACCTGCACTACCCAAATGGCATATGTATGGGGGCATATTCAAAGCGGTTTAACCGGTTGGCCAACCTGGATATTTAGTGGCACTAAAGCAGTTAGTACTTACCCAGTTTAAACGTCCTGAAGCTAACAGCTTAACGTTGTGGCATTCTGGGGATGGGGAGGGGGGGGGGGGGGTGAGTGGAAGCAGCGACTTAGCTTAGCCAGTCAGTAGTGATATTCAGTTCCTAACCAGCTAACCTAAACAAGCTAAAGTTAGGCAGAAAAAAGACTGTCCTAACTTTAACTGGGATTAACTATCCAGTCAGTGGCTGAATATTGCCACTGACTGGTTAGCTAAAATGCTAACTAAGCAACTTGGATATTTAGTGCCGGCACTGGTGTACCAAGGATGGGGTGGTGGTTGTGGCCTACCCTGGGTATCGGCTAGAAGGGGTGTTGAACCAAGACTTTGGCCCGGGAAGGAACAGCCACCTAGCCTGGCGTGGAGGCATCATGGCAAGCCACCCACCATGTTAAGGTAGGTTTGCTGCTCTGGCTCTACTGTATGGGCCTGGTATAGGGGGTGTGTACCATGAGGAGGGTGCCAGTTCTGGGTACAGAGGAGCCACTGAGTGCCAACTTTAAATATCCAAGCATAATTTAAAGTGGTGATAGCGAGCTGTTTTAACAATGTTGGCTGCCTCCATTCAATATGCCCCTCCCCCCATACTTTAGACCCTATGAGGCCAATTTTGTTCTGGGCATTTTCCACCTGTCCAGGTGGTCAAAATCAGGACGTGCCCCGATTATGTCCGATTCTGATCCTGCGATTATGTCTGATTCTGATCCTAGGCATGCCTGTGGAATCAGTATCCGGTCCACCAGCCTGGATGTGCAGGCCATGCCCCGATTCTGGCCACCCGGATGTCCAGCCACATCCCCGGCTAGCTCAGCCAGGCTCCTGCATGGAGCTGTAGTGCCATGGCATCATGTTGCCATGGAATCATGGTTCCATGCAGCGACCGCGATCCCCAGCATTTCTCCAAAACATGCTTTCCCCATAGCCCAACCCCCGAGCAGGCCTGCCGTGGCCAGGGTCAGGCTGTAGGGAACCTACTGCACTCCCTCACCTGTTTGGTGGGCCAAGGCTCTGGCATCCCCCAATATCCATGGGGACTTATTCCACCTCTGAGGTGGATCCTGTATGGCCGGGGTCAGGTAGTCGCCCAATCCCCACCCTTGTTCTCCCCAGGAACATCCCTTCCCGCCCACAAACAGAGCTCCCCGCACAAACGGACTATACGTGTGGGGGCTCTGTCAACAGGATAGCCATCCTGGAGTTTAATGGATCTGGACTTCTGGATCAGACGTCCAGATCCACTAAACATGGTTCAGAATGACCCCCTATGTATATACTTCATAATTCAATCCAAATATACCTACACCAAGGGCATGTACAAGCATGCACCGATTTGTCATTGTGTGCACTTTTTGTATGTATTTGGGCGATTTTCTAATAGGCAATTTACAGTTGTACAGAGCCATATTCACATAATATCCCTAATAAAATTACCCCCCAAAAAAGCAGAGAGGTATGTCAAATAGTTCCTTAAAATTATCATATGTGATGTATTTCATTTTCAGAAAGGTAGTATATTTATTCGAGAGGTGTGGCAAACAAATCACTAACCACTGCTTCCTGAGATGGGTACTAGCCGGCATGTGGTTACAGGGAGCAATGAGGTTCTGCCTTCCCTTCTGTTCCCTCCACTTTTCAAAAAGTAAAACAACAAAAGCCAAAACACACACACGGGCTACATAAAAGGCGAAGTAGCACTTTTATCAAATTGGAAGTTCATCCCTTGCACTTAAGAGGATGTTTAGTAAAGTGTGGTAAGCAGTTAGTGTGGCTTTCATGCATGCCACCCATTAGCAAGGGCCCACATTCACAGCTACCATCCACTAAAACAGGCAGCACAGTAAAACTCCTGTGCTAACTGCTTAGCAAGTGGCAGGGTGGAATCTTGATGTGGTGTGGGTGGAGAATGGGCAGTAATAGCGCTGACAGCGCATGATACATTACAACATGCCAACTATCACAGGTGCCAATAGCATAATTGCACTTAATGCTGTCTGAAGAGATGGCGTTAAGTGCAGGTAATGCGGCCACTGGCCAAAGAAAAAGCAAAAGTGCTACTATGGGAATGCACCCGAACACCCGCTGACAAACTGCCCACCTCCGATCACAACCCACTGATCACTTAGACTCCCCCAATCACCCCCCCCATCATACTCAATGCTGTTCACAGACTTCCCAATCACATACCCCCTCCCCCCGAAGACAGACACCACGGATCAAAGACCCCTCCCAAACTCCAACAGTTGACCCAAACCCCCCGACCCCTCCAGCACTTACCTGGGGATATCCCTGGTGGTCTAGTGTCTGGGGGCAGAAGCAATCTTGCTCCATTGCCTCATGGATTCAAAATAGTGGCTCTGACCCCATAGTAGTAGTCTCCTGATAATACCACTAGGGGTCAACCTGCCAAATAAAGGTAAATTGACTGCTAGTAGTAGTACCATGAGCCTAAGCTAGGGGTCAGAGCTGCCATTTTGAACACAGGTGGCAACAAAGCAGGAGCAGGGGAGGATCGTTCCACCCTGGGCATTAGACAAGCAGGGCTACCTCTGGGTAAAGTCTGCAGGGGTTGGGGGTGTGGGAAGGTAGGATGTTGGATTTCTGGGGATATGTGATCTGCCTGTCTGTTTATAAGAAGGAATATGAGACTGGAGGGTCTGTGATTGATTGAGGGAGTCTGTCTTGGGGTGGTGTGATCTAGGGAGGGGTATGATGGGAGAGTAATTGGGGGGGGGAGGGGAGTTGAGTTGTCAGTGTGGGGTTTGGGCACGTTGGATGCATTGGCAGGTGTATCTATGCTGTTATCTGCCAGTGCATTTAATGCAGACCAGCACAGTAAACATGCTCCTCTGTGTGCTTACTGCAGGGCATTTGCTGACCGCGCCTCCACCGTACAACCTTTGCACTTAATTGCGCATTAGTTTTTTGCATTTAATGAGGTAGGTCAAAAATTTATAAAATCTCACTACACTTTAGTAGGAATCCCCCTTAGTTCTATATTGATATACAAAACTGTCAAAATAAATAAATAAATAAATAAATTGATCCAATGGCAGTACTCTAGTTTGTATTACTAAGTAAGTACCCTTAGTAAAATAGCTTAAAATCTGGCAATGCTCAATCACCACTACTAATTAATAAATAAAGGGTGAATAACTTCAGCCTGGCTTTCTTCCTGGGCTAAATACATATGCTTGAAGAAGCAATTAGAAACAGCTGTGGGCAAGCTATAAAAGAAATTAAGGAATCTTGGGAACTAGTTTGGTTTATCTACCCAGTCAGCTAACATACTGTATAGAAGCCAGTTTATAAACTGACTGCGCTGTTTGTAGGTGCACAGATACAACGTGTTCACAGGACTGCAAATTGATTTTTAAAGGGAAAATTCCCCGTGAAGTTTCCTCTTAAATATCCTGCAGCTGTCGGTTAAATCAAAATTCCAGAGAAGTTGCAATTAGATACAAAAGGTAGTTTGTTACCGAAAAGGGCTTCCAGTCTATTATTACGACTTTCTACTTAGGCACCGGAAGGTGAAGGGACCTGTCCAAGATCTCAATGACTGTTAGTGGGACAAGCAAGATATGAAGCTTGGCTTCCCTACCCAATACTCAAATCACTAGACTACTCCTCAGCTCCAGGTGCAAAATATGAGGGAGAAAAAGTGCACAGGAATTTGAAAATTACTGTAAATCTCCACACATACTTCACCAGGCTCATCCTTAACTCGCCCCCCCCCCCCTCAACAGTTTTGCACCTTTAATCCACAAGGAAAATCACATAAACTGTGGATACCACACAAACCTTTCCCTGCATGTGGGTGGAAGAAAAGGAATTTTTGAAAATTACCTCATGAATGATGTCATTTTTCTATGACCCTAACGAAAGATGCAATCAAAGGTATTAGAAACATAGAAACATGATGGCAGAAAAAGACCACATGGTCTAGCTAGTCTGCCCTTCCATATCACCCACTACAAGAGTCCTCTTTTTCCTTTAGAAAGCCTCTGTGTTTGTCCCATGCTTTTTTGAATTTAGATACTGTCCTCATCTCTACCACCTCCACTGGGAGACTATTCGAAGCATCTACCACTCTTTCCGTAAAGAAATATTTCCGCATATTATTCCATATTATCACCCTCATCCTATGTCATCTTGTAGAAGAGCTTGCTTTCAATCGAAAGAGGCTCTCCTCCTGTGCATTTATGCAATGGAGGTATTTAAATGTCTCAATCATATCACCTCTGTCTCGCCTTTCCTCTAAAGTATACATATTAAGGTCCTTAAGTCTGTCCTCATATGCTTTATAATGAAGACCATTAACCATTTTCGTAGCCACCCTCTGCACCATCTCCAACCTGCTTATATCCTTTTGAAGGTGCGTTCTCCAGAATTACACACAGTACTCTAAATGAGGTCATGCTAAAGCATAGGTGTCAAACTCTGGCCCGCGGGCCAAATTTGGCCTGTAGTGTAATTATATTTGGCCCGCGAGGCTATACCAAATGACTACTAGAGCTAGCCCGCCGGTATTATACAGCGCATTCATTCATCGCTAATACTACAAATCCCATAATGCCTTGCTGTTGTTTTGGCGCGTCAATCAGGACAGGTCCCAGAAACGCCCTCGCCTGTGTGACAGAAGTCATAGCGATCTCAAGCTACAACTGTCACTGTGGAACCCCTTCCCAAAAATGGCAAAAAGAAAGGCAGACAACAGGAACTTTCTGGACAGGTGGGAGACAGAATATTTGTTTACATATGTAAAACACAGACCTGTTTGTCTGATTTGTGGAGTCAACGTGGCTATAACTAAGGAGTATAACATTCGACGACACTATGAAACAAAACACCATGACAAGTACAAGGACCTGGACATGACTCAAAGGAGCCAGAAAGTGGAGGAGATGAAAAGAAGTTTGGTTTCACAACAGAATATGTTCAAAAAAGCCACATCACAAAGTGAGGCTGCTGTAAAGGCTAGTTATATTGTGGCAGCAGAGATCGCAAAATCAGCCCGGCCCTTTAATGAGGGAGAGTTTGTGAAAAAGTGCATGTTGAAAGTTTGTGACATCGTGTGCCCAGAGAAAAAGCAAGCCTTTTCAAACGTGAGCCTGAGCAGAAACACAGTAGCTGATCGCACATGTGATCTTGCCACCAATCTGTATGACCAGCTTTTGGAAAAGGGAAAAGATTTCGTTGCATTCTCCCTTGCTGTGGATGAGAGCAGCGACGCATCTGATACTGCTCAGCTGTCAGTCTTCATCCGTGGAGTGGACTCAAATATGTGTGTTACGGAGGAGCTATTGGGATTCAAATCAATGCATGGCACAACCACAGGAAAGGAAATTTTTGAGGAGGTTTCCAAATGCGTAACTGAAATAAAGCTGCCGTGGGATAAACTCGTGGGATTAACGACAGATGGTGCGCCAGCGATGTGCGGTAAAACAAGTGGACTGGTGGGCAGGGTCCGGGAGAAGATGCAGGAAGAGAACTGTGCAGGTGAACTAACTGTTTATCACTGCATCATACATCAGGAATCATTGTGTGGAAAAGCCCTAAAGATGGAACATGTTATGACCACAGTAACACAAGTAGTTAACTTTATAAGAGCCAAAGGTCTGAATCACCGCCAGTTTAAGTCTTTTCTGGAGGAGTGTGGTTCGGAATACGCAGACGTGCCGTATCACACAGAGGTGAGATGGTTAAGCCGAGGAAAAGTACTGAATAGATGTTTTGAGCTGCATGAGGAAATATGTCAGTTTCTGGAAAGCAAAGGGAAGGACACAGCAGAGCTTCGGGAGAAAAGTTTCTGTGTGAGCTGGCCTTTCTGTGTGACATCTCGAGCCATCTCGATGCGCTGAACCTGCAGCTTCAGGGGCGGGGGCGCATCATCACAGACATGTACGCTGCAGTGAGGGCTTTTAAAACTAAACTGTGCCTGTGGGAGAATCAGATGCTGCAAGGAAACCTTGGCCATTTTCCCTGCTGCCAAACCATGAAAACGCAGTTCTTTACCAACTTGTTCCCATGCGCACAGTTTGCTGAAAAACTCAGTGTATTCGGCGCTGAGTTTAGCCGGCGATTTGCCGACTTTGATGTCCAGAAATGTAGGTTTGAACTGCTCAGTAATCCATTTGCAGTTAATGTGGAAAACGCACCAACCAACCTCCAAATGGAGCTAATTGAACTCCAGTGTAATGACACGCTGAAGTCAAAGTATGATGCTGTGGGCGCCGCCCAGTTTCCACAGTTCATCCCTGACACAATGCCTCAGCTCCGCACCCAAGCTGCTCAGATGCTCTCCATGTTCGGCAGCACTTATCTATGTGAGCAACTTTTCTCCTCGATGAAGATGACCAAAACATCTCACAGGAGACGTCTGACTGATGAACACCTTCGCTCGATACTGAGGATTTCCTCAGCTCAAAGCCTGAGCCCAGACATTGATGAACTATCATCCAAGAAGAGATGCCAGGTATCTGGCTTGGGCACATCAGATTAGATCAGTGTGCAGCAAACTGAGCAATAATTAACGTTTTCTTTATGCACTTTTTCTTGCTACTCCAAGACATGGGCTTGAATGGTTGATTAATTTTATT
Source organism: Ichthyophis bannanicus (assembly GCA_033557465.1). Classification (NCBI taxonomy): domain Eukaryota; kingdom Metazoa; phylum Chordata; class Amphibia; order Gymnophiona; family Ichthyophiidae; genus Ichthyophis; species Ichthyophis bannanicus. The sequence continues at coordinate 137,299,840 of CM066035.1, read as the reverse complement.
ATTGTTATTTTATTTTAAAAATTATTATTTATTATTATTTAAATCTTATTTAATAAATGAATGTCATTGATGTTTTTTTTATTTGAAATTGGTTTTTGCATATCTGAACTATTAAGTTATAAATTGTATAGTAATAAGTGTTGCTTCATATTCAATGTTAAAGCAAATCTTGTTTGGGTCCATATTAAAAGGTTCATTTGTTCAATGCTGGCCCGTGACTTTGTTCAAGTTTTACATTTTGGCCCACTGTGTATTTGAGTTTGACACCCCTGTGCTAAAGACTTATACAGAGGCACTATCACCTCCTTTCTTCTGCTGGCCATTCCTCTCCCTATGCACCCAAGCATCCTTCTAGCTTTCGCTATCGCCTTTGCTACCTGTTTAACTACTTTGAGATCGCCAGAAGCAATCACCCCTGGGTCCCGCTCTTCTTTCATGGACAGAAGTACATAACACATTATACTGTACCACTCCCTTGGATTGTTGCAGCCCAAATGCATGACCCTACATTTTTTAGCATTAAATCCCAGCTGCCAGATTCTAGACCATTCTTCAAGCTTAGCTAGATCCCTCCTCATGCTCTGTTGCAGATTTTGGAATCATCCACAAAGAGGCAAACCTTACCCGACAGCCCTTCCGCAATATCACTAACAAAGATGTTAAAAAGAATTGGACCAAGGACAGATCCCTGCGGCACTCCACTGGTAAAACCTCCTTCTCCTCAGACTGAACTCCATTTACTGGTACCATTTGCCGCCTCTCAAGCAGTAACTTTAGGGTCCATCCCTAGGGTTCTCAGTTTGCTTATAAGTCACCTCTGCAGAACAGTGTCAAATGTTTTACTGAAATCTAAATACACCACATCTAGGGCTCTCCCTTGATCCAGCTCCAGATTTGTCTGACAAGACCTGCTCCTGATGAATCCATGCTGCCTCGGATCCTGCAATCTGTTGGACTCCAGAAACTTCACTATTTTCTCTTTCAACAGCGTTTCCAAGAATTTACTCACCACTGAGGTTAAAGTAACTGGCCTGTAGTTTTCAACCACATCCTTACTTCCTCTTTTGTGTAATTAACAGTCAAGTTTATTTCAGGAATCTAGTTTAAGTGATAACCAGACTCCCAGATATTTAAATCCTTAGTTACCCATTTCAGATCAAGACTACCTTCAGACAATCTCTGACAGCCTCTGAAAAGTTTAATAGCATACTCTTAGATATGCTGCATCTAAACCAGTTCGGATTTTACCCTATGGCATGTATGGATTTGTAGTTCTGCTTTTCTCATCAAAATCGATTGGGACATCAGAACTACAGGTCCCAGAGTTGCCAAGTTACCTAGTTCCAGGAGTCAGATTTTAAGCCAGTCCTGGATTTCTGACAGTCTCCTGATGCATTATGGGACCTGCAGCACTGATTCCAATGGGTAAGATCAGGGACTACAAGTACCATATTGCATTGCAATGCAAATTTAAACTGGCAAAAAATCTCATTCATGGAATTGGGTAACTTGGCAACTCTGAGGTGCACACATGCAATGAAATAAACTCAGACCCTTATTTGACATCTTCACCCCTAGCAAGACTAGAGCAGTCCTTGGGACACAACTAGCCAATCAGTGTTCAGGATCATCAGAAATGAATATGCATGAGATAGATTTGTTTGCACTGGCTTCATTGTATGCAAATCTTTCTCATGCATATTCATTGTGGCTATCCTGAAAACCTGACTGCCTAGGTGTGTCCCGAGGACCGGGTTGAGAGCCCTGTGCTAGAGGCCAGAAATATAATTTTGAACTCTGGTCACTAACAGGGCAGGAGCAACTGGGGATCACTCCTGGCCTTGACAAGCACGAGGGACTCTCAATAAGAGGTGGGTGGTGATATGCCAGGGCTTAGGGCAGCGATGGCGAACCTATGGCACGCGTGCCAGCTGTGGCACGCGAAGGCCTTACAGCTGGCACGCGTGAAGGTCCGCAAAAAAAGAAAAAGCGGGCTCTGGCTGCTGCCGCGGACGCGGCAGCATGCAGTGTCCCGCGGGGCCCCCTCCGCCCGCTAAGCCCCTCTGCAAGGGCTTTCAGATTCGCGAGGGAGACAGCGTCTCCCTCGCGTCTCTGTTAAGCCCGTAGGGGTTAATGGGAAATTTCCCATCAGCCCTTTAGACGCGAGGGACTGATGGGAAATTTCCCATTAGCCCCTGCGGGCTTAACAAGAGACGCGAGGGAGACGCTGTCTCCCTCGCGAATCTGAAAGCCCTTGCAGAGGGGCTTAGCGGGCGGAGGGGGCCCCGCGGGACCCTGCATGCAGCCGCGGCTGCGGCAGCAGCCAGAGCCCGCTTTTTCTGTTTTTAAATTTGCCGGGGGGGGGGGGGGGGTGTTAGGACTGCTAATGGGCTAGGGGGGGGGGGGGTTAGGACTGCTAATGGGCTAGGGGGGGGGGTTTGGACTGCTAATGGGCTGGGGGGGGTTAGGACTGCTAAATGGCTAGGAGGGGGGGGGGTTAGGACTGCTAATGGGCTAGGAGGGGGGGGGGGGTTAGGACTGCTAATGGGCTAGGGGGGGGGGTTAGGACTGCTAATGGGCTGGGGGGGGGTTTGGACTGCTAATGGGCTAGGAGGGGGGGGTTAGGACTGCTAATGGGCTAGGAGGGGGGGGGTTAGGACTGCTAATGGGCTGGGGGGGGGTTTGGACAGATAAGAGGCTATGAGCGGGGGTATAGGAATGATAATGGGCTAGGAGTGGGGGGTGTAGGCCTGCTAATGGGCTGTGGGCTGATGGGGGCTGTCTGGAAATGTGGTGATGGGGGGTAAGGACTGCTAATGGGCAGGGGGGGGGGTTAGGACTGCTAAGGGGCTGGGGGGGTTTGGACTGCTAAGGGGCTGGGGGGGTTAGGACTGCTAATGGGCTAGGAGGGGGGGTTAGGACTGCTAATGGGCTAGGGGGGGTTAGGACTGCTAATGGGCTGTGGGCTGATGGGGGCTGTCTGGAAATGGGGTGATGGGGGGTTAGGACTGGTAATGGGCTATGGGGGGGGTTAGGACTGCTAATGGGCTAGAGAGGGGGGGTTAGGACTGCTAATCGGCTAGGGGGGGGTAAGGACTGCTAAAGGGCTAAGGGGGGTAAGGACTGCTAATGGGCTAGGGGGGTTAGGACTGCTAATGGGCTGGGGGGGGTTAGGACTGCTAATGGGCTAGGAGGGGGGGGTTAGGACTGCTAATGGGCTAGGGGGGGTTAGGACTGCTAATGGGCTGGGGGGGTTAGGACTGCTAATGGGCTAGGAGGGGGGGTTAGGACTGCTAATGGGCAAGGGGGGGGTTAGTACTGCTAAATGGCTAGGGGGGGTTAGGACTGCTAATGGGATGTGGGTTGATGGGGGCTGTCTGGAAATGGGGTGATGGTGGTTAGAACTGGTAATGGGCTATGGGGGGGGTTAGGACTGCTAATGGGCTAGAGAGGGGGGGTTAGGACTGCTAATGGGCTAGGGGGGGGGTTAGGACTGCTAATGGGCTGATGGGGAGGGGTTAGGACTTGAGGTGGGCTGATGGGTGGGGTTAGGACTGGAAAAGGGCTGATGGGGGGTTAACACTGGAGGTGGTCTGATGGGGTTTAGGACTGGTAATGGGCTATGGGGGGGGTTTTAGGACTGATAATGGGCTATGGGGGGGCTGGGACAAGAAATGGGCTGATGGGGAGGGGTTAGGACTTGAGGTGGGCTGATGGGGTTAGGACTGGTAATGGACTGTGGGCTGATGGGGGGGTTAGGACTGGCAATGGGCTATGGGGGGCTGACTGGAAGTGGGGGGTTTAGGACTGGTAATGGGTTATAGGGGGGGGCTTAAACTGAAAATGGGGTGATGGGGGGTTAGGACTGGAAGTGGGTTGATGAGGGGGGGATAGGACTGGTATTGGGTTGGGGGGCTGCTAGGACTGGAAATGGGCTGATGCAGGGACTAGAAGGGAATGGATGCTGGGTGAGGCTGGAACTAGAAGGGAGCTGGTGTTGGGGGAGGATTAGAATGGGATGGGGCTGGGAGAGTAAAATGGAGAGGGGAAAAATATTTTGTGTGGGAGGGATAAAAAATCTACAATTGGCCGGGTATTGGGAGAGTAAGTGGGGATTGAGGATGGAGGGGTAAATTTTGAGTAGATGAAATAGGAATGAGGAAAGAGCCAAAGGAGAAAGATTAGTATGTTAAAGCAGATGTAGAGAGAGAATGACAGAAGAAAGGACAAATGGACAGCAGATGGAGAGTTAGCAGAAGACACGAAGAAACCAGAAGAAAGTGGCTGGAACAATTGCAACTGAAAAAAAAAAATGCACAAAAGGTAGAAAAATATCTCTTTATTTTGAATTTATTAACTGGAATATGTCAGCTCTGGGAAATGTGCATCATTAATTTTTGCGCTTTGTTTAGTACAAGAGGAAATTAATATATAGTTTTATTTCTACAGTGTTGTTGTATATTCCAAGTTTGGCTTTTGGGGTTCCCAGTTTAATTATTGTCTTCCTGTTTCTAAATTGTGATTCCTTGTTTGGTGATGGTCTGTTCTGCATGTGTAACTGAGCTGAGGTATTCTGTTTATATAATTCCTATTTGACATTGCCACTTGTTCTTTCCCCAGTAGGTCATGTATTGTTGTTCTCTGAGATGTACTGGTTTAATATTTGCAGTGTTGCCTTTTGATAGGTATGGTGTGGTGCTTTGTGAGTCCTGGTAGTGCTGTTAGGATACGGCGGGTTTGCTATGGGTTCTAAATGGGCAGCGTTTGTAGTAGTTCCTAATGTGCCTGGCGGTTGGTACTGGATTATAGTAATGTAGAAACCTTTTAGTCTTTCTTTATCCATATACTCATTAAGAGGCATGTTTACTAAAAGTTAGTGTATGGTAACATTATGCAAATATTTATGCAAATGAAGCACCTTATGCAAATGGGGCTTTAATTGACGTGCTGGCACTTTGAGGAAATTCTTTGGTTTTGTGCGGCAGTTTGGGCACTCGGGCTCAAAAAGGTTAGCCATCACTGGCTTAGGGGGAGAGTTGGGGTTGCTTCTATGGTATCCTGGGCAGGGCCAGCTCAAGGGTTTCTGCTGCCCCAGGCAGAAACCTGGCTGTGCCACCCCACCACCAGCTCCGAGCTACCTCTCACTGCTGCCAATTTTGTCTTGAAGTGAGGCGGACATGGCAATATTTCAAAAGCAGCGGCTTTATGCTGCCACTTTGTAGCCCACATGGCCTGCCACTTCTGACCCCCCTCCAACAGTAAGTTACATTGGAGGGGGATCAGAAGTAGCAGGTCATGTTGCTGAAACATATGGCCTGCCGCAGGCAACAAAGCAGTGGCACAAAGCCGCCCGCCCGGGTCGGCCACCATAGATGGCCGCCTAGCTCACCTAGTGGATGGGCTGGCACTGGTCCAGGGGAGTGGGAGGCATCAGGGGGTATATGGTTGATGTCAGGGATAGTCAGGGGAGGGTGCAGGTAATATGCACTGGCTGTGTGGTAGGGGGTACCTGTTTATTAGCGCATTGCCAATAGCGCAGCTTGGCACACTATTAGCAAGGCGTTTTTTAATTTGCAGTAAACATCTGCCTAGCTACGAGTTTTTTTGTGCAGAGGTTAGCCATGTTCAGAAAATTACTGCACAAACTTTGCCCTTCCTGCACATTAATTTTGACACCTAACATGTGGTGAGTGGAAAAACTTATCAAACTTTACTAACCAGACCCGTGGAGGGGAATTTTAGAAGGGACATCCGAGTGCAATCTGGGACTTCTAAGCCAGAATGTCTGATAACAATGCAGGCACATCCAGGTGCAGACATGATTTCACAAATGTGGACATCCCTGATATGGATGTCTGGGATGGGTAGGGGGGTATATACAGACATCCCCAGAACCATATTTCATATGTCTAGGGTAGCCTAGTAGTTAGAGTGGTGGACTAGGAACAGGCAGAGGCGTCGGAACACTGTTTTCTATGGGGGAGCCAAGCTAAATCCCTGGGCCAGCCGAACTCCATGCTGCTGCTCCTGCCTGCCTGTGGGGATCCGACCTCCTGTGGGCAGTCAGAAGGAATCTGTGGCACAATTGCAGTGCTCTTCTGCCTGCGGGGCATAGGATTCCTGCGAGAAGCCTGTTGTTTGCTGGGTCGCAATCGCCAGCCTTCCCTTACTTCTGCCCATGGGAGATCGGATTCCCGCGGGCTGAAATAGGGGAAGCCCTGATCACAGCAGCAAAGTTTTGGTGGGGCCAGGACCCCTGTGGCCCACTCCTTTCCGATACCTATGGAAACAGGGAAGCCAGGACTGAAAACCCACTGCTCTTTTTATTGACAGTGTGCTGAGTACTGGGAATGTTTTTCAGCCAAAGCAAGCACTTTACTGTACATATGCCTCTTCTTGCCAGGAGCAGGCCTAAACTTAGACCAGATGCTATGATGCTTCTGTGATCAGGTGGGGACATCCAGGTTCTTGCCTCCACCATGCCCCCGTTCAGACTTGGATGCCCCTCTTCCCGTTTTCAGACATCCGGAGCATAAATAGGGCTTCCAAAATGACCCCCATAGTATGCAAACTATGATAATGCATGTTAAAATGCACATTCGAATATGCTAGGAATTTCCCTGTCTCTAGAGGGTTTACACTCTAAATGCTTGTAATTGAATCAGTGGAAGGTTAAGGGACTTGCCCAAGGTAGCAAGGCACTTCAGTGGGATTTGAGCCCTAATACCATTGTTTCTCAGTCTGCCGCACTAACCAGTGGGTTACTTCACCACTCCTCACAACTTTAGTTTATAAGCCTCATGAGAATTCCAAATGCAACAAAAATAAATTTAGGATGGCCCAAGGAAAACACTGGGTCACATGGTAGGTTGAATTGCTGATGCAGAGCCCAAACACTTGTAAGTTAAGTGTGTCTTCTGATGGACTAGACTGGCAAAAGGTTCACCTCCACTGTATTACAAGCCCCAGTACAACATCTGGAAAATGTCTTTGTTTACTAAGCAAGAAAGCTCTAGGTTTCTTTTATGTGGAGTTTAGTCCAACAGATAAATCCAAATATGTGCATCAGATTGGGCACACCAGGCCGCTCTATGCTACTGAATACTTTCTCAGAATCAAGGGGACGGTAATGAAATACATAGGATTCAGTGTTAGCTGCACTGATGGTTCCTAGGACTCTCCTGAAAATGTCTGCAATGCTTCTGTAGGGCATAAGCTTGCCTGATCACTGTGTAATAACCTGCAAATATCTTTTTGCTATCTATTTGCCAACATCTTTGCTAGAATGTTGTTATTAATATTATGGAGCAACGGGGAGCTTGTAAGAAGAAAAAACATATTGTGTCCCCCCCCCCCCTCTCATAATGCATGACACAGGGAGCCAGACAAAGCAAATCTTAAACTCCATGAAACAAACGAGCTAGAAAAGCAGAAATCTTGTCTGTTAAATGTGTAGGAATTAATAATTCACCATTGGGCTCCGGTCGTGTTGTCTGGTTTTCAAGGTTTAATAATAAACACAGAGGAGGACTGTATGTAAACATTGTTCTGGTGTAAATAATCAACAGGATAGGAGTTTAAAAAGCATCAAACGTGTATTTTCGCTTTCACATGCATTTTAATCTTTACATTGCTTAGTTCTCACTCTCTAGTACAGTGATGGCTAACCTTTCTGAGCCCGAGTGCCCAAACTGCCGCACAAAACCAAAGAATTTCCTCAAAGTGCCAGCACGTCAATTTGCATAAATATTTGCATAATGCTAACATACACTAACTTTTAGTAAACATGTCTCTTAATGAGTGTATGGATAAAGACAGACTAAAAGATTTCTACATTACTATAATCCAGTGCCAACCGCCAGGCACATTAGGAACTACTACAAACACTGCCCATTTAGAACCAATAGCAAACCCGCCGTATCCTAACAGCACTACCAGGAGTCACAAAGCACCATACCATACCTATCAAAAGGCAACACTGCAAATATTAAACCAATACATTTCAGAGAACAACAATACATGACCTACTGGGGAAAGAGAACAAGTGGCAATGTCAAAAAGGAATTACATAAACAGAATACCTCAGCTCAGTTACACAGTTGCAATTGCTCCAGCCACTTTCTTCTGGTTTCTTCATGTTTTCTGCTAACTCTCCATCATCTGCTGTCCATTTGTCCTTTCTTCTCTCTTCTAGTTTTTTTTTCCATTCTCTCTCTCTACATCCGCTTTAACATACTAATCTTTCTCCTTTTGCTCTTTCCTCATTCCTATTTCATCCACTCAAATTTTACCCCTCCATCCTCAATCCCCACTTACTCTCCCAATACCCGGCCAATTGTACATTTTTCTTCCCTCACACACAAAATATTTTTCCCCTCTCCATTTCATTCTCCCAGCCCCATCCCCTTCTAATCTCCCCCAACATCAGCTCCCTTTTAGTTCCAGCCCCACCCAGTATCCGCTCCCTTCTAGTCCCCTCATCAGTCCATTTCCAGTCCTAGCTCCCCCATCCATTTCCAGTCCTATCCGAGTCCCTTCATCAGCTCATTTCCAATACCAGCCTCCCATCAGCCCATTTCTAGTCCTTTCCTAGCCCCACCATCAGCCCATGTTAAATCCTAGCTCCCCTCCACTCAGCCCATTTCTAATCCAAGCCCCCCATGAGCCTACCTCCAGTTCTAGCCCCTCCATGAGTCCATTTCAATCCAAGCCCCCACCACAGCCCATTTCCAATCTTAGCTCCCCCAACACCCAATTCTCAGTTCTATCCTAGCCCATCCATCAGCCCAGTTCCTGTCCTAGCTCCCTCCCCTAAGAGCCCATTCCAAGCCCCCCTTCCCATCAGTTATTTGCAGTTCAAGCCCCCTTCCACTCAGCCCATTTCCATTCCAAGTCCCCCTCCCCATTAGCTATTTGCAGTTCAAGCCCCCCACTTCCCCTCAGCCCATTTCCATTCCAAGCCCCGTCCCCATCAGCTATTTGCAGTTCAAAGCCCCCACTTCCCCTCAGCCCATTTCCATTCCAAGCCCCATCCCCAACAGCTATTTGCAGTTCAAGCCCCCTTCCACTCAGCCCATTTCCAGTCCTAGCAACCCCAACCCATTACCAGTCCTAGCCCCCCATAGCCCACTCCCCGTCCTAATCCCACCAGCCCATTTCCAGTCCTAATCCCCCATCACCCAATTTTCAGTTTAAGCCCCCCCATAGCCCATTACCAGTCCTAACCTCCCTATCAGCCCACTCCCAGTCCTAATCCCCCATCACCCAATTTTCAGTTTAAGCCCCCCCATAGCCCATTACCAGTCCTAACCCCCCATCAACCCACTTCCAGTCCTAATCCCACCAGCCCATTTCCAGTCCTAATCCCCCATCACCCAATTTTTAGTTTAAGCCCCCCCAGCGCCCATCACCACTCCTAACCCCCCCAGCCAGCTCAGTGCCCATCACCACTCCTAACCCCCCCCCAGCCAGCCCAGTGTCCATCACCACTCCTACCCCCCCCAGCCCAGTGCCCATAACCACTCCTTAATCCCCCCAGCACATCACTAATACTTACACCCCCCCAGCCCAGCCCATCACTACTCCTAACACCCCCCAGCCCAGCCCATCACCACTCCTAACCCCCCCCAGCCGAGCCCAGCCCAGCCCATCACCACTCCTAACCCCCCCAGCCCAGCCCATCACCACTCCTAACCCCCCCCAGCCCAGCCCAGCCCAGCCCATCACATCACCACTCCTAACCCCCCCCCAGCCCAGCCCAGCCCATCACATCACCACTCCTACCCCCCCCCCCAGCCCAGGGAAAATTAAAAAAAAGAAAACCTGTCTGTTGCCACTGTCGGGGCCGCCGCGGCAGAATCGCGCGTGCCGCGGGGCCCCCCTGTATCCGGCAGAGCCTGCCCTCCCCGTAGCAGCTCTCTCTTTGGAGCTGCAGTCAGACGCGCCGGCTTGCAGAGCGCGAGGCAAGAGTTTCTCCCTCGCTGCTCTGTTAAACCCGCGGGGGCTGATGGGAAGTTCCCATCAGCCCCCGCGGGCTTAACAGAGTCGCGAAAGGGAAACTATTCCCTTCGCGCTCTGCAAGCCGGCGCGTCTGACTGCAGCTCCAAAGAGAGAGCTGCCAAAGAGCGAGCTGCTACGGGAGGGCAGGCTCTGCCGGGTACAGGGGGGCCCCGCGGCACGCTCGATTTTGCCGCGGCGGCCCCGACAGCGGCAGCAGACAAGTAAAATTGAAAAAAAAAAACAAAAACCTAATTGCGGACCTTCCCGCGTGCCAGCTGCAAGGCCTTCGCGTGCCACAGCTGGCACGCGTGCCATAGGTTCGCCATCGCTGCTCTAGTAGATTCTATGTCTAGCAGATTCTCTCACCTTCCCTCTGTTAGTCAGGCAAGATTAGAATTCACAAGATAATCCGCTTTCTTTTTTCTTACTTCCTCATTTTGGAATGACTTTCCCGCTGATCTTCGACTGGAACTTTCTTATCTCAAATTTAAGGCTTCTCTTAAAACACACTTGTTCTTAAAAGCATTTCCCTCTCTTGGACAGTAGGGTGTTTTGGCCCTATTCGTCTCTCTTTCTATCCTCAATTTTTCTAGTTTGAATGGTTTTTTTCTATTTTATGATGGAGGCCATTTCAAGTTTTATGCATTGTTTTTTAATGGTAAACCACCTTGATGTTTCAAATTGGCGGTGCATCAAATTTTAAACAAATTAAACTAAACTAAATTTATTCATTTCTTAGATTTTATTGGCCTGATATTTAAACCACAGTATTTAAATATAATCCATGCATTCAGCGCCACTATCCAGATTGCAAGTGGCACTAAGGGGTATGTTTACTAAACTGCGGTAGTGTCATTCGCGGTAGAAACAGAAATGACCAAATAAGGACATGGGCGGTACATCGTTGCAGATAACACGCGTTAGAAGGCGCCATATGGCAACGAGCATTACAAAGTGCCATGTAAAGCGCCACGCAAGGCGCCCTGTACGGCGCCCATAAGGCGTATGATAAGGTGTCTAGCAAGGTGTCGAGAGCTGTAGCACAATGGTTAATACACTGACTGATGGTGTGGGGGATGTGAGTTCAAGCCCCCTATGGGTCCAATGAGTAAAGCTGGCTGAGACATTAGCTTTTACATTAAATCAGTGCTGTCTGAAGCATATTGTTTTGTAAATTTAATTAGTGCTGCCAGCAAACACACCCTCACAGGGCCGTAACCTAAGGTGCCGCATAAGGCACCTTATAAGGCACTCCAGAGGGCACATTATTAAGTACACTGTCCACCAAGACAACCTACAATGTTCCCTATGGGGCGCCCCATAAGATGCCTGAGGGTGAGGTGGGGTGCTCAGAACCATTTCCACAGCACCTGGCTTTGCTGAGATAGGCTATGCTGCAGGTCTCCATCAGTGCCAGTGTGTGATAGGTGGTCCTTGCAGACACACCTAGGATATGCCTGTATCCATCTGTATTTCACATCTAGCCCTTGTGGACTATGATGCACCCAGAATAGTGCATACCCTGTGTGGGTTCCATGGTCACATGATTTAGATGAAGGGGGTGGTTGGACCCACAGGCAAATTCCTTCCCCACCCCCCCAAACCCACCCTCTGTGGCTCAGGGTTGGGGACAGAATCTCCCACCAACAGATCCACAATGTACCCCCCTGCAATGGTGACCATCAACCACAGTCCAGCTGGTGGTGGACACCCTACAGGGCAGTCAATGCAGATCTGTACACATCCATAAATAGGGCAATGGTAGACAGACAGTCGCCCTGGAAATGCACAGCTGCCCCCACCACCATCTGACATTCTCCAGCAGCAAGCACAGTGAGTCACCAGCCGCTGCACCCTACAAGGTGTTCCAGCCACACACATGCTAACTGCAGACAGTCTACTAGCTAGTTCATAGTGCATGTTCCTGGAGGGGATGTGCGCACACCCACCAAGCAGATAGGTCAGTGATTGAGCCCCAGATAACAGAACCCATATATATCACTTACAAGAAACATTGTATAGCACTATGGGGGAACCCAGCCATGCCGTGGTCACTGCACAGTCAGGATGAGAGTGACCTCCCAGCAGGACATGCTGTGGCCACCCTGTCCATGCAGGTGGTGGCTGGCCACTACAATGTCCCAGCCATTGCCTATGCTCTGTACAGATGAATCCAGGCCAGGCCACCCTATCCAGGCTATTCCCATGGTACCTTGCTTCTCATTATGCACATTGCAGGCCAATACAGGCAACAGTGCTAGCAGTGTGGGCTGTGGAGGGTGTTTGCAGCCACCACACACTGGATAGACAGACACATACTCCCCACACCTATGCCAGCATTGTGCAACTATAGTGGTGTTTGGCAGCCCTGGCCACCGGACCAATCCTGGGCACAGTGCAGGCATGGCTATGGTACGCAATACTGTTGGGGTCACTCGCCAGGGTGGTAAACACTGTCAGACACAATACCTGTAGCACACACCACAGACATCAGAAAGGTTGCTATGATGCAGCTCACTCAGAAATTTGTACTTAACTTTGGAATTGCTATCTGCCAGTAATCATAGCAACCTTTTGATAGCTGTGTACCGTATTCCCAGGTTTAGGGTGGCATTCCTAAGATATGCACGTGCTAGTATTGGGAGATGCACGCAGGGCCCAACATCCTGCCTCTCCTGGAGGCTTCGGTTAATGGGGCCTGTGGGTGCGGGTGTTTCTGGCCCTGTTGACCGCTGCTCTAGGGCAGGGGTTTCCAACTCCGGTCCTGGTGGGCCACACACTGTTCGAGGTTTCATGCTGTCCCTCATGAATATGCATGGCAGATATCTGCATACCATGGGGGCGGCACATAGAAATGCAGCACAGGCATCTTTATTAGCGACAGCATGGTACCTGAATGGTGTTTGATCCTCCAGGACTGCATTTGGGAGACTCTGCTGTAGGTACTGTGCCTGTTTAGGGTGTCTGTGCTCTGTAGGGTAAAATGTAGGTGTCCCAGGCATGTTTCTGTTATCTGCAATAAAGATTCTGTCTTTCTTACCATGGTTTATTACTGGGTAAAATATGGGGACAGGGTTGGCAGGTACTTGAACCTGTGACCTTCTGCTCCTGAGCACACTGGCTGTACGTACTCCACCACTGTGTTGCCACAGGGACAGTTCTATTCCCTGGAGATACCATGACTGTTTGTCAGACGGAGCCTGTCTGTTGCAGTGCATGGCACCCTCCTAAACGGGGCTAGGCCATGGTCTGCTGCGGCCAGCTGCCACTGCCCCCTCCGCCACCAGCACCCCTCCGCCACCATGCTGCCATGCCCTTCTGCTGGTGGTGCTGGTGGTGTGCAGTCTCAGGCCATCCAGTGTGCAGGTAGGCGGCTGCCTATGGTGTGGATTCTGGGGTAGGGGTGCCTGCATAGACGTCCACGCCTCCCCCAGCACCGCCTGCCACTGTTCTTTGCCCTTGGGGGTAGCTGCTGGGTACTATCCCCTGTGACACTGTGGGAAACACAGTCATGTCCATGTTGGGCCTTCATCAGTTGCTGTCTGGCTGCTCTGCTGTTTCAGCATTCGTATGGGCCACCTAGGCATCACCCTAGTCTGCACTGTGGCCCAGCTGCACCACAGCATGTGCTGCCTGCGGCCCTCTGTATCCCCTTTTGCAGCATCTGTCCAGTTGCCCATTCCAACATGCCCACCCTGCTGTGCACAACATGTGCATGCCATAGGACACCTGTCCAATAACAAGGGACAGCCCTGATCAGCGCTATTTCACTGTGAGATCATTCACCTTTTCGGGGGACAGAGCATAGACCCTTCCACAATTAATATCTTTTTTTGAGAGCTTTCTCAGTAGTGTTTTTTGCTGTTTCCCAATATTATCACTATCGGCCAGCTTGTTTATGTTTTTTTCCAGTTTGTTGAGGTCATTTTCAATGTTTATCTGCCCTTTTGTTCTGTGCACATGTATCACACTTCTCACTTTTTGTAGGTTTCCTTGCCTATGCTGTACATTGCTGACACTTAAATGGTTTCTCTCCCCTGAAATGTGCATCTAACAGCAGGTTTTCAATCGCGTTAGGATTCAGCTCTTCGGATCAGCGCGTTAGTGTGAATGGAGCCTCTCCCCGCCCACACTCCGCCCATTGACCCCTTCTCTCCGCCCTCTCTCCACTTTCTGCGGTGTTTTCCCGCGCCGCAGAAAGTCTACGATCGTTAAGTAACGTTAACGCGCGTTATGAGACGTTAACGATCGTTAATGTCTCATAACGTGCGTTAACGTTACTTAACGATCGTTAACGTTACATAACGCACGTTATGTAATGTTACTGCAGTTTAGTACAACCAAATGTGAAAAAATAATAGAACCCAATCGGAATTATCAAGAAGCACCAAGCCACCAAAAAATCCCGAATCTCTAGAAAATCCCCTAAGATCTTAAATCATCTTTTTGTCGGAGCATGTCTGCACAGTGCTGAGAAATTTTTCCAAAGCACCACTGTGACCACTCCTTTTATTAAGTAATTTTATAAAAGTAAAATCGGTAACTTAGCTGTTGCCAAAGTACTGCCAAGACGCCAAAAAAACCAGACGACCGATCTGTCAACTGCTGATCATTTGGACCTGAAGCAGGGTTTCTTGAAAAATTGGAGGAAAACCCGAAACGTGAGCCGCGTCGTCAGTTTTTTTTGGCGTCTTGGCAGTACTTTGGCAACAGCTAAGTTACCGATTTTACTTTTATAAAATTACTTAACAAAAGGAGTGGTCACGGTGGTGCTTTGGAAAAATTTCTCAGCACTGTGCAGACATGCTCCGACAAAAAGATGATTTAAGATCTTAGGGGATTTTCTAGAGATTCGGGATTTTTTGGTGGTTTGGGACCGCAGTTTAGTAAACATACCCCTAAATATTTATAAAGAGCGTTCAGCACCTTGGCTATCCAGATAGCAGCAATACTCAGTCAGCTGTCCAGATCCCAAACTAGATAAATTTAGGGAGCCTTTCACATTGCCTCAATTTATCTGGTTAGGCATCCAGAAAGTGAACTAAATATATTAACACTATCTGGATAATTTCCAGGAATGCACTGCACACAGGCACTCTGTACAGGCACTTTATGGATAGTGCCGAAACAGCCCGGAAGGATTTTCAGTGGCCCTGTTCAACATTCTCTCTCCCTTTATCACCTTTGGCATTTCTCTCTCCTTTCCCTCTCTCTCTCTTCCCCTTCCTCCTCCATATAGTCTTTCTTCCCTCCCTACCTCCACTCACATTATCTGCCTCTCTTTCCCTTCCCTTCCCTAAAAGCACTTACTCTCCCCCTTCATCTCCTCTCTCTCTCTCTCTCTTTCTTTCTCTCTCTCTCCCCCCTCCCCTTCCTCCCAACATTCTCTCTTCCTCCGTCTTGCATTCTCTTTCCCTTCTCTGTCACCAAGGAATCTTCTCTCTCTCCTCAAGCATACAGTCGTTCTCTTCCTCTCCCTCCTCCTCCTCTTCTTCCCCAGCAATTTCTCTCCCCCTTCCCTTCCATCCTCAGCTCTCATGACCAGGGCCAATGCTACCTTTTTCACTGCCCTGTGCAAGCAATTACTGTACTTCCCTGCCTCCTCACTTTAAAAATGACGACTGCCACAGGTTGAATATCAGGTCTGTGAAGTTCAAAGACAGACATATTTCCATCTACCTTTTGCTATCTGGTCATTTTATTCTCTAATTTTGTTGATCCCAGTCTCTGGTTTCTGCTTTCTTCATCTTCTCTAAACTCACTCTCTAGGGTCTCTGGTCCATTTGCCACTTCTCTCTTCTCCTCTCCTGTCTTCTTTACTTCCTTCCATCTCTGGCACTGATTTTCGCCCTTTCATCTTTCTTCCACTTATTTTTCTTTCTATCAGCTCCAGTTTCATTTCTGCTCTTAGATTTAGTTCTCAATCTCCCTTGCTTTACTGTGTCTACCTACCAGTTTTCAACCTTTAACACAGCTCTCTTACTCCCTCTCTCTCTATCCTTCCTCAGCCACTTATTCTCTCCTTTTTCTTTCTCTTTTCCACCCTCCCTGTTTCAGTATTTCTCCTCTTCACTCCTGCCCTGTCTTGTTTCTCTCTCTCTCCCGCTTCTCCCTTTTTTCTCATCCTATCCCACCGATTTGCAGCATTACCCACTCTCCTTCACCCCATGTCCAGCATCTCCCCATCTCACCCCATTCCATCTCCAGCCTCTAACCACAGGCATAGTTTGAGGGGGTGAGGGGGGCATTGGCCCCCCAAACGAGCTGGCTTTCCGCCGATTCAGCAACAGCCTGTCCCTCCCACCCACGAGTGTAAGCACTCCCTTGCTAGGAAGGCTGGTATGGTCCCGCCCCTCTCAGGCACATACTTCATGTAAGAGGGGGAGGGACTAGACCAGCCTTCCTAGCAAGGGAGTGCTTACACCTGTGGCTTTTTGTTTTTATTTTTATGTTGGAGGCCAGTCTGCTACTGCCACTACAGGCACAAAAAGAGCAGAAGCAGCAGCACTGCAGATGGGGGGGGGGGGGAACAGGCAGGGGCGGCCCAAGGGGGTGCGGGACAATGTGCGGAGACTTGGTGCGGGACCTCA
The DNA here is from genome assembly GCA_033557465.1 of Ichthyophis bannanicus. Classification (NCBI taxonomy): domain Eukaryota; kingdom Metazoa; phylum Chordata; class Amphibia; order Gymnophiona; family Ichthyophiidae; genus Ichthyophis; species Ichthyophis bannanicus. The sequence continues at coordinate 137,283,251 of CM066035.1, read as the reverse complement.
TTTGTATAATGGTTCACATTTGCATAAATATTTGCATAATGTTAGCATGCACTAACTTTTAGTAAACATGCCTCTTAATGAGTGTATGGATAAAGAAAGACTAAAAGATTCTACATTACTATAATCCAGTGCCAACCGCCAGACACATTAGGAAGTACTACAAACACTGCCCATTTAGAACCCATAGCAAACCCACCATATCATAACAGCACTATTAGGACTCATAAAGCACCAAACCCTACCTATCAAAAGGCAACACTGTAAATATTAAACCAATACATTTCAGAGAATACAAATACATCTCCTCCTGGGGAACGAGAACAAGTGGCACTGTCAAATAGAAACTATATATATAGAATACCTCAGCTCGGTTACACCATCGGAACATAGACCATCACCAAACAAAGAATAAGGGATCACAATTTAGAAATAGGAAGACAATAATTAAACTGGGAACCCCAAAAGCCAAACTTTGAATGTACAACAACATTGCAGAAATAAAACTATAAATGAATTTCCTCTTGTACTAAACAAAATGCAGACATTAAATACGCACATTTTCCAGAGCTGACATAATCCAGTTAATAAATTCAAAATTAAAAACTATTTTTCTACCTTTTGTTGTCTGTGCATTTTATTTTTCAGTTACAATTGCTCCAGTCACTTTCTTCTGGTTTCTTCTTGTCTACTGCTAACTCTCCATTGTCTGCTGTCCATTTATCCTTTCTTCTCTCTTATAGTATTTTTCCATTCTCTCACTACATCTGCTTTAACATACTGATCTTTCCCCTTTTGGTCTTTCCTCCATCTCTTTCTTTATTTCTTTTTCATCCACTCAAATTTTACCCCTCCATCTTCAATCCCCACTTACTCTCCCAATACCCGGCCAATCGTAGATTTTTCTTCCCTACCACACAAAATATTTTTTACCCTCTCCATTTCAGTCTCCCAGCCCGATCCTATTCTAGTCCTCCCCAACATCAGCTCCCTTCTAGTTCCAGCCCCACCCAGCATCTGCTCTCTTCTAGTCCCCGCATCAGCCCATTTCCAGTCTTAGCCCCTCATCAGCCCATTTCCAGTCCAATCCTAGCCCCTCCATCAGTCAATTTCCAATACAAGCCCCCCATCAGTCCATTTCCAATCCTAGCCCCCCATCAACCCATTTCCAGTCCTATCCTAGCCCCTCCATCAGCCAATTTCCTTTCCAATCCTTGCCCCTCCATCAGCCCATTTCCAGTCCTAGCTCCCCCCACACTCAGCCCATTTCCAATCCAAGCCCCCTCTATGAGCCCATTTCCAGTCCTAGCTCCCTCATCCATTTCCAGTCCTATCCTAGCCCCTCCATTAGTCCATTTCTAATCCTAGCCCCCCATCAGTCCTATCCTAGCCCCTCCATCAGCCCATTTCCAATCCTTTCCTAGCCCCATCATCAGCCCATTTCCAGTCCTACCTCCCCCCACTCAAACCATTTCCAGTCCAAGCCCCCCTTCCCATCAGCTATTTCCAGTCCTAGCTCTCCCCACTCAGCCCATTTCCAGTCCAAGCCCCCCCACTCAGCCTTTTCCAGTCCAAGCCCCCCTCCCCATCAGCTATTTCCAGTCCTAGCTCCATCCCCATTCAGCCCATTTCCAATCCAAGACTCCCTATGAGCCCATTTCCAGTCCTAGCCCCTCCATCAGTCCATTTCCAATCCTGGCCCCCCATCAGCCCATTTCCAGTCCTATCCCAGCCCCTCCATCAGTCCATATCCAGTCCTAGCTCCCCCCACTCAATTTCCAGTCCAAGCCCCCTCCCCATCAGTTATTTCCAGTCCAAGCCCCCTCCACTCAGCCCATTTCCAGTTCTAGCTCCCCTCCCAATTTCCAGTCAAAGCCCCCCCCCACTCAGCCCATTTCCAGTCCAAACTCCCCTCTCCATCAGCTATTTCCAATCCAAGCCCCCCTCCACTCAGCCCATTTCCAATTCTAGCTCCCCCCAATTTCCAGTACAAGCCCCCTACTAAGCCCATTTCAGTCCAAACCCCCCTCCCCATCAGATATTTCCAGTACTAGCTCCTCCCAACTCAGCCCATTTCCAGTTCTAGCTCCCCTCCCCATCAGCTATTTCCAGTCCAAGCCCCCCTCCACTCAACCCATTTCCAGTCCTAGCTCCCCCCCAAATCGGCCCGTGTCTAGTCCAAGCCCCTCCACTCAGCCTATTTCCAGTCCAAGGTCCCCTCCCCATCTGCTATTTTCAGTCCAACCCCCCTCCAGTCAGCCCATTTCCAGTTCTAGCTCCCCCCCCCAATTACCAGTGCAAGCCCCCCCCCCACTCAGTCCATTTACAGTCCAAGCTCTCCTCCCCATCAGCTATTTCCAGTCCAAGCCCCCCCTCCTCTCAGCCCATTTCCAGTCCTAGCTCCCCCCCCCACAGTCCATTTCCAGTCCAAGCCACCCCTCCCCTCCCAAAGAGCCCCGTGGCTCCAAAGCAAACGCTGCCATGCTGAGGTCAAAGTGGATTTCCTGTTTCCTGGTGCTCAGTGCGGCAGCGTTCTAAACTTCAGTACAGCTGCTGAAGTGAAGGAAAAAGACGCCGCTTCACTTTGACAGCTGTTAGAGGTTAGCTGGGGCCTCTCCGGCTCCCTCTAAAGCCCCCCTTCCTGCCGGTGTTCAATGCGGGATGTTGTTGATGCGGGGCCCCCTGAAACACGGGGCCCTGTGCAAACAACATTCTTGCCCAATGGACGGGCCGGCCCAGGGGGCAGGGGTGTGTGTGGAAGGTCAGAAGGAAAATGATGGGCAGATGGATGTGACGGAGGAGAGGATGAGAAAAAGGGGAGAGGTGTGAGATTGGGGAGAGAAGAAGAGACAAGACAGGGCATATAAGAAAGAGAAATGAAATCTGAATTGATAAAGAGAGAAAAATACATGGAAGAAAGCTAAAAGGAAAAAGATTAACGTTAGAGATGGATGTAGGGCAGCAATTGAAGAAGACAGAAGTGAAGACAAGTGACAGGTGGCTTGCAGACTCTGGAAAAGAGTTAAGAGATTAGAAGACAGAGGATGCAGAAACCAGATACGAGGACCAAGGCAATTAGAAAAATAAAATAGCAAAGGGCCCAATATTCAGCAGTGGCGGCTAGCACGAGAAGAGCACCTAGCAGTCACCGCTGAAGGGTTAACCCAGATATTCAATTCTGGGATCTTATCTGGCCACTGGCACTGAACATCCGGGTTTGCTGCGGAGGCCAGAAGCTAACTGAGCTGCGGTGATATTAAGCCACTGCCCAGTTAGCTTTTGCTGCACCTAACCTTCGCCACTGAGGGATAACCGGGCAGTGGCTGAATATTGCCGTTGACCAGTTCTCTCCGGGTACCGCCCCTGGAATGACCCGATGCTAACTGGATAGCATCAGGGTGTATAGCAGCAGTATCTGGGGATATTCAGTGGCCAGCCATGTTAGTGCAGCTGAATATCCCACTTAGAGGCAGCTACATGGTCTGTAAACCATGTAAATGCCTTTGAATATCGTGCCCAAAGAATTTACTTTCAGTTTAATGACTGGAATATGTCAAGTTTTGTATTTTATATAGGCACCGTACGGGGAAAATGCATCACTGTTTCTATTTCTTGTGTTGCAATGCATGAACAGCCTAGCTTGTTGAGTTTCAATTTAGTTTTGTTCACATATTTCTACTTGAGCTTGTTAGAATGTATTGTGTACTTGGTAAAGGTCTAACTGTGCTCTGGCTGTGTGACTGAGACCATGCGATCTGGTAGCATGAAGTTTCTATGCAGGATCTGTACGAAAATGGCTTGTTCAGTATTCCAAGTAAATGTAAGGATGTTCTAAGGCCCACTGCAATACTTACGGTATGATAGATTTGCTTCTAGTTATTTTATACTGTAACATGGATGACCCATTTAAAGAATATTACAATCATCAACAAGGGAAATGACCAGTGCATGGACTGATATAAGAAAATAAGAAATGTCTTACTGGGTCAGACCAAAGTAACAAGTACCTGGCAGAATCTCAATGAATGGATCCAATGATTGGCTTTCCCAAGTCAACCTGGCTAATAATATTTATTTATATTACTATACCACATAGTCGATACTTCTACATGTGGTAGACAAGGCGATTCAGTCACCAAAACAAAGACAAGTAGATAAAATACACCTTTCCTATAGACAACATCCCACCCATCCAAGACCACTATAAAGACAGCTCCCAAAACCTATGTTCCTCTCTCAGATGCCCTAAATGCTTTTTCAATGTTTTATGGAAAGATTTCAGATCATCAATTAATTGTAACCCCTTTGGCAAGGTGTTCCAAAGGAGAGGCACTTGAACCAAAAAGGCTTTAATTCAATGCCTAGCCTTACACATATCCCCAATAAATGGTATTATCAGCAAACAATCATTCTGTGAGTGCAAAACTCGAGAAGGTGAATACAAACTCAGTTTAGAGATCAAGTAGTCCAGGGTTATGACACAATGATTTGAAAACCAACAAAAGAACTTGAATTGTTTATGGACTTTTCCTCCAGCCACTTACCTTAACCCTTTTTAAACTCAGCCATGTGAATTGCTTTTGTCAAATCTTCTGATAAAACATTCTACAGCTTAATTATTCTTTGCAAAAAATTCTGCTTTTTTTAAAATGCAAATCATTAGCTCCATGGCTTATCCTCTGCTCTTGGTACTACTGTATGTCAAAGGGGTCAATCAGCCATTCTGTATTTACCCATGCCACCCTACGCATGATTTTATAGACCGCAACCATATCTCCTTCAGCGATCTGTTTTCTGAACTGCATAGCCCTAATCTCTTTTGCCTTTATCATTTTTCACCCTTCTCTGAACCTTTCCTAGTTCCACTATACCTTTTATGACATGAGGTGATCTGAACTGCACATAAAAAAAAGGTGTGGTAGCCCCAAGGATCAATGCAAAGGTATTATGATATTCTTCATTTTATTTTCCATTCCATTTTAATAATACCTAGCAATCTATTTGCTTTTCTGGATGCTGCAGAACTATGAATGCTAATGTATTATCCACAATGACGCCAAGGTCATGAGTATTGACTTCTTATATGGAACCCAACATTTTTTGGATTACTTTTCTCTATATGCAACATCATGCACATGTGCACACCAAGGGGCCCTTTATTAAAGCCTGTTAATCGATAAATGTGTGTTTTAGCGACTGATAACTGGCAGCCAGGAATGCTAACATGTGGGAATGCCAACTACTGGCTGCCAACATGCATATTAACTGGCAATGGCGAAGAGCAGACGGGTTAGAGGAGGAGCGTGGCATGGAGAGCAGATTGCTTCTAGTACAAGGGCAAATACCACACACTCAGTAGCAATGTGGCAATTAGTATGGGTATACCTAACGATACGTCATTAGATGCTCACACGCTAATTGCGCCACATGTTAGCATCTGCACCTGTTCATTAACTGCTGGGAACATGCTGGTCATGCCCCCGACAGTTACCATGGAGGCTTTCCACTTAAGGTTAGTTACAAACGCACAGCTTTACTGGGATTTAGTAAAAGGGCCCTAAATTTTATCTACTAGTCAGATGCCCAGTCTCCCCATCTCGTAAGGTCTTCCTACAGTCCTGCACAATCTGCTAGCAATCCAAACAACTGAATAATTTTTCATCACCTTACTCGTTCTTTCCCTTTCCAGATCATTCACAGTATAAGTATGCTAAAAGGCTCTGATCCCAATACAGATTCTTGGGGCACTTCCGTATTTACCTTTCTCCTTTAAGAAAATTGACTAATATCTCTTTGCCAATGTAATCCTATGTTCTATTTTCTCTGTTTTTACTACTGTCTAGGCTATATAAATAATGGATTTGAGGGCTCTTAACTCTCTTTGGAGCATTTTACTAAAGTGCACTAACCGTTAGTATGAGGTTTAGTGTGCGCTAAATATCCCATGCTAACCCATGCTTGGCATCTTGGGCACACACTAACCATGGCTGTTGCTGTTAGTGTGGATACAGTTAATGTTACATCAATGAGTGATGTTAAGAGCACCCGGGTGCTGCTTAGCATAGTGCCACGTAGTTACAACATACCCCCTGAGGACAGTGTGGGGCCTCCATGCTAGATTTGCAGCCCAGTCACATGCTACCTTTGTGCATTTTAGTAAACATGCCCCTTTGTTTTCTTTATGTTTGGCCTCTCCTCATTTCATAATTAAATGGATTATGTCCCATGTACCTTAGATTTTTCTACCATTTAAATTTCCTTAATTTTTTGTTTTTAGGAAATGTAGGTAGCATTAATCTTTGATAATACATTTTATGTATTTCTGTTTTCTTATGGGGTAGATTCTGACCAGCATTTAGTGTAGATGTACATCCCTGCTAAATGCTTGCTTCCGATGACGGATCCTAATTACCCGCATGTTTAGAGGAGATGTCTGGGGAGCTCTAGATGGGGATGAGAAGAGACGGGTTGGAGGAGGAGCATGGGTAGACTGTAGGTGTGATCCTGACCCCGGATGTGTAGGGCTGATTTCGTTCGCTGCCCTGGACGTCTGGGGGAGATGAGTTAGACAGGGGACTTATTCCACCTCAGAGATGGAATAAGTCCCCCCGACATTGCCAGACAGCCACAGAAGGGATGACGGGACAGGTATTGTGGTGAAGAGCTCCCTCCTGAGGAAATGGAGACTGAAGGAAATCCTGAAAAGCAGCAGGATTTACACAGGATTTTCAATCCTAGAAGAAAAAAACCCTCTTCTGTTGAGCTGAGAATGGAGACCAGCCCAGGGGAGGAGTTGAGCAGTGCTGATTGGGTACACCCAGGGGTTGGACGGGGTGTGGCTGGAAAAGAATCCCTTTTTGAAGTGGTGAATGACGCTGCTAAGCAGAAAGAGAAACAGAAAGAGAAAAGCCATGAGCAGATGACCTGTGAGCAGAGGGCCTGTGAACAGATGAGCTGTGAGAGGACGTTTGGAACGTCAGATGAGACCGAGTCAAGCAGTGAGTGCAAGACCAGGAAGCAGTTTGGATGCACGTCTGAGCCTGGTAGCAACAGAGGACCTGCAAGGATTTTTACAGGTGCTGTGAAAGGAAGTCCTGTGAGAAGTGGACGGAGCCCTGGTTTAGAGTCCTGGGAAAAGGCAGAGCCCTCAAATAGAAAGCCTCCAAGGCAGACACCTGCAAAAGGTAACTCATTCTATGGGATACAGTTTGGACCGGAGAGACCCAGAAGCACTCACAGCTGGAAAGCTTTTGAGCTACCTAAGAGGAGAGGAGCCTGGCAGAGAGAAAGCAGTTCCAATAGGAGTCATGATAGAGAAGGTAAAGTTCAATCTCCTATGTTTGGGGCTTTGTTAAAGGATCCCAATTGTTACCCTGATTTATTTAAGCCAAGAACTGAAGGGGGAAGCATTACTGACCGGGAGAGAAACCCAGTATTTGCTGACAACTGCTTGTCAGGAAATGAACAGGCTGAATTGCTCCTCCAGGAGTTTAAACAATTCTTAGAGTTGAAAGCAGGCAGACAGCCAAAGCTGAATGAGGATGCTAGTTCTGTGCAGTCAGAAGATTTAATGCAGGTAGATTATGCCTTACCTTCTACAAACTCTGACAATTGTAGCATGGACTGTTCAATATGCTGTAAGGAAATAACAGTATAAAGAAGCTGGCTATACCTTGTATGGAAAGAATACAACGTGGTAGTTTCTGCTGCCGTGCTTGGAAACTTGATTGTTTGCACCTGAGTTTGAGCTCACACTGTGAAAGGAACAGTGACTTTTATGAGGCTGCAATGTATGTGAGTCACCTCTTGAGGCAGAGCTGAGTTAAGCTCCATAAGAAGGAAAGCTGATCCTATGTTTGGTTGTCTTATATTCCTGAGTTTCTTCTGTTCCTATTTAAAAGCACCATTTATGTTCATGTATTTGAATTTTGATGCGCTGGAGGAATTTCCCCAACACGAATAAATATTCTTGCAAAAGCCTTACCATCTCTGGCACAACTACATTTATTCCTGAGAGAAGGTAGAATAAAACTACATTACCCATCATTCCAAGGGAACAGTTTACCTCCATTCCTCACGGGACAATAGGTCACTCCTGTCCGTTAGCCCTAGGGCGGGGGCAGGAGCGTCGCAAGTGGCTTCGTTTCGAGGATTCTATGCATGCGCTAAAGGTGCCACGCGGAAGACCTACAGGAAGGCAACTGCCCAGGAGAAGCCCGGCTGCAGACTATCCGGAAGGGAAGAAGTCACAGCATCGGAGGGCTACTGGCTGCAACATCGTTGAACTGCCTGAAGCAACACCTAAGCCAGGTAAAAAGTATCCACCTGGGAGAGGTCAGGATACAGGGCAAAGGGGTGATTGCTGGGCCGGGTTGAAAAAAAAAAGAGGTTGTTTTTTTTTTGGTGATACCACACTTGGGTTTTTTTTTGTCTTTGTGTTTGTATTCACAGAGGTTCCTAAGATGTCTCTAGATCCACAGGAAGTGTTTAAGTGGATGGCCACGCAGCTGGAGAGACAGAGAGACTTGACCTTGGAAGCCCAAGAAAGAAATGCTGCCAGCCTTCAAGCTCAGCAGCAGAAACCATTATTGGACATGTTACAAGCATGGGTAGCCGAGCAAAAGAAACCATCGGAGATACCAACCGCTCCCCCAGGTTTTTCCGCAGCAGCTGCGCTTAGCTTAAACGCAGGGACTATGTTCAATTTTGGGCAATTAAAGGATACAGATGATGTAGATGATTACATTGAATGTTTTGAGAGAGTGGCACAGTTAAGCGCTTGGCCAAAAGAACATTGGGCCATTTGCTTTGCGGCGTCCCTTACAGGGGAGGCTATGGCCGCATATAGAAGCATGCCACCTGATCTCGCTGGAAATTATGATGAAGTTAAGAGAGCGGTCAGGGAGAGGCTTGGCCTTACACCGTTAGTTTATCACAATCTCCTGCGAGCAGTAAAATTAAAACAGAATGAAACCCAAAAAGCCTTGTGTTATAGGATTCGTATGCTGATAAACAAATGGCTTGATCCAGGGGGTAGATCTAAAGAGTCCATCATAGATAGTCTCGTTGTAGAACAATACTTGAGTGCTGTATCCGCCGAAATACGGACCTTCCTGATTTTGCAGAGCTGTAAAACCCCGCTCGAGGCTATTGACCTCACGGAGCGCTTCTTGGAAGCCAAGTTAATGGCCCATGAAGGCAGCAGGGCTTCTACGGGCACAGCGACACGCGAATCAGAAAGGAGGTGGAGGTTAAATGATGAGACAGGAAGAATGTGTATGCCAATTATGAAGGGTACAATTTCGCTTAGGAAATGTTTTAAATGTGGGCGAGAGGGTCATGTGCAGAAAAATTGCTGTTTTAAGACTGCTTTAGTAGCAGTAAATGCACAGAAGGCCAGAGAAGGATTTCTCATTGAAGTAGAGGTGCAGGGAATTGCCACCACCGCGTTACTTGACTCCGGCGCGGAGCAGACAATGCTGTCTAAGACGCTGTGGCAGCAAATCGAAGCATCGAGGGTAGCAATTCAGCCTGTGCATAATGTAAGAATCCGCTGTGTTCACGGAGGCACTTCATTATACCCCGTGTATAACCTCCAGGTGAAAGCGCTAGGAGCTATTAAGAAAGTCCCCATAGCAGTAGTGCCCAAGCTACCGCACAATATAGTCCTGGGTAGGGACTGGCCACAGTTCCAGAAGGGGGTGGAACAGGGCTTACTCCTAAAGAACCGGAAGCTTCCCGAGAATCACCAGTAGAGGCTCTAACCCAAACCACAAGGTTTTGCGAAGCATGCCCAACATGTCAACGAGTTTCTGCAATCCATCCAAAAGAGGTCCCGATGATATCATCCCCGGTTATTACTGAACCAATCCACAGAATGGCTATGGAGATTGTTGGTCCTTTAAGCAAAACTCCCCGGGGGTTTCAGTATATTTTAGTGGTCATTGACCAAGCAACAAGGTTTCCTTGGGCCATGCCACTGCACAGTATATCAGCTAAGGTCGTGGCGGCTGAACTTATAAAGCTGTTTTGCGAAGTTGGGTTCCCTCGCGAAGTCCTCACGGATCAAGGAAGCAACTTCCTATCTAAATATTTAGCCCAAGTTTGGGAGGCGTTTGACATCCGCCATATTAAGACCCCAGCCTATCATCCACAAACCAATGGTCTCATAGAAAGACAGAACCAGACTATAAAGAGAATGTTACGCCACAGTCTGGAAGGAGATATGGCCAATTGGGATACTATGCTCCCGTTTATCCTCTATGCCTGTAGGGAGAGGAAACAGTCATCCCTAGGGACAGCACCATATGAGCTAATGTACGGTCGATCACCCCGTGGGGTATTGGATATCCTAAAAGAGCAGTGGGTAGAACCCGACATACATGAGGTAGGAGTACCCGAGTTCCTAAAGGACTTAAAAGGTCGCTTACGCCGCACCACACAGGTTGCAGAGGTCAATTTAAGGAGCAATCAGCAAAGGCAGAAGTCCTATTATGACCATGGCACACGGCCGCGCCAGTTGGCTGTGGGAGACAAAGTTATAGTGATGGTGGCAGGGCCAGACCCGAAGTTTGAGAGCCAATGGAAAGGGCCATGTAGGATAGTCCAGCCGGTGGGTCCAGTCTCTTATCTTGTGGAAAATAGGAAAGGACGCGAACAAGTATACCAGATCAACCTCTTGAAACCTTGGCATGATAGGACAGCCTTAGCTCAGGTAGCCACCATTGTCCCCAGCATAAAGGTTGTGGAAGAGACACAGAACATCTCCAAATCCACGAGTAGAATCACGTGCTGTGCCCCTGGTCAGAAGCCAGCCCCTGATATCTTAAGGGGGGGGATCTGTGGTGAAGAGCGCCCTCCTGAGGAAATGGAGACTGAAGGAAATCCTGAAAAGCAGCAGGATTTACACAGGATTTTCAATCCTAGAAGAAAAAACCCCTCTTCTGTTGAGCTGAGAATGGAGACCAGCCCAGGGGAGGAGTTGAGCAGTGCTGATTGGGTACACCCAGGGGTTGGACGGGGTGTGGCTGGAAAAGAATCCCTTTTTGAAGTGGTGAATGACGCTGCTAAGCAGAAAGAGAAACAGAAAGAGAAAAGCCAAGAGCAGATGACCTGTGAGCAGAGGGCCTGTGAACAGACGAGCTGTGAGAGGACGTTTGGAACGTCAGATGAGACCGAGTCAAGCAGTGAGTGCAAGACCAGGAAGCAGTTTGGATGCACGTCTGAGCCTGGTAGCAACAGAGGACCTGCAAGGATTTTTACAGGTGCTGTGAAAGGAAGTCCTGTGAGAAGTGGGCGGAGCCCTGGTTTAGAGTCCTGGGAAAAGGCAGAGCCCTCAAATAGAAAGCCTCCAAGGCAGACACCTGCAAAAGGTAACTCATTCTATGGGATACAGTTTGGACCGGAGAGACCCAGAAGCACTCACAGCTGGAAAGCTTTTGAGCTACCTAAGAGGAGAGGAGCCTGGCAGAGAGAAAGCAGTTCCAATAGGAATCATGATAGAGAAGGTAAAGTTCAATCTCCTATGTTTGGGGCTTTGTTAAAGGATCCCAATTGTTACCCTGATTTATTTAAGCCAAGAGCTGAAGGGGGAAGCATTACTGACCGGGAGAGAAACCCAGTATTTGCTGACAACTGCTTGTTAGGAAATGAACAGGCTGAATTGCTCCTCCAGGAGTTTAAACAATTCTTAGAGTTGAAAGCAGGCAGACAGCCAAAGCTGAATGAGGACGCTAGTTCTGTGCAGTCAGAAGATTTAATGCAGGTAGATTATGCCTTACCTTCTACAAACTCTGACAATTGTAGCATGGACTGTTCAATATGCTGTAAGGAAATAACAGTATAAAGAAGCTGGCTATACCTTGTATGGAAAGAATACAACGTGGTAGTTTCTGCTGCCGTGCTTGGAAACTTGATTGTTTGCACCTGAGTTTGAGCTCACACTGTGAAAGGAACAGTGACTGTTATGAGGCTGCAATGTATGTGAGTCACCTCTTGAGGCAGAGCTGAGTTAAGCTCCATAAGAAGGAAAGCTGATCCTATGTTTGGTTGTCTTATATTCCTGAGTTTCTTCTGTTCCTATTTAAAAGCACCATTTATGTTCATGTATTTGAATTTTGATGCGCTGGAGGAATTTCCCCAACACGAATAAATATTCTTGCAAAAGTCTTACCGTCTCTGGCACAACTACATTTATTCCTGAGAGAAGGGAGAATAAAACTACATTACCCATCATTCCAAGGGAACAGTTTACCTCCATTCCTCACGGGACAATAGGCCACTCCTGTCCGTTAGCCCTAGGGCTGGGGCAGGAGCGTCGCAGTATGCGGCACCATGGGGTTCCCCGTGGCCCGATACTGGCCTTGGCAGGCTTGATTGAGGGTCAGGTGGAGGGGAAATAGAAAGTTACAAGGCTTACGAGCAATTGGGGCTCTTGTATGGCATCCCATTGTCATGGCGATGGGACAATTTGTACAGGTGGGAGCTGTCCATATGACGGCACAGAATCGGGGCACATCTTGCCCATCCAGGACCGGTGCACCTGATTCTGCTCCTGCGGGAGCTCCCACGGGTGCAGAATAGGGGTGTGCAGTCAGCCTGTCCAGATCTTGGACGTCCAGATGGGCTGGACCGACCCCGAACGGAATTGGTCAAAGGTGCCTTTATTAATAAGCCCCAACGCATTTCGGCAACACCTTCTTCAGGGGGAATGTAGCTCATGAAATAAAAACAATATGTGTTATAGATAAAAATATGTGTTATAGATAAAAACATATAAATATATATATAAACTGTATGATAATACCATATTAAACCCATATATAAATAATAACGATAAAACCGTGTATACAACAAACATCAAAGTTAAAACATTTTTTTTAGAAACACAAAGATTAAAAACGCACAATTATTAAAAACACACAATTAAAAGTGAAAAATGTAGGGCAGAGGACAAACTATAAAAGCAGGCTAGAAGGCAAAGAAAGACTAATGAATATTAACAGTGATAACAAAGTAAATAAAAAAATAATAAAAAAGTATATGATCTAGTTAATACTTACTAGATGCACCCAGTAAATAGTCTTTTTGAAGGATATGAACGGATTGGACTGTCTGTATGAAAAATGTATGATTAAATAAATGAATACTATAAACAAAAAATAACAAGTCAAGGAGGTGCACAATACAGGAAAATGTTTTTTAAAAAGATGTTTTTTTTAAGAAACAGAGCCCTGCGGGATCAGAATTGGGTCTGGGCCTTTATGTGCAGGCCGGGACTTGATTTAGATCGGCCTGCACATACATACCCCTGCCCAGCTAACTCAGTCAGGCTCCCGAATGGAGCTGTAGTGCCATGGCGTCCTGTTGCCTGCAGCCTGACCCCTGATCCCTGCAGCCTGACCCCCGATCTGACCTTCCATGGCCAGGTTTGGGCTGTGGGGAATCCCCTGCATCCCCTCACCTCTTTGCCGCTGCCTGAGCCTGCCGTCCCCGACATCCAGGGGGACTTATTCCACCTCCATATAGATCTGAGGCCCTGGACATACAGGGCCAACTTCAGAATCGGCCCTGTATGTCCAGGGTCTTCGACCGCTCACTGCCTGCCCTCACTCTGCCTCAGCAACGTCCCCTCCCACCCCCATTTAAGCCTCTCCATACAAACTCCTTGTTCATATGGGGAGGCTTTTGTCGGGGACAGAAGGGCAGTTATACAGAATAGATCCCTTTGGGCCCAATTCCGTGCCATGAATAGCAGGGGTGTATGTCCCAATGGGATGTCCCCTCCCACCAGTGACTAGCATCCCTGCTGGTTGTACGGGGAAGCTAGACGGTGGCGGGAAAGGAGAGGATGGGGAGCGGCCTTAGGGCGGGCAGTGGGCGGTTGCCGGCCCCTGACATATAGGGCTGATTCTAATATTGGTCTTGTACATCCGGGGCCAGTGACTTGAACGGAGAAGTTATTCTACCTCCGAGGTGAAATAACTTTCCTGGACGTTGGAAATCGGCGGGCCCTGGGCCGGGAAAGGGCAGCAGGAGGCAGAGAGTATTCCCCGCAGTCTGACCCTGGCCCTGGGAGGCCAAATCAGGGATCAGGCTGTGGGGAATAAACAGTTTGTTCCGGCAGCCAGCACTGCGGCTTTTAAATGGAGCAACGGTGCCATGGCAACTGGACGCCATGGTGCCGCAGCTCCATTTAAAAGCCTGACTGAGTTAGTCGGGCTTGTCTTGTATGTGCAGGCTGGGCTGAATCACAGTCCTGGCCTGCACATACAGGACTGATCGCGATTCTGACCCCGCGGGGCTAGACATGCCCCGCGGGATCAGAATCGCAATCCCCTCTGTATGTCTGGTCAAACCGGACGTACAGAGGAGATGCATGTCTGGGATGGAATGAGCCTGTATGTGTATAATAGTCAGCAAAGTGACAAGAAGGCACATGCTTTTATGCAATATGGGTGTAGGTGTGCTCTGGGACAGAGTCTGCAGAGAGTCAAGATTTATGTGTACACTTTATAAAATATGTGCAATCATTTACACTGGTCTTGAGCAGGTGTATTGGTCTGCTTTTGAAACTAGCCATGATTTCTGCTTGTTTATCCCTGGTATTTTATAAAAATACATCAACACCTCCATATCATCTTAATATAGTTTAAAAAGAGGCACTCGCTTGGCTTAACATAAAGATAACCCGTTATAAAATTACCCATTTAGGTGGTAATTTTATAAGGGGGCACGTACTTTAAGTCACAAATTATGCGCTTATTTGACTAGCATTTTAGTCATTTACACTTGTATTTAGCCACATATGCTAAAATGCAGACAGTATAAAAGTGGGTGCATTGACATGATGGCAAGTACTTTGTGGGCAAGCATGTGGGCGGAGTTTATGGGTGGAGCACATAGGTACTCATATAGCATATAACACTATAATTTATGCACGTTCTTGAAAAATTTAGGCATGGCCATTTACACCAACTCCACGTCCTTACACAAGTGCCATAGAGCAGAGACATTTATACTTATGCTAATATTTTATAAGGATAGCTAGACACCTACTTGTCTTCATTAAATAGCACCTACCCATGGTGCCCTGTTATAAAATTAGCTTACTATTATTACTACTTATCATTTGTATAACGCTACAAGGCATATGCAGCACTGTATATCAACATGTACATTAAGAGAGAGTCCCTCCTCTATAGAGCTTACAATCTAATTGAGACAGACAACATAAGAAAGAGGGGACAAGGGGAAATCAAGGGGGATGGTAAAGATACATATAGGTGATGAGCAGGAGACAAAGGGAATCTGGATCCAAAATCAGTCTTGAAGAGGTGGGTTTTTAGCCTGGAGTTAAATAGGGCCAGAGATGGAGCCTGATGCACTGACTTGGGCAGTTTGTTCCAAGCATAAGGAGCAGCAGAAGCTCAAAATCCAAAACTAGGAGAGCGGTTCCCCAACTTGTGCCTGTGGTCTGTGGACCCCCTGGAGGACCATGACACCATTACGGAGAGACTGCAGGACACAGAAAGGACGGAGAGGGATTGGTGGACAATGGCTGGGGAGAAGAGAACGGGACTGGAAGGATCTGACCTGTGGGGGGGAGGGAGGGGAGATGAAGAGTAAAAGAAACTGAGATTGGTGGGAATTGGCTGAAGGAAGAGAAAGAGGGAAAGAGACTGGTGGAGACAGGAAGGAGAAAGCTGATAAATAGGGCTAGCGAGGACAGGCTGGGTTCTGAGGGGAGGGGGTCTGGGAAGATTGGTAAAAATCACCTGGGGGTCCCTGAACTGTTTGGAGGTTAATAAGCAGTCAACACAACCATGAATAGTTTGGGAGCTGGGGGTGGGGCATTTCCCCTCCTCCAGACACTGCAGATTAGTACACAAGGGCCCCTATCCAGGGCTGGAGTTACCATTAGGCGTTCTAGGCAGTCAGCTAGAGCGCCAACCCTCCAGTGCGTCCATTGCCACGGCTGTCACTCCTCTCGGGACCTGCAGTGGTGGTAATGGCCGCAAACAGCCCCCAGCGCTTACCTTACAACTTCTATGCCTCTAGGCTATTTGCTTCATTCCCCTCTAACCGTCTGATGCAGACTTCCTGTTTGCAGACAGGAAGTTGGCATCGAGCGTCAGAGGGAGCAGAAGCAAACAGCCCCATGGTGCTGTGGTAGGCGACGGCCTATGATCCATGCTAATTGAACTAAGCAGACAGGCCTGAGCAGCTTGACCTGTAACTGAAGCCTGTAGTTAGGCCCAGAGGAATGAAAACCCCCCTGAATGATGACACCATAGAATTGAAACTTAACTCAGTTTAACTGAACATAGCTAAGCAGAAACGAAACTTAGAAAATATAGAAAAACAAGTCTAATTGGTACTGATAAGGTGTGCTATGCTTCTATGGAATTAATTAACTCTGCAGAGAGCAAGGTCACAGTGCCTCTGCTTCCCATATGTTTTAACAAGCTCAGCGACCTTGGAGGAGAGAAGTAACAAGTTGGAGACACTGACCATTGTAATTGGGACTAGAAGGGGGGCAACCAGGTGCTGGGCCCAGACCAGAGTCCCGATTGGGTAGCCATATCAGTACCGGGACCAATAGATGGGTGAGAGGGGTACTGGGACCAATGAAAAGTTTGCCTATGCTTAGAATGGACAAGAAAGCTATAAAAGTTGTTGTTTTACTAGAAGCCATTGCTCAGCCATTTTGAAATTGCTTATTGCTTGAGCCATGTGCACATTAAACTGGCTTGGATCCTTGAAAAGACTCCTGGATTTATTTATTGCATGCTTATCTGCTGCTACAGTGCCAACATTTTAAGGTAAGCGCCACAGGGCTGTTTCTGGCTATTGCTGCTGCTGCAGGTCCCAAAAGGGGCATTAGCAGCTGTGGCAGTAGTGGACACCACAGGAGTCTTGGGGTAGAAAAGATAAGGGTCACCTAGGGTGCCTCATCTCCTTGAGCCAGCCATGCCCCATTTACAGACATTTTAAACTGTTCTTCTTTCCCATGGCCCCACTCACTCCCATGATCCATCATCTCTCCTTCAAACCTGCCTTCCTGCAGGGGCTCCTTCCCGGGGGGGGGGGGAGCGAAAAAAGAATTAATAAACAGCAATGAGCAGCACCAACATTTTAATGCCCCATGCTACTGAAGGCTCTGCCACATCCTGTCCCTTCTACAGCTCTGTAAACCTTATAAATGCCTTTCAATATTGGACTCTTCCTGTTTTTTAAATTTTACTGTCACTGCTTCCTTTCTCCAAGGAGGGATGTGGGTTTGAGAGGAGGACATGCTGTACCAGATTGAGAGGGAGAGGTGCTGGAACGGGTCAGGGGAGGAGAAGGAGAGGGAGAGATATTGAACCTGGATGGGGGAGGAGAAGAGGGAGAGGAAGAGATGCTGGACCTGACTGGGGGAGAGGAAAACAAGAGAGAGGAAGAGATGCTGGACCTGACTGGGGGAGAGGGAGAGAGATGCTGGACGTGGTTGGGGGAGTGGAAAAAGAGGGCCAAGATCCAGACCTGAGGAAGGAAAGGGGGAGAAAATGTGCCAAGGAGGAGTAAGTGTGGCAGGTGCAGGCCTGTGACCCACAGTGTCCGAACATAAGCAGGCCAGCATGGCTAGCTTGACCTGTAAATGAGGCCTGTGGAGAGGCATATAGGATTGCACATCCCCCAATATGCTGCTATTGTAAGATAGAACTCAGTAGAAGTACTGAATTAGCTTAGGTAAGCAGAACTGCAGTATTGAAAGATGGAAAAATACAGAAAAACATGTTTAAAAGTTACTGATAAGAAAAAGTACATCTGCAAAGAAATAATTGGGAGTGCTGACAGATGAGTTGCAGAGCCCAGCTCCTCTGCACGTACAAATTGGTTCTATAACCTTGAAAGTGTGAAAGTAACAAGTTGATGAACTGACCATTGTAATTGGGACTAGAAGGGGGGTATGCAGGTGTCATGCCCACTGGAGGGACATAACTGGATAAACTTATCAGTACCGGGACCAATAGAAGAGGTACGGGAGGTACGGGAGGTTACCGGGACCAATGAAATGTTTTCTATACCTAGAATGGAACAGAAGTCTATAAAAGTTGTTGTAATGCTTGAAAACTTTGCTCAGCCATTTTGAAATTGATTGGTTCGAGACTTGTGCACAAATAAATGATTTGGACCTTCTGAACAGACTCCTGGTATCATTGGTTTGTCTGCGCTTTGCTGCTACATAAGGATACTGGGGGAGGAAGGAAAAGTGAGAAAAGTATTCCTAGGGGAGAGGGGAAGAGAGAGAACATCTGCGGAGATGTAGGGAAGAGAAAAGAGTGTACCGGGGAGGATGAGAGTGAGGGACTGACAGGAGGTATAGAGTGGGAGAGAGAGAGAGTGGGCTAGGAAGAAGGAGGGAAAGAGAGAGAGTGGGGGGAGGGATGGAAGGAAGGGGGTAGATGAGAGATGGGAGATAAGAGGGGAGGGTTTGGGGGAGGAGATGAAGGAGGGAAGAAAGATGAGTAAAGGCAAAAGAAGAAGGAGAAGGAGGTAGGGGAAAGGAGAGAGATGAGGAAAGGAGGAAGAGCCAAGGGAAGGGTAAAGGGGAGAGTGAGAGAAAAGGGACAGAAATGGAAAGAAAGAAGGAGGAAGAGGATGGTATGCAGGAGAGAAGCAAGGAGGGAGGGCTGGAGGGAGAGGTGAAGGATGAAGGAATTATGGAGAGGTGAAGAGGAAGAATGTGTATGGGCAGGTGAGAAGCAAGGAATGTATGTGTGGGAGCGCAGGAAGGGAGAAAAACCGAGAAGAATAGCATAGATGGGATAAAGGAAAGCACAAGGAAACAGTGAAAATATAAGAAATAAAATCTACTCGTAACATAAGCAAATGACAGATATCAGAATGGAATATCTAGAGAAAATGCAGAGAGAATAAAACAGCTAACAGAAGAAGGAAAGTTAGTAATCAGAAGGGAGAGGAAACATGGAAAAAGAAAAATATTAATACAGAAAGGCTTGAGAAATGAAAAATCTAAATAAAAGAATAAAATAAGAAACATAAAAAAGTAAAAAGATCCTATCAACCAGCTGCAGCTATTAAACAGGCCTGGGGGGTGGGATGGGGCTAAAGACTAGAGTATGTGTGTGTTTGTATATGTGACAAAAAGGGTGTGCGTGTTGGGTAGGGAGGGGGGCGGTAGGGTGGGTTGGGGGGGGGAAGTAAAAGCTAATTAATGCCCATGTGAGGGAGGAGAGAAAGTTAAACCTCCACACCACTAATTTGAGCTCCCTTTCCCCCTTGCATTCCCCCCCCCCCCCAAAACACAGCAGGCAAACTAAACTTATGCATACAACCCCAAAGGTTGGCAACCTCTGGACGAGGATATCCATGCACTATATTTATGGAAGGTGCATAAAATTGTACCAGCTGTGCTAAATTGTCCAGTACTTGTTTCCTTGGCACAGAAGGATAAATATTTTGGTCTGCTTATAATGTAGAGCTTTCTCAGATCTGCAAATGGTATTGACATTTTACCAGTGATTTTATCATCAAGCTGTGTGTGCTATCTTTCCGCTGAGGCTACCCTTATGAAAATCACAATATACGATCCTTTACATCTATCCTAACTTGCCTACGGATGTGCCTTCAGGCAGCTCTGTTAAGAAAGAGGTCTGCAATTGCCAGTATCCTGCTGCTTTTCTATTCAGTTGCCTTACTATTAAAAGATTAGCAGTTACCTTTCTTTACCGCCACTGCAATTATGCCCTTAAACTTCACTAGAGTTATACAAAGATTACACATTGAGGCACCTAGTTTTAAAGAAGGTTTCCAAGAAAAATATTTATTATTGCTATTATTATTAATTGAGTGCATCTGTTTATTACATTTCATAGCAACAGAAAAATGGTAACAGATAAGACCCTATGGCCTATCCATCTATTTAATTTATTAGCATTTAGCTTTCCAATGGAAATTCGAGGTGAGTTACATTCAGGTACATAGGTACTATATTTCCTTGTCCCCAGAGGGCTTACAATCTAAGTTTGTACCTGAGGCAATGGAGGTTAAGTGTCTTGCCCAAGGACACAAGGAGTGCCAGTGGGATTTGAACCCTGGTCTCTCTGGTTATCCTGTCTGCCCATCTACACCAACTGCAGATCTCTACAATCCTTTCCTCTTCCTCAAGGATCCTTCATGCTTCTTTCACGCTTTCTTGAAATAAGACACCATTCTCATCTCAACCACCTTCACTGGGAAGCTAGTCCCTGTATCTTCCACTTTTTCCTTAAAGAAATATTTCCTCAGATTACTCTTGAGTTTACCCCTTTTATATATTTGTTATACTTTTCTATACCGCCCCTTCCAGAGATCAGAGGCGGTTTACAATTAGCCAACAAGTTACATAAAATAGTTTGAGAATTATTTACATAGTAATTTTATACTGTCGGAAACTTAACATAATTATAACTATGTTCAAACTGGTATGTACAGGTGTTGCTTAGGGTGGGATATATGGGTTATTTCTGTGTGGGTTGGGGAGTCTATGGGTCACCATTGTGTATGTAGGTTAATTTGTCTGTGAATTTGGAGTGGTGTTGTGTTTGTGCAGTGAAGAGGTATGTTTTGAGAGATTTTCTGAACATTTGGAGGTCCTTAATTGAACGGATTGATAGTGGTAGGGAGTTCCAGAGGGTGGGGGCAGTGAATGTGAAGGCCATGGAGTTCGTGGACTGCTTTGTTTTCCGAATTGCATTGGGAAACTCAAGGGAATGTAGTTCATTTTCTCTTCTAGCTCTTGTATCTGGGGGGGGGGGGGGGGGGGGGGGGGGGGGTGTGTGTGTGTGAATGAGTGTTGAAAGGATAGATGATGCTATGTTGTTAAGGAGTTTAAAGGTTGTCATGAGTACTTTGAACTTTATTCGACTCAGTATGGGGAGCCAATGCAGGTCATATAGGATAGGTGTGATGTGGTCGGTCAGTGGGACCTTGGAAATGATTCTTGCTGTGATGTTTTGTGCTCTTTGGAGAATGTATAGGTTTTTGGCGGGTAGTCCCTCTAACAGACTGTTACAATAGTCAAAATGGGGTGTGACGATGGCTTGAAGTACTGATCTGTAATCTTTTGCATCTAGGAATGGTCGTATGTGCTGAATAGTTTTTAACTTGTAGAATATGGTTTTTGCTCTTTGTTTTAAATGGGGGAGCATGCTGAGGGTTTGATTGAGGGTTACACTGAGGTATTTAACCTCTTGCTTGATTAGGAGTACAGTGGTGCTCAGTGTGATATTTTGAGGCAGGGTATGATTTTGATTCTTTGTGATGTACATGGCTTCCATTTTTTTTTGAAGTTGATGTTGAGGTTGTTGGCATTTAACCATGATTCAGTTTCACTAATGCAGTCTGATAAGTTATTGAAGAGGGGGTTGTTTGTATCTATGGGGAGGGACAGCATAACGTCGTCCGCATAGATATAATGCCCAATGTTAAATGTTTTGAATATTTCGGATATTAGTTGCAGGTATAGGTTATCCTCTGACCCCTCAATGCAGAGCTTATTTTCAACATAAAGAGGGCTGGCCCCCAGTGCATTTCTACCCTGGTGGCATTTAAATGTCTCTGTTGTTTCTCTCTACTCTCACCTTTCTTCCAAGTATACATATCTACATCTTTAGGTCTGTTCCTATATGTTTTATCCAGCAGTGATAACTGTCATGGCCCTATGTTAGCTGTCAACGCTTGCCCAATGCATGCGCAAGATCGATGCTGGCAGTTAGCACCCTTTAGTAAAAGGGCCCCTTAAATGTATAAAAAGGAGGGGAAGCTTTACAAACCCTCTAAGTAAACATTAACTTACAATTTCATACTGAATCCCATATTACAGACGTTGCTAAAATGAAGGCTCTAACCCTAATCTCCCTCACTTGGTTTGCAGCTTGTCGTGCTGTGAAAGTTTGTGTGCCTCAGTGATGCTGAGAGCTAAGCTTTCGTTAGCTTAGCTACTGGCAGGGTCAACCAAGAAAGACAGGTCTCAGCTGAGGTGCCAAACTAAGACCACCCATCTGGGCAGCAGCAGAATGGGACGGTGTTGGCGGCGGAAGACCACATTTCCGTGACAACTGCAACAACACTAGAATTACCTGCACAGAAGAAAGTCCTGGCAAACCTACTTCTGTATCTTGCCACAAAAGCCCAATGGATAGTCAGAAAAGAAATTGCACTGTAGTGCTGGAAGATAACCCCCCCCTCCCCCCCAGGTCAGGAGGCACTCAACTGGCTACTGGGGATGAGTTGAAGACGTCTCAGAGTAAAGCCAGCATTTATGATGTGGTTGGATCTGCTGATGTAGCTGCGCATGAAATGAGAGTCAGAAGTTGCAAAGATGTTTTACATATTGGGAAGCTGTAAAACTAGAGGGCATAACATGAAGCTGCAAGGGGGTAAACTGAAAGACAATGTCAGGAAATAATTTTTCACTGAAAGGGTGGTGGATGCTTGGAATGCCCTCCCGATGGAAGTGGTGGGGGCAAATAAAATGACAGAATTCAAAGTGGCATGGGACAGACACAGTGGATCCCTTTATAGCAACAGGATAAAATCAAAATAAACCTGTAACTACTTCTGGTGACCTACATGGAGCGGTGGGTACACCCCTAAACAAAGGCATGGGGAGGGATGACTTGCATGGAACAGCAGGTGCACCTAGTTTTGCGGCCTTGTTAGGCAGACTAGATGGACCATACTGGTCTTTATCTGCCGTCATATACAATGTTACTATGATTATAAAGGACCTAGACAAGATTCTAAAGAGCAGAGATGTCTCTCTCCATACAAAGATTTGACTTGTCCAAAGTATAGTATTTTCAATGGCATCTTATGGATGTGAAAGTTGGACAGTGAAAAAGATAGACAGAAAGAAAACTGATGCCTTTGAATTATGCTGGCAAAGAATACTGTGTATACCATGGATTCCCAAAGAAAAAAACAGTCAGTATTAGAGGAGATCAAACCAAAGCTTTCTTTAGAAGCTCAGATGACAAGACTTCGACTTTCATACTTTGGGCACATCATGCAGAGAGAGAGATCATTAAAGAAAGACATTATGCTTGGCAAGGTTGAAGATCAACACAAAAGAAGAAGGCCAGCAATGAGATGGATCAATACAATTAAAATCAGCTATGAATACAAGTCTACCAACAATAAGCTCCGGCCGTGAATCAGCGCGGCCGGACACAGGCCGGCGCTGGCGGGCCGGGGGTTAAACCTCGGCGGTGGGTGGGCGGGGGGCGGGGCGCGGGCGGCGTGGCGATCGGCTATAGAAGGGCCGGTCGCGCCACCGCTCGCCCTCTTTCCCTCCTCCCGACGGGCCGGCAAGAAACAGTAAGTGTGGCCACGTGGTGATAGGCCGCAGTTTTCATAGCCAGAGGGTCCTTGCTGATGCCCGGTTGTTTCTGTTTCTTTGCAAGTTGCAATGAAGGATGTGTGAGTTAAGGTCTCTATGAGAACAGCTCGGAGAGTATAGCTGTACCAGGCGGCCGCCAAATTCTTACCCAAATGGGTGGCAATGTGCATAAAAAAAAAA
Source organism: Ichthyophis bannanicus (assembly GCA_033557465.1). Classification (NCBI taxonomy): domain Eukaryota; kingdom Metazoa; phylum Chordata; class Amphibia; order Gymnophiona; family Ichthyophiidae; genus Ichthyophis; species Ichthyophis bannanicus. Next base: position 137,259,685 of record CM066035.1, on the reverse strand, counting down.
AATTATATATATATATATATATATATATAAGTACTTTTATTCACCTTGTCCTCCGCTAACAATGCAGCGAGCAAGGCAAGTGAGCTGTATCTGAGCATGTCCCGGGGCTAAGGGGCTCATACAGGATGGGGATCTAGTGATGGCTGTAAGGGATAAATGTTTAAGGTTAATTTTCTCTATCATTTGCTGAGGCTATGCCTCATCTCGGGACTGTTTGTAGATGTGATTAGGCAGAAAAAGGATGCGGGTGCTGCCATCTAGTGGCCTTAATGGGTATAGGCTTCTTTACTAGGCATCTCTGCTATAGCTTGCTATCTGAGTTACTAATACATGTGATTCAGGCAAGGCTGGCTTACAAAAAAAAAAAAAGAAGAAAACACAACACAAGGGGCGGGGGTAATAAAAAAAAAAAAAAAAGGGGGGGGATAGACAAGAAGCAAACAAAGACAGTGGCAAAGTTCAGCTTATGAATCCCACAACAACGGGAGACAACGCCAGGCAAAGGGCTAATATGTACATTATGTTTTTCTCCTTTGCTTAGCATTTATTCACGCAGGATACTATGCCACGAAAGAGCACGCAGAGCGGAGAAAAGGAATGCAGAAGACAGTCACGCTCTAGAAGCACAAGGAACATGCAGAATACCGAGGGCAGAGCGACACGCGGTGCTGCAAAACGGGCACCGGCAGCGCCAACGAAAAGGAAGGCAAGGAACGGGAGCGCATCGCGCACCACAGCAGCGGGAGAGGCTACGCGGCGGAGGGGGAGGACCACAGCCAACAACAAGATCAACCACCCACGACAGCTATATCTAGTCAGGAGCTAGACGAACTGTTTCGTGATATACGAGAGCAGGTGGATCAGCACGGCCTGAGCACTATCAGACAACGGCTCGACGCAGCTAGTACGGGGGTGGAAAGACCGCAACCAATGGCCAGCAACACTGTATGCCCCACCACAACGTCGGGTAAGTTAATGGATGGGAAAAGGGCGGTTGGGTTATCATCGTCCTCATCGGAGGAATCCTCTTCTGACACAGAGGGCGACTTGTCCTTAGCAGCCGCCATGAGAAATATGTTGAAATCATTTAAAAGAAAGAAGGGTAAGTCCCGTAAAGAACACCAGTTAACAAGGGTCTGGACGGGGCGCAGCGAGGTACCCCCACTGAGAGCAGACGCGGGAGAAACGAGTACGCAGAGCGCGACGGCGTCGGTCCCGCCAGTGCTAACAAACCCAGCGGTGGTTAGCGGAGACCCGTGTTGCGGGGTGAGCTCTCTGGCCAGCGCGGTGCCTAGGAAGTTAAAAAAACGGATTTGGCGGAGGGAATATATCGATATATTCTCCCTGCTGATCAGGGATCAGGAATGGGAAACCAAAGAGTCCAAAGAAAAAGATAGGAAATGGGAAAAAAAATTGAGAATTGTGAAGTCCATAAACAATTGGGTATCGGCTTTCCACATTTTCATGAGTGTGGTGCTGGAGCGTGAGCCTGATTTAAGTCAGTACCTAATCAAATATTTGGATACCATAACGCAGGCACATAAGAAGTTAGGTGGGTGGGCTTGGCTGAACTACGATGTTAAGTTCAGGCAAAGCATGGCAGAGGACCCAACCATGACCTGGCAGCACAGGATCGTCGACTTGTGGCTAGAAGAAATGGCCCCCAACAGGCCATGGAGTCAGGAAGGGACCACACAGTCCTTTCAGGCACCACAATGGAGACAAACCTCACAGCCGGCCGGCAGGCGGGCGTGCCGGCAGTATAACACGGGGAGCTGCACTTGGCGGCCGTGCAAATTTCGGCACGTGTGCTCCAGCTGCGGGGGCACTCACCCTGTCGCACAGTGCCGAACCAGCAGAGAATCTAAGCCTTTTAAGCCAACATACCAACGGGGAAACAATGGCCCTGGCCCCAACCCCCATCATGCTTGACCACATGTGGGTTTGGCTGAGGGCCTATCCGCGACAGGACAAAGCTCTCAATATTGAGAACAGCTTTAAATATGGTTTCCGAATCCCAGCCTCAGTACCCTACAAGGGGCAAGTAGCCCGCAACTCCCCATCAGTGAAGAAATTCAGCGCGACTGTGCAACAGAAAATAGCGAAAGAAGTTGAACTGGGGAGGGTGGCAGGCCCATATAAGTATCCTCCCATCCCAGACTTGGTGCTGTCCCCATTGGGGATCATCCCAAAAAAGGAGGCAGGAAAATTTCGCCTGATCCACAACCTATCATACCCGGAGGGGAGCTCCGTCAATGACCATATCGATCCGTCGCTATGTTCCGTGAAATATGCGACGATCGACCAGGCCGTGGACACCATACGGCAACTGGGATGATGGGCAAGGCTGGCAAAGGCCGATATCGAATCAGCCTTTCGACTGCTCCCAGTCCACCCTGAGTCCTTTTCCTTGCTGGGCTTCACCTTCAATGGGGAGTATTACTACGACAAATGCCTGCCCATGGGCTGCTCAATATCTTGTGCCTATTTCGAGCAGTTCAGCACGTTTATTCATTGGGTCGTGGAAGACATAGCGGGGCATTACTCCGTGGTCCATTACCTTGATGACTTCCTGTTTATGGGAAAGGATGATGCAGGCTGCCAAAGGATCCTCAAGGTGTTTGAGCGGGTGGCCTGGTGTTTCGGGATCCCCCTGGCACAAGAAAAAACCTGCGGGCCCGTGAGAACGATTACATTTTTGGGCATCGAGCTAGATGTGACAGCGCAATTGTCTCGCCTGCCTGACGACAAGATAAGGAAGTTGAGAACCGCCATTCAGACCATGCAAGTACAGACGAAAGCATCGTTGGAACATTTCCAATCATTGCTCGGGCTGCTGTGCTTTGCATGCCGTATCATGCCGATGGGACGAGTGTTCTGTCGGTGCATGGCATTAGCGACAAAAGGAATTAGAAAGAAACATCATAAAATCAGGATCACAAAAGGCATAAAGGAAGACATACGCATGTGGGAGCTTTTCTTGCAATCCTTTAACGGCCTAGCCTTCTGGCAAGAACTGCCAGTGGCAAACGCAGACCTTGACCTATTCACAGATGCGGCGGGAGGCAACGGTTTCGGCATCTATTTCAAAGGCGCCTGGTGCGCCGAGGTATGGCCTTGCAAGTGGCACTCCGAGGGCATCACAAAGGATATTACTTTCCTTGAGCTCTTCCCCATTGCGGTAGCCCTATACATGTGGGCCCCGCAGCTGCGCAACAAAATAATCACATTCCACACGGACAACATAGCAGTGGTCCACGCGGTGAATGGAATGAGGGCGCATACACCAGGGGTGGTGGCATTGCTTCGGCATATAGCGATGTTGTGCTTAACACATAATATAACTATCAAGGCAGAGCACATCCCGGGGCATTTTAATAACATTGCTGATGCTCTTTCCCGTTCCAAGATCTCGCTCTTCCGATCACTAGCACCCATGGCCGACGCGGTCAAGACGGCTATCCCAGAGCACATATGGGACCTTGGTCCGCCGAAGTTTGGGAGCTTGTGCTGAGCTCACTATCTGAGCTGACAAGGCGGAAATACCTGGCGGCGTGGGAACAATTCCAAGTTTTCAGCGAAGTAAGTGGGATCAAGGACGTCCAGCCCAAAACGGAAGCCATTCTGCAATGGATTCTGCAGTCGAAGGATGGGAATGAAGAAATCAGCGGTAAAAATGCAATTGGCAGTGATTACTTTCTTTGCGAAGGCAATGGGTAACGGCAGTCCAAAAATGAATTTTGTGATTTCCAGGGTGATGAAGGGCTGGACAGAGGAGCAGCCACACAAAAAAGACAGGCGACGCCCGATAACACACCAGATGCTACAGAAACTGATAGCAGTGGCGGATCAAGTCTGCTTCAACGAGTTTGAAACACGACTGTTCAGATGCCCATTCTCCTGGGCGTTCTTCGGAGCATTCCGAGTGGGGGAGCTGGTAGCTGCGGCAAGTCGCGAAACCACGAAAGGGGGTATTCGAGAGATGGACGTGAGCCTGCAGAACGGTACACTCGTATTGTACGTGCGGCATTCCAAAACGGACACGGAGGCTAAAGGGGCGCAGGTCCGGTTAGCCCCGCTACCAGGGGACCCATCCTGTCCGGTGAGAACTTTCAATGCATACAAGCAAATTCGGCCGGCAGGCGCCAAGCAATGGTTAATCCATGAGAGCGGGGCCCCTCTCTCGTGTTTCCAATTCGCCAGGGTGCTCAAGCTAGCTTTGGACGCAGCAGGTTTGGAGGCGTGCTTTTACGGCACGCATTCCTTTCGCATAGGGGCCGCTTCAACGGCGGCCAGTATAGGAATGACAAAGGAACAGATCATGCGCATCGGGAGATGGCGCTCCGATAGGTATAAGTCATATATACACCCGGTTTAACGCCGTGCGTCAGTCGATCAGATAAGTTACTGTTATGATAAGGTTCAACATAAGATCTTGCGGTCTATAAAAAAAAAACCAAAAAACCATGCGTAGACCGTAGATATATTCTGGGCCGCGTAATCCTGCAGCCAAAGATGCCAACATAACAAACTGTAATTTCTGTTTTTTCTCCAACAATAATCATGATAGGTGCCAGCCCCCCACGTGAGGCATGGATCTGCGGCCATTCATTTGTTCACTGGGCAGAAAGGAGGACAAGGACCAGACCGCAAGGACTTAACCCCTACCCAAGGGCGAAGTGGTGGTGAAGTGGATGGGCCGTCGGGGTATGGTGTGGGACCAGCTGCTGCCACTACTCCTGCAATTAAGGAGAGAAAGCGGTGCGCCGTGGGCGATAGTGGTCCACCTCGGAGGTAATGACTTGGCGGGTACGCGCAGTGTCGAGCTCACCAAAAAAATGCAGAAGGACATGCTGACACTGTCTACGGCCTTTCCAGGAACATTACTAGTCTGGTCACACATCATACCGCGCCGAGTCTGGAAGGGTGAATGGTCGCATCAAGCATTAGAAAGAACAAGGCGAAAAGAACACAGCTTGATTATTCGGGCAAGGGATGGGGGGAGAAAAGGGGGGGGGAGGGAGGTCAGAAAAGGGGGGGTAGGGGCGACCCCAGGACGTCATGCCGGTCGCCGGGCTGAGATCCGGCCGTGAATCAGCGTGGCCGGACACAGGCCGGCGCTGGCGGGCCGGGGGTTAAACCTCGGCGGTGAGCGGGCGGGGGGGGGTGGGCGTCGTGGCGATCGGCTATAGAAGGGCCGGTTGCGCCGCCGCTCGCCCTCTTTCCCTCCTCCCGACGGGCCGGCGCGAGCGGGCAATCACCCACCCGACCCACCCCAGGGGCTAGACATTGTCACGGCATAACAGGAGAGATAGGGACCATCCTTACGAGAGAGCGCACAGCCCAGACAGGGAAAGGGGGAGCGGGCCATATACGAACTGACGTGTCCCCCCTTAGTACCCAGAGTGGAAACAGGACAGTGTCCAGAGGGCCTCCCGACATTTTCACGGCGGGAGAGATGAGCGTGGAGAGTCAGCAACGTAGCCCTGCTCACGCCTTTGACGGGACGTGGGCAGAGGTAGATCCGGACACTGCTGCTAAGAGGAACAGAGAATTAAAGGGCCTGTTGTCAACGGCAGTGCCCTTTAAGGAGGTTATGCTAAGCCAGACTGAGGGCAGTGGGGAAAGGCTTTGACGGCAAACTTTCCAAATATCCCTGCCGGGTGTCAATGCCTGATTAGAGAGTGGGGCTGTGCCTCTCGAGAGGGGATGACATTGATGCAATGTATAATGGTTGTTTTGTTTGTGGTGATATGTATAATGCACTTGTGTTATAAGGTTTGATTTTGGATTATGCTGTGGCCAACAGTTTGAGACTGTATTTCCAAGTTGTAATACTCAAAATAAAGAGGTTTTCTTGTTTAAACCGGAACATAGTTGATTATTCGGGCAAGGGATGGGGGGAGAAAAGGGGGGGAGGGAGGTCAGAAAAGGAGGGGGGTAGGGGCAACCCCAGGCCGTCATACCGGTCGCCGGGCTGAGCCACCTGACTGGAGACCAAATATAGTTTGAGACAGCTATCCAGAGGGTCGCCATGAGTTGACACCGACTTGAAGGTACTTAACAACACCAACAAAAAAATCCTGGAGAATGTGCAAGCAAAAGACAAATCTAGTTCCAGAGAACATTCCAGTCATGAAATGGGACTGTATAGGTATTCAGGCTGTTCGAAACACTTTGAATATTATATTAGCTCATCAGAGTATCAGTATTAGTGTATTAGTTTCTAGCTATCGTCACAGTTCCTATGGACCAAGAAGACTGTGTGTTTAGTTCAGGTTCTGTCACAATCTCTTGAGGCTTAATTTGGTTTCAAGAGCTTGGATTGTGATCCTGCCCCAATTTCTGATAGATTTCGGTGGAACTGAGAACACAGACCTTAACATATGGACAATTTTATTCACAGAACATTGGGTAAACCTTGATGTGATGAAACGAGTGTAGCAACCAGACCAGCAATATAGCAAACAATAATGAACCAGGAAAGCCAGGATTCAAAATCCCACTGCAGCTTCTTCAGACCTTGAGTAAATCACATAATCCTCCACTGCCTCAGGTAAACCATCTGGGGACAGGAAAATCTTAAAGTACTCGAATGTAACTTGCTTTGACTTATTCCAGAAAAAAGACACAAGCTAAATCCAAAATTCCTCCCCCCCCCCCCCCCCGTTTCATCAAGGATCCACAGTAGATTGTTTTAGCACACAGTAATGATGACCATGGTCCCATGCTAACAGCTTAGTAAGCATTTAGCGCGCAGTTAGCACACTTTAGTAAATTTGCCCTTTAATGTGTTTTGCAGTGACCTCTTACTGGTTCTACAGATGTTGCCAAGAGGCTGATGTTCTGAACCAGTGGTTCTCAAATCAGTTCTCGGAACTCACAAAGGCAGTCTGCTTTTCATGATGAATATGCATGAAATGGATCTTCATGCGCTGCCTGTCCATCTCATGTATATTCATTGTGGATATCCTGAAAGCCAGACTGACTGGGTGAGTTCCAAGAACTGATCTGAGAACCACTGGTTCAGAGCATCATCCTCTTATCAACATCTATATAAATAGCAAGAGGTCACGGCAAAAAGCGCATTAAATTAAATGAATAAAGAGCTATGCCTACTATTTGTTTGTAGACCTTCATTTTACATGTCAAAGTGGACAGTTATGGTGGCAACTTAACTACTTCATATAAGCGGCAAGAAACCCAATAATCTAACATCCTGAATATGCAAATAATGGGAAACTGCATTAGCAGGTGCAAAAATGCATAGGATTAGAAGGATTAATGAAAGTTAGCTGTACAGCTTTCAGAATCAAAATTATATTAACTACATTATGAAGGCTGCTTATTGTAGCATCTCAGAAATTTAAAGTGCTTCTCTTACCCTCCGCACACAGTAAAATATCAGAACAGCAGTAGAAAATACCATCTGCATTCCTACAGGCATGACATTTGTGTCTATTTCACTTAGCTTTATGTTGAGGCGGGAATGAGAAGAAGGAGCAGACATACGTGCGCATCCGTATAAGATACTGCTCATGTTGCATAACCAGTCATTTTGCTTTGTGCCGCTGAAGATGCACATTGACAGCAAAACTCACATTTTCTTTTTTTTGTTGTTGCCTCAAACACTATCTGAGGATCTGTCATCAGCCCGATAATTGGTTTGGCAGATATCGCATTTTAAACCTATCGCTTTTCTTTTCAGTTGAGTAACATTGCCAAACTGGCCTCTTTCGCCATGCATGTATGCTGGTGATGTGCATTTTGACTTGGTGCTGTGTTACGTGATATTCGAGTAGGCTTGTAAATTCCACTACTGATGATGCATAATTGAACTACTTGCTCACTCTATGCAAAGGCCAACACGAGATAAGGTAGCCCAGTCTAGGTATAACAAACACAACAAGGAAGATGGAAGCAACGTAGAGGTTAACAAATTTGTTGAGGCATGTGTTTTCAAGGACAAGATAAAGTGTACTCTTGTCCTCAAAGGCACATGCTTCAATAAATTTGTAGATCTATAACACTCCACCAACCATTGTTGTTATCGCTGCTACAGACCAACACAGCTACCCCTCGGGACGTAACTAACGACAGGCACCTAGATTTTGCTTTCTGAAGTGAAGACGAAAATACCATTGTAACAAAGTAATCAAGTTTACTTCTTTTGCCACTATAAACTAATGCTCTGACATTTCTAGCTTTCATTGTAGTACTTTGTGCTTTCTCTTATATAAGAAGAATTTCTGCTCTTTCTGCAGATTTGTACATTCTCTTATTCAATAGCATATTCCTTTCACTATTCAATGAGCAGTGACAGTTTTAGAAGGGAATTTGCCATTATCACGATAATTGCAAGGTTCTTAGAGGTTTTTGTTTTGTTGATTGTTGAAAGCTTTGAATAAAATAATAGATGGGGAACTATGTCCCAGTTCTCATGTTAAAAAGGTCACAGGCATTTTTTTATTTACCTAGCAGTTCTGATACAGGTTCCAATTGTTCACTGGTATTTTTAATTTCTTTCTGTGTTTATCACCGGCCATTCTCCTATAAGGAAAGGCTAAAGAGATTATGGCTCTTCAGCTTGCAGAAGAGAATGCTGAGGAGAGATATGATAGATAAAACCCTAAATGAAGTGGAACAGATAAACATGAATCAATTGTTTACTCTTTCAAAAAGCACAAAGACTAGGAAACAGGCAAAACTTTTTTTCTTTCAACATATAGTTAAGCTGGAAGATGTAGTAAAAGCAGTTAGCGTTGATGGATTTAAAAAAGGTTTGAACAAGTTCATGGAGGAAAAGTCCATAAACAGTTATTAAGGTAGACCTGGGGAAAAACACTGCTTATGGAATCTGGTGATTTGTGATCTGATTTGGCCACTGTTGGAAACAGGATACTGGGCTTTGATCTTACCCAGTAAGGCAGTTCTTATGTTCTTTCATTTTCTGGACCCATAAACAGGGACTTTTAAGAGCAATGAGGGTGTACCTCAGGCTGCCCACATAAGGAGTTGCCACTATAGCAACAAACTACCAAACAACTCCCTACCCCAAGAAATATGTATATGAATGAAAGAAACTTTTTGTCGGAGGAAGCCAAGGGAGGCTGGAATTGTAGCCTAACCACACCAAATGGCAACATCCATTTTTTAGAAACCATACGTGTATGAATAAAACTTAGCTTAGAACTCCGATGAAAGTTTTCGTGATGTTCAATGCTAGCTTCAGCAGCCCAAAGCACAACACCGTATCCAGTAAGTAAGGCGCGACGTGCACGTTTTGGGTAGAGCTCCCTGTTTCAAGCGCATTCCACTTTCTTCAGTGCTGACTGCCAAAAGACGCTGAGGTTACACCACTCGATATATTCTCCAGGAGGGATCTCCCTATTGGCTACAACCAACCATGGACTCAAACCTAATTTGACCTTCACGGCACATATCCATGACCAAAGTATTGAATTTCTTGACCGTGAGCCTGTCCAAGACTCTCCCTTGGACTGCCCACACCCTCCCTCTGGGGAATGCTAACATGGTATGCTGCCTGACAGCAATGTAACGGTAAAGAGGGCAAACCCATGTGAATGGCAGTCCACACATGCCACTGCTGCTGCTGTGACATGGGCACACCTCTGAAACAACCCCCCCAAATACTGTATGTCTGAGAAGATGTGTGCTATCAGGCATACATGATGTATATAACAAATAAGTGGACAAAGAGGAGACACAGAGATTGAGTTGTGGCCTACCAATATGAATTGTGCCACCGTGATCATGTTACCAAGTACGTTATCCCCCGGGGGCAGGCCTGAAATACGCAGATAACAACTGCCAGTGGTGGATGGACATCCAATGTCTAAACTCCCAGCCATGGTCTGAGAGAACGATGCATACCAGAGCTGTGACATGGATATGTGATACATCTGGAGAGATGTCCAAGGTGTGACTGCATTGAACCAGATGTAGAATGGCAGTATGTGGCTGCCACATGTGGACACATGCAATAGAGGCTAGTAGGAGGGAACCCCATCCATGCACCATCCACATTGTGTCATGGTGGACTGACAGATTTTCATGTGTAAGATATGTAGTGTCTGTGCCCTGAACACACCAATGGCCCCCTATGTGTAACTCATGCATGGTCAGGGCAAATGGGAGCTGTGGATGCAAAAAACTAGTATGGAGACTGGTCTGACACAGCACATGGCTGACTAGACCCAACACCGTAGGCCCATGGAAACATCAGTCACCAGAGGTATGGGACCAGATGCTGGACAAGGAACCACAATACCCACCTATCTGTCCATGAAGGGCCAAACCTGCCAACTATGATCAGAGTGTGATGCTGTCAATGTGGGCTATAGTTATAGGCAGCCAGACATACCACAAAGTGGATGTGTAGCACACTGGAAACAGCACTACCCCCTCCTGCCACTCACACACCCCCACAAGCTCCCCCTGCATGCACTCCTAGCCATTCTCCTTTACTACCCTCCTCCTGCCACTCACACACCCCTACACACTCTCCTGAATGCACTCTGAGCCCTCTCCTTCACTACCCCCCTCACTGCCACTCACTCCACCACATATGCTTTCCCTGCTTGCACTCTGAGCCCTCTCCTTCACTACCCCCCTCACTGCCACTCACACCACCACACATGCTTTCCCTGCATGCACTCAGCCAAACACCCTCCTCACCCCTGCCTGGCCCCTCAGTCTGTGTCACTACAGCCTCACCCAACACACTTCATGGGACCTCCCCAGCTGCCTGCCCTGCCACGCCACATGCACCTTCCACCAGGAGCCGGAGGATGAGGGTCCAGAGGTTGCCCCCTGTCTCCAGGGATTCTGCACATGGCACCTGTGGGACATGACCACTGCCCTGCTGCACACTATCCACCGTGTATGCTGTGGGACATGAGTCCCCTGCCCACTGCCATTGGCTCTTCCCTTTCAGAGAGGGTGGGGGGGGGGAGAATGCTGCCCCTCCTGCCATCCCTCATCATCTTCTTCTTCATCCGCAGATGGTGTTGGGCTGGACAGGAGGATGGGGCTTTGCTATGCACTGCTGCTGCCCTGCTGCTGTTTGTGCTGCTGCTCCCACTGGGGCTGGGGAGTGTATCTGCACCAGCCTCCTCTATAGTTTCAGGGGTAGAGCCATCTGGGAAGGGATGGGGAGTCCTCCTCCTGCTGTGCTGCTGCTGTGGGGGAAGGAGGTCATGGTTAGCTTCACGACTGTGGTTGCTGGAAGGCCAGACACACACACAGGGTGTTTCAGCACATTCCATCTCTGCAGTGGGAGGGGCAGAGTGGGCTGGAACTATATGTTGTGGGACCCTGGGTTGGGGGCATGCTGTGTAGTCCATGTCACAGCGGTGTCTGCTCTTACATGTGTTGCCCCTCCTCAGTGTTGGGGGGCCTGTCAGCATGCTGCTCAGACAGGGTATTTGCATGGCTACTCACCCTGCTCCTCTTGCAACTGCTTCTAGATATGCTGTATCAGCCGCAGGCATGTGTGGCAGATTGAATGGTAAACACACAGTAGGCTTCCATGTCACACAGGATCCGGAAACATCTGTGGGGTAGAGATACACCTCATCAGTCACCCATGACAGAGCACAGACCTGCCTACTCTATGGGGTGGTTCTACTGGTGCTCTACATATGCCCATCATGTGCCGTGTCCCCATCTTCTCTCAGTGTCACATCACTCTGCCAAGCCATGCTGGGGAGGGGGAGAGCAGCAGCTGGTCATTGCATTTGGTGTACATGCACAGGGGTATGTTCCCTCACCTCCAAGGGCTTGGGAGCATTGACAGCTGTAGCCTGATGGTTCTGGCCCTGATCCACAGTGCTCAGGGTCTTGGGTTTGCCTCTTGCCTGGACTGCTTCATTTTGCACCTCTACCATTCACACTGGGCCTCCCATCTGACTTACCATGCTCTCTCTTTTACTACCACATGGGAGCACTGACAGCTGTAGCCTTATGGTTCTGGTCCTAAAACCACAATGCTCAGGGTCCTGGGTTTACCTCCTGCCTTGGGGCATGTACAGTGTCCTTTTATTTTTGCCTCCTCAGGTGGCATTTGTGTGACCTTCTGACGTGGCTGACATTCAGGAACTGCTTTCTGCTATGTGTGTCCCTTCCATCTGTCTCTGTGTCCCCCTGTGCCTTCACTGTAGGCCTGCATACATCCTGTTCTCCCTTGTATTCTGGGCCTCTGCTTTCAGGCTTTTCTGTCTGTGCTGTGCTGTCTTGTCACTGTGCAGCCTGACAGCTTTCCGCCTGGGCCAGATCATGAATTCCCCTGCGCTTCCTCTCCACCTTGGTGCATGCCTGTCTCTGTGCCAACTTGGGTGCTGCTCCAGCCTGCCCACTTCTCTCTGCTTCCAGGTTTGTCTGCCTCTGTTGTGCTGTACTCATTGGGCGAGGGTGGTCCTGATAGGTTCCCAGCCCCTGCATGCTGCCATGTGGGCTGGCTGCCTCTGCCCGGTGGGGAGAAGAATCTCCTCCTGCTTGATAACCGTGGTCACCAGTAGCCTCGTCTCTGCCTTAATGAAGTTAGGCAGCCTGGTAGCCATGTTGATGTGTGCATTATGTTGGGGAGGGGGGCCTTCTTCCTGGATCCGATCGCACGTGGGCTGCAGGACATGGAGTTGGGGACGTTTTTGGGGTTACTGGTGCACAGAGCGACTGGGCAGTATGTGCACGGCCTACATGTGCACATGGAGCAAGGCGGGCCAATAGGTTGCCAGTTGGACATGCTTTGCTAGCCACAGCCACACACTGATTCTACAACACTCTGTACGTGTCTATGCAACAGTCGCCCAAGGGTGCATGGTTTGGAACAATGTATCCTTGAGGAATACTGGCAAAAGTTTGAACTTAGGGCATATCAACAGAGAGGTTCCAATAAAGACAAAAGTAACCCAAATGCCCTTGAGTAGAGAGCAGACAGAACTTAATGATTCCAAATTACCCCTGCCTACCAATAACCAGATTAATATGAATAAAATACAGCTTCTAAAATGCTTGAATACAAAGGCTAGAAGTCTAAAAAATAAGCTGGGAGAGTTAGAATATATAGCACTAAATGAGAGGTTAGATATGATTGGTGGCAGGAGGGCAACCAGTGGGACACTGTGATACCTGGGTACAAACTATATTGTAATGATAGAGCAGATCAAATTGGTGGAGGGGTTGCACTCTATGTTAGAGAGGGCATTGAGTCATAAAGGATTAAAGTGCTGCAGGAAACAAAATACACTGTAGAATCTCTATGGATTGAAATTCCATGTAAATAGGGGAAGGGGAAAGCGATGGCAGTGGGGATGTACTATTGACTGCCTAGCCAGAATTAACAAATGGATGATGAAATGCTCAAAGAAATCAGGGAAGCTAACAAAAGTAATAGTGCAATAATAATAATGGGTGATTTCAGTTACCCCAGTATCAACTGTGTCCATGTCATGGCGGGATATGCTAGGGAGATAAAGTTTCTAAATGAATTAAATGACTGCTTCTTTGAGCAGCTGGTTCATGAACTGACAAGAGGGGAAGCCATTTTGGACCTAGTCCTTAGTGGAACACAAGATCTGATGCAAGAGATAAGGGTATTGGAGTCACTTGGCAATAGTGATCATAGCATGATCACATTTGATTTAATAAATGGAGGAAGGACAGCAAGGAAATTCACAGTACCACCTTTTAACTTTCAAAAGCGAGACTATGATAAAATGAGGACAATAGTTAAGAAAAAACTAAAAGGAGCAGTTGCAAAGGTTAAAGATTTACATCAAGCACGGGTGTTGTTTAAAAATACTATCTTAGAAGCCCAGACCAGCTGTATTCCATGTTTTAAGAAAAGTGGAAGGAATTCCAAAAAATTACCAGCATGGTTTAAAGGTGAGATCAGAGAAGCTGTTGTTGCCAAAAAAGCAACTTTCGGGAAAGGAAAAAAGAGCCAAATGATGAAAACTGGAAACAACATAAGCACTGGTGAGTTAGATGCAAGGCATTGATAAGGCAGGCAAAGAGAGAATTTGAGAAGAAGCTTGCTATGGAAGCAAAAACACATAATAAAGACTTTTTCAAGTACATTCATAGTAAAAAACCTGTGAGAGAGTCAGTTGGACCATTGGATGATAGAGGAGTAAAAGGGGCACTAAGAGGGGACAAGGCCATAGTGGAGAGACTGAATGAATTTGTTGCTTTGGTCTTTACTGAGGAAGATGTAGGGATGTTACCCATGACTGAAATGGTATTTAAAGGTGATGCCGCAAAAGAATTAAAAGAAATATCAGTACACCGGGAAGATGTATTTAACTATTTGATAAACTGAAGAGTAGCAAATCACCTGGGCTGGATGGTATACATCCAAGGGTATTTAAAGAACTGAAATATGAGATTGCAGACCTACTTACTATTAGTAATCTGTGAATTATCATTAACATTATCTGTAATACATGAAGAATGGAGGATGACCAATGTAATGCCAATTTTTTAAAAAGGGTTCCGGTGTGATCTGTGAAACTACAGACCGGTGAGCTTGATGTCAGTACTGGGAAAAAATGGTAGAAACCATTATAAAAAACAAAATGATTGAACATGTAGATAGTCATGGCTTTATGGGCGACCACCATCATGGCTTTAGCCAAGGAAGGTTTTGTCTTAGTACTCTGTTGTTTTTTTGAAGGCATGAATAAACAGGTGGACAAAGGTGAGTCGGTTGATATAGTGTATCTGGATTTTCAGATTGCATCTTAAAACCCAGTGTGCAGCGGAGGCCAAGAAAGCAAAGAGAATGCTAGGAATCATAAAGAAAGGAATGGAGAATAAAACAAAGGATATTATAATGCCTCTGTATCGTTCCATGGTGCGACCGCGCTCTGAATGTTGTGTGCAATTCTGGTCGCCATATCTTAAAAAGGATATAGTGTTATTAGAAAACATACAGAGAAGAGTCACCAAAATGGTAAAGGGGATGGAAGGATACTCCTATGAAGAAAGGCTAAAAAGGTTAGGGCTCTTTAACCTGGAAAAGAGACGGCTGAGGGGAGATATGATAGACGTCTATAAATTAATGAACGGAGTGGAATGGGTAAACGTAGATCGATTGTTTACCTAATCAGAATATAGAAAGACTAGGGGACATGCAATGAAGCTACAGGGTAAACGATTTAAGACTAATAAAAGAAAATATTTTTTCACTCAACGTGTAATCAAACTCTGGAATTTGTTACCGGAGGATGTAGTAAAGGCTGTTAGTGTAGCTGGGTTTAAAATAGATTTGGACAAGTTCCTGGAGGAAAGGTCCATAAACCATTATTAAGAAGGGACCCAGGATATCAATGCTTGAACCAATACAAGCATTGTGGAACCTGTGTCCCTTGGGGAAACTGCTAGGTACATATGACCTAGATTGGCCACTGTTGGAAACAGAATACTGGGCTTGATGGACCTTGGTCTGACCCAGTATGGCATATCTTATGTTCTTATGGCATGCCTTATGTGTATGCTATGGATGGGACTGGAAATGCTCTCAATTGCTTCCTTTAGTGGGGAATCCAGAATTTCCTCCAGGTCTATTACTGGCCACGCTTTTCCAAAGATGGGCCCAAAAGGGTATACTTTGTATTGGAGATCTATGCAGCGGGAGAGGAGAGGGTATTAATAGCTTCCAGACCTTAAGTAAGCATTAGCAATTACATAAGCAATGGTTTTAATGGTTACCTTCAAATACGACACTATATCAGCGAACTATTGAGAAAGGTTCCCACATTGTTTGAAACGAGGCGTCCGAGTTCCCTTATTGGAAAAATGGTATAGAAAGACACCTGTATGGGGGACGGGAGGAATCTAGTGTGTCCCAAGGGGGATCAGGAATACCTCTCTTTGTTGGTGCAGCGATGGGCTAGGGATGGTATGGAGAGGGTTACGATGGAGCTCCTGCAAAGCGCTTTTGTAAAAATTCCTTCGGGAGTAAAATGTATCTACCTACAAGAACTTCAATATAAGTTTTTATGGAGAGCGTATACAAGTGAAAAATGGGCATTTAAGGCGGGGTTAACAAAGGATGCAAATTGCAGATGGTGTGGGATAATGGTGGGAACCTTACTGCACAAATTTTGGGAATGCCCTGCGGTGCAGTGTCTGTGGCTGCATAGTTGTACCAAATTGGCTGGAATGCTGGAGATTCAAATTATTCATCAGATGGATGTTTGCATGTTTCATAATAGGGGCACGATAGACCAAAGAGTAGACTCCCATCAAAGGTCACTTCTTGAAAGAGGTTTCTTAATAGTCAAGAAAGTACTATTGGGTAAATGGATTGAAGGATTTCCTCTGAAGGTAGGACACTGGGAACAGGCAATGTTAGAGCTAATACAGATGGAGAGGTTAACAGCAAAACAACTTGGAGATAAACACTGGGAGAGCTTCATAGAGCTTCGGATGCCCCTGATGAACACTTTAACTTCAAAGGTGCGAAGTGCACTACTAAATGTGTGAAAGATCATTGCCCTTGCGTGCTTTCTTCACCCCAAGGAGAGTAGTAGTAGGTGTGAGGGATGGGTGGGGATGGACTAAGGGTGGGGCAAGCCAGATTTAAGGTAATATCCAGCCGAGAGGAGGGAAGGAGGGAGGGAGGGAGAAGGGGGGGATTAGGCGGGTGGTTAGGAGGGCAGATGGGGGGGGAGTCATAGTGTATTAGAACCCATAGACCATGACTCTTAGGGGTTTGTTTACAAAGCCGCGGTAGCGGTTCGCGGTCGTTATCGGAGCCGCGGCCCCATTGAAATCAATGGGGTCGTGGCTCCGATAACGATCGCGAACCGCTACCGCAGCTTTGTAAACAAGCCCCTAAGTCTCCGTTATATCATGAGTTTAATATTGGTATTTCAATGTTAGGAGGAGATGTGCTGAAGATGGCAGTGGCTAGACTGATGTGAAAGTTTTGTCACTGACGTGATGTTATGGCGTGTGGACTTAGAATTGTATGTTATTTCATGTAAAAGCAATAAAAAAGAGTTGAAATAAATGCAGGTGCCTAGAGTTTGGAAGTACACGCCTAAATGATAGTATTTTATAACTTAGGAGTATAAATAAGACATCCCAAACCCTATTCTGAAACACTGCTGACATGCACGTCCATCGGGTCAAAGCGGTCAATTGGGAGATACATTTAAGATGAGGGGATATGACACACATATGCTAATACTTACAGGGAACATGGGCAATGGAGGGTTCAGTGGCTTGCCCAAGACCACAAGGAGTGCCTATAGGACTAGAAATCCCAGTCCCTCCGGCCTGAGATTGCTGTCCCCAGGTGGGACTTGAACCCCTGGCCCTCTGGCCTGAAGTACCTTGTCCTAACCACTAGGCCACTCCTCCACTCCAATCTATGGGACCCTAACAATTCCCATGTTCAGAAAAATGGGACTGCTGATGCAGGGATAATATGGGCGTGAGCAGGGAAAGGATTCCTTTTTGGGAGAGAAACAAAGATCATATTTGTTGTCCTGGTACCCCATGCGATTATGTTATGTCATAGCTGTTATGTATAGGTTCAGGGCACCTTTTTGGCAGAATCATTTTTTTGTGATAGAAACTGAGAGTCTGTGTGTGTGTGTTGGTGGGATTTGAGGGGTAGATGGGTTGATCTAGTGTGCTCATCTGCAATTCAGGGGGAATATGAAAGCCTGGCCAGTACCTGGACCGTATGGATGACCTCAGCATCACCAGTGATTGAGCAGTCAAACTCAGAGAGAGTTCATTATAGCCAGGGCCGGCCCAACCAATAGGCAAATTAGGCTGTCGCCTAGGGCAGCAACCTCTGGCGGGCAGAAAAAGCAGGCCATTCAAAGCTAAATAATAGATTTTGACAGCCAGAGGGAGTTTAAAGCTTGAGGTTCTCCTAGGGCTCCAACACTTTGGACCAACTCTAGGGCTGACCCTGACTATAGCTACATGTCAAAACATATTCCCATCAATAAGGGACCCTCGGAATAAGGGCACTCAGCAGTACAGTAATTCATGCCCATAATGCACATAATGGTGTTGCTGTTGAGCATGCATTAGTGCTGTTTGCACTGCTGAATAACCTTATTCTGAGGGTCCCTATTATTGACAGGGATATGTTTTGACATTTAGCCATAGTGAACCTATGCTGATTCCTTCTGGATTATTTTACATAGGGTTCTCTAATTAGATCAGATATTGTTGGCAGTGTGATAGGGCAGCCATACATCCACTGTGTCTGGCACTAGGAGACACGACTGATGTAGTGCCAACATTCCCTGGATTGTCCTATGCGGCCTACAACCCTATCCAGGCAAAAGATCAATGAGAGCTGCAAGAATAGTGATGCCTATATCTAGGGTCTGGCTACTTGGTGTGATGGCCCAGGGATTTCCCCTCCCACGCCAACACAGCCCTGACTAGGGGAGTAGTGCCACAAGCTGGCTGTGGGAAGGCAGATAGAGTTGTCCCACAGATAGCGGATGTATACAGACGCCACGATAGGACAGGTGTAGCTGCTGTGAGAAATGCCAGTACCCAGATAGGTAGGCCTCAGATGCTATAGCCAGAAGGCCCCACTACAACTACAACAACTACTACTGATCATTTGTATAGCGCCACAAGGCTTACGCAGCACTGCACAGACACATGTAACAGATTGTCCCTGCTCGGTAGAGCTTATAATCTAGTCAGGACAGACAACACAGCAGCTGTGAACAGGATACATCCAGGGGGAATGGTCAGGAAACACTAGAGAGCTTAGATGGATCTGATCCAACAAAGGCACCGATGAGGTGAGCGCTCAGCCTACATTTAAGAGGGGCCAGGGACGAAGCCTGATGTACATACTCAGGTAGTTTGTTCCAGGCATACAGAGCAGCAAGGTGAAGGGAGCAAAGTCCCTGATTTGGCAGTAGAAGGGAAGGGCAGGGATAGAAGCAATCTGACAGACGAGCAGAGTTCACGGGGAGGAGTATAGGGAGAGATAAGAACGGAATGGTAGTGCAGAGCAGCAGAATGAGTGCATTTATAGGACATAGGCACAAAACGGGCATATGTTTGTTGCTCAGCAATATTATGCATCCTTTGGGGACCTGCAAGGTTAGTTTGGGGTTTTGTGGACTCAGTGAAGGTCCATTCCTAGCAGTTTAAGGCATGTTTGAGATGACCAAGGCAGGAATCACTGGGCTGGTTCCTAACACCACATACTATTTGATGCAAGGTATGTGCTGACATACATGTTGATATGTACATTCTTGTATACCATATTGGGGCTCACTGGGCTTTCCTAGCGCTTTTCAGGGTAAGAGGGGGACTGGTATATGGTCTAGGTTGCAGTAGCAGTCATTTCTCATTGGTATCAATGTCTAGTGATTACTGTCTGTGATGGGCAGCATAGCAGATGCACGTTTTTCCTGCGGGGTGTGGCGACTGCGGGTACATTGTGGGGACAGGCAGCATCTGAAACGCATAACGTTTCAGAATACAGTGGGTGCGGGGACATCTAAAATGTTTACTTGCTTCCGAGGCACAGGGCCGGCTGGATAGTGTTTGCACATACCCACTGAACACATCTGTCTCCCCGATTCCAGCCCCGTGGGCACGTCCAGACCCATGGACGCAGAATTAGATTCAAAAGGGGCCCATTTTTCATTTAGATGTGTCCACAGGCCGGACGTTATGGAATCCCGCTCCACCTGAATAGCGCCCTCCTAAGACATGATCCTAAATGTCATTTAGGCACCTAAATTATGCATATCTTCAGGCAGCTCCCTTATAGCATCATCCCCTAAATGAAAACAAATCATTTAAGGAGCATAACTGACACTTTGAAAGGAAGTTTTGACCCATAAAGTAATTAATGATTGCCTGGGGTTAATACCTACAGCTACACTCATCTGAGGTTTTTTTTGCATGCATATATAAATTATAATAAGTTGATATCTGTGGGTTATATATTTTAGCAGCAGTTTTTTGGGAAGTTTCACAGATCACACCTGGAGCCCTTTTTAAAAGTTAGCTTTATATTTGTAACCTTCCAGACATCAGACATGGTGCTAGACAGGGGCGGCCCAAGGTGGGTGCGGGGCCATGTGCGGAGATTAATTGCAGGGCCTCATTTGCATAAGGAGTCTCATTTGCATAAATATTTGCATAATATTAACATGCACTTTTAGTAAACATGCCTCTTAATGAGTGTCTGGATAAAGAAAGACTAACAGATTTCTGCATTACAATATATTGCAGTGCCAACCTCCAGACCCATTAGGAAGTACTATAAACACTGACCTTTTAGAATCCATACCAAATCCACCCTATCATAACAGCACTACCAGGACTCACAAAGCACCAAACCCTACCTATCAAAAGGCAACACTGCAGATATTAAACCAATACATCTTAGAGAATACCAATATATCTCACTGGGGGAAAGAGAACAAGTGGGACTGTCAAATAGAAACTACATGAACAGAATAAAACTATAAAGTAATTTCCTCTTGCACTAAACAAAAACGCAAAGATGTTAGCAATACACACTTCCCAGACCAGACATATTCCAGTTAATAAGTTCAAAATAAAAAATATTTTTCTACCTTCTGTTTGGGCATTTTATTTTTCAGTTGCAATTGCTCCAGTCACTTTCTTCTGGTTTCTTCGTGTCTTCTGCGAGCTATCCATTTGTCCTTTCTTCTCTTTTAGATGTTTTCCTTTCTCTCTATATATATCTGTTTTAACATACTGATCGTTTCCCTTTTGCTCTTTCCCCCATTTCTTTCCTTCTTCCTTTATCATCCACTCAAATTTCACCCTTACATTCTCAATCCCCTCTTACTCTCCCAATACCCGGCCCATCGTAGATTTTTCTGCCACACAAAATATCTTTTCCCCTCTCCATTCTCATTCCCCATCCCCAACCCTTTATAGTCCTCCCCCCAAAATTAACTCCCTTATAGTTCTGGACCCACCCAGCATCTTCTAGTCCCATTCTCCCATGCCCCCACATCAGACCATTTCCAGTCCTATTCTACCCTATCACCCATTTGCAGTCCAAGCTCCCCACATCAGCCCATTTCTAGTCCTATTCCAGCTCCTCATCAGCCCATTTCCAGTCCTAGCCCCACATATGCTCTTTTCCAATTCCATTCCAGCCCCCCATCAGCCAATTTCCACTCCAAGCTCCCGCATCAGCCAATTTCCAATCCTAGCCCTCTCGTCAACCCACTTCCAGTCCTATTCCAGCTCCCATTAGCCCATTTCCAGTCCTGTTCCAGCTCTTCATCAGTCCATTTCCAGTGCTAGCCCTCCCATCACAGCCCATTTCCAGTCCTACCCCCCCAATCACAGCCCATTTCCAGTCCAAGTCACCCCACATCACAGCCTCTTTCCAGTCCTAGCCCCCCCCCCATCACAGCCTCTTTCCAGTCCTAGGCCCCCCCCCACCATCACAGCACATTTCCAGTCCTAGCCCCCCCCCCCAATTACAGCCCATTTCCAGTCAAAGTCCCCCCATCACAGCCTCTTTCCAGTCCTAGCCCCCCCATCACAGCCTCTTTCCAGTCCTACACCCCCCACCATCACAGCCATTTCCAGTCCAAGTTCCCCCCCCACCATAGCCCATTTCTAGTTCAGGTTCTGCCTCCCCTTAGCCCATTTCCAGTCCATGTTCACCTCCCCCCCATAGCCCATTTCCAGTCCAAGTTCCCCCACCATATAGCCCATTTCCAGTCCAGGTTCCCCCCCCCCCCCAAAGCTCATTTCCAGGCCAGGTCCCCCCCATAGCCCATTTCCAGTCCAAGTTACCACCCCATAGCCCATTTCCAGTCCAGGTTCCCCCCCCCCAAAGCTCATTTCCAGTCCAGGTCCCCCCCCCAATAGCCCATTTCCAGTCCAAGTTACCACCCCATAGCCCATTTCCAGTCCAGGTTCCCCCCCCCCCCCATAGCCCATTTTCAGTCCAGGTCCCCACCCCCATCACAGCCCATCCAGTCCTTGCCCCCCACCCCGAACAGCCCCACGCATTGCCTTTAACCTTTCCCATCAATCGCGGCTTCACAGAAACAGCTGCCAGTGTGAAGGAAAGGGATCTTCACGCTGGCGGCTGTACAGAGGGAGCCGGGGCCTCGCGCGGGCTTCCTCCGGCTCCCTCTGAAGCCATCCATTGTGCCATAATGCTGTTCGCGCGGGGCCCTATGTGAACAACATTATCGCACAATGGACGGGCCGGCCCCGGTGCTAGATTTTAGTAATAAATTACAAATGATCAGTAATTTGTCTCCAATTTCATATTTTAGGACACTGATGTAAAGACTAATTGGTGCTGGTGACCTGTTATTATTTAACTTGTCAACTTGCTCTTCCACATCTTCCAGTTTTACTATGATTTCTTTATGTTCTTCAGAATCATCATCTTCAAAGAACAGCTCTGGTGTTCCTGACATTTTGTTTAATAAAGAGTAAAGCAAAGGCCAAAGTAAAGGATTTGATTTTTCTGCTATTTCTTTCTCCTCTCCAGATACCTCTTTTACCCTGGTCATCTAATGTTCCAGCTTCTTGCTTCTTATTTTTATTCCTAGTTTTTGCTTCATTAACCAGTTTCTTTTCAAATCCTCGCTTAACCCGCTTTGCATGTAGCTTGCTGGTATTATGCTTTTTCCCAATTTGGATTTGCTTTTCATTTTTTAAAAGATCCCTGTTTGGTTTTAATAACCCTATTTATTTATTTACCGGGTTTTTTTAATACCGCCTTTGTGCCAAGGCGGTTTACATAGAACAACAACAACAAGCTCAGATGAGCTGTAATTACAAAGAACTCATGGGGATACAAACTAGGATTTAATAAATCGGGGGTTTACAGATAAGAGCAGTTATTTTATCTTCTTTCAGCCTTTTCTGAAGTGTGGTATACATTTTCTCTGAGTTTGCAGGAAGGTGTTTTAAACAATCTCCACTCCTCATGCAAACCGCTAGCCCTTGTACTGCTTCTTTACATGTTTTTCTAATTAAATTTATAATTTTATTATGGTCTTCTTTCTTAAAATAAAATGCTACTGCAGTAGATTTTTTAAAATATTTCCTTCTTATGAGTATGTCAACCTTGACACTATAATGATCAACATTGCTGAGTAGCCCTACCAATACTACCCCTTGCACTAGGCTTCATGAGCCTCTGAGAACCTGGTCTAACATAGTTTCCCCTTCTGATTCCTGCTGCTCTATAAATCAGTCATTTGTAGAAACCTTATATCCTTATTATGCCTGGATGACACAAGTACTCAACCAACATTGAGCCGTTTTAAATATCACATGAAAGTTTGTGCAATATAAAGATATTCATTTAACAAGGCTGCTCAGTTGACAGAATTACTTACTGGGCAATTGAATGAGATTAGACTCATGAGGAGAAAGGATGATGTATTTTGTGCCGTGGTTCACAACTCAGTTCTCAGGATACACTAAGCCAGTCTGGTTTTCAGACTATTCACAACAACTATGCATGAGACAGATACAATTGAGACAATGCAAACAAATCTATTTCATATATATTCATTGCGGATAGTTTGAAAGCCTGACTGGCTGGGTGTTTCTAAAGACTGGCATGAGAGCCACGGATTTAGAATGATCTAAATTTTCAACATTGATATCACACTTTTGACATGCTTAGGTAAAAGATAGTAATCATAGGAGTAGTAGTACTACTAGGGCTAACAGTCTTTCAGCTGAAATTTCATTTTAGATATTCACTTCCAAAGCAAGAGGAAGTCCGTGACAGGAAAAGAAGTCAAGAGTTCAGATTTCATATCTGGTCCATGCTGAAGAAGCAGTGTGTATATAAATATATGTACTGTATATACAGTAGACACAGCAAACTTCTCCTTATTCAGAGAAGAGGGATTCTAAGCACAATAGCTAAGAAACCCCACAGCACATGGATATAAAGTCAAGAACTACATTTTCTATCAGCTATGGGAGGTCCTCCAACTGATGAAGTCCCTGGGATGATGCCCTAAGATTAGTGAGGAAGGGGAATACTCCCTTCATGCCTGTGAAGTGCGGAATTTTAGTCCAACAGTACCCATATACTGTAAGGGAACATGGGCATCCCCCAAACCAGAGGAGAGGGAGAAAATTCAACAGCTAAGCAGGTGAATTACTCTAGAACAGTGATTCCCAAGCCTCTTGTGGAGGACCCCCAGACAATCACTTTTTTATAATATCCACTGTGAATCTGTAGAGAGAGATTTGTAGGTACTGCCTTTGCTATATGATAACTTATTCCATGCATATGCATAGTGGATATCCTGAAAACCTTACTGGTTGGGAGTTCCCCAGGACATATACTGTATATATAAATAAAATAACGACTACCTGTGCATCCTGGGTGGTATGTGCATGTGTATATAGATCTCAAGCTTGACTATCAGGGCAATGCTGGGGACATGATGCCTTAGCTGGTGGTGGGTGGTGTGTGTATGTCCACATCAGCATACATGTACAAACGTGCCCCAAGGACTAACTGCGAGCATCGTGTGGGGGCTGTAGTTTATAGGTGTACATCACCCTGGGCATGGGGTTTACAAACAGAAACAGGTTTCTGACTCAGGCCACACCACACTGGAAGATCCACAGGGGGATGCGGCATGCCTTTGTTTGCTATGGACTTAAAGTAGGAATGATCACTGGGATGAATGGGATGGGAGTGGGGGGATTGTGAATGTGACTGCTGGGGACAAGCATGGAGGGAGAAGAGGTTGCCAAGGGTGTATTTTGGGGGGAGTAAGAGGGGGCATCCCCCCCAAAAAATACTGCTGGATGAAGTGCCTATGTTTCCCTTCCTCTTCCCCATGTGTACCAGCATCTAACCCTCTTGCCACGCAATGCCCCCTTCCCTGATGGTCCATCTCCTCTGTCCCCCCATTCTCTTCCCAAAATCTTCTTAGCAGTGTCAGTGCTGTCTCAGTGCCAAAAGAAAAGCAAGCTTCAGTGAGATCTCCTTGTGCTCAAACATACTGGGAATGGGACGAGCAGACTCTTGCAGCTATGGTGTGTTTGAATGCAATAAGACTCTACTGCATTTTGCTTTTCTTTTAGCACTGAGACACTGTTGACACTGCCAAGAAGCTTTAGAGAGGATAATGGGGGCCAGAGAAGATGGACCACAGGGGGCAGCAGGCAGCAAGAGGGAGAGATCCTGGAACATGTGGGGGGGGGGGGGAAGAAAGGAGGAGGCGAAGAAGATGCAGAACCATTTTTGGGGGGTAGAGAAGAACAAGAGACAGGAGGTGCTGGACAGTGCAATGGACAGAATAACAAGGAGGCTGGAGGCTGATTCTGGGGCTGGAAGAAAGGAGCTGGAGGCTGAAGCAAGGGCTGGGCATGGGAGAATGGGGCTGTAGGCTGATGCAGGGGCAAGGCATGGGAGAAAGGGGCTGAGGCTGGCAGATTTTAGGGATGAGAGAAGGGGGCTGGGCTGAGGGTTGAGTTAGGAGAAGGGGCTAGGGATGGGAGGGCTGTTGCTGGGACTGGAGGAAGAGGGCTTTTGCTGGGACTGGGGGATTGAGTTGGGAGAAGAGTATGATGCTGAGGCTGGGAGAAGGAGGCTGGAGGCTGATGCAGGGGATGGGATGAAAGAAAAAGACTGAGGCTGATGCAGGGGCTAGGGATAGAAGAAGGGGGCTGATGCTGGCAGATGCTATGGATAGGAGAAGGGAGATGGGGTGGGGGTTGAGTTGGAGAAGCAGGTTGAATTTGGGAGTTTGATTTTTTAAGATAACCATAATGAATATGTATGAGATGAGTGCATACAAATGATATACAAATATGTCCCCACCCTTTGCCCACCCCAAATGAAACAAAGTACACCCATGCAGGTTGTATATTATTTTGTTGACAAGATTCAGAAAGGGCTAGTGGATTCAAAGAGGAGAGGCCTACTGAAGAAAGACTCTACATCCTGTTGTTGGACTCTAGCAGTACTTCAAAGAAAAAAAACTCTCCTGCAAGGAATTCCCTTAGGAAAATGAAATTATTGACTACCTTTTCTGAAGCTGATTTAAAAAATATTCCTTAAGTATGGAAATCTCTGAACCTCTCAATTAGTTCCCAGTTCGTTGAGGATTTTTAAGGTTTTGAAATCATAACAGCTAATCAATACTTCTTTGAAAGAATATCACCTTCCACCATATTTAGAAAGGCAGCCATTATAGCTTTACTAAAAAAAAAAACCCACTAGGGGGTCTGTTTACTAAACGACGGTAGCGGACTCCGTGCGATGTCGGAGTCATGGCCCCATTGAAATCAATGGGGCTGCGGCTCCGATATCGCATGGAATCCATTACTGGAGTGGAGGAATGGCCTAGTGGTTGGGGCAAGGTACTTCAGGCCGGAAGGTCGGGGGTTCAAATCCCACTAGAGGACAGCAACCTTGGGCCAGAAGGACTGGGGTTTCTAGTCCCACAGGTGCTCCTTGTGGTCTTGGGCAAGCCACTTAACCCTCCATAGCCCATGTTCCCTGTAAAATAGTTATCTCCAAGTTATAATGCCCTGTTCAATGTAATTTCAGTTTGTTCAATGTAAACCGCACTGATGCAGAATAGCACAGTATATAAGAGAATATAAATAATAGGTCTCAATAGAGAATTAAAGGCCAATATCACACCTTCCTCATTTTGCCAAAGTCATTGAGAAATCAGTCTTAAGCCAATTATAAGAATGTTATAGAGTTATGGATTTATTGGATAACTGACAGGCTGGATTTAGGAAATACCATATCAGAGTCAGTGCTTATGTCCTTAATAGATGATTTGAGGGGGATTAGTCCCCCAGGACTGAGATGCAGCACTGGTCTTGTTAAATTATATTGCCATACTTGATACCATTGATCATGAGCTTCTGCTTGTTTTTGTATAGACTAGAGTAAAGGGAGGGGCTTTGGAATGGATGAGATCCTTCTTGATAGATAGATTGTAGTTTGTCCTTCTAGGTAGGAAAGAGTCTATACGCCATTTGGTTTCTTGTGGAGTTCTTCAAGAATCCCTACTTCCCCTCTTCAATTTGAGATTTATCTAAAGACCCTAACAAATATAACTGAAGATCTGGGGTAAGATATTTATTTTTTATTGATGACTTCCAATTGTATCTGTCTATCTATTTTATTTATTTAACATCTTTTTTATACCATCTTTCTACCAGTCAAGATGGTCTACAATGAACTCAGTGCATTTGAACAAAACTATTTACAAGAGCTGTGAGTTACAAATAACATTACTGTAGACTAATATAACTAGGCTAAAATAAACATAAGGAATGGTTAATATGGCTTAATAGCAGAAAGCTAATTATCAAGAAAGTCTAAATAGTTCCCTGCAGAAAGTTTCAGAGTGGATGTTTAGAAATAAGTCAAAATTAAAGGCCTTAAAATAGAGGTTCTATAAGTGTGCCTAAAAGACATCCTACTTGAAAGTCCTAGCTTGTATTTGTAGAAACATTTACTAGTTTTTGAAGATAAAGCCATTATTTTTTTTTATTTTAATATTTATAAGTTTTTACAAATTTATCAAGCAAACGCTTGTTCAGAGAGATAAGCCTTCCAGAAATTACATGCATGAAACATCACTAGGAAATTAGCATAAACAGAATTATCTATGTCCCCAACATGGGAGGTGTGAAAACAGAAAACCAGGTGGACTGAGGAAAATCCAACTATAATACAAGTATATTATGCAACATGTATAAGAAAGATGGCTTGAGGCCCCAAGACGTAATACATCTACGCATGGTCTAATGATACAACATCCTCAACAGGAGTGGATACTACAGGTATCCTGGCACTAGTAAAGGCAGATAGGTCCTCAGGTTGAAAAAAGATACATTTCTGTGCTTTAAATACCACAATACATTTACAAGGAAAATACAAGTAATATGAAGCATCTAACTGCAACACTCCTGACTTTAATACCAAAATTTGTCTGCCCCTTTTCTGTATTTCCCTAGAAACATCTGGGAACACAAGAACTTTAAGACCATAAAAGAGGGCTGCCCTTTTTTTATAACAGAGTTTCAACAGCCAGTCCCTATCAGAGGTTAAAGCAAAAGTAACAAGTAAAGTAGAAACTTTCAACTTATCAGATGATGGTGATCGAAAGAAATCTGAAATATTTAAAATGTCCATTTCCAGATTCAAATCTGTAGTCCCAGATCCCTTCTTCCCATACAGTAGGTAGAATGCTTTATTAGCCAGTGGTATTAAATCCTAGAGGACAGACAAGATCTGATCAGCAGCCTCCATATTCAACTTAGTTTCCTCAGTCACTGTAACAAATGTCTCCAACTGTTCTCCAAACAAGCAACCTTCGTCGAGATCGAGGTCATCTGTTGAAGTACAACCTCAGAAAGCTTGGTAACGGCGTCCCAAATGTTATCAAGCATCACATTTTTTTAAGTGAATTAACTCCAATGAAAAAGTAGAAGGAGCAGATGGCACTTCAGACAAGGCCCTTAGGAGAGGAGCACCCACCTCCAGCTTCCCTCCAGGAAGACTGCCCGGACCTCCATAGGTCAGCACTCCCTGCCTCAGAGTTATAGGTTCGCTGCGTTCCGATGAGCCAATAGCACTAGTCACTGGAGGAGTGGTAGATATACCCAGAGGCAGAGGTTAGGTCTGTGCATCGAGGGAGAGAGTAACATCAAGGCGAGAGGCAGCGTCATTCTCCTCCTTCTGCTTCCCAATGCCTGCTTGAATCTCCTGTTTTACTGTCTCAGAGAGCTGCACAAAACGGTACATAGGACCCGAAGGAAGAGGCTACAGCTCAGCCAGGTAAGCTGTAGCTTTACCTTTCCTCTTAGGTATTGGAGCAGGAGCAAGCTCAAACCTCAGCCACCATCTTGAGTTAGGCCACATCTCCCTCACCTAAGTCATGAATTTAGATGTTAGGATCGATAATGACCTGAATATGGCCTACAATTTTTGTGGCAATTATTCACACTACATTGACTTCTCAATTAGACTCCTGCAATTCACTGTACTTGGGTTACCAAAAGAGGATCTGAAAAATCTTCAACTAACCCAAAACATAGCAGTTGAATATGGCCCCGTATTGAATATCAGGGTCTAAGGTTCAATGGCAAGGGCTTGTTGCTTTAGAATGGCTAGCCACCACTGCTGAATATTGGATCTGTAGAATTTAAGTTCAGCTAGTGAACCTAGGTACCAGGGCTGTACCAAGCCATAATTGCGCCCTGTGCTACTTGTAAATCTGGCGCCCCCCGTCTCACCCATACCTCCATGTCTTCGATGTCCGCCGGCTGCCTGCTGTTGCCCTGCTACCACCACTTTTTGTTTTCTCAGAGGTGGCGGAGGCAGCCGTGAGGCAGACATGACTTCAAATTAAAAAAATAAACAAACCCCGCGCGGGTCCTTCAACTCCACACTTGTAGGCAGGTCTGGTAGCTTCCTCCCTTCTCCGATATATATCACGTCAGAGGAGGGAGGGACAAGACCAGCCATTCAAATGCAGGTCTTTGCAACTCCATGCAGACCTACCTACAAATGTGGAGTTCGAAAGACCCACTTGTTTTCTTTTATTTAAAGTCAGCTCTGCTCCACTGTTACTGGTGCTGCTGGCACTGAGAAAACAAAAAGTGGCCGAAGCAGGGCAACAGCAAGCAGAGTGGGGGGAAGTGGAAGCTGGCAGCCCGAAATGTGCCCTATATCTTTTGTGCCCTGTGTGGCTGGACCACTCGCACGGGGCTAGGTTTGGCACTGCTAGGTACACATTAAAAAGAAGGGGCAACAGAAGTGATCCCTGTGATACCTCACATTCTAATTTCCATGCTTATAACTTTCTTCTTAATTTCTGAACCTGGAAGAAAATCCCCCCCACCCACACTATATCAGCCAGACTTGGGCCCGGGGTATCCACCTTCCAATCTGGCAGATCATGCAGAGACATACAACATAATACAGAATGTTGCAAATTTGAGATCTTATTCTTAAAAAACTTCACTAAATCTGATGCTGATAACTTTCTGCTCTCATCTTGAAACATTCTCCTTTGTATGCACTGCCTCCCACGTATGTAAATCTTTCTCATGCATATTCATTATAGCAATTCTGAAAACTCAACTGTAAAGGACTGACAAGGAGTACTACAATGATGCATGCAAGGAAATAGAATCATAAACTATTAGAAGAAGAGCAAGATTGGTTTTCCTAAAGCTACGAGAGTTAAAGAAAAAATTCCAACCTAAAATTGAAATGCTATAAGATGCTCAAGGATGCATGTTGAATGATGCTGAGAAGATCAAGAAAAGATGGAAAGAATATACAGAGTCATCATACGATAAAGATCAAGTGGACCAACAGCCGTTTCAACCTGTATCTTATGATCAGGAACCATTGGTGATGAAAGAAGAAGTCAAAGCAGCATTGAAAGCTTATCAAAGAACAAAGCAACGAGCATTCATGGCATTCCCGTTGAAGTAATCTGATGCAACCATTACCAGACTTACAAGGCTCTGCCAGGAAATTTGGAAGACAAAGTCATGGCCAACTGATTGGAAAAGGTCTGTGTTTATACCAATACTGAAGAAAGGTGACCCAACTGATTGTGGAAATTATCGCACAATCGCTCTGATCCCACATGCCTGCAAGATTCTACTCAAGATCATTCAACAGAGACCACAACCATACCTGGAACACGAACTGCCTGAAGTGCAAGCAGGGTTCAGGAAAGGGCGAGGAACGGGAGACACCATTGAAAAGACAAAAGAATACCCAAAAGATATCCATATGTGTTTTATTGACTACAGCAAGGCTTTTGACTGTGTAAACCATGAGAAACTCTGGGCCACATTAAGAAGCATAGGTATAACCAGAACACCTGCTAGTTCTCGTACACAACCTTTACATTGATTAAGAAGCAAAGCTGAATGGAACAAGGAGAAACAGAATGGTTTAAAATCTGCAAAAGTGTACGACAAGGATGCATACTTTTCCCCTGTCTGTTTAATTTATATGCAGAACAAATCATCAGAGAAGCAGGACTGTATGAAGACAACCAAGGGGTGAAGATTGGTCTAAGATTCATCAACAACCTTCAATATGCTGATGATACCACATTACTGGCTGAAAGTGAAGATGATGTGAAACATTTCGTTCTCAAGATCAAGGAACATAGTCTTAAAGTGGGCCTGCACCTTAACATTAAGAAGACAAAGATCCTGACAACTGACAAAATCAATAAGTTCATCATTGATGGAGAAGAAATTGAAATAATTGACACTTTAACCTACTTGGATCAAAAAAACAATAAAGAAAGGACAAGCAAACAAGAAATCCAATGACACATTGCCCTTGGCAGAATGGCTATGAAGGCCCTAGACAAGATTCTCAAGAGAGATGTCTCTCTCTGTACAAAGATTCAACTTGTTCAAGCCATGGTGTTTTCAATAATGTCATATGGATGTGAAAATTGGACAGTGAAAAAAATAGACAGGAAGAAAATCGGTGTCTTTGAATTATGATGCTGGTGATGAATACTGCATATAGCACTGGCCGCCTGAAGAACAAACCAGTCAGTACTAGAGGAGATCAAACCTAACTTTCCTTAGAAACTCAGATGACAAGACTTTGACTTTCATACTTTGGGCATATCGTGTGAAGAGAGAGAACGTTGGATAAAGACATAATGCTTGGCTAGGTAGAAGGTCAATGTAAAAGAGGAAGGCCAGCAATGAAATGGCTTGATACAATAACAGCAGTTATCAACAATAAGTCGGCTGACTGAAGATCGAACACGGTTTAGGTTAACTATCCAAAGGGTCGCCATGAGCTGACACCAACTCGACGGCACTTAACAACAACAACAAGGATTGGCTTGAGAACTAGTGGTCTAAGCTTATATTTCACCAGATTAGTTGCTTCCTTAATGATTACATCCTTTCTACTTTCAACAATCTAAGGTATAAACTTGAGGGAGGGGGGATATTCAACATGATAAGTATGGTTAGCAGCTGTGCCAAGTACATTAATCGTTGTCACTGGGCTAACACTGGGGCATTTTGGTGGCAGATTGGAGACAGCAGCCAGTGATAACCAAGCAGTGATGATACTGAACTGCTGCCTGGTTATTGCTAAGCAGTGAAATTTAGGCACCTGAAAGGGTGGCCTAACCTGCACCAGAGAAGCTGGGCTGCGGCTAAATATAGTTGCTGTCCAGTAAGCTTTTCTGCTATCTGGCCGACCCAGATATTCAATGCCAGTGACCATATATGGCTCCAGCATTGAATATCCAGGTCTTTAGTTTAGTGTTGATGGCTAGCTGCTTTAACAACACTAGCCACTGCCGCTGAATATTGGGCCCTTAGACTGTAAGCCCTGTAGCTCATTTTGAATTACTACTAGAAAGGCATGAGCTAGATCTATCTATATGTATGTATATACAGTATACAGAGCTCAACAAACCTTAGGTGCCAGGTCGCCATGATGACTAAAAATTTCTATCCGGTCCCTAAGATTTTTCTGCCCCCACCTCTGTTTTTTTTCTTATTTCTTTTTGCCACAAATGCATCTGTTTGAGCAGAAGCTGCTCTTCCCTGCATAGTGTAGCTTTGTGTGAGTCTGAGTTCCACTGTGAAGGAACTTTCTCACTAATCTTGCAAAGGAGAGATGAACAGGAAAGTTCCTGCATGGCATGGCTCAGACTCATACAGAGCCTTGCTGTGCAGGGAGGAGGCAGGTCCTGCTCAAATATTAGGTTTGAAACATGAAAGGAGTAGATTCCTATTTCTTGCAAAAACAGGAAGTGTCTTGCTTCCTGTTCCAAATCTGTGAGCAGCACATGGAAGAGGAGCAAAATAATGGCATTGCCAGAGCAGGTAAGAGTTGGGGGAACTGGAAAAAGGGAACTGGAAACAGATGCTGGGGCTGTGGTAAGAACTGGAAAGAAAGCTGATTGGCTAGTTGGGGCAAGGATAAGGACTTGGGAGAACTGATGGCTAGGTGGGGCATGGTTAAGGACCTGGGGGGGAGGGGGGACATGACTGGTTAGCTGGATGTTGAGGTCTGGCTGGAATGAGAGTGAGGAGGTTGGGGTTGGTGCTAGGGCTAGGGCTTTGAGACTGACCGATTTAAGAGAGGAGGAAAATGATGGAATAGGAAATGGAGACTGATGGGGAGGAACAGGAGACTGGGTGATGACAGGATTGGGGGGTGGAGGGAGAGAGACTGGGTGAGGAGATTGTGTGTTTCTGCCAGTAGGCTTCAGGGGTGCCTGATTTACTAAGCTTTCTTTTCCCCTAGACATGGAATGGGAAAACAGCCTTAGTAAATGAAACCCTAGAAAGCTGTGGTAGACCCTCCTCTCCCACATCTCCCAGCTCCTCAACTTCAGCAGAGACAGTGAGGGGAGGCAGGAGGAAAATTTCAGCCACTGGCTCCTAAAGTTTTGGACTGGTTCCTAAAATCAAAGACAATTTGTTGAGGTATATATATATATATATATATATATATATATATACCTCAGCCAACTCAATCACAGAGCTCATACGAACTGTACCACCAAACAGAAATAGGAGACAGGTAGCATTGAACTCCCTAATAATGCCAAAGGCCATAACAACATGCAGCCTATCAACAGCAAACAGAGCTTTCATATTTTGCGCACCAAAATGCTGGAACTCTCTACCACCTGATATCCGTGCCATAACCGACTTAGCCCAGTTTAGAAAGGCCCTCAAATTCAACCTATTCATCAAATACTACCCAACATAAAATAAAACTTACAGTCCCACCGCAAACGTAATCACAGATTTCTCATTGTTACTAACATTCTGGCTAAATTGTGTAAATAGTTTGAGTATGTTGTCTAGTTAACTGATCATATACTCCATGTAGATAGTTCTCCCATTTTAACTGTTTTTTCCAAGTTTATGCTCCTGTTATATGTAACACCGAACAGCTTGTTGTTCTGGTTTTTGTTTTGTTCTCTGTAAACCGCGCTGATGCCGAATAGTGCGGTATATAAAAAATGTAAATAAAATAATAAATAAATAAATAAATATCCATTAGTCTTTGCTTCAAAGGCCTTGAGCATGAGCCTAAGCTGCATCAGCACAAGGCATTCATTTAAAGGTTAAGACATTTCAAATTAAAAATCAGAACTAGATTGTGAATCATGCTCTAAACTGTACATTATGGGGGTCATTCTGGACATGGGGTGACAACAGTGGCTGGTGTCGACGGACAGGTGAGGGATGCAAATACACCCCCATAGCCTGACCCTGGCCATGGGAGGCCAGATCATGGGTCGGGCTGCGGGGAAAGGAGATTTTCGATGGCAGTAAGCAATTGTGGCCCCTCAATGGAGCCATGATGCCATAGCACTGCGGCTTCATTCTGAAGCCTGGCCGAGTTAACTGGATAGGTGCAGGACATGCAGCCAATCAGAATCAGGGTTCGGCTTGCACGTCCAGGCCAGTAGACCCGATTCTGATTCCGCAGGCATGTCTACCCCATGCAGGATCCGAATCGGGTGTTACCGCTGCACTCCCTGATTTTGACCAGTCGTACAGAGGCAGGACATCTACAACTGAATTGGCCTTCACATGAACTGAAGGATACAGTTTAATATTTATTATTCTTTTAATACCACAAAGAGTTTGGAATGATGCAGTTCTCTTTGTAGAAGAGAGATTAGGCTAACTGAACAAGTTTACATATATTATTTACCATATTGTAAAGAACAACTGGATTATCGGAATTACTTTTGGGGTGGGGGAAAGAGTGAGGATAAATACTGCAAATGGAAAATAATAAATTCTCCCTCACGGTGCAGAAACTTTAACCCTACATAAAGTTTCAAGGGAGTGACTGTCAATACCCTGCTTTTTTTGCAATGTATGAGGACACTTTTATCCTAAGCACACTGAAGCCATTTCTCAGCGGGAAACCACCATTTACAATGTTCACCTGTGCATTTTGCTACTGATTGGTCAAGCAGGGCAAAATCACATCATTATACTTGAAAATTGAACCTATGAGCTCTCTTTCACCCCCTTGATCTAAATACACCCATGGGAATGTCTCTTTTTAATCCAATTAAAAAAACCACAAGCTATCCAAGCCCCAAGCATATTTTTAGCAGGATAGAAAATGTAAATTTTCAGACAGGCCAGCTTACCCAGAAAAACATCTATTTACCTGCCTCAATGGCTTTGGAAGTTGTCATTTCCATGTCTGAATAAGGTGCTAAGATAAATAACACATATACATTTTAAGAAATGAAACAACGTCCAGTTGTAGAATGAACTTAAATTAACTTTTTTTTTATTAACAAAATCCAGTTACAAAATATTATGATAGAATTAGAAGTCAAAGAATGTCAGTTACTCATAGTACAGTCATTCCGCACCTATAAAACTTTACAGGTTAAGTGATTCTGAGCAGAGTTATCACAGAATTACAGATAGCTGGAATCAAACTTACCTACAAGTTTCACAGAGTTTGGTCTGTAGGCATCACAAACCATTGAACTTCAGGGCTCCATTTTCTTCACTCTACAATATCCCAATATTTGCTATAATAGTCAGAAGTAATTATTACGGGTGGTGCTGTTTACCTTGCTTCTGGCTTTTGCAGTAAATTGAAAGTGCTTGTCAGTCATTCAAATTGGAATCCAATCAAAAGGCAACTTTTTAACCGCTTGCATATACTTCTGTCACACTTATATATCGGCACTGTTATACAAAATAAACCTATATGACAATTAGATTGGGCACAGTAGAGCAAAAACCACATATATCTGTGAAGAAAAATAAGAATTGTTTGGATTTGTAACGTATAATATCTTTCATCCAGACATGAAGGCAATGCGGCTGACAATGATTGAGGCATGAAATGAAGGGCCTGGAAGCACATTTTGGTGTCAAACAATGGGATAAAGAAACCACGATATGGTTATTCTTACTACTACTACCCATACGAGTTTTTAGCCATAAAATGGGAAACCCTCTTACATGTGACCCTAAGTGAGATGGGTTAGGCTGACAGTGACAGAGGGGCTCCTGGAATACTTTCAGACGCTTAAAGAAATGGCTAGGTAGCCTTTTTGTAAAAGTCAATGAAGCTTTTGTGCGTCCGCGTTGTTAGACTTAGGCGTTCATCGATCTCAAATCTAACTCGCGTAGTTCAGAACAGTGAAGTAGTATTTCCGTTTGTTGTCCAGCTCTCTAAACCTAAGGAAAGGCAGTCTAAGAGATGTGCAGCTCCTCGGACCTTACCTGAATTTCTCAGCTTCCTGTTTCTGAACACAGAGACGATGACCAGGAGGCTGCCTACAATGTCCACCACAGTGGTGAAGATCAGCACGCTGGACAGCGCAGTGACTGCCCAAGCAGCCCGGGGAGCAGCCTCGGGGGACCCCCAGCCGCCGCGCTCGCTCCAGTTCCCCGGGAAGGAGCCGTTCTCGAGCATGTCGCCCTCTTCTCTTCCAGCCTCCCCGGCATTTAATGCAACAGCTTGCAGAGCCCGGAGAGGTTTGCCATTCTGCTTCTCCAGCGGCCAGCCGGGCTTCCCGGTTAAGAGGAGATGCTTTTAATGCGCCGTCGGTTCCGCCCGCTCGTTTAGGATTCAGAGCGGCAGAGGGTGGGCGAGCAAGCGTGCGGGTTTGGGAGGGAGGGGATCCGGGGTCGTGGGGTGGACACAAATACGAGGAACACACGGGAGAGAGAAAACCAGAGGGGCAAAGAGATAAAAGGGCACCTTGGAAGGGAAAATATGCACTGTAACGGGGATGGAAAACCGGAGAAGGAAGGAGACAAAGGGCAAAGAAAAAAAGAGGAAGACTCAGGGCAAGAAAGTAAGAGAGGCAACATCAGAGAAAGAATGTGAAAGAGAATGAGAAAAAAAGAGGCGAGGACATCTCCGGGCACCAGCTTTCCTACTTTTCCGGCTGGTGATCAACTCGGATACTGAACCCAGGAAAGGATAAGGATGCTCTTTCCTCTTTGCAAGTTACATGTTATAACGATCCACCGATCAACAGTGGATTCTCCAGCCCAAGAACTTGCTCAGAGAAAAAGTGCGAGACAGACAGAAGTAGGCGTGCACTAGGGGCTCACTTCTGTATAGAACAGACGCTATCCCTCTCTGTGTTCACTGTTCCTCTCATTTTTATAGGAAATAAAAACTGCCAAAGATTTCTGGGGCTAAAGTGCTTTGTTAAGGGGCCAAGGCTACCTGGTGTGAAAAAGATTTCCTCACACTATTGTTCACCGGAAGAGACCCTACCGAGGCTCTGTTCTACCAGCTATTAGGATGAATTCAATAGACTTCTTAGGCAATGTTTCAACACTGGACAAAAATGAGGTAGAACAAAGACATGGAAGTTGGACAAAGTGAGTTGACCTTTAGGTCATTCTGGAGTTAAGTGAAATAAATACTTATATAACATTCTTGGCTAACTTTATACATTAATGGAGCAATTTTTAGACAGCCAAACATGGGTGCTATAACAGGGGCTGCCAGCGAAGAGCATATGTAGCAGGGGTGAGAATGTAGGAAGGGACGGGGTGGAGCTA
The DNA here is from genome assembly GCA_033557465.1 of Ichthyophis bannanicus. Classification (NCBI taxonomy): domain Eukaryota; kingdom Metazoa; phylum Chordata; class Amphibia; order Gymnophiona; family Ichthyophiidae; genus Ichthyophis; species Ichthyophis bannanicus. The sequence goes on along the minus strand of CM066035.1, from coordinate 137,222,092 downwards.
AACAATAGACATGAAAGGGCCAGAAAAATAAACCAATGGCAGGGGCAGCAGCAGGAGGACCGAGGGGATGGATAAACAGAGAAGGAGAGGGATGTGGGGCACCCAGCAGAATGAAGCAAAGAGTTGAGATTGTTCGTTAGTGTACCCTAGATGCAAAGGAACTATATATCAGTGCAGGTCAGCAGAGACTGTGGGGTGGAAAAGGCTGTAATAGGAAAAAAGAGGGTGGAGAAAGAGATAGAGGGGGGGCAAGACAATGAGGAATCAGAGGGCGAGAAATCAAGAGGGAGACATAGAGCAGTGAGGTACCAGAGGGAGGTGTGGAATGGAGTAGGCCCAGACAGAGAGATGCACAAGGTGAAGGGATTTATTTTTATTTTTATTTATTTGGAGAGTATTTGTATACCGCTACTTCCAGCGATCAGCAGCGGTTTACTTTACACCACATCAGGGAGTTTAGATGGGGATAATCAACAGTATATACAATTCGATTGCAGGGGGGGGGGGGTTCACAGAGCACACAACGGTTACTTTACACCACAGCTTTACAACACAGCAGAGGGTGTACATGGGGATAATCAACAGTATATACAATTCGATTGCAGGGGGGTTCGCAGAGCACAGACCTTTGGTTACATTATTTACACTTGATCATGGGGGTGTATTTACATATATACATGACATATATTCAATTTTACTGTCGTATTCTTCACATATACATTTTCAATAGTCCTTCTAGTGATTATGGATACTTGCATCTCATTGCTTTCCTGAGAGCGCGTAGGTTGATCTTGCGGTCTATGTGATGCCATAGTGAGTCTGGAACAGGTGGGTCTTAAGCTTTTTCCTAAAGTCACTTAGGTTGCTGATTGCACATAGGTCATGCGGCAGTTGGTTCCAGAGTGTTGGTGCGGTGTATGTGTAAGCTCTGTTGCTGGTCAGTGTTTTGGTGGACCTTATGCTATTTGGGATGCATAAGGTGTTTAAGTTGGTGGTTCTTCTGCTCCTGTTGTGTGGTTGGGAGTGGATGAGATTGGTAAGGAATGATGGTGCTAAGTTGTGTATCAATTTGAATGTGGTTACTATAAGCTTGTATTTTATGCGGGCGGCGATGGGTAACCCGTGTAATTCTATTAGCACTGGTGTGATGTGCTCCGTGAAGCTCCTTTTCATTATGATTCTGGCTGCAACATTTTGCGCCATTTGAAGTATGTTCAGGGTTTTTTTCGGTAGTCCTTGTAATATGGAATTACAGTAGTCCCAGTGTGGAGTGATGAGAGCTTGAGCCACTGTTCTGAAGTCATGGTGCTCAATGATGTTCTGTAGTGGCTGGAGGACTCCTAGCTTGTGGAATATGGCACGATTCGTTATCCTAAGGTGTTTATCCATTTTTAGTTTGCTGTCTAACGTAACCCCTAGATATTTTATTTCGTTCTTTGTGTGGTATGTGTTGTTGTTCAGAGTAGTTGTTGTGGGGGGTTGAAGTCAGTTTTATTGGATATGTACATCACCTCTGTTTTTGTGTGGTTTATTGCCATGTTGTTTTGCTGTAGCCAAGCTTGAACTTCACATAGGCATTCTTCCAGTTGTTTGTAATTTGGCTTATTTTCATCCAGTTGGGTATAGAGCATTAAATCATCTGCATACATGTGATAGCTGATCTTAGATTTTTGAAAGATAGTGCAAACAGGTCGAATGTATAGGTTGAAGAGTAGTGAAGAGAGTGCGGAGCCTTGCGGTATTCCTTGTTTTTGAGGGAATGGCTCAGCTTTTTCGTTGTTGAAGTGGACTTGTTGCATTCTGCTTGATATGTAGGATGTGAACCATTTTAGTGGGGTTCCCATTATTCCTATAGACGCCAGTCTGGTTATGAGTGTTTCGTGATGCACTGTATCAAACACGGCTGCTATGTCTATGAATATTAGTATGTACATCTTCTTTTTTTCCATGCCTTTGAGGCGTTTGTCCAGTAGTGATCACACAGAAGCAGGAGCCAACCCACAGACTCACAGCAGCATTTGGTAAAAGAGGCACAACCATATCAAAAACTGCTAGGTGGCAGTGCTGAGGGCCTCTCCTTTGCCCAGGAATCACAGCAACATCAAAGAACGGCGGCACGAGGTCCTGCTTAATCAGGTGAGGAAGGCAGCAGGTGCTCAGGACCAAAAAGGAGCTGGGACTTCAACAGCAAGAGTACAGGACACACAGACACATATAGAGAGGGGAGGGGGAGCATCTACACCCAGCATGCTAGTCTTCTCTAATGCAAAGTTTTATAAATTACAGAAGTGCAAGTTTTGTTTATTTAAACTACTTGATTGAAAGCTTTTTAATTTCTACATCCAAGCTATCTCGAGTACATGTATACCAAACATACACATATTTAATATCGGTAAATAAATCATGAATAAATATGTACATGAATGAAGAGCAAACTGTAGCAGCCTGTGGGATGGGACTGGTAAAGCCATCTGGAAATAGCCAAGGGTAATTCATATTAAGAATTTTGCTTCTTGATGCTTTAACAGCCATTCTAGGATTGATAGTGGGAATATGGCAGTTGGAGCCTAATGCAGAAACATGCGCTGCTGTTAGTACTGACATCTGCGCAGTGTTTACGCCAAATTTTAGGAACTAGTATGGATGCAGAATGTAAGAAGGAATTTAATGCAAGCATGAATACTGCACAGCTGCAGGTACTAAGGGCAGCTCTCTGCACATTTAAATCCATGGAGCTGCATGGTAATGAAGGAATTAGCTATGCAAAATAGATGCAGTGAAGTGCGCAGAAGACCGAAGTTAATGTGAGATTTGAACACGAGGTCTGTGGAGGCTCAAGGCTGTCAGTGCTGCTAAAGAATTGACTCCTGTTTCTTCAGTGTACACCTGAAGCTTGTTTTCTGGCTGTACTGAAGATACTGCTGAAAATAAAACCCAGTGAACGAAACACATGGGCTGGATCGCTGTCCAATGCATAAACACCCTATATTCTGAGCAGAACGTCTGCTCAGAATAATATTTCTGTGCACCAGACAGCAATCCAGTATTTGCCCACAAGTGCCTTTTGTTGCCAGGACGTAGGTGCTGCTAAGGCAGATGCCTGCTCTCTTGCTTTAGTGCAGACCTTTTGCACAGAACTAATTGTCAAGCTGTTTGCTTACAGCATTGCTGCATAAAACGTCTGCGCTAAATCTGCATGAGGAAACCCTGTGCTAGAGTTTTGTTGTGGGCTCTTCTAGCGGAGAGGGTCTCTGCATTGAGTTGTAACTGCACAAGAAGCTGTTTTGGATATACAAAGGAACTATAAATGCACCATACACTCAAAAGAATCATAACTAGCATAACTAGTGCCCTATATAAGAGGCTTGGGGATACTAAACCTTCCCAAAACCCAGGCTTGCGAAGAGGTACAGGAACTGCATCATGCATAGTTTAGGCTGAGAACGGAGCAGGCATTAGGACAGCGGCTGTGACAGGAAGCTCTCTGCTTGCTGCTGTACTAATTCCCCACCTTCTGCCTCCATCTGGTCCTGGTCAGCAGAGTGAGTCAATCATAAGTCAGAGGTGGGAAAACACCTTCTACACTTTCTACCCTGACAAGGGAAGGACACAGAAAGGATAGTGCAAGACAGACAGTCTAAAGTAAGTGAAAATAGACATAAGAACATAAGAAATGCCATACTGGGTCAGACCAAGGTCTGTTGAGCCCAGTATCCTGTTTCCAACAGTGGCCAATCCAGGTCACAAGAATCTGGCAGGTACCCATAAAGGCACACAGGTTCCACAATGCTCATCCTGGGGTAAACAGTGGATTTTCTGGGTTCTCTTTAATAATGGTTTATGGATCTTTCCTCCAGGAACCTGTCCAAACCTTTTTTAAACCCAGCTACATTAACAGCTTTTACTACATCCACCGGTAACGAATTCCAGAGTTTGATTACGCATTGAGTGAAAAAAATGTTTTCTCTTATTAGTCTTAAATGTGTTACATTGAACGATAGCTGAGCAAGGTTTGGTGACAGGACGGAAGGGAGACTGGGTTCTCAGCCTCTGCTAGAGCTACTTTTACAGAGTTCCACAAGTGGCGGCAGCAGAGGCTGAATCTGCCAACTTCCTTCCCCTGTGCAAGGGGGAAGGAGGACATGACTGTCTCTGAAGACACCTAGGAAATCTCCAGATGCTGGGCTTTTCCTTCCTGCTGGGAGGGGAGAGGCTAGGACAGAAAGCAAAGAGCTGTTTTCTAATTTGTGAGATAACTAACAAGGAGGAGAGCTTTAGGATCAGGAATGGGGGACAGTGGTGGGATCATCCTTGAAGGACGTGAAACAGGGAGAGAAAGTATATGTGTGAGAGTGTGTGGGGGTCATCCCTTCATCCCAAATCTAGGATGACTCACACACTTTCTTGGATGGAGACTTTTTGGCCAGTCCTGGTTGTAAACTTCCTTCCTAATTGCAGTATGATATTTGTAGTCCCTGATTCTATGCATTGAATTCAGTACTGTAGGTCCCATAATGCATAAGGGCTGCCTGAAATCCAGAACTGTCATGAAATCTCCCCAGGAACTCAGTAACTTGGCAGCTCTGCAAATCTACGAATGATCATAATTAAAAAGTTCTCAGGTATGCTCTTGGGGACAGCATATTGCGGCTTCTGAGAGCCCACTAGCTACTGAAAAGGGAAGCAGATGAAGGAACTAGGTACTCTGTAACTGCTTGTAGATACTAATGCTGTTTGCAAATGGGTCAAATTTATGGTTAGATCAGCCTGTTTGATTGATGTAGAGAGAGGGTCAGGCATTGATAAAACAAAGACTGAATCAACCTATTTGGTTGACCTACAATGAAAGGGCAACCCTAAATAAAAACATTAAAGAACATAAGAAATGCCTAATTGGGTCAGACCAAGGTCCATCAAGTCCAGTATTCTGCTTCCAACAGTGGCCAATCCAGGCCACAATACTGGCAGGTTCCCAAAAAGGTACATAGGTTCCACAGTGCTTGTCCTGGGGAAAGCAGTAGATTTCCCGGGTCCTCTTTAATAATGGTTTATCAACCTTTTCTCCAGGAACTTGTCCAAACCCTTTTCAAACCCAGCTACACTAATAGCTTTTACTACATCCTCCAGTAACAAATTCCAGAAATTGATTACACATAGAGTCAAAAATTATTTTCTCTTGTTAGTCTTAAATGGGTTGCATTGTAGCTTCATTGTGTGTCCTCTAGTCTTTCTACTTTTTGATGGCGTAAACAACTGATCTACGTTTATGTGTTCCGCTCCATTCAGTAATTTGTAGACCTCTATCATATTCCCCCCTCAGCTGTCCCTTTTCCAAGAGCACCAACCTTTTAAGCCTCTCCTCATAGGGGTATCCTTCCATTCCCTTTACGATTTTTGTCGCTTTTCTTTGTATCTTTTCAGTTCAGCTATATCCTTTTTAAGATATGGTAACCAGATTTGCACATAATATTCAAGGTGTGGTCACACCATGGAATGATACTGAGGCATTATAATATCCTTTGTTTTATTCTCCATTCCTTTCTTTTTGATTCCCAGCCTTCTACTTGCTTTCTTGGCCACCGCTGCACACTGGGCGGTGGGTTTCAATGTATTATCCACAATGATGCCTAAATCTTTTTCCTGGGTGGTGGCTTCTATGGTGGAACCTTGCATCGTGTAACCATAGTTTGGGTTGTTCTTTCCTAGGTGCACAATTTTGAACTTGTCCACATTAAATTTCATCTGCGTTTGGACGTCCAGTCTTCCAGTTTTCCAAGGTCCTCTTGCATTTATTTTACTTATGTGATTTTAGAGAGCTTTAGGTTAATTTCATGGTATTTTTAGAAAATAGCTTTAATGTTCTGGGTAGGCTTGTTGATAAGGGTAGGTCAAGGCCTGTGTTACACATACTGGGACCCAGGGCAGAAATGCATGAGGGGGCCCAAAACCTTACCAGAAGGCTTGGGGACCCCCCTATCGCCAGTCCTGGCATGGCCAAGACAGGCACCACTATCCTTCATTCAGGGGCGGATCGTCAATGCTCCATGCTACCACTCAGACATAGCCAACATAGGCAGCTGCCTAGACACCAAATTCTGAAGGCGCCAAAAAACCCAGGCTACAGAGAACCCTGCTCCTCCATGCTTTATGGTCACGTGCATGTGCTGCTTCAAAGGGTGCCACTAGGGCCTTCCTCTGTTCCTCTTCTGGCTCTCCAATGTTTTGGGCATCTCTGTCCTCTCTCCCAGATCTCTGGGATCTGCTGTCTGATCTTGCTTCCTTTTTCCATTTCCTGAAAGATGCATTTTTGGCAACAACAGCCTCTCTGACTTCACCCTTAAACCATGCTGGCAGTTTTTTGGACTTCCTTCCACTTTTCTTAAAGCATAGAATACAGATGGTCCAGGCTTCCAAGAAAGTATTTTTGAACAACACCCATGCTTGATGTAAATCTTTAACCTTTGCAACTGCTCCTTTTAGATTTTTCTTATCTATTTTCCTCATTTTATCATTTTTGAAAGTTAAAAGGTAGTACTGTGGATTTCCTTACTATCCTTCCTCCATTTATTAAATCAAACACGATCATGCTATGGTCACTATTTCCAAGTGGCCCCAACACACTTATCTCTTGCACCAGATCTGGTGTTCCACTAAGGACTAGGTCCAAAATGGCTTCCCCTCTGGTCTGTTCATGAACTAGCTGCTCCAAGAAACAGTCATTTATTTCATCTAGAAATTTTATCTTCATAGCATGTCCTGCCGTGACACTGACCCAGTCGATACTGGGGTAATTTAAATCACCCATTATTATTACTGTGCTGTAACGTTTGTTAGCTTCCCTGATTTCTTTGAGCATTTCATAATCCATTGTTCATTCTGGCCAGGCGGTCGATAGTACACCCTCACTGCCATCGACTTCCCCTTCCCCTTTTTACATAGAATTTCAATCCTTAGAGATTCTACAATGAATTTTGTTTTGTTTTGTGACTCAATGCCCTCCCTAACATAGAGCGCAATCCCTCCACCAATTTGATCTGCTCTATCATTATGATATAGTTTGTATCCAGGTATCATAGTGTCCCGCTGTGATACCTGGGTTGTCCTCCTTCCACCAAGTCTCTGAGATACCAATCATACTTAACCTCTCATTTAGTGCTGTATATTCTAATGCTCTTATCTTATTTTTAGACTTCTAGCATTTGCATACAAGCATTTTAGAGGTTGTATTTTATTCATATTAATCTGGCTATCGGTAGGCAAAATAATTTGCAATCATTAAGCTCTGTCTGCTCGGTACTCAAGGGCATTTGTGTTACTTTTGTTTTTATTGGAACCTCTCTGTTGATATGCCCTAACTTCAGTCTTTTGCTAGTATCCTTCAAGGATACATTGTTCTGAACCATGCGCTCTTGGGTGAGTGTCGGCTTTCCTCTATTATCCAGGTTAAAAGCTGCTCTATCTCCTTTTTAAAGGTTAATGCCAGCAGCCTGATTCCATCCTGGTTAAGGTGGAGCCCATCCCTTCGAAAAAGCCCCTCCTTTCCCCAAAATGTACTCCAGTTCCTATCAAATCCAAAACTCTCTTCCTTGCACCATCATCTCATCCATGCGTTATGACTCCAGAGCTCTGCCTGCCTTTTGAATCCTGTGCGTGGAACGGGAAGCATTTCGGAGAATACTACCCTGTAAGTTCTGGATTTCAACTTCCTACCTAAAATCCTACATTTAGCCTCCAGAACCTCACTAACACACTTTCCAATGTCATTGGTACCGACATGTACCAATACAGTGGACTCCTCCCCTGCACTATCTAAGACCTTGTCTAGGTGCACGTGAGGTCTGCTACCTTTACACCAGGCAGGCATGTTACCAGGTGATCCTCACGTCCACCAGCCACCCAGCTATCTAAATGCCTAATGATCGAATCATCAACTATAACGACTGTCCTAACCCTTCCCTCATGGGCACTTGGCCCTGAAGAAATCTTCTCAGTGCGAGAGGGTTTTACATCACCTGGAGGACAAGTCCTAGCTAAAGGATCACTTCCTGCCACCCCAGGGTGATGCTCTCCTGTCATGTGACCTCTCTCCTCCATGGCAACAAGGATGCTGCCAGACTGGAGGTGGGATTTCAGTACTACATCCCTGTAGGTCTCATATATATACCCCTCTGTCTTCCTTATATTCTCCAAGTCTGCTACTCTAGCCTCCAGAGAACAGACTCGTTTCCTGAGAGAAAAGAGCTCCAAGCACCTGTTGCTAAGTGCCGTCGAGTCGGAGTCGACTCATGGCGACCCTCTGGATAGCTATCCTAAATTGTGTTCGGTCTTCAGTCAGGCGGCTCATTGTTGACAGACTGGTACCCGTAGCTGCTGTTATTGTATCGATCCATCTAATTGCTGGCCTTCCTCTTTTGCGTTGACCTATCTTGCCAAGCATAATGTCTTTCTCTAATGATCTCTCTCTTCGCAAGATGTGTCCAAAGTATGAAAGTCGAAGTCTTGTCATCTGAGCTTCTAAAGAAAGCTTAGGTTTGATCTCCTCTAGTACCGACTGGTTTGTTCTTCGGGCAGTCCATGGTATACACAGTATTCGCCGCCAGCACCATAATTCAAAGGCATCAATTTTCTTCCTGTCTATCTTTTTCACTGTCCAGCTTTCACATCCATATGATGTTATTGAAAATACCATGGCTTGAACAAGTCAAATCTTTGTATGGAGAGAGACATCTCTGCTCTTGAGAATCTTATCTAGGTCTTTCATAGCCATTCTGCCAAGAGCAATGCTTCATCTGATTTCTTGACTGCTTGTTGCTTCTTTATTGATAGTTGATCCAAGTAGGTTAAAGTTGTTTACAATTTCAATTTCTTCTCCTTCAACGATGAACCTGTTGATTATGCCAGTGGTCATGATCTTTGTCTTCTTTACATTAAGGTGCAGGCCCATTTTGAGACTATGTTCTTTGATTGTGAGAAGCCAATGTTTCAGATCATCTTCACTTTCAGCCAGTAATGTGGTATCATCAGCATAGCGAAGATTGTTGATGAGTCTTCCACCAATCTTCACACCTCTGTTGTCTTCATACAATCCTGTATCTCTGATGATTTGTTCTGCATATAAATTAAACAGGTAGGGGGAAAGTATGCAGCCTTGTCTTACACCTTTGCTTATTTTAAACCATTCTGTTTCTCCTTGTTCCGTTCGAACTTTTGCTTCTTGATCAATGTACAGATTGCGCAAGAGAATGATCAGATGTTCTGGTATACCCATGCTTCTTAATGTGGCCCAGAGTTTCTCATGGTTTACACAGTCAAAAGCTTTGCTATAGTCGATAAAGCACAAATAGATATCCTTTTGGTATTCTTTAGTCTTTTCAAGGATCCATCTCACATCCGCAATGATGTCTCTCGTTCCTCGCCCTTTCCTGAACCCTGCTTGCACTTCAGGTAGTTCTTGTTCCAGGTATGGTTGTAGTCTCTTTTGAATAATCTTCAGTAGAATCTTGCTGGCATGTGGGATCAGAGCGATTGTGCGATAATTTCCACAGTCAGTTGGATCACCTTTCTTTAGTATTGGTATAAACACAGATCTTTTCCAGTCAGTTGGCCATGATGTTGTCTTCCATATTTCTTGGCAGAGCCTTGTGAGTACGGTAACAGCTGCATCAGATTGCTGCAATACTTCTATGGGAATGCTATCAATGCCTGGTGCTTTGTTCTTTGATAAGGCTTTCAATGCTGCTTCAACTTCTTCTTTCATCACCAATGGTTCCCGATCATAAGGTACAGGTTGAAACGGCTGTTGGTCCACTTGATCTTTATCATATAAAAACTCTATATATTCCTTCCACCTTTTCTTGATCTTCTCAGCATCATTCAACATAGAACCTTGAGCATCTTGTAACATTCCAATTCGAGGCTGGAACTTTTCCTTTAACTCTCGTATCTTTAGGAAAGCCGATCTTGTTCTTCCTCTAATAGTTTCTGCTTCTATTTCCTTGCAAGTGTCATTGTAGTACTTTTCCTTGTCCTGTCTTGCTGCACGTTGGAAATCTCTTTTGAGTTCTGCGATTGTCTTTCTTTCTCCTCTGGCTTTAGCTTCTCGGCGTTTCTGGGCAATTTTCAGAGTTTCTTCCGTCATCCATTTTGGCCGTTTTTGCTTTTTCACCTTTTGTAGAGACTTCTCGCTTTCTTCCAACACAACCTTCTTGATGTCATTCCATAACTCTTCCGGAGCTCTGTCATTTGTATCTAAAGCAGCAAATCGATTTTGCAGGCAGTCTTTAAATTCCAGTGGTATATTCTCAGGGTTATATTTTGCTGCATTCATGAGTGGTTTGCTCTTTTTCAACTTTAGCTTGAGTTTGCATACTAGTAGTTGATGATCTGTACCACAGTCAGCTCCAGGTTTTGTCTTTGTTGACGTTAGAGAGCTTTTCCATCGTTGACTTCCACATATGTAGTCAATTTGATTTTTATATAATCCATCCGGTGAAGTCCATGTGTACAGTCACCGCTTGTGTTGCTGGAAGAAGGTGTTTGAGATGAATAGATCATTGGTCTTGCAGAATTCTATCAGTCTTTCTCCAGCTTCATTTCTGTTGCCAAGTCCATATTTTCCAACTACTTTGCCTTCTTTGTTGCCAACCTTTGCGTTCCAGTCACCCATGACTATCAGGATATCCTGTTTGCATGTTCTGTCAATTTCAGCTTGTACTTGTTCATAGAACTCTTCAATTTCATTCTCTTCTGCAGCTGTTGTTGGGGCAAATATTTGAATTATAGTTGTGTTGATAGGCAATCCTCGTAGACTAATAGAGATTAAGTGTTCGCTGACTGCATTGTATTTCATTACAGTTCTTGCAAGTTTCTTCTTTATTATAAATGCAACACCATTTCTTCTTTGTCTTTCATTTCCAGCATAGTAGACCATGTGATCATCTGATGCAAAGTGCCCCATGCCAGTCCATTTCAGTTCGCTGACACCCAACAGATCAAGTTGTACACGTTCCATTTCATTCTTGACCACCTCCAACTTCCCTTGGTTCATGCTTCATACGTTCCATGTTCCAATGTGTAAGACATCTTTACAGCTTCTGACTGTTTACATGTAAGACTCCTCACCAAATGGGAGAAAATCATACATGTGATACTCAATGCAAAAGACTGGAAAGCCCCCATCTTGCTGCTGGACTACTGTCTGCATCTTAGTTTTAACCCTTTAAGGACCAGGGGACATATTTGTCCCATAAGTTTTAAAACTCATAAAACATGCAATTTTTTATTTAAAATCATTTTAATTTCTGTTCACATCAAGATAAAACCTTATTCTGTCAAATGATTCTGTTTAATGACCAATTGATGTAACATTTATTTTCTATAAAGCGCTTCATAATTTACCAATATGGAAATAGGAATTTGTGTTCTTTTGGTGTTCCATAGAAAATGATGTAAGAAGCTGGATGTTATGTGAACTTTCATATTTAATTACGCGCATGTCTTTGACAAAATTGAATAGTTTTCTTTAGAAAAATTGCTATTTTTATCAATTTTAGTGAGTTTTATTGCTCTGGGACACATTTGTCCCTGTGGTCTATAACTGAAAAAATACAGTACTACTTTTGTCGCATGCTAACAGTTAGTTATCGTTCGTCAATTCGTAGAAAACCTTACTTCGAAAAAAGATGCGTGAGCGTTTGTTTAGAATACGTGAAGCAGATATACAACAACTCTTGTTTGCTGAGAGCAGCGATTCTGATGATGATGATTTGCTTCTTGATGATGAAGATCAAAATTTCTTGCTTGAAGATGTCAACAATATTGAAGAGGAAGTGGTCATAGAACATCCTGATTCTTTGACAATTGAAACTACTAATCGTAGTAGTAGTACAAGTCTAGCCAGTGGAGCTTCAACATTCATATCTGCAACATTCTAAACTAAACGTAAATCTAAACGTAAATCTAAACGTAAATGTACCATCAAGACTCCATCTCCATCAGTAGTCTCCGGAGCAAAAGAACAGTCGATGCAGGTGCAGCCAACTACATCAAATACTCGAAAGAATTCACACAAACGAAAAAAGACAAATGATGCCAATCATCCTGATGATATTCAAAAACAAGCAACACAACCAATAGACGAAGACTTGCCCCCAACGACTAAATCACGAGCAAGAGGCAGGTCAGTGCAAACTACAGTACACTTCAAATGGGGAAGGAAGCTGGTGAAAGACAACTTTGAGACAATTGACTATGATTATGGAAAAGTAAATCTGAAGTTTGATGATTCTGAAGACATTAGTGCAGTTTCTGTTTTTGAACAAGTGTCTGATTTCAACTCCTTAGTCTCACTAATCGCAGAACAGAGTGAACTATATATGAAGCAAAGAGGCATTCCATTTCTCACTGATGCAGATGAGCTCCAAGCCTTCCTTGGGATGTGTCTGGTCATGGGTTACCTTGTTCTGCCCACAATTAGAGATTATTGGTCTACTCAACCAGATCTGCAGGTTCCATTCATTGCAAATGCAATGACTCAGACGCAATTTGAAACAATTCGCTCTGCCTTGCATTTTTCAAATAATGATGATATGCTACCAAGAACTCAGCCACAGTGTGATCGGGCTTTCAAGGTTCGCCCATTGATCAACCACTTCAATCGATGCTTCCAGGCAGCTATAAATGCAAGCAAGCAGCAGTCAATTGATGAGCACATGATAAAATTCAAAGGTCAAAACATCATGAAGTAGTACATTAGGAACAAGCCTGTGAAGTGGGGATTTAAACTGTGGTGCAGATGTGATGCGATCTCAGGCTGTCTTTACCAGTTTGACCTGTATGCTGGACGAAAAATGGAGACACAGTATGGGCTTGGGGAGGGGGTGGTCATAATGCTGTCAAAAGCACTCAATCAGCTATGTTGCCAAGTTTTTATTGACAATTTCTTCAACTCGCCAATGTTGCAATTTCAGATGCTACAAAAGAAGATTTACCTAGGTGGCACAGTTCGTGTAGACTGGAAGCACATGCCAAAGAACTTGAAATCAGATAAGGAAATGAAACGTGGTGACATGGATTATAGGACAGCAAATGGTGTTACTTGTGTGAAATGGTTGGACAACAGGTCAGTGATTCTATTATCAAATTTCCTACCATGTTCAAAGGATGATGTCACGTATGTGCTAAGAAGGTAAGCAGGATCTGCAGATAAGCTGCGTGTTTCATGTCCTTCCATTGTTACAACTTACAACAAATACATGGGTGGTGTGGACCTCATGGACCAAAAAAAGGTTTCGTACGAGACTGACCGAAAGTCAAAAATTAAGTATTACTTGAAAATCTTCTTTGATCTTCTTGATATTGCTATCAACAATAGTCATTGCATTTATGTTCAACTGCAACAAGAGAAGGACCCTGATTATAAGGCAATAACACCACTGGAATATCGTCAGATGATAGCAAGGGGTCTTATTGGACGGTACTCCAACCGTCAAAGAAATGCACCATCAGCACCAGTTAGAGGTTCACGGTGTGTTCTTCCAGCACCAAAACCAGAACATTCCCGGACAAGAAGTGATCAATGCAGACAATGTGCTCAGTGTGCCAAATCTGGAGTTCAAAATCGCACAGACAGCATCTGTGACACATGTAGCATTCACTTGTGCTACACTAAGGGGTATGTTTACTAAACTGCGGTAATGTGATTCGTGTTAGGATCCGTGGTAGAAGCAGAAATCCCAAATAAGGACATGGGCGGTACATCGTTACCGATAACGCGCGTTACAAGGCGCCATAAATTAATGAGCGCTACATGGCACGTTACCGCGCGTTAATCTTAAGAAGGCGTGCAGGCATGCAAGCACAGCAACAGAGCTGTAGCACAATGGTTACTACACTGACTGATGATACAAGGGTCATGGGTTCGATTCCCCAGTGGGCCTAATATATAAGGCTGGCTGAGGCATCACCCTGTACATTTAAGTAGTGATTGATGAGGCATTTGACTTGTATTTTAATTAGTGCTGCCAGCAAACACACCTTCATGGTGGCGTAACCTAAGGTGTCGCATAAGGCACCCCATGACGCACTCCATAGGGCACATTATAAAGTGTACTGTCTGCCAAGGCACTCTATAATGTCCCCTATAGGACACCTTATAAGGCTGTGAACAAAGCCCTGGCTGGCTGCAGGAGGACTGCACATCACCACACAAACTGTCTGCTGTGGTTACCAGGATAGGGTTAACCCACCCGTACCCATTATGCACTGCACATGCAAATCAGCAGTCGACAGATGGGCACAAGATGGGGTATGCACCCCCACAGCACCTCGGCCTGGTAGGGGGAACTGACCGTGTGTGGTACTGGCACAGAGTAGCCACAGACCGTCACATTGTGCGGGTACTGTGCTCACCCTGAGGGTGAGGTGGGGCGCCAGCACCAGGTCCACAGCACCTATCATGGCTGAAATACGCCATGCTGCAGGTCCTCATCAGTGTGTGATAGGTAGTTCCTGTAGACACACCTAGGATAGATCTGTGTCCTTCTGTATTTCTCAGTCATGTCTAGCCCTTATGGGTGATGATGCACCCAGAATAGTGCATATCCTGTGTTGGTGCCATGGTTACCTGCTGTAGGTGAAGGGGGGGTGTTTGGACCCATAGGCAGATTATGTACCACCACACAACCCACCCTCTGGGGCTCAGGGTGGGAAAAAGGATCACCCATCAATAGATCCACAGTCTACCTCCCTGCAATGGTAGCAGTAGAGGGGACCATCAACCCCAGTCCTGCTGGGGAACAGACACCCTACAGGGCAGGCAATGCAAAGCAGAACACATTCATAACACAATAGCAGACAGACAGTAGGCCTGGAAATGCTCATTTGCCCCCCACCACTATCTGACATTCTCCAGCAGCAAGCCTCCAGCCGCTGCACCCTGCAAGGTGTTCCAGCAAGACACATACTAGCTGCAGACAGTCTGCTAGCTAGTCCATAGTGCATGGTCCTGGAGGAGATGCATGTACCCAGAAAGGGGATGTCAGCATACACACCAAGCAGATAAGTCAGTGATTGGGCCCCAAAAGAAAACCCATAAATATCACATGAGAGAAATACTATATAGCACTATGGGGGAACCTAGCCATGCTGTGGTCACTGCTCAGTCAGGGTGAGAGTGACCTCCCAGCAGGACATGCTGTGGCCACCCTGTCCATGCAGGTGGTGGCCAGGCACTACAGTATCCGAGCCATTGCCCTATGCCCTGTGCAGATGCATCCAGGCCAGGCCACCCTATCCAGTCTATTCTCACGGTACCTTGCTCCTCATTATGCACATTGGCAGGCCAATACTGGCAACAGTGCTAGCAGTGTGGGCTGTGGAGGGTGTTGGCAGCCACCTCACACTGGATAGACAGACACACACTCCCCACACCTATGCCAGCATTGTGCAACTATAGAGGTGTTTGGCAGCCCAGGCCACCACACCAGTCCTGGGCACAGTGCAGGCATGGCTATGGTACGCAATACTGTTGGGGTCACTCTGTCAGACACCAGACCTGAGGCACACTCCACAGACATCAGAAAGGTTGCTATGATGCAGCTCAATCAGCGAATTGAGCTTAACTTAGGAATTGCTAGCTGCCAGTGATCATAGCAACCTTTTGATAGCTGTGTACCGTATTCCCAGGTTTAGGGTGGCATTGCTAAGGTATGCAAGTGCTAGTATTGGGAGATGCACGCAGGGCCCAACATCCAGCCTTTCCAGGAGGCATTGGATAATGGAGCCTGTGGGTGCAGGTGTGTCTGCCCCTGTTGGCTGCTGCTTTATGGCAGAGGTTCCCAACTCCAGTCCTGCGGTGCCAAACACTGTTCGGGTTTTCATGCTGTCCCTCATGAATATGCATGAGATACATCTGCATACCATGGGGGTGGCGCATAGAAATGCAGCACAGGCATCTTTATTAGAGGCAGCATGGAACCTGAATGGTGTTTGGCCCTCCAGGACTGCATTTGGGAGACTCTGCTCTAGGTAATGCACATGTTTATGGTGTCTGTGCTATGTAGGGTAAAATGTAGGTGTTTTGGGCATGACTACGTCATCTGCAATAAAGGTGCTGTCTGTATTAGCACGTTGTAGTAGTGGGTAAAATATGGGGACTGGGTTGGCAGGAACCACAGCTGGGACTTGAACCTGTGACCTTCTGCTTCTGAATACACTGGTTTTGTGCACTGCACCACCATGTTGTCACAGAGCCAGTACATTCCCTGGTGATACCATGACTGTTTGTCAGACAGGGCCTGTCTGTTGCAGTGCACGGCACCCACCTACACAGGGCTGGGCCATTATTTATTTATTTATTTATTTATTTAACATGTTTTATATCCCGCCTTATCCTTCAATCAAAGCGGCCACAGTACAATACAATACATTTCAATACATGACACATGTACAACAGAGATTACATTACAAGTTTTGTATCCCACCTTTTCCTTAAATCAAAGCGGTTAATACAGCACAAGTTACACAAAAAGGTAGGGAAACAAGCATCAGATTGTCAGAACATAGACACATACATAGGGAAATACAATACATACCTTACATTATAATTGACTACACAAATCAAAACAACAAACAGAACCAACATAGATCAGCCATTTCCTTGATACCCCACGGACCTATGCCTAAGGGCCACGCCACTGCCCCCTCCACCACCAGTATCGCTCCGCCACCATGCTGACATGCCCTTCTGCTGGTGGTGCTGGTGGTGCGCAGTCTCAGGCCATCCAGTGTTGCGGAAGGTGTCTGCCTATGGTGCGGGTTCTGGGGTAGGGGTGCCTGCATAGACGACCACGCTCCCCCCCAGCCCTGCCTGCCAATGTTCCGTGCCCTTGGGGGTAGCTGTTGGGTACTATCCCTTGTGACACTGTGGGAAACACACTCGTGCCCATGTTGGGCCTTCAGCAGTTGCTGTCTGGCTGCTCTGCTGCTTCAGCATTCGTATGGGCCACCTAGGCATCACCTTAATCCGCACTGTGGCCCAGCTGCACCACAGCATAGAAACATAGAAACATGATGACAGAAAAAGACCACATGGCCTATCTAGTCTGTCCTTCCATATCAACAACTTCAACAGTCCACTTTTTACCTTTAGAATCCTCTGTGTTGGTCCCGTGCTTTTTTGAATTCAGTTACTGTCCTCATCTCTACCACCTCCACTGGGAGACTATTCCATGGATCCACTACTCTTTCCGTAAAGAAATATTTCCGCATATCACTCCTGAATCTATCTCCCTTCACCCTCATCCCATGTCCCCACGTAGCAGAACTTGCTTTCAATTGAAAGAGGCTCTCTCCCTGAACATTTATGCCACGGAGGTATTTAAACATCTCAATCATATCACCTCTATCCCGCCTTTCCTCTAAGGTGTACATATTAAGATCCTTAAGTCTGTCCTCATATGCTTTATAATGAAGCCCACTTATCATTTTAGTAGCCACCCTCTGCACCGACTCCATCTTGTTCACATCCTTTTGAAGGTGCGGTCTCCAGAACTGCACACTATACTCCAAATGAGGTCGCACCAAAGACTTATACAGAGGCATTATCACCTCCTTTTTTCTGCTAGCCATTCCTCTGCATATGCACCCAAGCATCCTTCTAGCTTTTGCCGTCGCCTTTTCTACCTGTTTAGCTACTTTAAGATCATCAGACACAACCACGCCAAGGTCCCGCTCTTCTTTAGTGGACAAAAGTCCTTCACCTCCTATACTGTATTGCTCCCTTGGATTGCTGCAGCCAAAATGCATGACCTTACATTTTTTAACATTAAATCCCAGCTGCCAAATTCTAGACCATTCTTCAAGCTTAGCTAGATCCCTCCTCATGTTATCTACACCTTCCTGGGTGTCTACTCTGTTGCAGATTTTGGTATCATCTGCAAAGTGGCAAACCTTACCCGACAGCCCTTCTGCTATATAACTAACAAAGATGTTAAAAAGAATCGGACCAGGGACAGATCTCTGGTGCACACCACTGGTAACAACCTTCTCCTCAGAGTGAGCTCCATTTACTTGTACTCTTTGTCGCCTCCCACCCAACCAATTTCTAACCCAAGCAGTAACTTTAGGGTCCATCCCTAGGGTGCTCAGTTTGTTTATAAGTCGCCTGTGAGGAACAGTGTCAAAGGCTTTACTGAAATCTAAATACACCACATCTAGAGCTCTCCCTCGTTCCAACTCCCTGGTCACCCAGTCAAAGAAATCAATCAGATTTGTCTGACAAGACCTGCCTGCGGCCCTCTGTATCCCCTTTTCCGGCATCTGTCCAATTTCTGTTCCGACATGCCCGCCCTGATGTTGCTGGACATGTGCACACCATAGGAACCCTATCCGATGGAGGGGAAAACCCTGAACAGCGCTATTTCACTGTGGGCTCATTCACCTTGTATGGGGACGGAGCATAGACCCTTCCACGAGTAATATCTTTTTTTGTGGAGCTTTCTTGGGGGGGGGGGGTTGATGTATCCCATTAATATCACTATTGGCCAGCTTGGTTATGGTTTTTCCAGTTTGCTGAGGTCATTTTCAATGTTTATGTGCCCTTTTGTTCTGGGCACATGTATCACACCTATCACTTGTTGTAGGTTTCCCTGCCTATGCTGTACATTGCTGACACTGAAATGGTTTCTCTCCCCTGCAAATGTGCATCTAACGGCAGGTTTTCAATCGCGTTAGGATTCAGCTCTTCAGATCAGCGCATTAGTGTGAAGGGAGCCTCTCCCCGCCCGCTCTCTGCCCTCTCTCCACCTTCTGCGGTGTTTTACCACGCCACGAAACTTTACGATCGTTAAGTTAACGCACGTTATGTAACGTTAATGATTGTTAACGCATCATAACGCACGTTATGATGCGTTAACGATCGTTAACGTTACATAACGCGTGTTATGTAACGTTACCGCAGTTTAGTAAACATCCCCTTAAGACACGTAACTGCTTTGCTGATTATCATAGCCTGAACTGTTTGTCAGACAATTAGGCTTTTGCTTACTATTTACTATATTAATGTCTAATTGCCTATTTTCAAATATAATAAATCTTTTGGATTTCATGCTGATGCTCACTCTAAGACAGAAGCTTGATATACTAAGATTTTGTATGCTTAACGTTTTTGCGCTTGTATTTTCTAAATAAATTTTGCTCAAGTTGCTCAATAAACAGAAATATATGAAAAATTACATGATTACCCTTAATTAAAAACAAATATAAACATGAATTTTTAATATAATTGAGATGTTATGTGTAAATTAACACACGGGACAAATATGTCCCATTATTCTCTTGACGACCATAGGGACAAATATGTCCCTTTTTATAGCGCCACCCCTCACAGTGTCACATGTTTGAAATTTTTGTATTTGTTGTTCAAAAGTATTGTTGAATCTAACATGTCACTTTCATACATCTCATCAATCTAGAAACCTTGCTGTCTTCAAAGGGTTAAGATTGTGTTTAGGTATTTAAGTTTACTTTCTAAGGTTTGCTAGGGATACTTGGTGGGAGGAGTGGCCTAGTGGTTGGGGCAAGGTACTTCGGGCCGGAAGGTCGGGGGTTCAAATCCCACTGGAGGACAGCAACCTTGGGCCGGAAGGACTGGGGTTTCTAGTCCCACAGGTGCTCCTTGTGGTCTTGGGCAAGCCACTTAACCCTCCATAGCCCATGTTCCCTGTAAAATAGTTCTGTGTGCTGTGCTTTCCTGTCTAATCAATGTGTTTATACCTCAAAAATTTCCTGTCATGATTTGACAATTTCCAATCTGTAATCAAACCGCTGCTGATCGCTGGAAGTAGCGGTATACAAATGTATACTAAATAAATAAAATAAAATAAATAAATACTTATACTAATAAGCTATACCTAATGGGGGTTATTCTGTGCCACGATTAGTGGGGATGGACATCCATCCTCGCTATTCATGTCCTCCCCTGCCGCATCTAACCTCCCTGCCAGTTGTGCAGGGAAGTTAGACAGGGAGGGGAAGGGGTGGCTCAGGGGAGAAGTCTGGGCAGGCAGTGGGCGGTCACCAGCCCTGGATGTACAGGGCCATTTCTAATGTCGGCCCTGTACGTCCAGGGCCAGCGATTTGTGTGGGGAAGTTATTCCACATCGGAGGTGGAATAACTTCCCTCAATGCATTTTTTTCTTGTGCCTGAGGCGCGGATGGGGCAGGGGCTGCGAGAGGACATTCCCCGAAGCCCAACGCTGGCCTTAGAAGGCCAGATCAGGATTCAGGCTGCAGGGAATAAGCTTTTCTTTTTCTGCAGCCGGCATCACGGCTCTTTGATGGAGCCGCGATGCCATGGCAACATGACGCCATGGCACCGTGGCTCCATTGAAGAGCCTTGACTGAGTTAGCAGGGAAGGTCCTATATGTGCAGGCTAGGCTGAATTGCAGTCCCGGCCTGCATGTACAGGACTGTTCGCGATTCTGATCCCACGGGGCTTGTCGTTGCCTGTGAGATCAGAATTGCGATCACCTCTGTACGTCCTTGGAAAAGTTATAGTGAAATGCATGGCAATTCAGTTATCCAATTTTTCAGAGAATAATGCGATATTGGACATAAGCATCAACACAGTGCCAAAACTTTACTGATGGCTGTTGATGACAATATCCATGTTGTATTGACTAAGGACACTATCGGAGTATTGATTCAACAGGAAATGTCGGTTGCTTTTGACACAGTGGAACACAGTTTACTATTGAAATGTCTTGAAGTGATAAGAATGGGAGAAGAAGTTGTGGGATGGTCTCTTCCTTTCACTCTGGTAGCGAGCAAATGGTCAAAGTGCATCAACATTTGTTTATACCATGGCCACTGGAGGGGTACCGCAAGGTTCACTTTTATCTCCATATTTGTTCAACATTCATATGTAGCCCTTTTGTATAGCAATGCAGGCAGCTGGGTTAAGCCTTTATTTGTATGCAGATGATATTCAGGTGCTTGAATCTTTGTCAGCTAATCAGTAGGATGTAGAGGGAAGAAATGGAGAGATTGTTTAGACATTAGAGACTAGGTTGATGCAAATATCTTTGAAATTGAATTTACCAAAATGAGAACGTTCCAAGAATGGGAATAATGGAAGACTGAAATTTACTAACTTAAGTTGTAGCTTCAGAGTTTGTCTAGACTCGAATATGAATTTTCATGATCAAATTTCCAGGCATGTTAAATCACTTTTTGTGGTTTTATGGCTGATCAGGACATTGTGACCCTATTTTTCCATACAAATTTGGCAATTGTAACACAGGCATTGATTATGCCCTATTGATTATTGTAATTTCCTATTGTTGGGAGCTCCAGACAAATATTTAACACATCTGCAAACTGCGTTGAATACGACTGCCAAATTGATTAACGGATTGAGAATATATGATCATGTCACTCCAACCCTCATAGAATTGCACTGGTTACCCATACGCTCTAGGGTAAAGACTCTGGCAATGATGTTTAAAGCCCTTCATGGATTGGCACCATAAAATTTAAAAGGAAAATTGCAAGGTTGTGTTATAGGGGAAAGGGGTTATTGGTTGTGCCCAGTGTGGGGGTAGAGAGAAAAGTATTTTATCGTTTGCTGATGTTTTCAGGCCACAGCATTTTGGAATGCTCTTCCAGAATAGCATGGACTAGAGGAGGATTTTAAGGTGTTTAGGTAAAATTAAAAGCATATTTATTTATCTGAACAGCTTTTCTATACATAAGTGTTTATGGAAGCATTTGTGGGGGAGGAAAATTGTAAGATGATTGACAGATACAAATATAAAGTATAATCAATCCATCAAACAATTTCTCAGGTAAAAATTAGCTAATACAAGTAGTATAATGAATATCTATCCTTGATGCAGATAAGTACTTGAAGCACAATATTTTGTTGGATGGATGTTTGATGAGCACTTAATTTATGCATTGTTGAGTGGATGGACTTATATACAGGATGGCCCAAAAAACGTGAGAACATCTCGTAAATTAAAAGCTTAAATAGTTTACTTATTTACCTTTTTTAGCTATATGTCTTTATTTCGACAGTTTCCAGTCGCCATCTTTTTTTAAAATTTGTCAATCGTTTACATCTGTCTTTTTGAATTTTTAAATAACTTATATGCTACGAGATGTTCTCACTTTTTTTGGGCCACCCTATATATATGAATGGTGTGGATAGCGGGTTTTAAATGAAATAACCTGCTATGTTCTGAGCTTGCTAAGCATGAAGTTACCTTGGGAGGATTGCTGAATTAAATGTCTTATGGACTTGTAAGACAATACAGTTATAGCTACCGTCAGATGGACTTATAAATTCTATGGCATGCTTGATGCTGGGACTGATAATGAGTTTGGCTTGGTAATCTGGGTTTCGCTTGCCTGAAGAAGTATCACTCACTAGTTTTGAGGTCCATTTTTTAAAAATGCTGTCAAGCCCTTGGGTTTCCTTGGCAAGGTATGACTGGAAGTAGATTGTCAGGCCTTTTCTTCTGAGGCAATGGAAGGTAAAGTGACTTTCCCAAGCTCACAAGAAGTGCTAATGGGAAATGAACCTGGATCTCCTGGGAACTAGACTGTTGCTTTAACCACGAGGCTACTCCTCCACTCCTTGAAAGTCATTACAGTAATTAATAGTTAATTTTTGCATGGGAAATCATTTGATGGATTTATTATATTTTATAAAGGGAATATAGGCATCCAGAACCAGTCCCAGCAGTGCACAAATCCTCTCACACATCTTCTTTGGATGGCAGAGCCTGAGCTCGTCATTATTACTGGATTTTACAGATCTTTCCCTTCTTTGGAGTGTAGGGTCTGAGATCCCTGACATGTCATGCTTGAGCTGTTGCTACCACATTCCTTCCCTTTTTGGGTGATGACCTTCTTCATGTCCAAGTGGCTAAGGGGGGCATTCCGTGCAGTGTTTAGTGGGGATGTATATCCGGTTTGGACGTACATCCCTGTCAAAGGCTTGGGCCCGATTCAGTGCCCAAGGCTCCTTGCATGTATACAGGAGATGTGTGGGGAACTCTGGACAGGGGCAGGAGGGGGAGTGCCAGAGGAGGAGTGTGAACGGAGCAGAGGCGGGACCCTGACCCCGGACGTACAGGGCTGATTCTTGTCATGGCCCTATATGTCCAGGGCATCATGGCTGGCCAGGTAACTTATTCCACCTCAGAGGTGGAATAAGCAACCCATGGGAGGCAATTGGCGGTGGCGGACCCCTCTGGACAGGTAAGGTTGGCACAGCCTGATCCTGGCCTTGGCAGGCCCTATCAGGGGTCAGGTGGCAGGGAAAAGCATGTCTAGGCAGTCGCAGGGTTTCAGGCCTCCTGCACGGTGTACTGGTGCAATGGCGATGGGATGCTATAGCACCAGGGCTCTATGCAGGTGTCCCGGCTGGGTTAGATGGGATGGAAGGTGTACATTTGGCAGCAGTGAATTGGGGCTGGTCCTGCCTGTCCAGGCCCTTTGCACATGATTCTTCTCCCACGGGAATGTATAGCTCCCATGGATGCAGAATTGGGTACAAATCCAGCCTGTCCAGATTTTGGATGTACGGACGGGCCGGACATGCCCCAATGGGAATCAGGTCCTTAATAAGGCAACCATACTTTTTTATTCAAGATAGTAACATAGTATATGATGGCAGATGAAGATCAGTATGGTCCATCTAGTCTGCCCAGCAAGGTGGCAAGAGTAGGTGCACCTGCCGATCTGTGCAGGTCATCCCTCCTCATGCCTTTGTTTGGGGGTGTACCCACCGCTCCGTGTAGGTCACTCCTATTTGTTGAGATATAAGAGAGAGTTATGTTTATTTTGATTTTATCCTATTGTTATAAAGGGATCCACTGTGTCTGTCCTATGCCATTTTGAATTTTGTCACTGTATTTGCCCCCACCATTTCCATTGGGAGAGCATTCCAAGAATCCACCACCCTTTCAGTGAAAAAGTATTTCCTGACATTGCCTTTCAATTT
Source organism: Ichthyophis bannanicus (assembly GCA_033557465.1). Classification (NCBI taxonomy): domain Eukaryota; kingdom Metazoa; phylum Chordata; class Amphibia; order Gymnophiona; family Ichthyophiidae; genus Ichthyophis; species Ichthyophis bannanicus. Next base: position 137,198,081 of record CM066035.1, on the reverse strand, counting down.
ACCCCCTTGCAGCTTCATGTTATGCCCTCTAGTTTTACAGCTTCCCCATCTTTTGAAGAGGTTTGTTTATTCATTAAAACTCTTTCAGTATTTAAAGGTCTGAATCATATCTCCCCTATCCCTCCTCTCCTCCAGAGTGTACATATTTAGGTCTTTAAGTCTCTTCTCATACATCTTCTAACGCAGGCTCCAAATCATTTCAGTCAACTTCCTCTGACTCATTTCCAGTCTTTTTATATCCTTTGCGAGATATGGTCTCTAAAATTGAACACAATATTCCAAGTGAAGCCTCACCAGCGACTTGTACAGTGGCATTAGTACCTCTTCCTTGTTGCTGGTAATTCCTCTCTGTATGCAACCCAGCATCCTTCTGGCTTTTGCCACCACCTTGTCACACTGTTTCGCCACCTTGAGATCCTCGGAAACAATCACTTCAAGGTCCTTCTCCTGGTCCATGCACACCAACCTCTCACCCCCTATCGTATACAATTCCCTTGGATTTCTGCTTCCCAAGTGCATGATACTGCATGTCTTCACATTAAATCTTAACTGCCAAGCATTAGACCATTTTTCCAGCTTTTGTAGATCTTTCCTCATGTTATCCACTCCCTCAGGGGAGTCCAATCTATTGAAAATGTTAGTGTCATCTGCAAAAAAGACAGACTTTTCCATTCAGTCCTTCAGCAATATCACTCACAAATACATTGAACAGTACTGGTCCCAGAACCGAACCCTGGGGCACATTGTTAATCACCTTCCTTTCATCCGAGTGAGTTTACCATCACCTTCTGTTGTCTGTCAGCCAACCAATTTCTGATCCAGTTCACCACCTTGGAACCCATCCCCAAGCTATTGAGTTTATTGATAAGCCTCCTATGAAGAACAGTATCAAAGGCTTTGTTGAAATCTAGGTAGATCACATCCATCGCATGCCCTTGATCTAGTTTTCTTGTCACCCAGTCAAAGAACTCAATCAGATTTATTTGGTGAGATTGTCCTTTGGTAAAACTATGCTGCCTTGGCTCATGCAACCTGTTGGTTTCAAGAAAGTCTATTATTCGCTATTTCAAGAGCGCCTCCATTACTTTTCCCACCACCAAGGTAAGGCTTACTGTCCTGTAGTTTGTCACATCTTCTCTATTACCACTTTTGTGGAGGTACTACATCTGCCCTTCTCCAGTCCTGTGGAACTTCTCCTGTCTCCAACAATCTATTAAAAACATCCTTTAACAGCCTTGCCAGAACCTCTCTGAGCTCTTTCAGTATCCTGGGTTGTATCACATCCGGTCCCATGGCCTTGTTCACTTTTAGTTTTGCAAGCTGTCCTAACACATCTTCTGAATGGTGTGGTATCTACTCGATTCCCATTTGAATATTTGTCAATCACAGGTGGTCCTTCTCCAGGATTTTCTTTAGTAAAAATAGAACAGAAGTATTTGTTTCGCATTTTTGCTTTTTCAATGTCACTTTCCAGAAATCCGTTCCCAGTACTTTTGAGTCCTGCAATTCCACCTCTAATTTTCCTCCTCTCCTGAATGTACCTGAAAACGTTTTGTCACCACATTGCACATCTTCTGCCTTTGATTTTGCTTTCCTTATTCCTCTTTTTGTCTCTTTTAGTTTTATCCTGTATTCTTTTCTGTGTTCCTCTGTTTGTGAACGTCTAAATTTTGTGAAAGCTGTGTTTATGCCTTTATTTGTGCAGCCACTTCTTTGGAGAAAAAAATAGGTTTCCTTTTCCTCTGTTTTTTATTTACTTTCTTTACATATGTATCTGTTGCCCCTTTTATTGCCTCCTTTAGTTTAGCCCACTGCAATTACACTTCCTTTATCCCCTCCCAACCTGCCAACTCCTCCTTCAGGCACCTAGCCATTTTACTGAAGTCACTGTTTTTGCAGTCTAGGACTTTGAGCTTGCTGTGATTGGACTCCACCTTGGCTTTTATCTCAAACCACACCATGTGATGATCGCTGCTGCTCACATGGGCACCCACCCGGATATTCAACACACTATCTCCGTTGGTGAGTACTAAATCCAGCATCGAGCTTTCTCTGGTCAGTTCCATCACCATTTGTCTAAGTAATGCATCTTAGAAGGCATCCACAATTTTTTTACTTCTTTCCAGATTTGCAGAAGGAATACTCCAGTCCACATCGGGTAGATTAAAGTCACCCAATATGATCACGTCCCCCTTCATGGCTATCTTTGCAATATCAATAATCAATTTGCTATCCAGTTCTTTGGTTTGAGATGGAGGCCTGTAGACTATACCAGTATGGATGACAGTGCCATCTCCGCTTTCAAACACAATCCACAGCGTTTCTTCTTTTCCCAATGTCCCCTGCATTTCAGCAGCTTTAATATTGCTTTTGACATATAGGGCTATTCCTCCTCCTTTTCTAGCCTCTCTATCTCTTCTAAATAGATTATAGCCAGCTATGGCTATATCCCATTCATGCAACTGGTTAAACCATGTTTCTGTAATTACCACAATGTCCAAGTCCATTTCCACTATTAGGGCTTCCAGGTCAGGAACTTTGATGGCTAGACTTTGAGCATTTGTGCTCATTGCTTTCAAGCATTTGTTGACTGGCTTGCCTGTATTTTGCATGGATTTTGTTTTACACGATTCATCCCACTTGGCATTGATGTGTGAGTTAATGCTGTTCCCAATGTTATTATGTTTTTGCTGGGAGTGATGTCCTAAACTTGTAGTTTTTGATAGGAACATATCTTTCAAAGTTAAAATGTTATTCACAAATGCACTTTGTTATCCAATGAACAGTATGAGCTCTCAAGTACACTTGTATTTTTTTAATTCCTACTTGTGCACAATGGCAACTTCAGACAATCATTATTTGTCTAGACATAGAGAGCAGTCAGTTTATCAGAGATAGTAAGAGAGAAATCTTGTAGAGAAAAAGAAAAAGATAATCTTGCTTTTAAGGATATGGTTACTGGGCTATATAATCCCAGAGGGGCAGAGAGACACCGAATAGTTAGTCTGCCAGAAGATCAGTGGGGAAATGAGGGGAAAAGAACTCAAAAGAGAAAAAATTGAATCCTTTAACGAAAAGGCAGACATGTCCAGCCCTCAACTCATCTGGGCCGCTGTCTCCTATGGCAACCTTCTGACCCTCTGGAATTAGCCTTCTGCAGTCTCTCCCGGAGATATTACTCCTAAAACTGTTCCCTGACTAGCCTTACCTGGCTTCCCAGGTATTTTCATTCTGGAACTGTATCACTCACTTGCCTTTTCGTTAAGGATTAGATTTTTTCCTCTGAGTTCTTTTGAGTTCTTGAGCAGTACAGCAAAGACTATACAGCAAAATTCACGCTTTTAAGGGCAGCTATGGAAGAAATAAATGTGGCATATATGAAAGCCGAAGATGCAAGTACAGATGTTTGTTCCCTCAAATAAAGATCAAAACCACTGCAGAGAAATTATAATAGAAAGCCAAAGAAAACTCCTGTGATAGGAGTTACAAAATGGCTCAGTCATGCCAAAGGGAAAGATAGTTGAAGCAGAGCCAGAAAAAAGAAAAGAGACGTACTCGCTTCTGAGAAGAAGAGAGCAGTGAAATGCCAGGCCAAAGCTGTGTACGCAACGGGCAGAAAGACATGCTGGGTCTGAGAGACAAAAATAAATTGAAATTACGCCAAACAGAAACAAGCAATCAAAGTGGGATAATCTCTTCCTGATGGATAGCAAGCTTTATGAGCAAGTCTAAATTAGACAACAGGAGGTCTCAGACCCACATGTGCGCTCGAGCTAATGCTTAGTTGAAAGTCTAGCATTGGCGCATGGTAACATCAACGACCAACCTGAACATTTCCAATTTTTACTTTTTTATCGTTTTTATCTTGCTCATAAAAACCTCCTTTCCCCACCACTTGTATTTCCAAACTGATCTGTCGCCACCAACTCCCTAATGCTCCCGAAAACCATCACCAAATGCAACAAAGCCTCTAGAAACCGCGCCTTTGCTTTATCCGCACCCTCATGCTGGAACAACCTACCGACCAACATCCGTGCCATAAACAACCTTCACCAATTCAGAAAAGCTTTGAAACACTACCTTTTCCTTCAATGCTTTCCCAACTCTGAAGACATTACGTAGCCACAGCTCATCCATCCCCACCCGACCAACCCCGATTCTACATGCCACAGCAACCTGTAAATAACTTGCATAGATATATTGAAGAGTTATGTACATAGTTTTACCTATTCTCCAAGTTTAAATTCCTTGTTTTACTGTAAGTCCAATGTAGACCCCCCACACTGGACATTTATGTTACTTGTGAACCGCGCTGATGTTAAATAGTGCGGTATATAAACAATGTTAAATAAATAAAAAAAATAATAAATAAATAATATTCTTGTAATCTTTTAAAGCGCTTAGCTTGATGATGCTTTTATCTTCCACCTCTACGCCTCCCCCGGCACCTTCGTAGCGTTTCACTCTGCCAGGAGTTTCATCAGGAGGGTCTAAAAATATACAAAAACATCATATATCACCGAGCTCCAAACTATCAACCCACTGTGACTCAAAAACTTATGTAATTTAAAAATGTCATGACATCAAGAGTATCTACAAAATAAACCTATGGTCGAACTTACTCAATTTTCACTATTTTCTGCTGCCCGCATTTCAGCTCATATGCTTCTTAGATCAAAAAACGCCGCACATGCGGTCTAGCTAACTCATTCACCATTTTGTAGCTGGTATGAGGCTAGCCCATTGGTCCACATTATCCAATGATATCCTGATCTTGAGCTTCCAAAAATTAAAGACAAACCTTCCATTCAATGGAAGAATTTAGACCATAAGGATACAAAGTATTGACTTTAAAAATCCAGCGTTGCTCACAAGACAGGAGGGTCTCATCCAAAGTCTTTCCGCGGGCAGCTGTCTGAATGTGATCTATGCAGAAACACCGTAACTGATCAAAAGTGTGCTGCAAATCAATGCAATGTTGAACTAAAGGAGCTGTCAAAGTTTTGCATCGTAGACGACTTTTGTGTTCTAATATCCATATTTTAAAAGCCCTCATCGTCTTTCCAATGTAAAGTTTATTACACGGGCATCGGATTGCATAGATAACAGAAGTTGTAGTGCACAATGTAGTATGTTTCAAAATATAGGTATTCTCTAAATAAGTGAATTCAGTCATTTCTTCCGTAACCTCACAGATGGTACATTCTCCACATTTCATATGTCCTCGTGGTAATGGCACCTCTTCTGCATTTACCAGTGGCCGTAAAACCGCCGGGCTGAGCTGTTCTTTAAGATTCACATTCCATTGCCAAACACAGCGGACTGTTTTCCCTGCCAAACCAGGGATCGTCTTCAATATGTTTTCATGTTTTGAAATGATTTTTTGAATTTTATGGCTCAGTGGAGAAAACCAAGTAATAAGGTTCACATGTTCTTCAGATTGGTCTGTCACTTTCTCTTGTCGGGGTCCAAGCAGCCAGGCGTGATCATTATACAAAGCACGCTTTATGCTTTTTTAACAATGTGACTGGGATATCCCCGGTCCAAAAAATCTCTCATCAGTTTTTTAGATTGATTTTTAAATTCCCCCATATCCGAACAATTGCGACGAAAGCGTAAAAACTGGGAAAAAGGAAGACTGTTCTTCAGTCCTATTGGATGACCACTCGCATAATGCAAGAAGGTATTCCTAGCTATAGGCTTTTTATAGACAGTGGAGACCCATCCTTGAGGTGCCTTCTCAATCTGAACATCTAAAAAAATAATTGTAGTAGTCGCAATAGTGTGTGTAAATTGTATTGCATTGTTGCAACCGTTCAGCCATTGAATGAATGTGAGCGCTAAATCTTGTGAACCTTTCCACAAGAGAAAGACATCGTCTATAAACCGAGCCCAAAATTTGATATTCCCTAAGAACGGGGATTTAGTGAGCCATTGTTGTTCAAAGTCTCCCATAAACAAGTTGGCAATGGACGGAGCACAAGTGGCTCCCATAGCTATGCCTGAAGTTTGTTTATAAATGGTGGCCTCAAAAACAAAATGATTTTGAAAAACAATCAAACATGTTAAATCCATCAGAAAAGATAACATGACTGTGGACAAATCTCCTCTCTTCATTAACTGTACTTCTACCGTACGAAATGCTTCCACTTGGGGTATGCTAGTATAAAGTGCTGTGATGTCGAGAGTCATCAGAATCACTTCGGGATCCGTTGCCCACTCTTGTTGTTGTTCCATTTTCTCTAGAAAATGAGAGGTGTCTCTAATATATGAAGGTATTTCCACTAATAACGGATGCAAAAAAGAATCAAGATATACTGACAAAGGCTCTAAAATTGTGCCTCTTGTTGACACAATCGGTCTACCCGGAGGTTTTTCAAGGCACTTATGTATTTTTGGAACAAGATAAAAATGAGCCATTGAAGGAGCTTTTCAAAAACATTAATTCTTTTTTGGAAATTAACTTTTGTTGGAAAGCTAAATGGGTGATCTCGTGTATTGCTTTTTGAAGAGACATGGTGGGATCTTCAGTGATTTTTTCATAAACCTGAGCATCCAAAAGATGTCGTTGGGCTTCTTCCAAGTAATCCTCCCAACTAAGAACAACCACAGCACCTCCTTTATCCGCCCGGCGGATCACAATGTCCGACCTCATTCGGAGTTCTTTCAAGGCCATGCGTTCTTCTCGGGGTATTACATTTCTAAAATGTTTTACATGTTGACTTTTTTCCAATTCAGCTACTTCCATCAGAACCATTTCCTTAAACACTTGCAAAGCTGGAGGAATAGGTTCAGGTGGCATCCAAGTGGACTTTAAAGGAAGTGGTACTCTCCTGTCAGATCTCAACCTTGATGACAAGGAGTCTACTTGGGAAACTGAAGGATGCTGGGCAAAATAAGACTTTAGACTCAATTTACGTATCAGAGCCTCTAGATCTACCCTAAATTGGAAAGGATCATGCTGAAGCACAGGTGCAAAGGACAAACCACCATCCAAAAGTTTACTCTGAGCTGAGGTTAACTCCGTCCCTGATAGATTTACTACTAAACGGGAAACTTCTTTTATAGGCTCCTCACTACTCCTGAACGGACTTCGTTTCAAAGCCTGTTGCGTGTTAACACTCTTTTCTTCTTCTTTTTGTCGGTACCTTTGTCCGTAAAATCCTCCCGAAGGGGTTTTCCCGAATCTGAACTACTGAGATCTTCAGACGTTTCTTCAAAATTAACACGTCGCCGCATTTTTCGGCTCTTTCTATTTTGATCCATCCAAGGATAAACATAACCACTCGTGTAATCCTCGTTATCCCGTTTCAATTTTTTCATCTTGATTATCTTAACTTCTTGTCGAAGGTTCTCTATTTGCTTATTAACGCCTTCCCATTTGTGCTGGAACGAATCATGTTTCCACCTTCTTCCGCTTGTTAATTAATTGTTCCGCTTCCTTTGTATAGCCTTCCAAGACGGTCTTAGTTGTTTCCACTATCAAGACCATTAAGTCGAGGGAACATTTATTGAAAACACAGTTCCATTTACGCAAAAATTCAGAATCAGTAAACATCCGCGGCTCCTTGTAGACACGGAGACCCCTCGGGATCTGCTGTCTACTTATATATTCTATCATCGACAACCGATGAAGTTCTGACCTGAAAGACAGGCATAGTAAGCAGAAAAAATTACAAACGGATGAAAACAATGCAAAGTTCATTTGGGTTGTCATTTACAAATCAAATCATGAAGATTTTAGGGGCCCCAAAACAAGTCAGGTATTGTGTGGTCTAATGATGGTGTGTAGGAAGGAAGCGTGCCAGAACTGTTTCAGACAAACCTGAAGAGAGCAATAGACAGACGCCATCGGGCAAATCTGAAACACTTGAGACTTATGGAACATAAACTATTAAAAAGTGAATACGCCTGTACATAAAAAGGGAAACAAAATTGATTTAAATTCAGTGGCATGAATGACGATGCATAAAAGGGCAAGGAAATAGAAATAAATAATTCAATGAAAAGAAGTGGAAGTGCGTATGTGGTGGAGTATATGCAATGGATTCGCAAGACATGATTAATAGGGCATAAGGCATAGATCTCGTTCATCTTCTGGCATCCTTTCATTTCTTCGTTTATTAATTCACACACATTCTGTTTTCATCTGCAGGTAGCCTGCCCAGAGAACATAAGTCACCACAAAGATACCGTGTAGACCCTCCTAGACACTTATCTTATTATTTTTTTGTCGGACATAAATTGTGAGGGAAAGGTACTTCAAATCCTCCCCATGGCTTTCTGCAGTTAAACATCTCCCAATGCTAGTCACTTGACTAAAACAGTTGCCTGATTCTGAACTTTGGATTTGGACCGATTCTCCATTGGAGTACAAACTTTGTGGATAGTTTTATAAGCAACTTGAGCACGCAGAAGAGCACTTCACAAAGTCACGTGGGCACTTATAAAATTGCCTCTTCATATATAAGCGGCAACGCATTGCCTCCCAGGGGTAGCTCAAGGCAATCTGCTGCCTGAGGCAAGGGATGAGGTGGGCCCCCCCCCTCACCAGAGCAGGGGGGGAGGCTTTCTCAAAACTCCAGTCAGGAACTAAACCAAACCAAAAAGCCGATTAGATAATGTGGAGGAAATGAAAGATGCTTACTGAGGGGGAAATGAATCCCCCTTCAGGTACCCTTATCTCAAGTTGGACTACTGTCCTCCATCTTGTGCTGACATCTTCAGCTCCAGGCCTAAGTAAGAAATAGCCTGCTAATCCTTTCACCCTGCAACTGCAGAATTAGCAGTTTGAACTATGGGATGTGCTAACATCCTGAAATCATAGAGCTCACACAATGAGAGGTGCTGACCTTAACGGCTTTGGAAGCTATAAGGTTACTGAAACTGCCACCTGGGCCCCTTGGTTAGGCAAAGGGGAACAAAAAGAAGAACTAGGTGGCAGGATGTAGTTGACCAATATCAACAACTGGAGTCCAATCTGCAGGAAGCAGGGTCAGCAAAAGGCAAAGGAACTGCCAGGAGGGCAAGAAGACAGGATGCCACAAGAGGAAAGCAGAAGGCAAGAGGGCAAAAGGTTAAGCAACAGACATGCTTGAAAATAGGGAACAAACAAGGGAAAGGAAACTTGCCTGCCAGCAGTTCTGATTTACAAGCCTAAAAATGACTATAAATATAGGAGAGAAACTCTAGCAGATGGATAGACTGGCACACCCTCCTTAGAGAGCAATGCTACTCTGTCCCCAGGACCCTTCATAGGAGACCTCAGGTGCTTTGCACATAAAGACAATTTTATATTCATTTTCCTGTTTCATGCTGATTTGTAATATAGAGATTAGAGCATTGACTTTAAACTTGTGAAGCTTGTGATATTACATACAATGTACAAAGTTTCCCAAAGTTATAATCCCAGTTGAATTCTCCTGTTATATGTAAACTCACAACAGCCTGTTGCTTGTAATGAGTATTCTTGTTTAATGTGAACCGTGCTGATGAAAAAGAGTGCGGTATAGAAGAACTGTAAATAAATAAAAAATAAATAAATACCTGACAATAAAATTTCTACTTTATTTCAGTGGCACAATACTTTATTTGAAAGAGGGTCCTGTGCATAACACTTATGTTGGGGTGAACCCCGCAGCCATGACATGCTCTGTAGGGTAAAATGTAGGGACATGGTCTGCAGGAGCCACAGCTGGGACTTGAACCTGTGACCTTCTGCCCCTGAACACACTGGCTGTGTGTACTGCACCAAACTGTTTCCCACAGAGGCAGGTTATTCCCTGGGGATACCATGACTGTTCTTCAGACAGACCTTGTTTGTTGCACTGCACACCACCCACCTAAACAGGGCTTGGCCTTGGTCTACTGTGGGAAGATGCCACTGCCCTCTCTACCACCAGCACCCCTCCACTACCATGCTGACATGCCCTTATGCCAGTGGTGCTGGTGGTGCGCAGCCCCAGGCCATCCAGTGTGCCGGTAGGCGGCTGTCTATGGTGTGGGGTCTGGGGTAGGGGTGCCTACATAGACATCCACACTTCCCCCCGGCACCACCTGCCAATGTTCTGTGCCCTTTGGGGTACCTGCTGGGTACTGTCCCCTGGGCCACTGTGGGACATACACTCGTGGGTATGTTTGACCTTGGTCAGTTGCTGTCTTGCTGATTTTCATTTTCTGCGTTCCTATGTGCCACCTAGGCATCTGCCTAGTCCACCCTGTGCCCCAGCTGCCCCACTGCATGTCCCGCCTGCAGCCCCCTGTATCCCATTCACAGCATCACCATAGTGCCCTTTCATACGTGGGCACTCTGCTGTTGCTGCACATGTATCACTACTATCACTTTTCTTGGTCTCCATGCCTTTGCAATACATTGCTGATTGAAATGGTTTCTCTCTCCTGCAAATGTGCCTCTAATGCCAGGTTTTCACTCCCGGTAATGTTCTGGTCTTAAGATCCCGGCGTTAGTGTAGCAGGGGCCTCTCCCCGCCCATTGACCCCGTCTCTCCGCCCTCTGGGACAGTTACCGCTGTCAGTAACGTAAGCGCGCGTTAACGTTACCAAGGTACCGTTTAGTAAACATACCCCTATATGACATATCCGATCTTCCCTTCCATACCAACTACTAAGCTTTACAATCTTTTTTTCCCCTGTAGAGATCCTCTGTGCTTGTCCCATGCTTTCTTGAATTCAGATACAGTCCTCATAGAAACATGATGGCAGATAAAGACCATACAGCCTATCCAGTCTACCCTTCCATACCAACTGCTAAACTCTACATTCCCTTTTTTCCTTTAGAGATCTTCTGTGTTTGTTCCGTGCTTTCTTGAATTCAGACACAGCTTTTGTCTCTACTACCTCCACTGAAAGACTATTCCATGCATCTACCACTCTTTCCATAAAGAAATATGTCCAGAATTACTCCTAAATCTATCTCCTTTCACCTTCATCCTATGCCCCGTCATTGCAGAGCTTTCTTTCAATTGAAGGAGGCTCTCCTCCTGTGCATTTATGCCATGGGGGTACTTAAACATCTCTATCATATCTTTCCTTTCCTGTCTTTCTTCCAAAGTACTACTACTATGACTGATCACTTGTATAGCGCTACAACATGGTACTGATATCTTTATGTCTGTCTCCATATGCTTTATGATGAAGCCCACTGACCATTTTGGTAGCCACCCTCTGTACCAGTTCCATCCTGTTTAAATTCTTTTGAAGGTATAATCTCCAGAGCTGCATACGATACTCTAAATTAGGTTTCATCAAAGACTTATACAGAGGAACTATCACCTCCTGCTTCTTGCTGGCCATTCCTCTTCCTATGCCTCCAAGTATCCTTATGGCTTCTGTCATTGCCTTATTTACCTGTTTAGCCACCTTAAAATCATTAGAAACTATCACCCCTAGGGTCTTCATTTGTGGACGGAAATACTTCACCCGCTATACTGTACCATTCCCTTAGACCTTTGCAGCTCAAATGCATGACTTTGCATTTTTTAGCATTAACTCTCAGTTGCCAAATTCTCGACCATTCTTCAAGCTTCACTAGAGGTCTCCTCATTTTAGCCACACCTTCCTGAGTGAAAGGAACTAGAGAGCAGATTCAAGATTCTCCTGAGAGGGAGGACAGCTGAAATGTTGCAATTCCTCCCTTGGGCCCAGAAAGATGACACTGAGAAGGGAAAACCACAGAGCAACAAGGACAGAACATAGGTACCTGCAGCACAGTACTAGGAGACAAAGGAGCTGGTACACACTCTGGCGATCAAAGAGGTCTTTGGGGCATAATAAAAGACCTGTTTGACCGTCAGTGTGTACACCAGCTTCTTTGTCTCCTCCTCTTCCTACGAAGACGGGAAAAGCCAGGCTCTAATATGCTTGGATTTCTACCGGCACGTGCACACAGAAACATGTACCCGTCTTGGACTTGTGAAACTGAGGGACATGATTACAAAAGGGCATTAGCTGCTACCTCGACAATAATGTGGAATTATCGCTCGGTGGTAGCAGCTAACGCTTGAAAAATGCAGATATCGCAGAGCCTTTCCGCAATGTTTTCATTTCACGCAGTATCTGCAGGCTTGGGCGTCATTAGGGCAGAGAGTGAGACAACAGTGGGCATGCCTGCAACAGGCGATTGCCGCGGATACTACCAGCACGTGGGTGATGATAGCTGCATCCATGAAACTTGCCCCTTATGATCCCTGGGTCTTCTCTGTGCTATCTGTAGGGGAACACTCTGAACATCCCCTGTAGATACTGCTGGTCCTTTGCAGCTAACACAGGCTTTTTGTAAACATGCACCTTAGTACAGCAGCTTTTTGGGAGACAATTTTAGAAAGACACATAAGTGCATATGTTGCCTTCTTAGAATAGGTGCAACATATGCACCTATGTGCCCTGTTATAAAATTATCCTCCTTGTGTATTCTGTGTTGTTGGCTTATACATTCTGAGGCCGACATTCAGTAGTGGCATCTTAGCTATTTGAAGTGCTGAGTCTTCACCACTTTATTTAAACCTGGACATTTAATGCCGAAATCTATCCAGCATCTGGTGCTGAATATCTGGGTTCACCATTCAACATTTTGCTCTCCAGTTAATGACAATATTCAGCTGCTAACCAGATAGTGAAAAAGGGATAAAGCTAGGACAGCTACAGTGCCTTGTGAAAGTATTCATCCCCTCGGTGTTTGTCCTGTTTTGTCACATTGCAACCTGGAATTAAAATGGAGATTTGGGGGTTAGCACCATGTGATTTATACAACATGCCCACTACTCTGAAGGTGCAAAATATCTTTTATTGTGACACAAACAATAAGTAAGACAAAAAAAAAAACAGAACTCATGAGTGTGCATAGGTATTCCCCTCCCAAAGTCAATATGTTGTAGAGCCACCTTTTGCTGCAATTACAGCTTCAAGTCTCTTGGGGTATGTCTCTGTTAGCTTAGCACATCTAGCCACTGGGAGTGTCACCCATTCCTCAAGGCAAAACTGCTCCAACTCCTTCAAGTTAGATGGGTTGCATTGGTGTACAGCAATCTTCAAGTCATGCCACAGATTCTCAATTGGATTGAGGTCTGGGCTTTGACTAGGCCATTCCAAGACATTTAAATGTTTCCCTTTAAATCACTCCAGTGTGGTTTTAGCAATATGTTTAGGGTCATTGTTCTGCTGGAAGGTGAACCTTCGTTCCAGTCTCAAATCTCTGGTAGACTGAAACAGTTTTTCCTCAAGAACTGCCCTGTATTTAGTACCTTCCATCTTTCCATCTATCGTGTCCAGTTTTCCTGTCCTTGCCAATGAAAAACATCCCCACAGCATGATGCTGCCACCATCATGTTTCAGTGTGGAAATGGTGTTCTCGGGGTGATGGGTAGTGTTGCACTTCTTCACACATGGCATTTCCCATGATGGTTAAAAAGTTCAATTTTTGTCTCATCTGACCAGAGAACCTTTTTCCATGTGTTTGGGAATTCGCCACATGCTATTGTGCAAACTCCAAATGTGTTTTCTTATTTCTTTCTTTAAGCAATGGCTTTTTTCTGGCCACTCTTTCATGAAGCCCCATTCTGTGGAGTGTATGGCTTAAAGTGATCCTATGGACAGATACTCCCATCTCCGCTGTGGATCTTTGCAGCTCCTTCAGTGTTATCTTTGGTGTCTGTGGCATCTCTGATTAATGCCCTCCTTGCCCGGTCTGTGAGTTTTGGTGGGTGGCCTTCTCTTGTCAGGGTTGTAGTGGTGCCATATTCTTTCCATTTTGTTATAATGGATTTAATGGTGCTCTGTGGGATATTCAGAATTTGTGATATTTTTTTATAACCCAACCTGATCTATACTTCTCCACAACTTTGTCTCTGACCTGTTTGGAGTGCTCCATAATCGTCATGTTGCTTGCTTAGTGGTGTTGCAGAGTCAGAACAGATATATTTATACAGGCATCACGTGACAGATCATGTGCCACCGATTGCACACAGGTGGACCCTAATCAATTAATTATGTGACTTCTGAGATGAATTGGCTGGACCAGATCTTATTTAGGGGTTTCATAGCAAAAGGGATGAATACATATGCACTCATAACTTTTCAGTTTTTACTTGTCTTTTTATGTATACAAGGTGTTTTATTGTCATTCTACTTCACCAATTTGGACTATACTGTTAGGTCCATTACCTCTGTAACATCCAAATGAACCTCCATTTTCATTCCAGGTTGTAATGCGACAAAACAGGACAAAAACCAAGGGGATGAATACTTTCACAAGGTACTGTATTTAGATGATCTATCTTTAACCACTTAAGCTATCCAGTTAATTGCTAAATATCGCTGCTAACTGAATGGCTACTAGCACCGTCTCTCCTATGTCCACAGACCACCCCTGTTTTAACTGGACATTTTTTACATGGGGATATTCAGTAGGGATAACTGGTTAGTGTCGCTAAATATTGGGCTCAGTACATTTTTGCAGGTCCATTAATAGGCTAAAATGCCTTGAATATCACCCTCTCTATTTACAGTGTCTGTGCTATTTAACTTTGAGCCTTTACTGACAACAGCACAGGGTATTTTCCTTATTTTATCTTCTCTTCTAGCCAATCCTCAACCAGGGTTATGCAGTAGCCCCCAAAAATGGGTCTTATGCCAGGCCATGAGGTGTCACTGTTGCTCGATAATTAGGAACCTCTCTGTCCAGCGGCTGCGAATGCTGCGTCTAGAAGTCCCAGCCCTGGCTGGCCCACAGAAAGGAAGATCTGACCCAGCAATTGAACCCAGATACTCCACATGGCATGTTTGCCCAAGGTTTTCTCCTTTTTTACCTATTGGAAAAACATTAACAAATCAGGCTGATTGTGTTAGAAATACAGAGTTCTATGGGTATGAAAGAAAGATGACATTTTGGAAGGGTTTATTGCAAATTATACATACTGCCCTCCCTCCTGCTGTCAGCTCTTTGCACTTTGAATTTTATATTTAATTATTCACCTTTTCAAATTCAAGCTCAAGATAAGTTACAATGAGATACAGTACAGTAGGTGTTTCTGTCCAGTTGAATTTGGTCCAGTTGAATTTGAATTTTTTACCTGAGGCAGTAGAAAATAAAGTGACCTGTCCAAGGTCACATGAAGCAACAGTGGAAGAAACAAATTTTGAACTCTCGATTCACAACCTACTGCATTAACTTCTAGGCTAATCCTCTGCTTCATCACACCTTGCACCAATTAGGTAAATGGTGGTATGACCTTGAACACCTTTGCCATGGCCCCTTTTCCCTATCGGGAAAGGGCTGGGGGCCTTGCATAATAGTCAAGGCCCTAAGGTCCCTAATAAAATATCTAAAAAAACACCCAAGAAGGCAGATGAAATATCTATCGAGCTCTGACAACAACTGTCACATTAAAATGATCAAACCCGCATTGTTAGCCAACTTGACAGATACTGTATCTATACATTTTGACGTCAATAAAAGAAAACTCATCTTCAAAGTTTGCCGAGGACCAATAACTGGTTAGAGCTGCCCTGACCATAATGATCTAGTCTGGATTAGAATACTTATAAATGACTTCATATATATATTAGCGAATAAAAGAGTATATTTAGCCAAGATCAGGTGTCTTTGTCTTCCTATTCTTTCTTCAAATCTCTAGCTTAAGGTTAAAAAGCAAATGGAAAGTATGTGGTCACCAAGGAACACTAGATATTAGTACACATTTCTCCTACTTCCAGGTGAAGCATTGTGATATTTTCCATCTCTCATCCACTTTTCCTATTACCGTAGTACTTAGGATACATATTACTGACTTCTATGACCTGATGAAAGGAGCTCCTTTTGAAAATAACACCTCTTTTTATATTTGTGGAACATTTATCCAAGTTAAGGATAACAATTCACTAAGTTAGCTTTTCCTTAAAAGAATATTCATATTCTGGTGTCAACTCAGTAATAGTGACGCAAATTCTTTCCGCTATGGCACTCTATGAAGTAACAAATAATCTCATAAAAAACATACTTTGCATATATTGCATGTATCAAACAGCACTAGTACCATGACTCAAACAACAACCCTACCAATGAAACTGCAACACTACAAATATTGCAATTTGCCCTAAAACGCCATATTGAAAAACATAAAAAGTTGGATTGCTAGCTATCCCCACACAGAACATATAGGACACATTTTACAAAGGACATCTGAGTGCAAACTGGACGTTCAAGTCTGAATGTTCCTAAAATCGTCAAGTACGTCAAAGTTTGGGCATGATTTCACAAATGTAGATGTGCCCAATATAGACTTTGCCAGGGATGTCTACATAGACACCACTGGTATAGTATTTATTTATTTTACAACTCTTCTATATCGTCGTATCTACTAATTACGGTGGTTTACATGGAACAAGCAAAAGAAATGAAACAAACTTTACATGGAACACTTTGTTGAGGAACTAATAAACTAACAATCAGTAACTAAGGAACACTATGAACAAAACAAACTATGTGCTATAATAGGAGGCACTGTAACATTTAGCTGCTTCTAGCAGCCGCTTATTTGTCCACAGTTGGGGACATCTACAAGACATGCTATGGCGCAAACCCCAAAAAAGTTTCCTATACACACACAACATAGAATTGTCATTGTGAAGAGTACTGAGACTAGTGTAGTGCCAACTTCTTGACACACTCCAGAGGTTTTAATGCTGAAACAAGCACTTTTCCAATGCCTATTCATACCTAGAGCAGGTCTAAGTTTGGGTACTGGTGCAGATGTCCCCAAGGGTTCTAAGATCGATTGGGGATGTCTATGTCCAGAGCTCCATCCCAGACACATCTCTATCACACTCCTGCCTATTTAGATGTTCCCATAGCGGAGATGTTTAAAATCCCTGTTTCTGAAATCACTCTGACAATGTCTCAGTGAGTTGGATGTCCATGTGCACGTTTTTGGACGTCCAAATTGTGCCAAAGTGATTTAAGATGATCCCGATATACCAGCAATACCTTACTTTGGTTACACATTCAAAATGCAGGCAAGCCCTCTGCAAATACAGAATAAGTGATTATAAATTAGAAATAGAAACATACAGACAAAAACTGAACTGGAAACTCAAGATGGTAGACTCTGAATGCAATTCAACACTGGAGAAATTAAAATGGATATAAAGATGCACTTCGTCCTTGGGAGCTAGTTTACTAAAGTGGGCTACTATATATCAGCATGTATGATGTAAAATGCATTTATTTGCATTATTTAGCACAAAACCTATTTTATACAACGGGTTACTAATATCGCACATTAGCATTAGTGGGCGCTAAAGCGGCAGTGCACATCAGCAAATCTAGTCCTTAATGTGCAAAATAGGATAGAAAAAATATTCATGGTCCAAAACTGACAGAGAAAATAAAAGCTTTTCCATAAAATTGTGCCCTAGTATATAATAGTTCCTACTTTTATGCAATCCTGGGGGAAGTGGGTTGAATGGAACTAGAGTGGGGTTGCAATGTATGCACATATTTTATCAAATAAGTATGTACATGCACAGAATACATACACACACTTGCTCCCTCTCTGGAGCAAGTTGAAAAGAGTATTTGTTCTCTTCTAGGGTTAGTTTTTGAAATTTCCCCCTTTTATGATTTACTTTGCCAATACATGCCCATAAAGTTTCCTGAATCCGAATCTAGTCAACATGTCACAAGCATATACACTGTTTTGTTTTAAACAAATCACTGTCACCATTACTACTAAGCCTTTAACTGGAATATTAAGGTAAAATTCAAGGCAAAACACACCTGACCTATTCCACTGTGTAATATTCAAGCTGAGTGGCGGTTGCAGGAAGAGTGTGTGTACTGTACATTTCTTCAGCAAACCAGAAGAAATAAACTCATCTCAAGAGACAATGCCTAAAACAAAAAAGAAATCCTATACATTTACCTTTATTCATACAGATTAAAATCAAAATCTTACTGGTCCATGCCTCATGGGTTTATAGCCTATTTCTGAACCTTGGCCAAATCATCAAGAACAAGCAAGCCAACTCCGATTTATAAATGTTCATCCCTTAGCATTCAAGAAAAGGTTTTCATGCAGCTTTGCAATTGCAGACTGCGTATTTAAGAATCTCGCAATGTTTGGGAGTTGAAAAACAAAGGCTGTCTCGAGGAGTGGTGCTAATTTACCAGTTTGGCTCAGCTGGAATGAGAAGAGGCATACCTTGATGTTCCACACGTTGCTACTTTCTTATAGGGTTTATTTTTACAGTAATGATACCATGAAAGGACATAATTGTATCAACTGTAATTAACACAGGCAGCTGGACCCGGCACTTCAGGCCCCATAAACCTCCATCGCCTCCCCCCCTTCACTCCCTCCCACACCCAACACAAACCACTCCACACCAAATGCTCATGGAACATAACTGGTCGCAGCTTTATTAACCTTTAACAATTCAGCCATACATTGGGATCAGGGCCGGCCTGTCCATTGAGCAAGAATGTTTTTTGCACAGGACCCCGCGTTTCAGGGGGCACCGCTCAAAGAACATTCTGCTTTTTAAAAAATTCAATTAAAAAAAAAAAAGCTGGCTGCTGCCGCTGCCGCTGCGGCAGCAGCAGAATGGAGTGTCCCACGGGGCCCCCTCTGCCCGCTGAGCCCCTCTGCAAGGGCTTTCAGATTCACGAAGGGAGAGTGACTCCCTCGCGTCTCTGTTAAGCCCGCAGGGGCTAATGGGAAATTTCCCAGGGGCAGATGGGAAATTTCCCATTAGCCCCTGCGGGCTTAACAGAGACGCGAGGGAGACACTCTCCCTTCGCGAATCTGAAAGCCCTTGCAGAGGGGCTCAGCAGGCAGAGGGGGCCCCGCAGGACACTCCTTTCTTCTGCTGCTGCTGCGGCGGCAGCGGCAGCAGCCAGCTTTATTTTTTTTTTAAATTTCCCTGAGCCGATGTGGGGGGGGGGGTTAGGACCGGTAATGTCCTGGGCTATGGAGGGGGTTAGGATGTGACTTAAGGTGGGCTGTGGGTTGATGGTGGTTAGGACAGGAAATGGGCTGATGGGGAGGGGTTAGAACTTGAGGTGGGCTGTTGGGGGGGTCAGGACTGGTAATGGGCTCTGGGGGGTTATGACTGGTATTGGGCTGTGGGCTGATGGGGTCTGTCTGGAAATGGGGTGTTGGGGGGTTAGGACTGGTAATGGGCTGGGGGGGGCTAGGACAGGAAATGGGCTGGGGGGCTAGGACAGGAAATGGGCTATGGGGGGCTAGGACAGGAAATGGGCTGATGGGGAGGGGTTAGGACTTGAGGTGGGCTGTTGGGGGGGTCAGGACTGGTAATGGGCTATGGGGGGTTAAGACTGGTAATGGGCTGTGGGCTGATGGGGGGTTAGGACTGGTAATGGGCTATGGGGGGGTTAGGATTGGTAATGGGCTATGGGGGGTTAGGACTGTTATTGGGCTATGGGAGGCTAGGACAGGAAATGGGCTGATGGGGAGGGGTTAGGCTTGAGGTGGGCTGATGGGGTTAGGACTGGTAATGAGCTGTGGGCTGTTGGGGGGGTTAGGAGTGGTAATGGGCTATGGGGGGGTTAAGACTGGTAATGGGCTGTGGGCTGATGGGGCTGTCTGGAAATGGGGTGATGGGGGGTTAGGACTGATAATGGGCTATGGGGGGGTTAGGATTGGTAATGGGCTATAGGGGGTTAGGACTGATAATGGGCTATGGGGGGGCTAGGACAGGAAATGGGCTGATGGGGAGGGGTTAGGACTTGAGGTGGGCTGATGGGGTTAGGACTGGTAATGGGCTGTGGGCTGATGGGGGGGGTTAGGACTGGCAGTGGGCTATGGGGGGCTGACTGGAAATGGGCTGATGGGGTTAGGACTGGAAGTGGGCTGATGGGGGGTTAGGACTGGAAGTGGGTTGATGGGGGGCTAGGACTGGTAATGGGTTGGGGAGTTGCTAGGACTGGAAATGGGCTGAGTGGAAGGGGAGGCTTGAACGGCAAATAGCTGATGGGGACGGGGACTTGGAATGGAAATGGGCTGAGTGGAAGGGGGGGCATGAACTGCAAATAGCTGATGGGGAGGGGGCTTGGAATGGAAATGGGCTGTGAGGGAAGGGAGCTAGGACTGGAAGTGGGCTGATGGAGCAGCTAGGATAAGACTGGAAATGGGCTGTTGGGGGGAGCTAAGATTGGAAATGGGCTGTGGTGGGGGCTTGGATTGAAATGGACTAATGGAGGGGCTAGAACTGGAAGTAGGCTCATGGGGGGGGCTTGGACTGGAATTGGGCTGAGTGGAGGGGAGCTAGAATTTGACATGGGCTGATGATGGGGCTAGGAAATGACTAGAAATGGGCTGATGGGGGGCTAGGATTGGAAATGAGCTGATGAAGGGACTCAGACTGGAAATGGATGGGGGAGCTAGGACTGGAAATGGGCTGATGGGGGGCTAGGACTGGAAATGGGCTGATGCAGGGACTAGAAGGGAATGGATGCTGGGTGAGGCTGGAACTAGAAGGGAGCTGATGTTGGGGAAGGATTAGAATGGGATGGGGCTGGGAGAGTAAAATGGAGAAAGGAAAATATTTTGTGTGGGAGGGATGAAAAATCTACAATTGGCCTGGTATTGGGAGAGTAAGTGGGGATTGGGGATGGAGGGTGTGACGCAGTGGCAACTTCAGAAGCCATGGAAACTGATACTGACCCTCTGGTTGGTTCAGATATTGCAAGGAAAGGCAAGGTTTTCCATTCTCAGCATAACCTGCAGGCAACTAATCAGCTAACACAGCTCACCTCAGGGGAGGAGAGAACCAGAGCTGCTGATTGGGTACGCCCTAGTAGGAGGCGGGCTTCCCAGAGCAGGGGCCCCTTGTTAAGCAGAGAGAAGGAAGACAGTAGTATGATGAGGATGAGAAGGAATGGAGGAATGAAATGGAGGACGAATGGAATGAGCAGTACGAATGAAGTGAGAAGTGAAAGTGGATTGAGTCCACGAGTGAGAAGGCAAAGGACATGGGAAAGGCAAGAAGCTCTCTTGAATGCAGAATCCTTTGACCCTGCTACAGAAATACTGCCCAGCTGCAATAGAAGGGAACCTGATTCAGAACCAGGATTAAAGCCTAGGTTGTTGGGAAACAGCGTTTACCCTTGGAGAAAAAGGCACGCTGGCAAGACATTCTCTGATAAGCCTCATTTCAAGGTACCTGCTACATTTAATTCCTTTAACAAGTTTTATAAGCCAGAAAGAGTGAATCCTGATTTTAAAGTACAGGATAGTTTCAGGCAATGTGAGAGACGTTGGCTACAGCCTGAAACCTCTTTAAATAAGCCTAACTTTTCTCAACAAACAGCTGCAGCTTTTAACAAGCAAGCTGACGGGAAGAATTCAGCTAAACTCTTTACAGGAGAATTAGGCCACAGTAATTCAGAAGGTCCTACCTTTGAAGCATTCTTTAAGAGCAGAGCTCGTGCAGAGGAACGTGTTGATCCAACACTTAACAACAGAGATAAGTGGGGGAGGGGTAACTCCACCACGGGCACAGAGTGTTTAAACAGAGACAGCACTGTTTGTTCACCAGAAGTGAATAATTACCTGCCTAAGCAAGGAGAATATATTCCCAGTAGTCCTGCTAGAAGACAGGCAGAACTACTCCTCAATGAGTTCAAACAATTTCTAAATAGAAGAGCTGTTCCTGGACAGACTTCCATTCAAGCAGGAATTAATCCTGAGATAGGAATTCCCTTACCGGCTCCAGTTCCCATGATAGATGTTAACCAGCCGATGGACTGCTCAATTGGGCTGATAGACAGAGCTGACAAGAGCCAAGCTTGAATGGTCATACCTGGTATTTTACTCTGTTTGTTATGCTAACCAAATACCTGAGTGAAAAAGCTTATGAGATGCATAGTGTTTAAGCAACTGAAATGAAGAGCTTATGAAGCACTAAAATAAGCTGGAATGTAACCTGATTGCAAGAGATAAGCAGTATTATTTCTTACTTGAGTATTTTTGGAATACAAGATAAAAAGGACACATGAGGTAATGTGCCATTACAGTGAAGAATAGTTTAAAGCACAGTTTGAAAGCTTACATTTTTGTTGTTCCTGATTTGGTTATTCTTCTCACCTGTTCCTGTCCACCAAGGAGCGGGGAAAATAAAATCCTTGTAAAAATAAATTTCTTGTTCCCGACTTTCATTGGCCCCCACAACTACAAAAAGGCCCATCCCTCCTTAACCCTCAAGGTTAGGGAGTGGGTGCAGGGTGACAAGGGGTAAAATTTGAGTGGATGAAATAGGAATGAGGAAAGAGCAAAAGGAGAAAGATTAGTATGTTAAAGCAGATGTAGAGAGAGAGAATGGAAAAAAAACTAGAAGAGAGAAGAAAGGATAAATGGACAGCAGACGATGGAGAGTTAGTAGAAAACATGAAGAAACCAGAAGAAAGTGGCTGGAGCAATTGCAACTGAAAAAAAATGCACAAAAGGTAGAAAGATATCTCTTTATTTTGAATTTATTAACTGGAATATGAAAGCTCTGGGAAATGTGCATCATTAACGTCTGCGCTTTGTTTGGTACAAGAGGAAATTAATTTATAGTTTTATTTCTACAGTGTTGTTGTACATTCCAAGTTTGGCTTTTGGGGTTCCCAGTTTAATTATTGCCTTCCTGTTTCTAAATTGTGATTCCTTGTTTGGTGATGGTCTATGTTCTGCATGTGTAACTGAGCTGAGGTATTCTGTTTATGTAATTCCTATTTGACATTGCCACTTGTTCTCTTTCCCCAGTATTCTCTGAAATGTATTGGTTTAATATTTGCAGTGTTGCCTTTTCATAGGTAGGGTATGGTGCTTTGTGAGTCCTGGTAATCCTGTCAGGATACGGCGGGTTTGCTATGGGTTCTAAATGGGCAGCGTTTGTAGTAGTTCTTAATGTGCCTGGCAGTTGGCACTGGATTATAGTAATGTAGAAATCTTTTAGTCTTTCTTTATCCATACACTCATTAAGAGACATGTTTACTAAAAGTTAGTGTATGGTAACATTATGCAAATAAGGCCACTTATGCAAATGAGGCCCCGCACCGAGTCTCCGCACATGGCCCCGCACCCCCCTTGGGCCGCCCCTGATTGGGATTATAAAGCTTTACAAGCCAATTAGTGGAGCAATGCCGCTCCAGCCATACAATTAGCAAAGTGCCTGCTGAAGACTTGCCCACACTTCTACAACTCTACTACTGGAGGCATCCCGTGATGTTGTGGGTCTCCCTCTTTGTGATTGGTTCTCTTTTGAGAGGGCGGTTCTACCATTAGCCTATTTTATGCGGGTATCCCTGACATCATAAGCCATTGTCTGGCATTTTTTGTCGGTTACTGAAGAGTGTGACACACTGAGTTTCAAATGGAGTGCTTGAAGCAGGGTTTTTTTTACCCCGAAACGTGCACGTCGTCCCAGTCGTTCAGCTAAGTGTGGTTTTTATTTCATTTGCAGTTTTTTTGAATCACGTAAGAGAGAAAAGAAAATACTAACTTTAATAAAAAGGGCATGTACTACGTGGGAGGGAGACTGTCTTTCTCTTCCTCCAGTGGTTTATGCCCGACAAAACAAAATAAGTTTGTGGTTGTGAGGGGATTCACGGTATTCCATTTTGTTTGGACTCTTTTTTGAATGAATACCGTATTTCTTGGTTCATTATTTTGATTTGGAAGACTTGCCCATGGCAAGCTTCCTACCCACTTTAACCGACTTTGCCATGTTATTAGCAAACGTCGTCCAGGGTTTGTCCGGGTCAGGGGTACCCCACCCCTGCCCAAGTATAACCTGATGCTCCGGACCCCGGAAACCTCCGGGATCCCGCCCCCCCCAAAGCTGCAACACCCCATTCCTTTTAACCCCCCAACCCTTTTACAGGCGGGTGGGTGGGAAGGCGGCACCCTGAGCCTCCTCCGCCACAACTGCAGGATCGGAAGCTGCCGGCCCGACTCCTCCCACCCACGTTCACAGGGCTCTCCATCCATTGGCTCCCTTGTGATCGCATTCGCGGGGAGCCAATGAATTTGAATTGCCCCTCTTTCTGCCTGGGCAACCCAAGATGTGGCCGCGTGCAGGGTTCCCGCACCGGGCCGCACGCCCGGTTACAATCTCTTTATTTTGAATTTATTAACTGGAATATGAAAGCTCTGGGAAATGTGCATCATTAACGTCTGCGCTTTGTTTGGTACAAGAGGAAATTAATTTATAGTTTTATTTCTACAGTGTTGTTGTACATTCCAAGTTTGGCTTTTGGGGTTCCCAGTTTAATTATTGCCTTCCTGTTTCTAAATTGTGATTCCTTGTTTGGTGATGGTCTATGTTCTGCATGTGTAACTGAGCTGAGGTATTCTATTTATGTAATTCCTATTTGACATTGCCACTTGTTCTCTTTCCCCAGTATTCTCTGAAATGTATTGGTTTAATATTTGCAGTGTTGCCTTTTGATAGGTAGGGTATGGTGCTTTGTGAGTCCTGGTAATGCTGTCAGGATACGGCGGGTTTGCTATGGGTTCTAAATGGGCAGCGTTTGTAGTAGTTCCTAATGTGCCTGGCGGTTGGCACTGGATTATAGTAATGTAGAAATCTTTTAGTCTTTCTTTATCCATACACTCATTAAGAGACATGTTTACTAAAAGTTAGTGTATGGTAACATTATGCAAATATTTATGCAAATAAGGCCACTTATGCAAATGAGGCCCCGCACTGAACCTCCGCACATGGCCCCGCACCCCCCTTGGGCCGCCCCTGATCATGGTATGTCGCCTGTGCATATTATGAACTCCAGAAGGCACCTTCCTTTGGAACAATGCAAATGATGAGGCAAGCATTAGCAGTGAATCTGAGAGAATGAGATCATCTCCAGCTTACCTGGCATGAGGCAAGATGCGAAGTTAACCTATTAGGACATTACCTCAATTGGAAATGGTTCACCATGGCCTCCTTTCCAACCTCACAGTGGGTGAATCAAACCCCAAATTGGCTAGAAGAAACAAAGGGAATTAGTGCCATTATACTCTGCATTTATATTTTTATAGAATCTTTTATACAATCTGGCATAGGAAGATAAAATATAAAATGACTCAACTAACATTATGCAGACCAAATCATGTATTTATTCATGTCATCTTGACAACCTGAGATATCATTATCTGCTGTCCTAATGGGTGGCAGGGAGAATGAAAGTGAAATTTTGTGCAATGAGGAAAATAATACATTTCATGATGTGTAGATAAGAGAGCATGTTTTGTAAGGGAAGCAGTATTACATATTCTGTAAAAGATAAGGCTGTTTTTATTGAGTGCTTACTGTATACCAGAATACTATACCTCGTAGTAATATCGATTCTTGCAGATAACAATAAGACTATATAGATCTAAGAGAATATCCAGTGTGGATGATAAAGTTGGATTAAACATGACAACAAACTGGTTCAGAATAAAAAGTGTACAGAGCTTGGGTCTGATATAGAAGCCGAGTCATCAAGGGGCTAATATTCAAAGAAACCCAAGCATCCGATCTCAGCATCTCATTTTTAGGTACCTGAAGTTCATGGAGTTTTCAGCCAATATTATGGGCATAAAATTTCCTAATTTTAATATAATCAGATGGTGAATTATTTTCTTTGAGTATTTCCTTGCTGGGCAAGTCACTTTATCCCCCATTGCCTCAGAAGGAAAGGCCTGGCAATCTACATTCGGTCATACCTTGCCAAGAAAACCCATTGGCTGCTGGGTCACTAAGGGGTATGTTTACTAAACGGCGCTAACATGGCAGCTGCGATGTTATTGCGTGAAAAGTGACGTTATCGCGTGATAATGGTGCATTACCGTGCAAGAACGTCACGTATCGCACGATAATGTCTCCGGCGGCATTAAGGTGCACAGAGGGTGGAGTAAGGCTCCCCAGAGGGTGGCGTAAGGCTCCCTAGGGGTGGAGAGAAGGGGTCAATGTGCGGAGAGTGGGCAGGGAGAGGCTCCATGCACACTAACGCCGTAAAATGAAGGTCTGAAAATTAGCACCAGTGAAAACCTCGCGCTAGAGGCACATTTGCAGGAGAGAGAAACCATTTCAGTCAGCAATGTACAGCAAAGGCAGGGAGACCAAGAAAAGTGATAGTAGTGATACTTGTGCAGCAGCAGCATAGTGGCCAAGTACGAGAGGGCACGATGGTGAGGCTGCAAATGGGGCACAGGGGGCTGAAGGCGGGACATGCATTGGGGCAGCTGGGACACAGGGTAAACCAGGAAGATGCTTAGGTGGCACATAGAGACACAGAAACAGAAAAACCGCAAGACATCAACTGACCAAGGGCAAACATGCCCACGAGTGTGTGTCATACATTGCCCCAATGGACATTAACCAGTGTGATAAGGAAGCTTATCATAGCTCAGGAAGGAGCTATAGAAAAGGTGAAGTGACTCTGAACAAGCAACCTGTCAGTTCTGGTAGAAATAAGAAAACAGAATTTTCTTATAAAAGACTACCAGTCCTAGAATGCACCAGGTTTCCAACAGCCATTAGAGGAGCTGAAGTGGGGAAACGTGTGTTCAATCAGGAGGGCTATGAGGTAATCCCTAAGCACTCATCTCAAAGGGCAGGGCCTGATTCAGCACAGCTGCGCTGTGTTAGGGAGGAGCACTCATCCAAGCAGAATAAAAGTAGAGTTTATTCTACAGATGACCATCTTCATGATCACCTTGGATATCCAGAGAATTATCCTCAGTTTCATCTGAAGGATTATCAGAAGCAGAAGCCAAACCGGACGGACAGAGAGGGAAAGAGACCCTCTGGAAGAAAGAGGAGAAAAGCCTTTGAGAGGTCTAGAAGAGTCCAAAGCAGTACGTATACTGGGAGGTATTCCAAGGGCCAGCATACACCATTGGACTGGGGAAAGCCAGAGGAATGGTGCTGCAGAGCTAGGAATCTCCAGACGCTACCTGTGAGGGAGACGGCTGCACGTGGAAGGGACCCTAAGACCCGTGCCAGAAGGTATGTGAAGAGAGATCCAGTGTCCAGGGATCTGGATTGGAAGGCTGGACATAAGAACTGGACTACATACTGGCCAGGCTATATAGAGAGGAACTCTAGCAGCAATGGAAGCTCAGGTATGAACACTGATCTATGCCCTAGCTATAACCTTGAAAGACAGCAGGGAAACAAGTATTCTCCTGAAAGTGCTCCATTGAGAGATTCATCTGTGCCAATCCATGATATTGAACCCATGCTTGTTAAACAAGGGGGAATAATAGCAGATGAAGATCCTGTTTATATGGACTGCTCTCTATCTAAACTCCGTTGGTAACTTTCTGTTATAAAGTACAGCAACCATCACAAAGAAATACAAATTTGTTCTTTAATCTACTCAGAAAAGCTCCTGAAGCAGGATTTGACCCACACAGTAGAAAGCAAGCCAGCTAAAGGGGTTTCAGCTGGATAACTGCTAGCAATTAAGCCTTACCTAATTGCTTGTGAGCTAGGAGAGAATCACTTCTGAATCTATGTGGGAAGTAATCAGAAGTTAACCTGAAAAGAACAGTTTGTTTCTTGCTTTGTGGCTTTTCATTTGTTGTTTTCCTGATTTTGACTTTGTTTTTCCAAGTTAACACTGAAAGCAAGTTACCTGATTTATGTGCTACCAAGCATATCTGTGTTGGGAGAAATAACCCCATAAATAAATATCTTATTGGCTTTACCCAAGAGCACAACTAAATTATTGTCAGCAGCTGTGTCTGGTGTGAATGAACTACATTGCCCACAATACCTTGCAAATCATATAGATATATGCACTTGCCAAGACTGTGAAGATTCTCACCCAGGCAACCGTCTGACACCAGCAGGTACCCCAAAGGCCACAAAACATTGACAGGCAGTGCGGTGGGGAAGCATGCATGTTCATGTAGATACCCCCACCCAAGAAATCGCACCATAGGCAGCCGCCTAACGGCACACTAGATGAGCTGCGACTGCCCACCACCTGCACAACCGACAGAACAGCATGTCAGCATGGTGGCATAGGGGTGCTGGCATTGGAGGGGGCAGTGTTATCTGCCCACAGCAGACCAAGGCCAAGCCCTGTCCAGGTGGGTGGCGTGCAGTCCAACAGACAAGGTCTGTCAGACGAACAGTAATGGTACTCCCTGGGAAGGCACTACTTCTGTGGCAACAGTTTGGTGCAGTACACACAGTCGGTGTGTACAGGGGCAGAAGGTCACAGGTTCAAGCCCCAGTTGTGGCTCCTGCAGACTATGTCCCAATATTTTACCCTACAGAGAACATACACAATAATAATGTGCACTCCCCAGAGCAGATGGTGGCAACCCCAGTTCCGGAGGGCAAACACCATTCAGGTTGTCAGGCTGTCCATACTAAAAATATGCATGAGATGCATTTGAAGGAACTGCCCACATTGTATGCAAATGTACTTCATGAATATTCAGTAGGGACAGACTGACGACCTGAATCCTGTCTGAACCACCAGGACTGGAGCATCGCCCAACAGGGGCACAAACACACACACCCACAAGCTCCACCATCCAAAGTATAATGAAAAGGCAGGCTGTTGTGTCCAGCACATAGCGCCAGCTCCCACTACTAGCACTTGCATACCTTAGCAATGCCGTCATAAACATGGAAATACGTCCCATATACATCGAAAGGTAGCCATAGCCAATGTCAGATAACAAATCGTAACCTACACACAACTCTCTAACAGAGATCCATCATAGCAACCTTACTGATTTATGTGGTGTGTGCCCCCTCATCCATATCTGACAGTGTTTACCACCCTAGAGAGTGTCCCTAACAGTATTGATGATCCTACCAATGCCTGCACGAAACCCATGACTGGTGTTGCGCACAGGGCTGCCAACCACCGCTATCTTCACATAATGCTCAAATAGGTGTGGTAATCTGTGTATGTGTGTCCATTGTTTTTTGGCCGCCCACACCCCACTGAGCCCCCAATGTTTGCACTGTTTCCACTGTTTCACCCCCAATGTGCATAATGATGAGCAAGGTATTGTGGGTATGGTCCTTACAGGTCCATTTATCCAGGATGCATCTGCATAGGGCATAGGGCACTGACTGGGATATTGTAGTGGGCAAACACCATCTGCACGGACAAGGTGGCCACAGCAGGTCATGGTGGGAGGGCACTCTCACTCTGATTGTGCAGTGACCATGGCATCTCAACCTTCCCACATAGTGCCATACAGTGCATTCAACAGTGATATATGTGTGTTCCCATTCCTGGGGCCCATTTACTGACATACCTGCTTGGTGTTGGTGTGAATATTCCACATCTGGGTGCACATTGTTCCTCTGGGAACATGCACTAAGTATGGGCTAGCACACTGTGTGCAACACTTTGCAGGGTGCAGCAGGTGCATGCTGACTGTGGCCTCTGCTGGTGAATGGCAGATTGTGGTGGGGGCAGCTGAGCTCATCATGCCTATCGCCTGTATAGCTATGGCCCTGGTACAGGTACCAACCTGCATCAACTGTCGGGTTCTCCAACGGAAGATGTTTGCTGGTCCCACTGTCTGTCATCATGTTGCAGTACTGTCCCTTCTGGGAATGTTCAGAAGGTGGGTATGTTGGTGATAGATCATGTCCCCTGCCCTGACCCTGAGAGGCCGATTTGATATGTACATCATCATCATGCGAGTCCACACACACCCCTGCTCTGAGAACACGTGACATGGCAAGCACACTGGCTATGCACCAGTTTGGTTGCAGCACGGTCTACAAGGGTCAGACATGACTGTCAAATACAAACATAAACAGGGCATTCGCAGGCGTCTCTGCAAATACCTTTCACACACTAGCACTGATGGAGACCTTCAACAAAGCCAGCAAAGGCAACTGTGAGGGTGTGTTTGCTGGCAGCACTAATTTAAATTAAAAAAGAAAATGCCACAGACAGCACTGATTTAAAGTAAAGGGCAATGCCTCAGACAGCCTTACTCATTAAGCCCGCTGGGGGATTGAACTCATGCCTCCTATTTCATCAGTCAATGTATTAACCATTGTGCTACACCTCTGTTGCTGTTTTTCCAGGTCAGCGCGCCTAATTAAGGCTAACACGTGTTAATGTGCCATGGCTCCCTCTATCGCGCGATAACGGACTTTATCACGTGATAACCCGAAATGCTACCTTAAGACCGGAACACCCACTACCTTATATGGCATTCGTCACAGTAAGACTGCAACTAACACCGGTAACATTAAGACGGTTTAGTAAACATACCCCAAAGTTTTTGCCTGAGGCAATGGAGAGTTAAATGGCTTGCCCAAGGCCACAAGGAGTATCATTTACTTTGCTACTATAATACTATATTGCCAGTTTCACAACAGCTCACTTCTCCTGATTAACAAAGATCCTTCTGCTGCTGTTTACCCTACTGAGGAGCTTCTCCTTCTCAACATCCAAACATCTCCACAAGCAATTTGGAGGTTTTTTTACCTCATCTGAAACTTCTCTAATTAACCTAGATGACTAACGTTAATGGGGTCCTCAGCTCAAACCGTCTGAGAGCTATAGATCCGAAAAGGCTCCTTCTCTCCATTATGACATCGCTCCTATCAACTCAGAACATCTGATGATTATGGAGGTCATTTTAGGAGCCTCTAGAAGTGGAAATCTCATTATGTACGTGTGTAGATTGCATGCACATGCAAAAAGCAATTTTAGAAAGCCTCTATTTACCCAGGATACAGAAATTTCAAAGGCCTGTGGTTTGGGTATAGTTTGGGCAGGTGGAAAAAATTACACATGTACTTCAAATTTACAATGGGTACAATATAGGAGACGAAGTGCTTCTGTCCATGAAAGAAGAGCGGGACCTGGGCATGATTGTTTCTGATGATCTTAAGGTGGCTAAACAAGTAGAAAGGTGATGGCCAAAGCCCTAAGGATGCTTGGGTGCATAGAGAGAGAAATGGCCAGCAGGAAAAAGGAGGTGATATTGCCTCTGTATGTCTTCGGTGAGACCTAATTTAGGGGCAATTCTGGAGACCACACCTTCAAAAGGATATAAAAAGAATGGAGTTGGTGCAGAGGGTGGCAACCAAAATGGTCAGTAGGTTATGCTTTCAAAGAAAGGTGGGAAAGGGGAGATATGATAGAGACATTTAAATACCTTTGTGGCATAAATGCACAGCAGGAGAGTCTCTTTAAATTGAAAGCTCCGCAATGAGGGGGCATACAATAAAGATGAAAGGAGATAGACTCAAGTAATTTTTGCAGAAATATTTCATTACAAAAAGAGTGATAGATGCGTGGAATAGTTTCCCAGTGGAGGTAGTAGAAACAGAAATTGTATCTGAATTCAAGAAAGTATGAGACAAACATAGAGGATCTCTAAAGGAAAAAGCACTGTAGAGCTTAGTGGTTCATATGGAAGGGCAGACTGGATAGACCATATAGTCTTTATCTGCTGTCATGTTTCTATGTTTCTAGTAATGGGTTGAAAACCAGAAAAAACAAATCCAGTTCTTGCTTCA
Organism: Ichthyophis bannanicus; assembly: GCA_033557465.1. Lineage (NCBI taxonomy): Eukaryota > Metazoa > Chordata > Amphibia > Gymnophiona > Ichthyophiidae > Ichthyophis > Ichthyophis bannanicus. The sequence continues at coordinate 137,166,554 of CM066035.1, read as the reverse complement.
AGACACTGACACTGTTAGTCACTTTGGGCAAGTCACTTTATCTTCCATTTCCTCAGGTAACCATTTAGATTGTAAGCTCTTTGGGATAGGGACAGATTGTAGCCGAATACTTGTCACCATTGTAGAGAGTTGCATATATCTAGCAGTGCTATAAAAATGATGGGCCCGATATTTAAAAGGATTAACACAGTTAACAGACCTGCTAGTTGCGTTAATCCCCTTCTCTGGGATATTCAGCAGTACTAACATGGTTATTGAGACTCCACACGGTTATCACTAAGCGTCGAAAGTCAGGCACAGCAAAGGCTGGTCTAATCTTCACCACTAAGGCTAACTGGGCAACAGCTAAATATTGCCGCTGCCCAGTTAGCTTTTCAATATATGGGCAACCAGGATGTTCAATGCTGGAACCCGGATATGGGTCTAATGTTGCCGCCGCTGAATATCGGGACCTGATAAGTATTATTATATTTAAGTATTATAAAATAAATTCCAACTACAGACAAAATACTGGGCTCTGAGTTAAGCATCACCATCCATGATAAAGATCTGAGAATATTGTTATACCTCTGTACAGGTGCAATCACACTTTGAGTATTATGAGCCGTTCTGATTATCCCATTTCAAAAAGGACATAACAGAACTGGAAAAGGTTTAGAAAAGGCACTACAGACATGATAAAGGGGACTGAATTCCTAGGTTAAGCAGGTTAGGGCTCTTCATCTTGAAAAGGAGACAAATGAGAGTAGAAATGATAGTTTATAAAATCATGAGTGGTGTACAATGACTGACTAAATAAGGAAACTAGTTCAGCCTTTCAAATAACACTAAAACAAGAGGATCCTCCAGGAACTAATAACCAGAAGATTGAAAAAAAAATCAGATAAAGTATTTTTTTCACACAGCACATAATTAAACTGTTGCCAGAAGATGTGGTCAAGATCACTAACATAATGGGATTGAAAAGAGGTCTATACAAGTTCCTGGAGGAAATAGCCATAAAAACAATTAGCCAAAGTAGACCTAGGAAAGTCTTAAAATGTGACTAACCTGGTAAGGCGGACACGTCACCCTCCGCCCCTCATCACCACCCCTTTAATTTACTCTAAACCAATACATGTTAACAACCACATGACAACATTTTTGGATTTCAACACTGGTCGCAGCTTTAATAACCTTTTTTTTAACAAACCAGTTAATACAAATACAAAACATTATAAAACCCCCCCCCCCCCCCCCCGCCAAGCAGAGCGAGCCATCACCAGCCATGTTAGTAGCAAGGTGACGCTGCTTCCGCTTCCCCCGGGCACAGGCCCAATAATTTTTCCACGCCCTCCCTCTTCCGGCTTCGCCATATTATTAGCAAAAACCTGAGGGATTAACCGGGTCGGGGGTACCCTACCCCCGCCCTCCTGCTTGCCTCCGGCTCCGGACCCCGGAAACCTCCGGGATCCCGCCACCGGCTCAGGTCAGCCACGACCGGAGCCGCCCCCCAAAGGTAAGCTGCGACCAGCCCTCACCCGGAACCTAATACCTTCCAAGGCCTCCTGCCAATCGTTGAGAACTAAATCCAACCCTACCGGGGACAAGTGCACACCGTCTGACCTGTAAAGGCCCGAGCACTCCACGTCAACCCAAGGGTGCAGAATTTGACCACCCCCTTGTTCACCCACCCATCTGCCAATTTGACAGTTAATCTTTGTCACACCCCGTGACCACCGTTGTTGAGCCCAACAGGATAGCCTTGAAATGATATCAGACCACAACAATAACACTCCCGGAAACATCCCGAACACCACCCCCAAGTCCTTTTTGACTGCCCGAATCAACTGTCGACAAGTCCACGAGACTAAATCGTTGCCACCCAAATGTATCAGCAAAATGTCCGGTGCACATCTGGAACGCTGGTGATGCCACAGCAAAGGCAAAAGCTGGATCCACCGGAGTCCGCGCTCGCCCGGCCATGAGACGGTCACCGCGAGCTCAGTAAGTCCCAAATCCGGCCAGATCGGCCGTGTCGCTGCTCGCCGACCAGCCCAGAACACAAAGGAGTGGCCAATCACCCAACAGCAACACGATCCTCGGCCTGTATCTGCAAATAAAGAACAAACAAACAAGTTAGTGACCCCCCCCCCCCATGTCCTACGGACGCACATAGCTGTGGAAAGCCCGCGACCGCCATCTCCCGATCCGTTGGATCTCCTGATCCGACAGTCCAGCAACTGCGGCGCTGGTCGCAGCCCCAATCCGGAAAGAGTGAGGGGCAAACGCACCTGGGTTCTCACCTAACCTCCGTAACGACAGTCGCAGAACCCCCGAAAATTGGAAACGCGTAAGAACCCGCGCATCCCGATGCATAAACAGGCTACTGCCGGTGTCCGGACGTACACGTAAGTATGCTTGCAATAACGCCACGGCACATGAGGAGGAGCCTTGCACCGCTGTCAAGGCCACCCACGCACCTCGCCCCGCCTGGTCCGTCTTAGAACGAGCAAGGCGGATACGAACCACGCCCCCGAGGAATTGCACGTGATGTATCTGCACCTCCCTCCCGTTGCAATTCTTACCCGACTCCGCAACCAACTCGCCCACCCTAAAAGCGCCGAAAAAAGCCACCGAAAAAACCACGCGGAAAAGCACCCCTTCATAGGAGGATGAAACCACTTGAGGCAAAACACCGCATAAACACCGAAGCAGTTCGTGCGTGATAGGGCGCCGCCAATCACCCAACGAAGGGCTGGATCTCTCCCAACCACGCAGAAACATACGCGTTAAAAATCCCCCACCCTATTGCACGTGCAAAAAAGGAAAACCCCGCCAGATTCCTCCGAACGGTAGCCCGCGACAGTCCTGCCGCCTTCGACGCCAGCACATACTGACCCACAAGCTGATCTGAGGCTGGACCACCTTGCCACCCCTGAAGTACCAGGAAGGACACCACGCTGTTGCAGCCTCGCTGATAAGCTACCTACGTCGCCGGAGAAACTGAATTTCGAAGCAGCTCCATCATGTGACGAGGCCAATTCGCCAAAGGTGATCTGGGACCGACGCTCCCTCCTCGTCCGCCTCTGGCGCCAAGGTTCGAAACAGCTCCCACTTAAAACGAGAAAGAGCATCAGCAATCGTGTTATGACTACTCGGAATATGCCGAGCCCTAATCACCAAGTTCAACCGCAAACAAGCGAACACAACCTGCCGCATCAAGTTGGCGACAGGCCTACATCGTGGGGAATAATTATTGATCACGGACACCACCGCTTCATTGTCGCACCACCAAAGAACTCTACGATTGCGAAGTCTGTCCGGCCTTAATGACATAACCACCAAAACGGGGAACAACTCAAGGAAGGTAATATTAGTCGTAAGGCCGGCATCCTGCCAGGACTGTGGCCACCCCGCCGCACACCAAGAGCCCCCAAAATAAATTCCCAGGCCCACTCCCCCAGCCGCATCAGTAAACAATTGCAGCTCCGCAGAAGTCACCTCCCGGCCCCGCAGCACCGTGGTACCGTTGAAGTTACTTAAAAACTCATCCCAGATCCTGAGGTCTGCCCGCAGGCTGCGTGACATCCTAATCCGGTGATGGGGCTTCACCACACCCACAGTAACAGCTTCTAGCCGCCGCAAGAAAACTCTCCCCATCGGGATAACTCTGCAAGCAAAATTAAGCGAACCAATCAAGGACTGCATCTCACGCAATGTCAGCTTGCTTGAAACCATCGCATTCGCAACTAACACTCGCAGCTTCACAACTTTCTCATTTGGCAGGCGAGCCACACGCGCTACTGAATCCAACTCCACACCCAAAAAGGTAAGGGTAGTCGCAGGACCCTCAGTTTTTCCTGGCGCTAAGGGAACCCCCCATATCTGGACTAGTTGTACAAAACCGTCCAGCAACGCCTTACACTGCCCTGTATGCGCCGGTCCAACGAAAAGGAAGTCATCCAAGTAATGCACGACCGCACCACACCCCATCCAGTCGACAAATGCCCAATGCAAAAAGTAGCTAAACTGTTCGAAATAAGCACAGGAAATCGAACAACCCATCGGCATGCATTTGTCGAAATAAAATTGGTCTTCGAAGCAAAACCCCAACAAATGAAATGACGACGGATGCACAGGCAATAACCGGAAGGCGGATTCAATATCCACTTTTGCCAACAAACACCCAGACCCACAGGCTCTCACCAGTTCGACCGCATCATCAAAGGAGGCATAGCGTACCGCGCACAATTCCTTAGGAATGTGATCATTGACCGAGGAACCAATGGGAAAGGACAGATTATGTATCAAGCGATACTTGCCCGGCTCCTTCTTTGGGATAATACCCAGCGGAGATACCACAAATTCAGCAAAAGGCTACTCGCCGAAAGGGCCCGCTACCCTACCCAAAGCAATCTCAGATGCCAACTTATCCTTGACCAAATGCGCAAAACGCCGAACAGAAGGCGAATTCCAGGCCGTGGCTACCTCTATGCTGCCGACCACCGGTATAGGAAAACCATCCCTAAAACCATTCTCTAAAATACTGCTTACCCGTCGCTTAGGATAGCTCCTAAGCCATGGACCCAAAACATCAATCGCTATCGGAGTGGGAGCCAAACTCAATAGGCGTCTATTGCCGGTGAGGGGGGGCCGCGGCGCCCCCGCCACTCTTTTTGACACATTTGATCGCTGAGTGGCTGCCATTACAGATAGAGCATGCGTGCCGGAATTTGCAATCCGGAAAGGGGCAGGAAGACTTGTTGAACCGCCAGCACAAGTCACCCGCACCCCCCCCTGGGGTCCTCTGCAAAGCAGGGGGCACGCCAGATCGAAAGGGCCTGTCCACCCTCGCAGGGCCAGACAGTCCACCCTTTTGCCCGCCCGAACTCCCTCCACTAGGTCTGATCGCCATCTGCGTCAGCCAAAGATTGATGTCTTGCGTTCCCCAGGAAAGCAGGTGATTCTCTTCCATCTTATCACGGAATTTCTCATCATAGTTGAGCCAAGCCCAACCTTCATGAGTCTGTGACGCCTCTAAGATGGAATCCGCATACGCCAGTAGCATCCCATATTGATCCGGATGTGCATGACCCCATACACTAGCTAAACGCAGAAAGGAACGCGTCCAATTGACGATGTTCCGCGCCACTCTCCTAACCCTACCCGCCTTCTCGTCCTCCTTCCTCTTCCTCCGACTATCCCCCGACCGTTTTCGACCCTCCAGCAAACGGAAGATATCCAAGTAACGACGCTTAACAATCCTCCTCCAAAGATTCTTTGGCACTCCCTCCCATAACTCCGAGAAAGCCACCACCGAAGGCGCCGCTCCAACCGGTATGGCCTTTTCCGGATCTCCCTTACCCTCACAACCCCGACCCCCTCCGTCGGAGAAGGAACTGGATGAAAACTCCGAGGTTGACGAAGAGGAGGATCCCGAACGCCGTCGCCGATGACATGAATGCCGCCCACTCCTCCACGACCGCTTCTTACCTTTTTTGGCCGCCCTAGTATCACCCCCCACTGCAGCACCAGCTTCACCCATCGCTGCGCCAGCATCCAACTCACTTGCAGCCGTTGACACCACCTCAGGAGCAACTCCAGTCTCCCGTTGCGTCGAAGCAGAAGCGGCAGTTCTTCCAACTGTCCCACCTGGCAAGGGACTACCGCCAGCAGTCACCGTCTCGCCATCTGTCTGTCCAGCAGCTGCCGTCCAAGGATGTCCCGCGTAGTGCCATCCGGTAGGTACATGTGGAGAAAAAACAGGAAAGGGCGAAGGAACACCTGCCATAGCCCACGGAGGCTGCCACGCCCCCAGCCACTCTGCACGAGAAGAGCCTTGACCCCCGCTCTGCCAATGCTCCCAAGCTGGCGGGTAACCCCCTCCCGCACCGGCCGATAAACTCCCCGGACTCGCTGACCCAAAAGGAGTAACGCCCCCCTGCTGGCTGGACCCTTCACCTCCAATTACAGGAGCCGGGGCCACACCACGGCTACCCAAAGACCCGCGAGCCCCTCTCAACCCCGGCACACCTCTCGCTGTCCCCCTAGACCGCCCACGACCACCCCGCCCAACCGGGGCCCCGGAACCCCCCTATGCACCTGCCAATCGAGCCCGGAGCCTCCTACAGAGCCAGAGCCCCTTTTGGAAGCTCTGCTCCGGCTAGGGGCTCTGCCCCTGACTTCCCCCCGCCCCCAGGTGACTGGAGAAGGCGGCTCCTGAGGCCCTCCATAAGCCCTGGACTCTCCTCTTCTCCCCTGGGCCGGTTGTTGGTCAGGCCCTAAGGAAGATGCCCCACGAGCTCCAGTCTCACCCGGGGTAGCCTGAACAGACCTTTTCTTTTGCCTGGGGCCCCCTTTGTTTTCTTTAGCCGACATAGCAAGATTAGGCTGGAGGAACCAAATCCACAGGTTCCGCTTCGTGTTTGCTTGTTTTTTTGTTTTTTTTAACTGACCCTGCCAAACAACCAACCTCGAACCTGTAGCAAAGAGGACCACTTGCCTTAAAAATTAGGTTCTTCTCGACCCAGGCCCCAGCCAAGAAAAACATGGTTTTTCAGCAGAGGAAGCACCGCTACGAGAACGGCGCCGTCCCGACTCCCCAGCTGCCGGTCTCGCCACCAAGGATTCACCGCTCCCGGCTGCTGCAAAAAACTTTCGGGCCGCTCACAAACCAACGTCCGGTGCCTCCAGCCTCACCAACTGAAAGACCGGAGCAGCGCTGGGTCCCCGCACCTCCCCCCCTCCGCGGCCTGCAGACCTCGGACTCCCATTGGCTCCCGCGCATTCAAAAAACCAGCGGGAGCCAATGAGATCGCCGGACGGCGCGGCCTCCTCTGGACATGCGCGCCGCCGAATCCCGAGGGCAAGGGCAGCCTGCCGCCCCCCCGGTTAGTGGCGGCCACGGGGACGCGGACCCGAGGCCTTACAATTACCAGAAATTGTATTTGCTTTTTGGGATCTTCTGGGTACTGGTGACCAGGACTAGTAACCACTGCCAGATGCGAGACTGGGTCTGATTCAGCATGGCTTTTCTTATGTTTCTTAGAGAGTGGAGAAACCTCTGGCTCCTCCATCAGTATAACTATGATTTCCTGCAGTCTATAGGCCAGCCATGTAATCCAACATCACAAAGTCCTTAGAAAACACAACGTACTCACAAAAAACAGTAGAAAAACAGAAAACAAGACGCTTTCTGTGTTTCTATACAACATCACAAAGGCATAGGTCACACCATCACCATGTGTTTGCATTCTAGCATCAGGTAGCATCTTATAAATGAAAGCAATATTCAGAATCAAAACGGTTATGGATAGCATTTATTACCTGGTAGCCTTCTTGCCCCAACCCGTCCCACCAATATTTGTTTGATTTTACAAATTACAGAATATAAACATACTCAGGCTTCTTTCTTATATATTAATCATTGAGAGCTCACTTCTGTTCATACATATGCAAAGAGATATTTGTTCATTGCTATAAACAATAATATTCACATTTAGAGTTTCCAAAATGGAACTGCGGGATACTTTAGCACTTCCTTATAATTGGAGTTTACACAGCTTATAAACCCTGCTGCAGCTCTTGCTTTCAAATTGCATAGTACATTATATGCCTCAGTAAACATTGTATTCCCTAGGTATTTCTTTTAGATTATTCTGGGAGACTGGGCCGGGATGAATAAAAGTTACACAGCACAGATGCCAATTTTATAGACAACCTTATGTAACTAGTTTAAAAATAAAGTAGTAGACTGTGGTTATTCAATATGAGAAGACAATTCCAGATTTCTCTGGTTTTCCAACCAGAACAGAAGACCTGTTGGTAGAAGAATCTGCTCTGAACATTTTAAGGATTCCAGAAAACCAAGTGGAAGTTCTCAAAGATCATTTGAAAGGTCAAGTTAAGGAAACAGAGAAGTAGATAGCACCTAGGAGAACTCGGTCAGTGGAAGCTATATTTGATCTCTTAAAGCAAGTGTACAGAGATAAAGTTCCTTTGGGAATAAGAATTAAATATTTTATGACAGAACACAAAAAGAAAGAGAGTCCATCAGATCCTATGCATACCAATTGCAAGAGATGTTGATGGCTATTATGGCAAGGGATCATGTGGAAGAAACACTCAAGAAACTATTTATTCTTGGTCTCTGTGATAATACGCTTTCTTGGAAGATGAGAAGGCACATAGAAGAAAATGTTAGAATGATCTTCCCTGACCTGATGTAGGCTGCTATAAACTGGATATAGGAGGTGCAAACTCCATATCGTTCAGAGGATATTCCACCTACTAAAATATTACAGAGAAACCATAATGAACTGCCTATGAGAATGACAGAAGCTGAATCTACCACATCTTTAGCCTTGTCTAAGATAGCTCATTCTCTAATTTGGATTGAAAGAGAGTCTGAATTAGAAGAAAATTTCAGGAGAACAAATGTTGGGGAAGACTATATTCCAATAAGTTATAGAAGAGATTCTGGTTGGTCTGTGCCAGTCCCAGACTTGAGTTGTTGTCCACCAGTCCATAGTGATCTGGTCTATTATAGGTGCAATGAACCAGGACACATAGCCAGGTTTTGTAGAGGTGAGAAGTATTCTTCTGGTTTGTGTGATGGCCAAAGGAGTCAACCCGTTATTAAACCAGTTGTTAGAGATCATGGAAAACTAGAGTACAGTTTTTCAGTGAGGTCTGATCCAAAGAAGTCTACTGATGGGGCAGGAGAGCCTTCTAAGACTATTCGGTCTCAGATTCGGACTCAGATGTCCAGTGGTTAGTCCCTTGATTCTGAGTGGGACTTGTTAAGAGAAAAGGCTATTGGATGCAGTCCAATTCTGATTCTTCTGATTGGTGGTTTAGAAACCAGGCATATTGTTGACACCAGTTCAGATGAATCCACTATCAAAGCAAGTTATTTTTATAAACACTTTGATAGACCTGATCTATTAAAGGATGCAAGCTGGGTTAAGTTGACGGCTGCTAACAGAACAGATTTGCCTGTGTTGGGTTATATTGAAGCAGATGTCCAGAGTCTAGGCGAGTTAGTGCCCACTGGGTGTATTTTTGTGGTTAGAAATAATCTTGGGCAGGTTGAAACACCAGAGGATAGAGTACCAGGAATAATATGAATAAATGTGCTCCAACATTTGGAGGGACTGTTCAAGGATCTCTCAAAATTGGCTTTGGGTTCTAAAATTAATGGGACAAATATGATTCTGAGTAGTATTAAGCAAAATAAATTATATGAAGAACATGATTTGCACACCCGTTTGAGATTTGTAAAAACTGTGGGAAATAAGAGACACGTAATCCCTTCTGATTCGGAGAAGATTTTGGAGGGAGTAACCGGGTAGGACGGATTCGGTGCTCCAGCCCCAGCCAGGACAACCCCCCTACCCCCCCCCCCCAAGAACCACACTCCGACACTTATTGGCATTCAACTGGTTGCAGCTTTATTAACCATAAACATTAACCGTAAACATTATCCAAACAATCTGTCAACAACCAAACCGTCATCATACGGGTTTCGGCAGCAGGACGAACCCTCACCAGCCGTGTGAGTAGCAAAGGGAGTTCCCTCCCGCTTCCACCGGGAACCGTCCCCCAGGCAATATCCATCCACCCCTCATCCGGCTTCGCCATATTATTAGCAAAAGCCCCGAGGGGTTCTCCGGGTCGGGGGTACCCCACCCCCGCCCTGCGTATTGCCAAAACTCCGGACCCCGGACACCTCCGGGATCCCATCCCCCCTTCCAGCTGCAACCCCCCAAATCCAACCACAATAGGGGTGGGTGGGTGGGATGCCAGTCCTCTCACCCTGCTCCAACGGACTGACGCCTCGTTGGAAGCTCCCGGCTGTCTTCAGCTCTCTGTCCTCCTGCCCTCCCTCATTGGCTCCCATGCTCCAAAACCTGCAGCAGCCAATGAGTTTAAAATGCCTTCCCCCGCCTCCCTGGACCCCCCTCCTCTGAACGAGGCCGGGCCACGCACCACGCCGCCCATCCGGTTATCAGCGGCGGGCAGGTACGTGGCCCTGCGGCCTTCTCGTAACCGGCTAGGGCGGACTTGGTGCTCCAGCCCCAGCCAGGACAACCCCCCTACCCTCCCCCCCAAGAAGCACACTCCGACACTTATTGGCATTCAACCGGTCGCAGCTTTATGAACCATAAACATTAACCGTAAACATTATCCAAACAATCTGTCAACAACCAAACCATCATCATACGGGTTCCAGCAGCAGGACGAACCCTCACCAGCCGTGTGAGTAGCAAAGGGAGTTCCCTCCCGCTTCCGCCGGGAACCATCCCCCAGGCAATATCCATCCACCCCTCATCCGGCTTCGCCATATTATTAGCAAAAGCCCCGAGGGGGTACCCCACCCCCACCCTGCGTATTGCCAAAACTCTGGACCCCGGACACCTCCGGGATCCCACCACAGGCTCAGGAACACCCGTTCCTGAACTCCCCCCCCAAAAGCAAAGCTGCGACCAGCCACCCTGCACTACAACGCATACCCCCAAACCTCCTGTCAATCATTCAGGAATAGATCCACCCCTACCGGGGATAAATGTACTCCGCCTGGCTGATATAAGCCAGCACAATCCACGTCCACCCAAGAATGCAAAATCTGCCACCCCCCCCCTTTTCCACAAACCCATCGGCCAACTTGCCGATTAACTTTAACCAACCCCAAGACCACCTCCGGTAACCTCAGCAAGCAGGCCTCGGAATTATATCTGACCAGAACAAGACAACATCGTCAAACATTAACAACACTTGGTCCAAGTCTCTTTTTTGCTGCTCAGATCAGCTGCCTAACAGTCCCAGCCCATAACTCGTTGCCTCCGAGATGTTTCAACAGCAACTGTGGGGATCCCCTTGCGCGCTGATGGTGCCGAAGCAAAGGCAAGAGCTGCATCCATCGCAGACAGCACTCGCCAGTCATGATACAGTCACCTCAGCAGAGTCCAGGCCTATGTTTGCCCCGATAGGCCCCGCCACTGCCCGCTGACCCGCCCCGTGCACCAATGAATGGCCAATCATCCGGCAGCGACACTGCATCCGGCGCCCATCTAAAAGAAAAAACAAAGTTAAACCCAGTCCCCAAGCAGCCCTTCAAAAAACGTACGTACCCCTGGAATGCCGTAGAGCGCCATCTGCCTATCCGCTGAATCCCTGCCCATTCAGGCCCGCCTCCGCGGCACTAGTGGCTGCACCAATCCAAAATGAATGGGGCGCAAAGTCCGCCCGGCTCCAAGCCCAACTGGCGCTGCGTCATCCGCAGGACAGCTGTAAACTGAAACCGCGTCAGACAGCGCGAATCCTCATGCAGGAAAAGAAGACCGCCCCCCCCCCCCCCGTGGCCTCACCCACAAGTAAGCTACCATGGCAGCCACCGGACAAGTTGGGGAACCACCAACCGCTTGCATTATCACACACGCCCCCTGCCCTTCTGATCTGCCTTGGACCGTGCCAACCGTATACACAACTCGTTCATGTACCCTGCACATGATACACTCGTAACGCCCCACCACCCGCTGCAGAGATAGACATCGCCTCCAGCTCCCCCCCCCCAGAAAACCCCGAAAAAAGGCCACTTAAAACACTTTAAACAGCGAGGCCTCACAAACCGACACTGCCACTATAGGCAATGCGTCGCATAGCTTCCTGAGCAGCTCCTACGTAATCAGCCGCCGCCAATTACCCTGCTGAGGGTTACCCCTTTCCCAACCCAGCATCAACTGGCACGCCAGGAACCCCAGCTGGACACATCCCACCCCACTGCTCTGGAGAAAAAGGCAAAGCCCGCCACGGGCGCCCGCACCGTGAAACGCGCTTTGCCGCAGGCCCCGCTGCCGCAATGCACAAGCCCAGAGGTAGTCCGCGACAGGACCTTGTGCCAACCCCGGGCCACCAAAAATGCCATGCCGCTGTCTCAGCCTCTGCGATAAGCCCGCCAGGACGTCGGTACCACAGAACTCCGCAAGAGATTCAGCATGTCTGCAGACCAAGCTGCCATAAGTGCTTCAGGACCCACAGTCCCACGGCATCCGCCTCTGGTGCCAATCTCCGGAACAGGTCCCACTTAAAGCGTGAAAGAGCATCTGCCACCTGGTTAGCACACCCCGGAACATGACGAGCCCTCACCACCACATTCAACTTCAAACAGGCGAGCACCATCGCCCTCATTAAAGCCGCCACCAGCAAGCAGCGCGGTGCATACCTATTAATTACGCTAACCACTGCTTCATTATCACACCAGCACAGCACCCGCTGATTACGCAGCCTGTCCAGCCACAACTCCAATACCACCAATACCAGAAATAACTCCAAAAAGGTTATGCTATCGGTTAGCCCTGCCTCGCGCCATGACAGCGGCCAAGCCTCCGCACACCAAGAACCCCCGAAGTACACGCCCAGCCCTACACCGCCTGCCGCGTCAGTGAAGAGCTGCATATCAAAGGTAGACCTTTCCTGCTCCTACAAAACCGCTATGCCATTAAAACCCTTCAGGAATTCATCCCAAACCCCCAGGTCAGCCTGCACAGACCTGGAGACCCTGATGCGATGATGCGGTTTAAGTATGCCCAATGTAGTCACCGTCAACCTGCGCAAAAACACCTGTCCCATCGGAATGACCCGACATGCAAAATTCAAGGAGCCTATCAAAGCCTGCATCTCCCTCGGGGTTACTTTAGATGCCCCCATCACATTCGCCACCAAAGCTCGCAGCCGCACCACTTTCTCAGATGGCAAGCGTGCTACCATGTCCACCGAATCCAGCTCCACCCCCAAAAATGTGAGGCGCGTCACGGGACCTTCCGTCTTCGCTAACGGGACGCCCCAATCCTGAGCCAAGCCCACGAAACCGTCCAGTAGCTCCTGACATTGCACTGACTGCGCCCTACCGACGAACAAAAAATCATCCAAATAATGGACCACATTCGCACAACCCACCATCTCCCCAAGGACCCAGTGCATGAACGAACTGAACTTCTCAAAGTATGAACAGGATACCGAACAACCCATCGGCATGCACTTATCGAAATAATAATGTCCCTCAAAACTGAAACCCAGTAAATGAAAGGAAGCTGGGTGTACTGGCAACAAGCGAAATGCGGATTCAATATCCACCTTTGCCATCAAACACCCTGTCCCACATCTCCGCACTAACTCAACTGCTTCGTCAAAAGACGCATACCGCACCGCACACAAATCCCGCGGTATGCTATCGTTAACCAATGCCCCGATTGGAAAGGACAGGTTATGAATCAGCCGGAACTTACCAGGTTCTTTCTTCGGAACAATGCCTAGCGGGGAAACCACAAAGTGTGCGAACGGCCGAACTGGAAAGGGGCCGGCCACCCTGCCCAATTCTAGCTCAGCAGCTATCTTGTCCCTAACAATGTGAACAAAACGCCTCACTGACGCGGCATTTCGTGCCATATCTGAACCCTCTTTTCCCACCACCGGTATGAGAAACCCGTTCTGAAACCCCTTTTCTAAAAGCCGCCCATCTCCCCGCCTTCTGTAACGCCTCAACCAAGGCCTGAGCGCCTAAAGCCAAATCGGCATTGAAGCCAGGCCCATCAAGTCACCACTGCTTGGAAGCAGGCAAGGGGGCCCCCGGGACCCCTTGCTTGGCACATTTGACCGCCGAACGCCCCCGACCGCAGACCGAACAACTATGCCGGAACCTGCAACCCGGAAAAGGGGACAAGGACTTATTGAAACGCCAACGAATGCCCCTGGCCCCACTGCCGCCTGCTCTCTGTATCGCGAGAGCGCCTCCCCCCCCGAAAAGGCCGCCCTGCACCCGCCGTCGACCCAGCACCCCCTTCTTGGCAACCTCCCCCCCTGCACCCCCTCTAACCAACATCTGTGTCAACCATAAGTTGATGTCCTGGGTTCCCCAAAACAAAAACCTATTTTCCTCCATTTTATCCCGAAACTGCTCATCGTAGTTGAGCCATGCCCAACCATCATGAGTCTGCGCCGCCTCCAAAATCAAGTCAGCATAAGCCAACAACATCCCACATTCCCCCGGGTTATGATGCTCCCATACACTAGCCAGCCGCAAGAAAGCTCTCGTCCAATTAATGACGTTACGCGATGCCTTCCAGACCCTCCCAGCCTTCTCATCCTCCCGCCTTTTTCGTTTGCTATCCCCAGACCGCTTCCTACCCTCCAGCAGCCTAAAAATATCAATATATCGCCTTCTCCGAATCTTCCTCCGCAGCTTACGTGGAACTCCCTCCCATAACTCCGAAAAAGACGTGAGCGAAGCAGTCACCCCGCCCAACACAGCCGCAGCCCCGCCCTCCACACCAGCTTCTCGATCCCTGGCCCCCGAACTTGAAGAAGATGACATAGAGGACCCCGACCGACGATGATGCTTATGGAAATGCCAACGTTTTTCCTTCGCCTTACCCCCCGCCCCTTCTGAGGCCTCTCCCCCAGGCCCCCGGTCCCCTTGTCCGATTTGCAACTCACCATCAGGCATTGTCGGAGCTGACAGCCCGCCATCCGCACGCTGCCTCTCTTCCCGCTCCTCCTTTGTCTCCACAGCCTGAACACCTCGCGCTGCCTCGGCATCCATCCCGCCACCTCGAACCGTCTCCACTCCACACTGCTCCACCCTCCTCACCTCTTCAGCAGGCACCTGCAAAGACAAAAAGGAAAAGACGGAGGGGTAACCTGCCATGGCTCATGGTGGCTGCCAGGCCCCCAGCCACTCGGCCCTGGATGAACCCTGCCCCCCTCCCCGCCAATGCACCCGAGCCGTGGGATAACACCCCCCAGGTCCCATCTGCCAGCCCCAAGGCCCCCCCCCCAACCACTGCTTCCTGCCGGACCGCACGCCCCTCCAACCCAAGCGGGGTCAGTCCTGCCCCAACCATTCCCCCATCCCCCCTCCCCCCTCTACCAGCCCCCCACCCCAAATTCCCCCCTCGTGCCCCGACACACCCCTCCCCCCGGATTGCCTGCCCTGAGCGGCAGCCACCCGTCCAACTAGCCCCGTACCCCCCTTGCCCCCCTTGCCCCTCTAACCCCACGCACTGGCATGCCCTCCCCCACCTCGACAACCAAAACAACAAACAAAAACCCAGCTTAAGCCCCAACCCCCCCCCCCCCTCCGGAGCCTCGATTTACTTTACCCTCCTTTTTTTTGTAAAACCCCCTCTTGCTTTATTCCTTAGTTATATCGATGAGCCGGCCCCCCCCCACCGCCAGCAAAAGACGCATCCCAGCCCTGCTGCCCACTCGCCTGGTCCCCGCAGCCTAAAGGAACTCCCCGTGCTGCACTTCGCACCGTGCCCGCGATCCGGCAGCCGCTCCTCCGACAAGCCGCAGAAGAGCGCTGGACCCAAAGGCCCCCCAAATCACCGCCACAACAGCCCGGAGATCTGCGACGACTACAGTCCTCTCACCCTGCTCCAACGGACTGACGCCTCGTCGGAAGCTCCCGGCTGCCTTCAGCTCTCTGTCCTCCTGCCCTCCCTCATTGGCTCCCATGCTCCAAAACCTGCAGGAGCCAATGAGTTTAAAATGCCTTCCCCCGCCTCCCTGGACCCCCCCTCCTCTGAACAAGGCCGGGCCATGCACCACACCGCCCATCCGGTTATCAGGGGCCGGCAGGTATGTGGCCCCGTGGCCTTCTCGGTATCATAATGTGCATGGCATGGAGGAATGTAACCTGTTAGTTACACTGTATTAGAACTAGAAAGTCCAATGTATCTTCTTTCTGATTAAGATCCAAATGACAGTTCTATGTTAAATTCAAAAATGCCAAAGGTCTCAGAATCTCGAGCTGACACTGACTTATCGAATATCGTCAAGTGGACTAATGCCACTACTACATCAACGACCTTTACTTAGGCTTTTGAATTATCCACAGAATTGTTCTTAGAATAGTTCATAAACAGCTTCTATTTTCTATAGCTGCGGTGTATATCCATTTCAATACATGGGGAAGGTACAGTGTTAAACTTTAGAAAGCCGCCATCTAAAGCTCACCATCTAAAGCTAAGCATTGCACTCTACTAAGAATTGTACTATTGTTATTTTTGAGGAGTGGAGGGAATGAATTAGAAGCTGAAAGCTCGCCATCTCAAGCTAAGCATTGCACTCTACTAAGAAAAGTACTATTGTTATTTTTGAGAAGTGGATTGGAAGTTGAATGCTTTCTAAAGTTTAACACTGTCCCTTCCCATTTATTGAAATGGATATACACCGCAGCTATAGGAAATAGAAGCTGCTTTATGAACGATTCTAAGAACAATTCTGTGGATAATGTGGAGGAGTGGCCTAGTGGTTGGGGCAAGGTACTTCAGGCCAGAAGGTCGGGGGTTCAAATCCCACTAGAGGACAGCAACCTTGGGCCGGAAGGACTGGGGTTTCTAGTCCCACAGGGGCTCCTTGTGGTCTTGGGCAAGCCACTTAACCCTCCATAGCCCATGTTCCCTGTAAAATAGTTATTTCCAAGTTATAATGCCCTGTTCAATGTAATTTCAGTTTGTTCAATGTAAACCGCACTGATGCAGAATAGCGCGGTATATAAGAGAATGTAAATAAAATAAATAAATAAATAAATTAAATAACATAGAACTGTCATTTGGATCTTAGTCAGAAAGAAGATACATTCGACTTTCTAGTTCTAATACAGAGTATCAAAATATATTGTTCATATTATCTCTGTTAAAAAAGGACCGGAATTGGACCTGTTAGTTACAGCCACCAGGAGTGTTAATTTGTCAGTGGCAAATGTATTAATAAGACCAGAGAGAGGTTATGTTTCTATAGATAAGATAAGATTTCTAAGATAGAAATAAGATGTTTGACAAGAAGTAGTCTAACGGGCTTGTATAGGATGTCTTAAAGTCAAGGGGCTCCAACTTATTCCTTCAATAGTAGATTGACAAAATTTGCATTGGCTACATGAGTAATGACCTGATTCTTCACTCAAAGATACTTTATTGATTTGCCAAGTAATTGATTTACTAACATAATTAGCTATGTTTCTCCCACACCGATATGCTGCAATCAGGTTCTCCTTAAAACAGGCATGTGACTGTAATATGCTCCACTTCAAACTGAATTCTCCTCAGTACAAAAGATTGTCAATACCTCCATCTTTCAAGGATATTTACCACCTGCCCTGAAACAGGCCCATCCTAAAGAAACCATCAATGGACCAATCTGCTCAAAGCTCATATCGCCCTATGACAAGCATCTCCTTCCTGGCCAAGGTAATAGAAAAAGCGGTACAAAATCAGTTCCAAGACCATGTTGACACTCATGCACCCCTGGAGCCCCAGCAATATGGTTTCTGCCCTCAGCATGGTGTAGATATTCTCTTTACCGCACTCTTTGACACCTTAATCAGGGGTATTGATAAACCACATCAAGGCTTTGCAATGATAGTCCTGGACATCTGTGCCACTTTGAACTCCATCTCGCACCACACCCTTCTTACAAGACTCAGTGACAGAGGCCTCCACAATAGCATGATAGACTGCTTTACCTCATACACTGCAAGTAAAAGTTGGTCTCCTCAAATCCAACCACTTAAGCCTAAGGCAAGGCATACCACAAGGATCAGCCTTATTGGCTCTGCTATTTAATATTTACATTCAACTCATTTGCAACTTGCACAGAAAATTCAACATGCACTTTCACCTATATGCCGATGACATCATGTTCTACATGCCCTTCCACACAGTAACTCTGGACTTTTCGGCCATTTGAGACTGCTTCATAACCACCACAGACTTCCTTGCAGGACTAAACCTAGCAGTGAACAGCAGCAAGACTGAAGCACTACTAGTCATGAGAGACCCTTCCTTCACTCCATCAGCAAAGCTCACGCTCCAACACACAGAGATCATGGTAAAAGATGAAATGAAATACCTGGGTATAACCCTTGATAAGAACCTCAACATGCATATCAAGAAGTCAGCCAACACTGCATACCTTAAATTGAAATCACTCCAACATTTACAATGACTACTCCACCACAATGATTGCAGAGTAGTATTCCAATCCATCATAACACCCCATCTAGATTATGGCAACATACTTTTCCATGGTCTACCAAAGCAAGCACTATATTCACTTCAATTAGTGCAAAACACCACTGCTAGAATCTTAAGAGGCACCTCAAGACATCAACATATTACACCCACCCTCAAGAGCTTACACTGGCTTCCAATAGCCCAAAGGATAAAGCACAAAGTCATAACTACTATATACAAAATCCTTTTTACTGTCTGGGAACAGAGAGAAGTGGGGGATTGACTTCCCAGGGTTTTTGGGGAGGGGGAGGGGGCTCTGAAGCCTTGTTTTTGGGAAACATTGCTACGGTGGTGTTGGAAGGCTTGGAGGAGTCAGATTAACAAAATCAATAAGTTTAAAATGTTTGAAGGCTATGTGAGTGTTGAAGCATACTCAGTAGAGGTTACAGTATCTTTATCTTTATTTAATTTCTTGATATATGGCTCAGGCTGAAAGGTGTTAGAGCAGTTACAGGTACTGGATATATTCCCTTGTCCCTGAAGGACTCACAATCTACATGTGTATCTGAAGCAATGGAGGGTTAAGTGGCTTGCCCAAGGCCACAAGGAGAACCTATATGACTAGAGACCCCAGTCCCTCTGGCCTGAGATTGCTGTCCCTAAGTGGGAATCAAACCCCCAGCCCTCTGGCTGGAGGTAACTTGACCCAAACACTAGGCCACTCCTCCCTCCTGTGGCATGAGCTTACAGGTATTGAGGCAGTGTAGCGATCTACTGAGGTTTGTTTATTCCCTGTTTCTTGTGGAAACAAACTGTTTTAGGTGGCATAGTTTATTTAATAGAGTTTAAAAAATGTCACCTGAAAGTAAAAGTGTCAAAAATATCTTAAAATTTCCATTAGGTGTATTATGGGGTGAAGATTCTGTGAAAATATGTATAAAGTACGGAATTTGGGGTCCTATGGACTATTTAGTGGTGGCGTAGGAATGCTAATTATTTTACCAAGCTGGACCTGAGTGTGTGTGTTCTTTTTCAATTAGAGAACTGGGGTCCATCTCTGAAGAGAGAGGTTGAGAGTGAGAAAGGGGGGTATTGAAAGACGTTTGAAAGAGAACACCAGGAAGATAAGTAGTTACCAACATAGACACATCTAGAAACCGGTTTTTTATTTGTTTTCAGGTGCACTCATATTTTTGTTTTTATTTTTGTTTATTTTCATTATTGAAAGTATAACGTGGGCTTTCACATAAGAACATAAGATACGCTATACTGAGTCAGACCAAGGTCCATCAAGTCCAGTATTCTGTTTCCAACAGTGGCCAATCTAGGTCACAAGTACCTAGCAATTTCCCCCAAAAGACACATGTTCCACAATGTTTGTATTGGGGCAAGCAGTGGATTTCCCGGGTACCTTTTAATAATGGTTTATGGACCCTTCCTCTAGGAACTTGTCCATTCCAGAGTTTGATTAGGCGTATAGAAAGGTTTTAGATAAGTTCCTGAAGGAAAAGCCCATAAACCATTATTAGCTCTACCAGCTTGCAGAAGCCACCACTTATCAATGGGTATAGATAATAAGGAATGGATCTATTCCTGGCAGGTACTTATGACCTGAATTAGCCACTGTCAGAGACAGTGTACTGGTTTTAATGGACCTTTGGATTGATCCAGCATGGGGATCTTATGTCTATGGACCATTGTTCCTGATCACACTGTTAGTTCATCAACCTCGTTATATTGTCCATGAACTTC
The DNA here is from genome assembly GCA_033557465.1 of Ichthyophis bannanicus. Lineage (NCBI taxonomy): Eukaryota > Metazoa > Chordata > Amphibia > Gymnophiona > Ichthyophiidae > Ichthyophis > Ichthyophis bannanicus. The sequence continues at coordinate 137,146,806 of CM066035.1, read as the reverse complement.
AGCAACACCTTCTTCCAGAGTCTGCTAATGAATCTCCTTCCACCAAAAACCAAGACCTTTATAGATGATGCTGTCCAGATAATGATGTCCTAAAACAATTGGGCAACCAGAAGGACAGCAGATGCTAGTCTTCTTTTTATATATTTTTGGAGGAAGAAACAGCTGGGAGAAAGTTCTACAGAGCATGCTCACAATAGTGCACAGGCAATAAATGTCATACCGTTCTACTGATATTACTGCTCAGTAGTAATTTCCTCCCAGCATGCACAATAAGAGCCTAATTTTGTATAAGGCATCTAGGCAGGAAAATGAACATTTAGATGTGTGTGTGTAAGACTGCAGCGGTATTTTATAAAACACTCACTGAATGTATAAAAGATGTGTAGCGCTGCAATAAAGACTTGTATTTGAATTGACACTGTGAAGACAAAGCCATTTTATAAAAGAGAATGTACAAAAGAAGACCAACATCAATTAGGGTTTTGTGCATACGTACATATAGGGGGTAATTTTATAAGCAACTGCCTAGATTTACGTACAGACCACACATGTAAGTTCTGTTATTTCAGTCATGGACATGCAGCAACCATAGGTGCTGGTACTTTGTTTCTTCCCCTGACTAAATCTAATCTATTTTATCAATCTTTCTAGCTTTTTCTACTGGATTCTAACTTCTTTTCATATTTTTCTGTCATGAAAATGATATCTAGTACTTAATTTTACTACAAATAGCTTTGCAATAACAAGGAAGAGTGGCTTATCAAAATTTATAATAAATTATAACCTTATGTGCATAAATGGCCTCTGATAACATACCAACTAGTGTGAGAGTACGCGCTTAGTGTTTATCGCATGTACTTTCACTGTGGGCATGCACATAGGCAGAATTTCAGGGGAATGTTGGCAGTGCAAGCAATTATACACATGGATAATAAAATTCTTTAACTGGGGGAGAGAGATTTTCTCACGAGGACCATGCCTGAGTTTTCTATGTGTTTGTTTCCTTATTGGCTACCCCGGGAAGTCCAAAGTAGCAGAAACAGCGCTACTGAGAAGCCACACCTCCAGAGGGACCTCATTGGACTGCCGGAGTTTAAAACTCAGTGTGTGTAACATCAGGTGGGGAGAGATTTTCTCACCAGGATCTTGCCTAAGTCTCCTGTGTGTCTGTTTCCTTGTTGGCTGCATCGGGAAATCCAAAGTAGCAGAAACGGCGCTTTTGAGAAGCCACGCCTCCAGAGGGACCTGATTGGATTGCCAGAGTTTAAAATTCAGTGTTTTCCCGTGCGTCGTGGGTATGTGGCCACAGGCACATGTCCAAAGGGGCTAGTGGAAAAAGGGGCCACTTTAGGGGCATTTTGGTGCTCCGCTTGCTCAGGTTATTGCACCAGCGAGTACGCCTAGAGGAGCCAGCAAATGAAAGGGGAAGAGTGGGCCGAAGTCCCCAGCATCATCAACCCCTAAAGCCATGAAGATAGGTCCATTGGATAAACATCTGGTAGCATCAACTGGAACAATACAAGATCAGGCACAGCAGTCCCCCAAGATGTCCCCTCTGTTATTGGGGGCAAGATTGAAGTCTGTTGTATAAACTCCACCACTACAGTCTGGTGAATGCTTGCAGTTGGAAGATGAGCCATCCCTTCCCAGTGCTACAGAAAGTGTGGGTGAGGTTAGTGTCTGTCATGGCAATGAGACTGGTACTACATTTAGTATCTGTTCCTAATTTGTTAGCGTTTACTGAGTTAGTAGAAAGTTTGAAACTCCTCCCCAAGATGTATCATTAGGGGATATATGGTATATGGTAACCTCTACTAATGCTATGATAAAGAGTAAATGCCATTGAATATCCCAATTTAAGGCTAGTACTGAGCCTTGGGGTACACCACAGGGGAGGGGCAAAAGCAGGGAGGAAGAATTGTCAGAGATGACAGAAAAGGACAGAGAAGAAAGAAATGAGTGGAACCAGCAGAGGGCTAACTCATGGACACCAGCATCACAAATTCAGGAGAGAAGAGTGGAATGATCGATAAGATCGAAAGCTGAGGAAACATTTAGAGAGATAGCCAGAGAGATATCACCATGATCATGTGAGATGTGCAGTTCGTTGAGCAAGGAAAGCAGAAGTGTATCTGTGCTGTGCCCAGACCAAAAACCAGATTGATGGGGGTGAAGAATGCACATGGCATCAAAATGTGAAGAACGTTGGGTGAATACAAGTTTTTCCAGAAGCTTGGAGAGAAAAGGGAGATTTGAGACAGGACCATAATGTGCAGGGACAGAGGAGTCTAAGGAGGACTTCTTAAGGAGGGGACAGACCAGTGCTTGCTTCCAGAGGAATGGAAAAATATCAGAGGAAAGGCTAGTGTTAAGGATGGGGGGGGGGGGAGGGCTAGTCAGGGTACCAGTAGCCAGTTGGAAGGGATGGGGTCAGAGCAACAAATGGGCATTTAGGTGAGGAGGCAGAGTCTTGAGTAGTTCTGCAGAGATGATAGGATGAAAAGAGGACCACGAATGAGAGAATGAAGGGAGCGGAGACAAAGGGGAGTGAAGAGGGGGCAAAGAAAGAGGAGATGGGCAACCGGAGAAAGTGGAACACAGCAATTGAATCTTATTCTAAAAGAAATTAGCAAGCTGGTCAGGGTCGGGGGAAGAAGAGGGGGAAGAGAAAGGGAGAGATGAATGAGGATGGAGGGGTGGAGAGGATGAAGGGGTAAAACTGGCAAGAGGAATTGGAGGATGAGGAAATGAGACGGTTGTAAAATGATTTTTTGGCTTCATGAATTAAAGAGCGGTAATGGTTGTGATACTGGCAGAAATGCTACAAGGATTCAGGAATGTGCTGCTTTCTCCAGATATTCTCAGAGTGTCGTAGATGTGAACGATATAAACAAAGGCTGGGGTGGTGCCAGGGATGGCGGTTTGGTCTAAGCAGGGGAATGGACGAAGGAGAGCAAGCCAATCCAGGGCAGCAGACCAGGTAGAATTCCAGGTTTCGACCTGGGTGTCAGATGGGAGGGAGGCAAAATCAGTAGGAGTATCTCAGAGGAGGGAAAGTGTTCAGTGGTAGAAGGGGTGATGCGGTGGGAAAGACGAACAGAAGCAGTGAAACAGGGCTGTGTAGCAGAGGAAGGAAGAGCTACGGGATGTTGCAAAGAGAATGAGATGCATAGGAGGTCTGTCCAAGGTATAACTGTGCAGAAGCTCAACATTGCCACTGCCCGGTTATGGCCTGGTACTACCTCTGGAACACCCCAATGCTAACTGGTTAGCATCAGGGAGTACTGTGGCGGCACCTGGGAATATTCAGGGGCAGTGATAGAGTGGAGGAGTAGCCTAGTGGTTAGATCAACTGCCTCATACCCAGAAAATCAAGGGTTCAGTTCCCATTGGCACTCCTTGTGACCTTGGGCAAGTCACTTTACCCTCCATTTCCTTAGAAGAAAAGGCTGGCAATCTACTTCCAGTGATACATTGCCAAGAAAACCCAGAGGTAGCTGGGTCACTATGAGTCAACACTGACTTGATGGCACTTAAAAAAAAATATCCCTGATAGAGAGATCAGCATGGTTAGCAGGTCTACTAGCCACATCAATCCCTTTGAATATCCCCCCATACATTTTCTTTTAAGGCTGTTTATTAAATTGAAAGATACAACACTCAGGGGGTCATGGGCACTCCTACATGGCTCCCATGAGAAACAAAACATGACAATCAACATTTTTGAATTTTTTGTTCTGATATATATATAAAGTCCCTCTCCCCCCTTCCACCTAGTTCCCCCTCCCTCCCCATCCAGTTCCAGCCATAGCTCCCATCATCCATCTCCCCCACATTCATATGACATCAGTCCAGATCCATCCTCAAGATGCAGTCCCCTCCTCTAGCTATGATAGATACCCCTCTTATTCCCAACCATCAATCTCTCCACCCTAAGGTTGCTAAATGTCAATAACTCGTTGCGTACCCGGGACGTCAGCATGAGTATGTACCACTCCCAAATTGCCAGAAATGCCTCCTTCTTAATACTCCCCCAGGCATCTACTCGCTCCAAAAGCATTAGTTTGTGACAGCTATTCCATCACTCCCAAAATGAGGGAGCCGCTGAATCCCTCCACCAGTGCAACAGCGGCCCCTTTCCCACTAGACAGGTCTTACATATTAACAAGCGGGCCCATTGCCCCTTGGGGAGAGGAGTGGTCAATTGATCAAAAATCATCCACTCCACCCACTGCCCAACCAGGGAACTAAGATAATCCTGGATTCTATGTCAGTACTTTTGTATCTACCCACAACCCCACCACATATGACCCAGATCTGCCATTGGCATCCATCACCGTGGACACCCACTATCTTGTGTCAAATCAAACCACAGTGTGGAGAGAAATGGGTATGGCTCACCGCCTTAAATTGTTGCTCCTGCAGCCTCACTGAGTTGACCAGACCTGGAATATGCTGCATTGCTCCCAACACTGTATTTGGGGTGCTCTGGAAGCCTAGCTCGGCTGTCCACCTCCTTTCAATCTCAGATTAATCTACAGGAGTAGACCACTGTGCCAGTTTGCATAAATACTTAGAGATATAGGGACAGGAACTGTTACCTAATTCAAAAAATTGTACAATTCATGCCGATGCCTCCACCATAAGAGAGTCCCGGGGAAGAGCCCCAATATAGTGATGTAATTGCAAATAGGCAAAGTCACGCGACTTCCCTAGGTCATATTCGATTCATAGAGGCTGAAAGGATACAGCGATATCCACCACCTGCCCCACACTACTTTAACCACCCACTCATGGAACATCCAGGTTTCTGTCCCTAGCAGGAAATGCACATTGCCTCTGCATTAGGTATCCAGCAGGAAGACATTGACACCATCCCCAATGTACACATAATTGTCACCACAACTTACTAATTGGACTAATCAGAAGACTCCACTGGATTCTTTGCAGCAAATATTGGATCTCCAGGTGCATCACAGCCAGCAAAGATGAGGGAATACAAACTCTTCTTCCAAGGTGCAGGGAATGTACACCTCTGTGTGGCCTAGCCAATTACCAAGATGGCGCAACTGGCATGCCTGCGCATAGCGGGCAATATCTGGGAGTCCCAGCCCCCCCTTTTTACGTGATCCATGTAGATGCACCAATGGTATTCTTGCTCATTTGCCCTGCCAGGGAAAATTGCGCAGCTGTCATTCAATTAGCCTTATGTCTTTCTGCAATAGACAGAGCGGCAGGGTCTGGAGCATGTATAACAGTTTAGAGAACAGCACCATATAAAAGGCTGCCACCCTCCTCATTAGCGACAGCGGTAAGGGAGTCCAGTCTCTCAGGCGGGTTCGCATTTGCTGTATAACCTTTTGGCAATTCTCCAGATAGAGTAGACGCAGGTCCCTGGTCAGTTGTATCCCCAAATATGTAAAACCAGTATTTGCCCAATGCGGAGGGAAGGGTGATCCCCACGATGCATGTAGTTGCCCCAGTATGTCCAGAGCTTCTTATTTATCCTGGTTAATTTGGAGGCCTGCTATCTCCCAAAGGCTGCAAACTCAGCAAGCACCTGGGAAAGAGACCGACTCGGAGAGGTAAAATGAAGCAGTATTTCATCCACAAATGCGAATATCTTAAATTCCTCTTGCCCAATTCGGACCCCAGGCACTCCCAAGCAGTCCACCAGCCTGTGCATTGGGGATACAATGACAGGTCAAACAATAAAGGGGAGAGGGGGAAGCCCTGATGCGTCCCCTGTCCCGGGGGAAATCCTGCAGACAACATCCCCTTGACCAGCACTGCCACCGTCGATTCAGAATACAGCAATCACGCCACATATAAAAATTGTTCCCCTAATCTATAGCGGGGTAGGAGATGGAAAAGATAATCCCACCCCACCCTGTTAAATGCCTTTTCAGCATCAAAACTAATCAACAGGGAAGGTATTTGATATTCATGAACCTACTTAATAGATGCAATTATCTGCCACAAATTGCGAGATGCATATCGCCCTCTCAAAAAATCCACCTGTGAGTCTTGTACTAAATTTGGTAGCAAAGGGGCCAGATGCTCTGCCAAAATATTTGCCAGCAGTTTCAAGTCGAAATTAACGAAATCAGCCTAATCACATTAAAACAACTGCTATCTGATTTTCCCATTCAACTGCCCCTCCATCATTAGCTCCCATTTTTCCTTCTGGTCCAGTTCCTCTGGTGACCACCCTTCAATACCTCGGCATGATTCTTGACTCTTCCCTCACTTTCTAGGCCCACCTTTCCTCCTTGATTCACCAGACTTTCTTTTCACTCTGCTATATTCGAACAGTGAGGCCATTCCTATCACCTTCCTCTCCCCTCACTCTTCTCCTGACTTTGGTTATTGCTAAATTCAACTATCGTAATGTCCTTCTCCTTGGCCTCCCCCCAGTACTCTCTTGCTTGTCTACAACTCATCCAACTGCACGTAAAAAATTGTTCCACTACTTAACTAGCAAACAATAGTTTCTAGTGAAAAGGTCTCAGACTGAATAGAGGGAATTATATGAGGTCAAATACCCCTAAGCATAACTCCTCTCACATATTGCATCAACGACCAGATTTTCACTATTTTATTCTTTTCCCTGTTAACTTCAAAACATTTTTATCGGTTAATTTTCAATTTTTAAATAAAAATTCTTTCTCCCTTAACATATTCGGATTCAACCAAATGTGCTCAAATTGGTTCTTTAACTGTTTCTGCCCCTTCGATTCTCAAAATAAAAGCAAAACCGCTTATCTGAAAAGTTCCAGGAGTCAGTATATCAGCCCCAACGCAAATTGATAGCGCTTTAGCGTTTCACCAGTCTAAGGTTTCTTCGGGGGTATATAGCACTTCTTCAACATGTGGCCACAACCCGCAAAAATCGAATCCTCGTCTCACACATGGCTGGACTTATCGTCTCTAAGAAAAACGCCGCGCATGCAACTCATCCAAAACACTGCCGCTCGGATTCTCACGCATTCCACATGCTTTGATCACATCACTCCCCTCCTGATTCATCTACACTGGCTTCCCCTCAAATATTGTGCACAGTATAAATTCTTAACACTGGTTCATAAGGCATCACTAAATACTTATCTGATGTTCTCTATCTACATGCCTCCCCCCCCCCATTCCCTCCGTTCATTACACGCCAACTGCTTTCATCTACCATCTCCCTCACTTGCCCACCTGGAGTCCACCCGCTCCTCTGCCCTCTACTACCTCGGTCCTGCACTTTGGAACTCACTGCCCACTGGACTACATTCAGAACCTTCCTACACACACTTCAAGGCTAGACTTAAAACAGACCCTTTCTGTCATGCCTTTGACCTTCCTTAACTACAACCCTGACCTTTACTCTGCTCTATTTTCCCTCCTGTTCTCCTATAAATGTTCACTTTTCTGTCTGCAAATGGCATTCCTTTCTATCTAGCTTTGTGTTTCTTTATTTTGTCTTTGAAATTGTACACTGCCCTGCTAGTAGAAGGCATGGTATATCAAGTGAGAAATAGACAATAAACCATAAACCATATGTGTAGCATTTGCAGTTGGTAAAGACGTTTTGGTAGGATGACTATACGGACCAGTGTGACCTGGCCAAACAGGGACAACGGAAGATCCACTTACCTTTTGCACTGGCTGCGCATCTGCCGCAGTTTATCTTATATGTTTAGGTGGTAGACAACCTGCAAATCTCTATGCAGGTGGATACCCAGGTACTTCAAAGGCCCTGTTGACCGCTGGAAAGCCACAATCCCACCCCCCTCCCCCACCCTATATCTGCAAGCTCCCCTAAAAGCCAGACTTCAGCTTTGTCTAAATTTATCCGCAGTCCCGAAGATTAGCCAAACCAACAGAGCAGGCCAGTCAGCTCCCCTCTCCCCCAGTACTCACGGGTGTGCTGCATGCTGATAAGCATGTCATCGGTAAAGGGACTAATCCGGTGTTCTGTTGCACCCATGTGTACTCACTGTAAAACTGTCGACAGGTTTTAAAGACAGGATAAATAAGAATGGTGACAGCAGGTATCCCTGCCTTGTACCCTGGCGCAACCCGAAAGAGTCAGTAAGCCCCCCATTTACTAGTATTCACGCTTTTGGATCCTTGTAAAGGATCTGCAGCCATTGGACAAATTATCCCTCTATCCCAAAACGGGGCAACCTCCCCCCTATCTTTACATTGTTAACGCCCGCAAAATGTGTCCCACTGCGCTCTTGTCCTTGAAAAACCCACCTGGTCATGGTGGAAAAGGTTTGGCAACACTCTACTCAACTGGTAGGACAAGACCATGTTCAGAATCTTGAAGTCTTGGTTCAACAGGGAAATTGGTCTATATGACTCTATCTGCTCCAAACCCCACCCTGGTTTGGGCAACAGCACAACCGCTGCCTCTGTGGCACACTCTCCCAAAGTGCCGGCTGTCTCTGCTACCCTACCCACGGCCACCAGGGGGAACACAACCAGCTCACCCAAGACTTTGTAAAACTCAGGCCCCAGCCCATCAGTCCCTGGGGACTTTGCTGGTGCCCACCAGCAGTTTTAGGGGTCTATTTAACAGCTCCTTCTGTTCCTCAGTAAGCTTAGGCAGGGACAACCCATGGAAGAATGCCTCCCAGGCCTCCTTCTCACCAGGTTCTGCTTGATATAGGGCTTGAAAAAATTCCCTGAAGCGCTTTGGCAGATCTCTCCATCCTCCATCAAAACCGACCTGTCTGGCACATGCAGCCGTGTAATGGTGGTTTTAACTTTGGCCGGTCGTATCAAATTTGTCAACAACTTCCCTGTTTTGTCCCCCCATTTATATAGCTTGTATTTGAGAATCCAAATATTCCTCACAACCTACTATTGTAAGATAACTTGTACCCTGTTCTTCCCTTCTTGTAGCCGTCGTTTGGCAGCATCGGTCTGGTCACGCATATAGGCATCTCGGAGAGCTCGGTGATCCCGAAGGCCATTCTGTAAAACTCAGTTGCATTCCTGTTGCTATTTCAAAATGTATCCAATAATCCTCCCTCGAAGAATAACTTTGGCCTCCTCCCACTAAGTAACTGGGCCTACATCTTCTGTATAGGTTTTGTTTTCATATTCTACCCACGGTTGATGGAGAAATTGTTTTAAAATCAGAGTCTGTGTCCAGGCCAGATTCAGTCTCCACACCCTCTCCTCTGTTTGTCTTGTTAGATATGTGTATCTGCACAGCCATGTGGTCCAATACCACTTGTGGCTTGGTTTCTGCACCACCTAGGCAAGAAAAGAAAAGCTCATGTATCAAGACGTAATCGATGCAGCAGTAAACCTTGTGCAGACCAGAATAATATGTAAATTCATGGTCCAGCTGGTGCAGTTTGCGCCAGCTATCAATCAATTCCAATTCTTTGCAGAGAAGATTTATTCTTTTGTTTTCCATCCCCTTTGCCCCTTCCTGCGGGGCTTGACTATCAATCGAGGCATTGGCCACCACTTGGTATTCCTTCTGGTCTGCCAGTTGAGTAATGATATCCAAGAAAAAACTGTGCTGGTAGATGTTGGGGGCATACACACTCCCCAAAATCACCTTGGTGCGATTCAGTTCTCCCCACACAAAGATATATTGCCCCTTTGGATCCTGGATTAGTTTATGTAACTCAAAAGATACCCTTTTCCCCACCAATATTGCCACCCCGCATTGTCTGGAGTTATAATGACCAATGTATACTTCTCCCACCCACCGGCGTTTAGTGTGTTCGGTCAGGTGTGTCTCCTGTAGGAGAGCGATATGGGCCCCCAGTACTCATAAGTATGCCAGCACCCGCTCCCTCTTGATTGGGGAGAGAAACCCCCAACATTCAAGGATACAAAACGTGTCACCCAGCATCCCCCCTCCCCCAGTTTCAATATAACAACAACTGTGAGCTTCTTATAGTTCCCTGGATCGCCCAACTTGGCCCAGGTGGGTGTGTCATGACATTTACTTTCCTCTCAGTGGTTGAGTCTTCCCTCTCCTCCCAGGATGCCCCAAAACAGTGAACCGCCCCATAACAGTGAACAACCCCTCTCAAGTCAGAAGTACCTACCTACCCCAAATCCCCTCCCTCCCTCCCTCCCTCCCCTATTCCCCCCTACATTCCTTCCCATCCATTTCAAAAACTACACTTCCCAATCATACGCCCCTACCAGACACTCGCTCTAATCACAACTTTCTCCTCCCTTTCACCCATCCCATAAGTCCCTCAGGATCCGCTCAATATCCCTATCACCTTCTATTCCTTGAGGTCTCTGCTTACTACCCCTCTTCCCCCCTGCTTAGACCTGTTATCCCTTGACCCACTTGCAATATAGTATTGCCCATTCCTGCCACCCGCAACCCACTCCTACATGAATTATAACCAGAAAATGAACCCATGTTTATAACACCCCAGCTATTGTTCAGCAGTGAATACAAGTTCACAATTCTGCCCTCCCAAGTTCAGTTCCACAGAGCAGTACAGTCCGGCTCAGCCACTGTGGTTTCTGCTTGGCACAATTTCCTTCAGTTTTCGGCCAAGTCCATCTCACCAAGGCCGATTATTACCCTTTGATTACACAACCAGTGGGCCACTCTGAAAGGGTATTTCTGAACCTTGTGGTTGTTGGGCCTGAGTATCCCCCCCATCAAAAGGGCTGCCATCAGTGACATTGCCAGTGGCGGGCCCTCCAAACATGTGGGATCCCCCCATCAGGCAAAGTCTCACTGATTGTCACATTGGTAAAGCAGCAGGTGGGGAAGATAAAAAAATCAATTAAAAGTGCAAGGATACTCCATCTTCACCTGCAATAGGAACCATATAAGAGGAGGAGGTGTTCTTATATTAGCTAAATCTAATCTCGGATTATCCTCTACTTTATGCGAAAGCCCTGATGACACAAATATACTCAAGATTGAAAATAAGGACATAGCAATCTGCTTGATATACAGACCTCTGACTGCAAGTAATCAAAATGTTGACACCATTCTAGAATCGGCTTGCAATTCTACAATAAGGAAACCCCTCATCATGCTAGGTGATTTCAACCTTTCATCTCTCTCTAACAATCAAGAAACATCTTTCTTAGAAGCGATGGAAGAAATGGGCTTCAAGCAAACAGTTAATCAACCAACTCACACCAAAGGAAACACTCTCGACCTAATCTTCATTCCTACCCATTACACAACATCTCATTTTGTCTCACCTTCCACAACTCAAGTCCCATGGTCTGACCACTATCTGATTAGGTTCTCTTTCCACCTCCCACAATACACCAAAGCACCCCTTGTCAATCTACAACAAGGTCAAAGATTTCGTCCATTCAACAGGGAAGAGTTTCTTGAATCAGTACTCCCTAGATTGGATCCTTATATCTATAACCTTGATGACGCAATATCCAGCTGGAATTCCATTATTGGATCCGCATCAGAACCATATTCAACAAAGATTCACCATAAAATGAGAAAAAATGAAAAATGGTATACTATTGAACTCGCAATTCTGAAGAAAGGTCTTAGAAAAATGGAATCTACTTGGAGAAGGAAAAAAACTCACGAACTCAGAATACAATATTTCTCACTACTCAAAGATTACAAGGATGTGACTAATAACGCTAAAAAACAATATCACTCTAAAACTTTATCTAAAGCTATTAATCGTTCTAGAGAACTATTTGAGATTGTCAAATCGTTAACCAAATCCCCATCCAACAAGTCCCACAAAATTTGTATTAGCCCGCAAATACTTGCTGATCACTTTGCAAATAAACTCAAACTTAACAGCCATTTCACCCCACCTAGCCTATCTCTTCCAGATAATAACCACCTGGAATGCAAAGCCTTCCACCCTATTACCAACAAACTCCTACTTCAGACAATCTCCAACCTAAATACAACAACCTCTCTTCTTGATCCTTGTCCAGTGACTTGGATAAAATCAACAAAAACAGAACTTGCCTCAGACTTACTGAACATAGTAAACCAATCTCTTCAACAAGGACGTATAGCAGATGTCCTCAAAAGGTCAGCAATTTGACCACTGTTAAAAAACAAAGCACTAGACGGCAATGACCCAACTTCATATCGCCCCATCGCAAGTATTCCTTTTCTTGCCAAGATTATTGAAAAGATTGTGCAAATACAACTGCAAGATTATATAGACTCATCAGCTCCATTAGATGAACATCAATATGGATTTCGCCCATATCATGGTGTAGAAACGCTCCTAACAGCACTATCTGATACAATCATCAGAGGTATCGATAATGCCAAGCGAGCCTTCATTCTCATATTCATTGATATTTCCTCGGCCTTTGACACTGTAAACCATATCATGCTCATCTCTAGACTCTCTCAAATAGGCATCAAAGATAAAACCCTTGAATGGTTCATATCCTATTTTACTAACCGGACCCAATATGTGCAAATAGATCGAAATGCCTCATCCCCATTTCCACAAGAACAGGGCATCCCTCAAGGCTCTGCCCTTTCGGCACTTTTGTTTAATCTCTATCTTCAACCCATCTGTTCCATATTTAAACGCTTCAAAATCAACTACCACATCTACGCGGACGACATCATGTTATACTCGCCATTTGATGTGTCCAACCCGGATTATAGCAACATATGTCGTTGCCTCACTGAAGCTGAGCTGTGGCTGAAATCAATGAATATGAATATTAATTTAAAAAAAACAGAAGTTCTATTTATAACAAGAAACACAAGCTTCACTCCCCACTTGAAATCAACATTGGAAAAAACTCTCTCACAGTCAAAGATGAGATCAAATACTTGGGAGTCACTCTAGATAAGACTCTCAGCCTCACCAAACATATAAAACAATCTGTAAAAACAATATATTTCAAATTAAGGACAATCCAACAACTTAGACCATTGATAGATAACACTGATTTCAGAACCGTAGCACAAACACTTATAACACCACATTTAGACTACTGTAATGGTATTCTTCAAGGGACCTCTAAGAAAAATATTCACACACTTCAATTAGCCCAAAATGTCACCGCAAGGATTATCTATAAAGTGAAACTATCAGATCATATATCTCCGATTCTCTACGCTCTCCATTGGTTACCCGTCTCATGCAGAATCATCTACAAGTCCTTAATCAATACGTTTAAGATCTTTAATAATATAGCACCATCTTTCTTATCTACGCTCATCAACATCCCACATGAAAATAGATCAAGAAGAAGAAAAAACCTTCACACGATACAAGTCCCTGATTCTATTCGAAAGACAAGTCAGAAGACAAGTAACACAGCTTTCTCATTCTTCGCCCCTACGTTATGGAACAACCTCCCAATTGAAATCAGAGAAATCAAGAACCTTCAATTATTTAGAAAAAATCTAAAAACCCATCTATTTACTCTGTACTACAATAACCTCCAAATTGAAGATAATCCTAACTCAGAGAAAAACACCGATCATCAGTCACTCACTGACCCTACCTAGACAAGGCATAAAATCTTTCCCACACATTCACATTTCTCACCTAGATTAAGCTTACTCTTTGAACGCAATTGCTTGTCGCTAATGTGAATAACTGTAATTTAATGTAAATATATCCCTTTACTGTTGACATATTATGTTTTGAAACATTAACTAATTCATACCCAGTTCAAACGTTCCTACCTCTCCTGTTATCTCATTGTATTTTGAGTTACATTTAATAGTTGAATGTTCTTTGTTCTAAATCTGTTCTATGTAAAATAATAGTACTCTATTATTAAAGTTTATGTTACCTGTAAACCGCCACTGATCTCTGGAAGTGGCGGTATAGAAAAGATGTATAAATAAATAAATAAATATAAAACCAGTCAACCAACCCATCATTTTCCAACACAAAGTACCTTGATGTCCATCAAGTCCACTGTTTGACACATCTCCTGGTTTTCAATGCTGCTCCTCAGCAGCCTCCTGCTCTGGTCCAGCCTTGATACATTTTTCCACAAAGTGTTGCACCAAGTGCACTGTATTAAGGATAGGGGAAACTTTCAGACTAGAGGGAAAGATCAGCGCAGAACGTATCCCATGTCAGTAGAGTTGTGTACAGATAGGGTTAAAGACTCTCCTTATAGCCACCACCTTTATTTATTTATTTATTTACATTCTCTTATATACCACGCTATTCTGCATCAGTGCGGTTTACATTGAACAAACTGAAATTACATTGAACAGGGCATTATAACTTGGAGATAACTATTTACAGGGAACATGGGCAATGGAGGGTTAAGTGGCTTGCCCAAGACCACAAGGAGCACCTGTGGGACTAGACACCCCAGTCCTTCCGGCCCAAGGTTGCTGTCCTCTAGTGGGATTTGAACCTCCGACCTTCCGGCCTAAAGTACCTTGCCCCAACCACTAGGTCACTCCTCCACTCCGTAATCATTGAACAAGAGCACTCAATGATTATTATACAGTATTCTAAAATCTTTTTCTGGCAAAATTCCCATAGAATCTTTTCCTTCTCAGACCAGATTAAATATCTGCCAATAGCTGTTCTCAGGCACTAATTGTCATCTGGTTTGGGGCCTATACGGTGTGCCTACTCACAGTGCCATGCCCCTAGCTCAGCCTGAAATCCCAACTGCGCCAGCAGCCATTCCTGAAAGAAGTTGCACAACATTCAAAACGCTTTCCTGAAAACCAACCAACCTCAAATTATTCCTCCGTGAGCGGTTTTCCTGCTCCTCCAAGCGCTTGTACAACAGGGACTGCTCACAATTCAGGTAGGCCATTAGTTGTGCCGTTGTAGTCTCCTGGGCCACCACTCGGTGTTCAACTTCAGTAAGCCAGGCCAGCTGTGCCTCAAATGTCTCTCTTATACCGTCTACAGTGGACTGCAGCTTGTTTAGGTGGTCCTCCAATGCCGCTGTGACCACCTTTGATATTTCTGCAGCTAGATCGCCCGCCCAGCAACTTTCTGCAGGTCAGCAGCCATCTTAGTGCCAGTGCAGTCTTTCACCTCCGACTTCTCTTTGGGATCCTGTGGGGCATAACCCTCACTTTTCCAGAATACAGGGTGGCCCAAAAAAAGCGAGAACATCTTGTAAATTAAAAGCTTAAATAGTTTACTTATTTACTTTTTTTAGCTATATAATGTCTTTATTTCGACAATTTCCGGTCGCCATCTTTTTTTTAAAAATTGTCAATCATTTACATCTGTCTTTTTGAAATTTTAAATAACTTATATGCTACGAGATGTTCTCACTTTTTTTGGGCCACCCTGTATATTCCCCACACCACAAATTGCAGGTATTGCGGGCTCTGCATAGGCAATAGGCAACCTCTTTGGGGCTTTTAATAGCGGATTTCAGGAATTCATGTCGGGAGCTCTCTCTTCACGCAGCTGTCCTCCAGCCACACATACCCAAAAATCTAATATCTGATCTTATTAGAGTAACCTATGTGAAACAATCCAGAAGGAATCAGTATAGTTTCCTATGACTCAATGTCAAAACATATCCCTGTCAATAATAAGGACCCTTACAATATAAGCATTCAGTAGTGCAAACAGCACTAATATATGCACAACAGCAACACCATTGGTCCCACAAAATGTACACTATGGGTATGCCTTAGTGTCGTTTTCACTGTTGAGTGCCCTTATTCTGAGGGTCACTTAGCATTGACAGGGATATGTTTTGACATTTAGCTACAGTGAGCCCTCTCTGAGTTTGACTGCCCATCACACTGGCACCCGGTAATGCTACGGTCATCCATATGGTACAGGTACTGGCCAGGCTTTCATGTCCCCCCTGAATTGCAGATGAGCATACCAGAACCCCCCGTGCACTCCTCAAACCACACACACACACACACTACTTTTCTATCACAAAAAACATGATTCTGCCAAAAAGATGCACTGAACTTATATATGACAGCTATGACATAACATAATCACATGGGGTACCAGGACTATAAATATGATCTCCGTTTCTCACCCAAAAAGGAATCCTTTCCCTGGTCATGCCCATATTATCCCTGCATCAGCAGTCCCATTTTTCTGAACATGGGAATTGTTAGAATCCCATAGATTGGCTCCTTTAGCACAAACAGCACATTAGTGCATAGCCTGAATAACCACTATTGGTCTTCTTAATATTTCTATAAGGGAGTTTATTAATGTGTCTGTACTTTAGAACATTCCCTCACCTCTGCTCCCTGTATCTTAAGACTGCATCTTGTGTTTTTTCCAGACTGCAGTCATACCAGTTCATGACATACTTATCACAACCATTCTTCAATATGGGTGGCATTGCAGAGAAGAGCAGAATTTTTTTTAAGTCTTGGTCTTAGTCCACATTTCAGCAGGAATAACGTGGTTGCTTCCAGGAAACACTTAATACATAAATGGGTCTTTCCTGAATATACTTTCTACATCTCCACAGCTGACAATGCACCCATTCTGCCCTCATTCTGAGATCATCCCTGGAACCCTTTTTAAAACTTGGAGTTACATTGGCCACTCTCCAATCCTCAGGTACTACAGATGATTTTAATGATAGTTCACACATTACTAATAGTAGGTCTGCAGTCTCATATTTCAGTTCTTTCAACACCCTTGAATGTATACCATTTGGTCCAAGTGATTTGCTACTCTTCAGTTTATCAAACAGTACTAATACTTCCTCCCAGTTTATCGTTCTTCCGACACATCACCTTTATGTACCATTTCAGGCACATTTTCCTCAGTAAAGACCCAAGCAAAGAATTCATTCAGTCTCTCCACTATGGCCTTGTCCTCTCTTAGCACTTCTTTTACCCCTCTATCATCCAATAATCCAACTGACTCTCTCACAGATATTTTGCTATGAATGTACTTGAAAAAGCTTTTATTATGCATTTTTGCTTCCACGGCAAGCTTCTTTCAAATTCTCACTCTGCCTGTCTTATCAATGCCTTGCATCTAACTTACCAACGCTTATGTTGTTACCAGTGTTCGTCATTAGACTCCTTTTTCCATTTCCTAAAGGATGCTTTTTTGGCAACAACAGCCTCTCTGATCTCGCCTTTAAACCATGTTGGCAGTTTTTTGACCTTCTTTCCACTTTTCTTAAAGCATGGAATACTTTCTGTCTGGATTTCCAAAATAGTACTTTTAAATAGCACCGATGCTTGATGTAAACCTTTAACCTTTGCAGCTGCTCCTTTTAGTTTTTTTCTTAACTATTTTCTTCATTTTGTCATAGTCTTCCTTTTGAAAGCTAAAAGGTAGTAATGTGGATTTCCTTGCCCTCTTTCTTTCATCTATTAAATCAAATGCAATCATGCTATGATCACTATTGCCTTATCACTTGCACCAGATCCTGTGTTCCACTAAGGACTTGGTTCAAAATAGCTTCCCCTCTTGTCTGTTTATGAACCAGCTGTTCCAGGAAGCAGTCATTGATTTCATCTAGAAATGTTTTATCTCTCTAGCATGTCCTGCTGTGACATTGACCCAATTGATACCGGGGTAATTGAAATCACCCATTATTACTGTGTTGTAACTTTTGTTAGCTTCCCTGATTTCTTTTAGCATTTCATCATCCATTTGTTCATTCTGGCCAGGTGGCCGGTAATATATCCCCACTGCCATCACTTTCTGAATCTATATCAGTGAAAGGAGATAATTCATAAGTAATTTACAGAAATATTTCTTTACAGAAAGAGTGTTAGATGCATGGAATAGGCTCCCAGTGGAGGTAGTGGAGATGAAGACTGTATTTGAATTCAAGAAAGCATGGAACAAACACAGATGATCTTTAAACAAAAAAAAGGGACTGTAAGTAGTTGGTACAGTTGTAGTCAACGTTATTGGCACCTTTGCATTTGAGGTATGTTGTATACAATATTTTGAGAAATAATTGGAAATATTCCAACCGTATGTCATAATAACATTTTAATAGTATGTTTAAAGGTATACAACAAAACAAAGATGTCTGTTCAACTTAGACATAGTAATTTCTGAGATAAAAACAAAATATGCCCTGGACAGGATTAATGGCATCCTTCACTAATATTTGATTGCACAACCCTTGGCAGTAATGACAAGCTTCAAACATGTCTTGTAGCCTTCTATAAGTATTATATATATGTCTGCTGGTAATTTCTCCCACTATTCAACTGAGATTTGTTCCAGCTCATGAATGTTTCCAGGATTCCTTTTACCAATAGCAGATTTCAGCTCTTTCCAAAGGTTCTCGATTGGAATGAGATCAGGACTCATTGCTGGCAGTTTAAAACAGTCCATTTGTTCCTTTTAAACCATTGTTTTGTAACTTTTGGATGTATGTTTTGGGTCATTATCCTGCTGGAGGACCCATGACCTTTGACCTAGACCTAGCTTTCTGACACTAGGTAGCACATTTTGCTCCAAAATAGCTTGGTAGTCCTCTGATTTCATGATTCCTTTAATACATTCCGGGCCTCCAGTTCCTGAGGCAGCAAAACAACCCCATAACGTTATGGAACCTTCACCATATTTAACTATAGGAAGGGTATTTTTTCCTTATAAGCTTTATTTCTTTGCCTGTAAATGTATCGCTGGTCTGCATTGCCAAAGAGCTCAGGTTTGGATTCATCTATCCAGAGAACATTTTTCCAGAAAGATTGTGGTTTTGGGTAAAGATTAGGCATGCATTTTTATGTCTGTCCTTCCTTGTTTAGTGTGCGGCGTATGGTGTGGGTTGAAACCAGCATTCCAGATTGCTCCGTGTCAGTCTTAAGCTCTTTGGATGTTGCATGTAGTGTTTTTACAACAGTTTGCACTAACTTTCGAAGACTTCTTGGATTAATTTTCCTCTTCATACCACATTCTGAGAGGTTCTTGACAGTTCCATGAACAGAAAACTTCTTCATAACATTGTGAACTGTAGACAAAGGAATCCCAAGGCCTTTGGAGATGGCCTTGTATCCCTTTGAAGTTTGATGTTTAGTGATAATGGCTTTTTCTGAAGGTCTCAGGCAGCTCTCTTGTCTTCACCATTGTGAAAATGGAGTAGGGAGTGAATGTGCCCATTTTAAACATTGGAGCCATCATTCATTGGTTGATTCAAGTCATGTGAGTACTGACAATTGATCACAGGTGTATCTAATTTTACTGCAGTGGGGATGTGGTTCTTCTGCTCAAAATAATTTGAATTGTTGATAAGGGTTTATTTATTTAATTTATTTATTTATTTACATTTTCTTTTATACTGCGCTATTCGGCATCAGTGCGGTTTACATGCAACGAAATCATCAGAACAACAAGCCGTTCTGTGTTTACAGAGAACAGGGATGCAAAACTTGGATAACATAGGGGTAACTATATACATACAGGCGTCACGACATTACATGTTACACAGAGTTCAATGGTCATGGATAGCTTGCTGGGAATGTTGGTGTAGCTAGCTGGGAATGTTGGTGTAGCTACATTCATTGGGGGGTCGTCTTGCCACGTTGTTGTCTGGGTAGTGTTTGAGGAAGAGGTGGTTTGAGTGCCTTTCTAAACTGGGGTAAGTTAGAGATTGCCCGGATATTAGGTGGTAGTGCGTTCCAGTATCTTGGAAGCATCTTGAAAGGGTGCCAATAATAATGTCCTATCAATCTAACAAAGACTGCTCATTATCCCCACTTATATAATTAATGAAAAAAAGGATAAACGTATAGTATGCCTGAATACCTGTCAACAAACTAATAAAATAAATTTTTTTGTTGGATCATTTGCCTTGAAAGAAGAACTCTTTCTCGTAAGCAAATCCTCTGTTTTTCTCTACTTTTAAAAGGATCCTCTCTACCAAGCTATCTCAGATGCAATACCGACCTTCTAACTTTCAGAAAACAGCTAAAAACCATCCTCTTTCAGGAATACTTCAACTCGAGACCCACCGTAAAACCCACAACCCCCCGATCTCATCCACAATGAACTTCTAACCCAAAGCTACCCTAACCTGTCTATGTCCAACGTTTGTCCTGTGTCCAAAGTCCTTCCTATGTCAAAATCATCAATGTTGCCTCCACGGTGATGGCCCCACCCTTGTAGTTAATTCCCCCACCCCCATGTAACACCGCTTTGACCCGGTGAAAGGCGGTATATAAATACAGCTAAATAAATAAATAAGATCCACCCTTCTTACCACACACTAAGGGATAATACCAAAATTTCCCCCAGTATTACTTATCTGAAGCCATACATTCCAGAAGAGTTGGGAATATTTAAATCAGCATCAAGGTAGAGGCTCCTTCTGCATAGATGATCATTCTAGCTGCAAAAGTCGTGTTTAAACGTCCACTGCACAAGTGCGGAAACACTACATCACACTAGCGTGGAAACACTCCAGCTCAATGCTTTTAAACTTCTCCACCATGATGGTACAAAAGTCATGTCCCAATTGAATATGCTTCAAGCTACATGCTGAAACTTGAATCTTGTTGTACACAATGTTGCGTTTCGGGCCCCAGAAACTCCCGGCACTTCTTCATGCTTGCTGTGTGATCATCGGTGATGTGTGCATTACGCCATCAATCGGGGCCATTTATTGGTCCAGTCCCACCATGTGGTAACCGATCAGGCATTGGCTATTCTTAAATAACCAATCCCATTGATCATATCAGACTCCACCAATCTAGTGCCAGATTTAAACCTCTCAGAGAAACAGACCCTAAACGATATATCCAAGCTTGTTCAAGATATTGTAAATGAGATATGCGATCCCCACCTCTAGGGCTCTCAGGGACATACTCCAATATCCTCCATTTTAGATCTTGAAACGTATGTTTGAGCTCCTGACAGTGAAGAGCCATCGGAGCTGAAAGAACCTGAGAATTTATTCGAGATCAATGTTCTTGCAAGCGTTTCTTCATAGAGCGAGTAGTTCTCCCTACATAATTCTTTTGATAAGGGCATAGTAATACATATACCACAAAAGAACTCAAACAGGTTGTATAATGTCTGCTAAATAATGTCCTGGCAATGTCCTAGTTTTTATAATATTTCATTTTTTAATTGGCCTTGTTTTATTTAATTCTTTTATGTGCCAAATTATGTGTGCATATATAGTCCAAAGTCATTTCACTGGCCACTATTTTTAGGAGATACTAGACATTAAGGGGTTGAACTGCAAGGGTGCCAATAATGCTGACCACAACTATATGGAAGGGCAGGCTGGATAGGCCATATGGTCTTTTTCTATCATCATGTTTTATGATTTTATTGCATTTTCAATTTAATTTTATATGTTAATTACTATTGCAAACTACTTTGATAAATATAAAAAGTGATAGACATAAACATAAACAGCAGTCTTGTGGTCCTTTGCTGCTGGAAAGAGCGTGGGGCTGGGGAAACTGAAGCTTAGGTTACTCCTGATGGTCTCTGGTAGTCAGCTGCTAGAAAAAGTATGCAGATGAGCCTTCTGGTCTTAGATGAACAGTTAACATCTCTCAAAAATCCTTGAACATATTCCTATGGAAAATGAATAAAAAGTACACTTCTGGATTCAGCATCTTGGGGACTTTTAAAAACAAGTAAGTAAAACTTTGATATGTAATTTCACTATATTACAGTCAGTGAGAGAAATAAGTGGCAAATTGTCTTTCAGAGAAAGAACTGTTAGCTCCTTCAATCTGAGGTGCTCAAAAGGTATCATAACTTTATGGGTCCTTATCATGTGTACAATTTTTCTGAAACAAGAGAAATGATTATTCTAAAAATGGATAATAAAACTACAACAAATTGTTTTACCCATAATCTCTCTATAATGGGAAAAAAAGAACTAAATATGTGAAACTTTCACACAGCATTTCCCTTTATGATGTTTTATAGGTCACATTTCCAAAAGTATCCCGAATGGAGGAGTACCGAAACTGTACCCTGGCCACGAGAACCAGCTTTCTAGAGGACCCGAATACCTAATATTTGGTATAACATGCATTATTGGCTAATTAACACAGGTTTGGGGGGGTCTTGGGGCTTGTTCCGTTCTATATATTTGTGAACAAGATTGTGGAGAAGTTATAAAGAAAGGGTTTCTTTTCCCTTTGCTTATGACATCAAAATCTTGAACAGATTTAACACCCTTGAGAGAGAAGGCAAAATTGATTGGTTGCTTGGCAATTAAGATTCAGTGCATAAAAGTGCAACGTCATGATATTGTGGCTGCAGAGAAAATGTACTGACCCACAGGTAGCAGTGTCTGATGATCACAAGCTGGTAAACAGTGTGGCATGATGATGACTACAAAAAGGGGTAACAAGTATCTTGGCAATATTGCATAGAATAATACATACACTCCCTCTACTCAGGCACCAGACAATGAAGAAGGCACAAACTGCATAATCACAAAGCATGACCTCCAATTTGTAAATAAGCAACGCATGTAAATAAATTAAGAATCATACTATTAAAGATTGTTTGTGATCTCCACCTATGTACATCCCTTCCCAGACTATAATGTTACAATGTACTATTCATCACAAAAGACCACAATTTCACCCCGCCACCCCATGTAAGAGTGAAAGATGCAGAACTTCAAACAAAACCTACAATTCGATACCTGGGGGTTACGTTGGATCAGCGCCTTGATATGAAGGCTCACATAGGTAACATAGTAAGAGCAGTCTATTTCAAGATCCGATCTCTCAGGCATCTGCGCTCCTTACGAGATCCAGAAGACTTCAGGACAGTATACCAGGCATTAATTCTACCGCATTTTGACTATGCTAACGCCATCCTACAAGGCCTCCCACAGTCTACCATTAACCCCCTACAACTCGCCATGAATGCTGCAGCGAGGGTCCTTCAGGGAGCCTCCAAAAACGAGCACGTGACCCCCATCCTTAAGCAGCTCCACTGGCTCCCCATTCATGCAAGACTCGTTTTCAAGACCTTACTGCTTACCTTTAAGGCTATCAATGGTCTCTCATCCTCCTCACTAACGGAGTTCATTCACGTCACTCCACCTAACAGATCCAGAAGACCGACAGCAACAAACACACTAATAATCCCGAAAGCGTTAACAAAATGCACCCAGACAACGGCAAACAGGGCATTTAGATTTTGTGCCCCGAGATGCTGGAACGCACTCCCATCAGACATACGCGCAATTACTGACCTAACCCAGTTCAGGAAAGCACTCAAATATCACCTGTTCCTCAAATACTATCCACCCAGCAATACACCAAGCCAAATCCCACCAACAAAGTAGCTACACCATAATTATCAGTTAATCTTATCAACTTTCTCAGTGTGATATCATGATCAGTGTCCATTGTCATTACCATAACGACTGTATGTAAATAATTTTTGTATATAATTCTCCATGTTACCCAAGTTTGTATACCTGTTCTCTGTAAAATCAGAATAGTTTGTTCTGGTTATTTTGTTCCATGTAAACCGCGTTGATACCAAATAGCGCGGTATATAAAAGATTGTAATAAATAAATAAATAAATGTATGTAAGTTACAGAGTTGAATGTAAATTGTATTGGTACAATTTAAACAATTGAGTTCAATGTAAACCACCTTGATTTAAGGAAAAGTTAAATAAATAAATAAAAAATAAATATCTGGATTTTAAGAAAGCCTTTGACAAGGTCCCTCATGAGAGACTCTTGGTGAAATTAAAAAGTCATGAGATACGAGGCAGTGTAGTATTGTGGATCAGGAACTGGTTAAAAGATAGAAAGCAGAGAGTAGGGCTAAATAGTCAAATTTCTCAATGCAAAAAGGTGAATAGTGGAGTACCCCAGGGATCTGAGCAAGGCCCATTGCTTTTTAACATATTCATAAATGACCTGGAAATGGGAACAACAAGTGAGGTGATTATTAAAAGTTATTAAAACACAAAAAAATTGTGAAAAATTGAAAGAGGACCATGATAAATTGGAAGACTGGATGTCCAAATGGCAGATGAAATTTAATGTGGAGAAGTGCAAAGTTATGCACTTAGGTTATTCCAGAACATGAATAAGCTCTCGCAACATGCAGTGCAGATGTTTATAGGAGGGGCGGATCTACTGTGAAACTAATGAATCTTAAGCTTCAGGGCTCTAATCCCAGAGGAGTCCCAAAAGTGACTTTAGACCGCATTGCTTAAATTTTTTTAAAAAATAATAATATTAATAATATAGTATCATTCAATACAAATAATATTTTAATAACCTTTAGTTTTTATTTTAACTATCATGTAGGCTAGTCATAAATGAAAAAATGTTCTGAGATGTAGTGGTTAAATTTTTTAAAAAGTTATGGTGATGTGTTGTGGAACAACCCCACTGAAGAAGATAACAGTGGTTACCCAGATGTTGTTGCTGGTTGTGAAGGGGCCCCCAAAACAGTTCAAGCTCTGTGCTTTCACTGAGCACCAACAGATAGGTAAAGGTGCCAAGCAACCGCTTCCCAGGAATATGTTACCTGTGACAGGAAGTGAGAGCGTGAGGGTTGCACACGAGGATCTGCTATACTGATCTGCACACTATGAAGCAAAGAAATGCACCATAGCACAGGACAGCTGAATTTCCCTAACACCCCAGAATGTGCCATGATGCCAGCCATAACTAGAGCAGGCATGTGAAGCACTGCAATATAATATGTCTCTCGGCAATAGCTATGTCTGTGTCCATAGTTGTGTACATGGGAAAGGTCCATCATGAGAGTAGCAGAGGGTAGACAGAGATAACTTATGGAGACCGAAAAGAAATCCCTCAGTATTGACAAGTAGCATGTGTAGTATGGTATGTGCAGCCATGGAATGGCCAGCAAAGCTGTTGCTGAAACTAGCCATGACTGTAGTGGGATGACCCTGTGCAGCTTGGCCATGTAGGTGACTCTACCATGGATGAATGACCATCAGTATGCATACTCCAGCAGCCCTGCTGCCCTTAAGCTGCATGTAGAAAGAGCGGAGGGAAAGAGGAGATACATGTATGACCTGTGGAGGCATGGCAATGTCAGACCCATTGTGAGACATGCAAAGATCTGGAATACCGTGTTGCCGCATATGTGTATGGTGCTGGAGACTTGCAAATGTTGTGAAAATGGTAGATGCATGTATGTCACCAGACACTGATGTTCCCATATCATTACAGCTCAGGTATGTAGCTGTAGGACCGTACCTAGCCCTGTGCAAGCGATGCAGCCGCACAGGGCGCAAAGGCTTAAGGGGCGCATTTCAGCTGTCTGTCATTGCCTGCCACCACCACTTTTTCTTCTCTCAGCAGCTGCAGGCAATGGCAGATAGCTGAAATGTGCCCCTTAAGCCTTCTAACGGAATGCTAAGCAGGTCTGGTCCCTCCCTCCTCTGACACAGTGTCAGAGCAGGGAGGGACAGATCTGCTTAGCACGCCAGCAACTTGTACATTGAGCGCGCCTCTTCACTCCCGCCACCGTTCAGAAAGTGGCTAGATGGAGGTGGGGAGGGCGTGCACCCGATGTGCAAGTCGCATAGGGTGTGATTCACGCTCAGTATGGACCTGTGTGGCTGCCATCAAGTTGGTGCTGTATCAGGCAGTGCCAGGACAAATAAGATATGTCACTGTGGTTGTATGTTGACAATGCACACTGGCAATATATCGCACATAAGTCTGAAGGATAACCCCCAGAAGTATGCATACCTTGTCTCTAAGTGGGTTCAAGGTTTGTCCAGCCATGACTGAGGCTGAAACAGATCCCCAGCACCTCCTTGGGCAGCCGAAGATGGCAATGTGATCTGTCTGCCTAGCACTGTGTGGTCTCCACTACCAGTGACAGCATCCCAGGTAGTTGCCTGCACAACCATGCATGCACAATAGAGTTACTGT
Source organism: Ichthyophis bannanicus (assembly GCA_033557465.1). Lineage (NCBI taxonomy): Eukaryota > Metazoa > Chordata > Amphibia > Gymnophiona > Ichthyophiidae > Ichthyophis > Ichthyophis bannanicus. The sequence goes on along the minus strand of CM066035.1, from coordinate 137,121,026 downwards.
GCCTGCAAATTACAGTCTCAAGGCTGTTGATGGACTATGTGAGAGATATGGAGGGCAGAAGCAGACACAGCCATGTACCCCGCTGCCACCACAGGATGCACATTGGTGCCACATGGCTAGCACAGTTGTTGCTCGCCTGCCTCTGGATGGGGGAGAGGCTGGGCCCATCAGCACGCACACATGTGGTGCTACGATCTGACATACGTGAATGGCACAGGGGGCCCTATCCACAATACATCTGCTCATCTGCATCTGCCATCAGTTGACTGCTAAATAACAAGTGTTGTCCTCACATGCCTTGGTAAGCCTGATCTGCACTCACAAACCCCACCTCCAGCCAACCACACAGACCACATTGATTCTAGCAAGCTTAGGCCTAGTCTGAAATACAGCTGCATGAGCAGAGAGCTGTCATTCTGTCATGACCACTGACAGTGATTCCCTTGCTGATGTTGCTCTTATAATGATGCACAGTCAATATCTGGCAACAAGAACCAAACCTTGTCTGTGTTTGATGATCCCAAAATGCCCCAGGCACCCCTCCAGAGTACATATGCCAACCCATAACCCATTCATCTAGCGTCTCTGTAGTTCTTGCCCATCATAGCCATGAGTTTCCTGGCTCATTACAGGGGATCATCATGTCCCACACTGCCAGTCATGCCTCACCATCCCCTACCTCTGTTACTGCACTCTTTGCAACTGATACATGAGGATCTGATAAGAAGTGTTCCCACTCAAATGGCTGCTGATAAGTGTCTCCTGCTGCAACCATCAGAAATGATGAAGCATCTGCAGGACCTGCTTAACCCTGTCACGGTATGGCATCATAGCTTGCTGACACTGTCATGTTCGCAGTGAAGTGAGCTTAGTCACATATCTGCTGCGAGGGACCATGCAAATCCTCCACACCATCTCCTTCCCAAGCACCTGTCTCTGCAGATCATAGGTCAATGATCACGATACCTTCCCCCCTCTAAACAGGTACAGCTGATGTACACAGATGTTGTGGAGTGCTGGACTAGGCCAGTGGCAAAAGGACCACTGTGAAGAACAACTGACCCATGTATATATCACCCCAACACTGCAAGTGTCAGTGGTTTGCTCATAATGATGGAAAGTGGGACAATGTACATCTGCTAACACAGTACAGGTACTGTGGGTTCAACCTGTATAATATCCACCATCAGGGCAGCCATTGTGCTCCTGTGCTGTTCAGATGCCTGACTTTGAGACCCATGAAATCTCTACATTTCCTGGCTAAATCCACTTAACAGACCTTGGCTCTAACTAACACAGGTCATCTATGCCCAAATGTAATGCACATTACTAGGGTCTCTCCATTTCAAAGCAAGGTACCAAAACTCCACCAACTGAACAATGGCTGGAAAAAATCATATTGCCAAAGCTGTTGCCCCTGTTACAGCTTCTACCTCTGTTCAAACAGAGATCTCAATGCCAGTTAAAGGACTGGTTCTATGTGCAGGATGCCTACATGCTGAAGCTCTCAGGAAACAGGTGGAGGAGCTCAAAGAAGAGGTGGCAAGGCTGAGGAGCATTCAAGACAGTGAGAGGTACATTGATGAAATGTTTCTTGAAACATCCAAGCTCTCCAGCAGAGGTGAGGATGGGACCCTACTGAAGGACCAAGGTTGGACACGAGTCACACAGACCTGCAGAATCATCAATCCAACTCCTCAAGCCCTTTAATTGAAGAACTATTATACAGCCCTGGAAGTGGAGGAGCTGGAGGCATCTCTGTAAAGGGAAGAACCAGAGCTCTAGCACCCCAAAGTTGCTGAATCAGTGATCACTAGGAAGCAAAGTGTAGTGGTGGTTGGTGATTCTTTTCTGAGGGGTACTTAGGCATCCATCTGCCAACCAGACTTGATGTCCAGGGAGGTGTGCTGATCGCCAGGTGCCAAAATCCAAGATGTTATGGAGAATTTGCTAAGACTTATCAAGCCTACTGACTATTACCCGATGTTCCTCATACATATTGGCATAAAATGATACTGCCAGGTGTCCCTCTGAGCATATCCAGAGTGATTTCATGGCTCTGGGATGGAGAGTGAAGCAGAAAGGGGTGCAGGTGGTGTTCTCTTCAATCTTCTTTGTTGAGGGTAAAGTCCAGGGCAGAGAAGCTTGCACCCTGAAGATAAATGCATGGTTGCATGGATGGTATCATTGAGAGCATTTTGGTTTCCTGGACCATGGGTTGATGTCCCAAGGGCTGTAGAGCAGAGATGGTGTCCACTGTCCGAGAAGGGTTGACATGTCTTCAGTAGCAGACTGGCTAACCTATTGACGAGGGCTTTATACTAGATACATTGGGGATGGGTGAAGAAAGCCCCCAGGTAAGTGAAAGCCTCCAGGTAACTGAAACATTAAATACCTTTATAGAAATAGATAAAAGGGGCAACATCTGGAAAGCAGTGTCTATAAATGCCCGTAGCATATGAAATAAATCCCAGAAGTTGAGGCTTTAATGGGAAAGCTGACCTGGATTAAGTGGCAGTTACAGAGACACGATTGGCATGATATACAGACCTCCATCACAGGGAGAAGACGTGGATGGAGATTCAATAGAAGACATACGCAGCATTGCCAGGAAAGAGGAAGTGCTACTGATAGGGGATTTCAATATGCCAAATGTTGATTGTTGCATCCCTGCTGTGGTGTCATCTAGAAGCAAGGAGATCCTGGGTTCTTTACAGGAAGAAATATTCAGGCAACTGATAAGAGAACCTGCATGTGAAGGAGCCATACTGAACCTTGGTGCTTACCAATTGGGAGTGCTTCTGAAGTTATAGTGGGAGATTATTTTGCATCCAGTGATCACCAGACGGTGTGGCTCAGTATTAGGACTAGGGCTGCTAAAATCCATTCAAAAGCGAGGGTCTTAGACTTTAGGAAAACTAACTTTGCCAAGATGGGCCAATACCTCAAGGAGTCGTTAGCGGGATGGGAACAGCTGGAGAATGTAGAAAAACAATGGTCAAAACTGAAAGGGGATATTTTAAGGGCAACCAACGTTTTTGTTAGAATGGTAAATAAAAGGAAAAGGAGGCAGCTATTGTTCTCAAAAGAGATAGCTGAAAAGGTGAAGAAAAAGAGGGAGGCCTTCATGAAATACAAGAGATCGCAGAGTGAGAAAAAACTTAGAGAGGCTGGTAAAGTAGTCAGGAAAGCAAAGGTACCAAAAGGAGAAGTAATAGCCAATGCAATGAAATGGGGGGATAAAACATTTTTCAGATATGTTAGTGAGAGGAGGAAGGGCAAAAGTAGTATTGTCAGACTCAAGGGTGCAGGGGAGGAATATATAGAAGCTGATGAGGATAAAGTGGAATTGCTTAACAGATATTTCTGTCCTGTGTTCACAGATGAAGGACTGGGAGCAGGACCTCAGACAACACCCACAAACAGGAAAAAAAGCGAGGGGCATTTCAAATGATTTTCAGAGGACTGTGTTCGTGAGGGGTTAACTAATTAAAGGTGGACAAAACAATGGGACCAGATGTGATACATCCAAGCATACTGAAGGAACTTGGGTACATTCTAGCAGCTCCGCTTACTGACCTTTTCAGTGCCTCTTTGGAGTCAGGAGTGGTGCCAGAGGACTGGAGAGAGGCACATGTGGTCCCTTAAAAAAAAAAAGTGGAATCAAGGATGTGGTTGAAAACTACAGGCCAGTTAGTTTAACCTCGGTGGTGAGTAAATTATTGGATTTGCTGCTGAAAGAGAAAATAGTGAGGTTTCTGGAGTACAATGGATTGCAGAATCTGATGCAGCATGGCTTCTCCAGAGGAAGGTCTTGTCAGACAAATCTGATTGATTTCTTTGACTGGGTGACCAGGGAGATGGACCGAGGGAGAGCCCTAGATGTGGTGTATTTAGACTTCAGTAAAGCATTTGACACTGTTCCGCACAGGCAACTTATAAACAAACTAAGCACCCTTGGGAGTGTCCCTAAAGTTATTGATTTGGTTAGAACCTAGTTTACTGGGAGGCGACAAAGGGTACAGGTAAATGGAGTTCACTCTGAGGAGAAGGAGGTTACCAGAGGAGTCCCGCAGGGATCTGTCCTTGGTCCAATTTTTTAACATCTTTGTTAGTGATATTGCAGAAGGGCTACCGGGTAAGGTTTGCCTCTTTGTGGATGACAAAATCTGCAACAGAGTGTAGATAACATGAGGAGGGATCTAGCTAAGCTTGAAGAATGGTCTAGAATTTGGCAGCTGAGATTTAATGCTAAAAAAGAAAGGGTTATGCATTTTGGCTGCAACAATCCAAGGGGGCGGTAGAGTATAGGGGGCAACGTACTTCTGTCCATGAAAGAAGAACGGGACCTAGGCGTGATTGTGTCTGACGATCTCAAAGTAGCTAAACAGGTGGAAGAGGCGATGGTGAAAACTAAAAGGATGCTTGGGTGCATAGGGAGAGGAATGGCCAGCAGAAGAAAGGATGTGATAGTGCCTTTGTATAAGTCTTTGGTGCAACCTCATTTGGAGTATTGTGTGCAATTCTGGAGACTTGTGCCTTCAAAAGATATAAACAGGTTGGAGTCGGTGCAGAGGATGGCTATTAAAATCATTAATGGTCTTCATTATAAAGCATACGAGGACAGACTTAAGGACCTTAATATGTATACTTTAGAGGAAAGGCGGAACAGAGGTGATATGATTGAGACATTTAAATATCTCGGTGGCATAAATGCATAGGAGAAGAGCCTCTCTTGATTGAAAGCAAGCTCTGCTATGAGGGGACATAGGATGAGGGTGAAAGGAGATGAACTCAGGAGGAATATGCAGAAATATTTCTTTATAGAAAGAGTGGTAGATGCGTGGAATAGTCTCCCAGTGGAGGTGGTAGAGATAAGGACAGTATCTAAATTCCAAAAACTATGGGACAAACACAGAGGATCTCTAAAGAAAAAAGGGGACTCTTGTAGTAGGTGATATGGAAGGGCAGACTAATTAGGCCACGTGGTCTTTTTCTGACGTCATGTTTCTATGTTTCTACCACATGCATAACACAATGTACATTGCTTTGAGTTCGTGTCCCTGATGGTATCCCCAATCCTGTTGAAGACATATATACAGAAGAACATATTCTCTGAATAATCGGATCAGAATGCATTTGTGGGAAGTCACTGTGGAACTAGGGCTGAGGGTGAAAGGGGAGCAGGGTGTATGGACAGATGTTATATTATGTTTATTTATTTAACAGTTTTTTTATACTGCTTTATTATTTCAGCCAAAGCAGCCTATACTGTAACTTAAACTTGGTAGTATACATTAAACAGGGACATTGATAACTGGGATTTTTTCTGAGACAATGGAGGGTTAAGTAACTTGCCCAAGGCCACAAGGACTGCTAGTGAGAATCAAATCCTGGTCTCTTGGTTCCCAAGCCACTGCTCTAACTATTAGGCTACTCCTAGGCACCCAGTTCTCTATTTGCAAGCATCCCACGTTTATTATATGTGGAGATGTCAAGCAATCCATATGCAGTCCTGCACCAACAGAACTAGGGAAAAAAGAACACCATAGCCACAAACCATCCACAATCGGGACAGATCAGTAACCATATGCATATCCCAGCTTAACATGCCACGGCAACATACCCACAATAAAAAATATCCAACTAGATATAGAACAGTTACGTCCCCCCCCCCCATATATATAATGTATTATTTGCACCGCCCATCCACCCATACCCAACTACCTGATGGTGTGTGGCTGTTAAACATGTGGCATATCTTCCCAGTCAGAATCAACAGTACTGCCAGGAGGTGCCCATATGCATGTTAACATGACCATGGCTAACCAGTAGGTGATCTGTTATGATGTGGCAAACTGCAGCAAAGAAAGGAAATACAGTGGCCTGATGGTTTGAGCATTGACATGGGAACACAGTGGCACAGGTTCAATTCCCGCTAGCTCTTCTTGTGAGGTTGGCCAGGTCCCTTACCCCTCCATGGCCTCATGAGACAGAAAGCTATAATTGTTGCTGTTTCTTGACACTTTGCAATAGTGGGAGACTTTGTAGAATGCTTAGAGTGATATTGATATGGTGGTATTGGAGACCTGTTGAATATGGGACAGCCAAGAGATTTTTGGACCTAGGAACCACTCCATCCACTAGGAGTGACTACCTTCCTTCTCACATGTGAGATGCTATGTGCAGGACTGTCCATTTGGGGCTTTCATGGGCTGCAGCTTACACATCTGTGACACCTCCTAACATTAGAACAGTGACGACAATCATAAGTAGAGGCAGATTGGCTGCTACTGCAGCCAATAGAGACTGTGATGGGTTTGTTGTGCATGGTTAGCTATAGCATTGCATGTGATTCAGGCAAATCCTTCATCATGTGCTACTTCTCACTTGTGTGTGATACGTTTGGAACCAGTCTGTCATGTGGTGTCCCTCATTAACAGCTGGCTATCACACTGTATGTGGGGCCATTTGATTCCAGATGTACAAGTATGGAGCATTTGATTTGGTGACATTTCCTGGTTGCATGTGTTCGTGCAGCATCTTTCTCTTGCTCCCTCCCCTCCTTGGGCCACATGAGCATGTTCTTATTGGGACAATGGCCTTCCTGTGCAGTGAAAGAAACCAAGAAGAGCAGTGGGTGCCTGCACACTATCAAGGAAAAGCAAAAAGCAGACACAAGAAAGACTGGCAAAAGTTCAATTCAGGTGAACCCCTTTTATTGGCCCCTACGCGTTTCGGCTCAAAAGCCTTCTTCAGGGGGTCTTTAGAGGGAGCAAACCTTAAATTTCCTGTGGTATATACCAACCACTTTTATTGCAGCATTCACTGAATTGCTGTAATAGAAGTGGTTGGTATACACCACAGGAAATTTAAGGTTTGCTCCCTCTAAAGACCCCCTGAAGAAGGCTTTTGAGCCAAAATGCGTAGGGGCGAATAAAAGGGGTTCACCTGAATTGAACTTTTGCCAGTCTTTCTTGTGTCTGCTTTTTGGTTTTCCTTTCTGTGCAATGGACACATGGGCAGCAGTGTCTGTGTTGGCAGTTGCCTAGTGCGGTGGGATCTGGGGCTTGACACAAGCAGGCCAATCATACTAGTGGTTGTATTCTGGCCTGCATTGACTAGACTTGGAACACTCCACCTTGCTCTCTCTCTGGCCAAGCCCTGTTTCTGAGTCCACCCTTCTCATAGCAAGTGAGTGGCTCCATTTGATTCTCTGCCTGAAGTGCATGGTGAGCAATATCACTTCCTTAACTATACAATCTGTGTGTGTGTGCCTCCTTGGGAGTTATGTTCTTGTGTCTGACCACATTTCTGTGTGCCATTCTTGGCAACTGGTACCTTCACACAGCATGACATCGTCAGTGGATCTTACTCCTACACTGACCAAGTATAGCACCTTTTCACAGCTGCTAGGTTATGTCTACACTACTCTTTATCTTGTGCACTCCATATGTGTTAGTTGATGTAATCAGGCCCCCAGTGCATCTATGGTGTTTGTATTGATTACATTATTACCCCAGCTGCCCAATATCTGTATTGAGATCTCAGCATGGACCATGAAAAATTGCCTAGGAGCCATATTAAAGCATAGGTGGTAGTCATTATGCTGGTTGGCCTCTGTGGAGGGTACAGGTCAGCTTCTCAGTTGGCATAGGTCTCTGCAGCAACACTCACCTTGCTCCTGCACCAGCTGTTGCCGGGTGCGTCGAATGAGTCGGGGCCGGGCCTGCGGATGGTACAGAACTGCACCCTATATGCTTCTGGGTCCCGCATGATGTGGAATAATCTGTGAGGAGGGAAGAGATATGACCTGTCAGAGGTAATGTGACATGCCATCCAGGACAGACCAGGATGCAGCAGGCCCAATATCCGGTTTTCGCATGTGGTCAGTCAGGGTCACATGTCCCTTGCAGGTTCACAAGCTTGTCACCGTGTGGGCAGTGGGTTTCCCAGTTCTCCTTTTGTCATGTATTCTGGCCTTTCTAACAGATACTTAGCGATACCAATTCTCATCTCTGATACACTGAAAGCTGTTAGAACATGATTCTGTATTTGATTCCCTATTTGGTTGATACGGTGACTGACGATATGTGTTCTCTTATTTGTCAATGATAGATTAGCATGTGGCCTCATTGTCAGTCTGCTGATGTTCCTGATTTAGGATGCTGCTTACCAATGTATTGTAGGTGTGGCATAGCGGTTGCAGCCACTAGCTGGCATCAATGGGTTCTGGCTTTGATTCCCACAGATGCTCCTTGGCCAAGTCATGCCTTTTATAGACAACACAAGGAAGCAGAGTCATCAGGTGTCTGCATGAACTTGCTAATTATATCAGACCATGGTGGTTTGCTGTACAATGACCTATTCCCTGCTTTCTACTGCTACTGCTGCTGCTGCTGCTGCTATATTTGGATCCTAATCCCTTGTTCTCCTTGTGTTTCCTCCCCTATTTGAACCTCCTTGTTTCTCTTGTATTGTTCTGTCTGTCCTGATTAGATTGTAAGCTCTACGAGCAGGAACTATCTTCTTTATATGTTCGTACAGCGCTGTGCTATACAGGGTGGCCCAAAAAACGCGAGAACATCTCGTAAATTAAAAGCTTATATAGTTTACTTATTTACCTTTTTTAGCTATATAACGTCTTTATTTCGACAATTTCTGGTCGCCATCTTTTTTTTAAAATTTATCAATCATTTGCATCTGTCTTTTTGAACTTTTAAATAACTTATATGCTACGAGATGTTCTCACTATTTTTGGGCCACCCTGTATAAATGTTTAATAGTAGTAGTAGTAATGTATCCTGTCTCCCGTCTGCCATCTGCTTTCTGGCTTGTGGGTGCCTTTCCTTGTAGCGTCTTTTTCTTTGTGTGAAATGATTCCATCCCCTTTTCCATGTGTTTATCGCTTCTCCAGGCCTAGCTTTGTGCCACTCTGTGCGTTTGGGGGAGGGCAACCAGGACAGCAATAACTGCACAAACATTCCAGTGTGGAGGGCTAGCCTAATGGTTAGGGCACTAGTCACAGAACCAAGGGAACAGTGTTCAGTTCCCAATGGTTCTCCTTTTGGCCATGTGACTTCACATGGCATTATAGGTTTGTTAATGTCAGATCGACGTTATGAAGGGCGCTTTCTTATGTGTTTGCCACAGTCTAGGTGACAGTGTGCAGTACGGTGGCTACATGCTAATGCGATACAAATATAGTCCAAATGAAAAATCCATCTCTGCTCCTGGTTCTGAAGTAGCTGGAGGTGATCTCCCCCTCGCGGGTGGACAGGTATAAAATCCAAAATTCGCCAATGAAGATCATGAAAACAATGAGCCTCCAGCTACTTCAGAACCAGGAGCAGAGATGGATTTTTCGTTTGGACTCTGTTAGCCCAAAGGGGTTGAATTTGCAGATTGATTGGCACACAGTCTATTAATCAACTAATTAAGTATACTTCTGTCAATCTTTGGTTCTTGGGGGTGGAGCTTGAAGTTGTGATCCCTCCCCATTTAAACCTCTGATTGGTCATTTTTGTAACAGCTGATGTGATTGACGTTTGGCAATTTAGCGGATGTCTCTGAGGCCGGCCTTTTTAAATAAAGCCGGTTTCCTACCCTTCCGGGTTCAACAAGGCTGATGTTTTGACCTGAAGCAGGGGATTAAGTTTTTTACCTCCCCGAAACGTGTCACGTCGTCCTCCCACTACTTCAACTTACAGCCTTTCTGCCATTGATTCAGCTAAGTAACGCATTCAATTGCTTTTAAGAAAATTTAAGGACTCACGTCTTATTTAATAAAATGGACGGGCCACAACGGCACAAGGTGTGCTTCCTTCTGCTTGGTTGGCCTCTCCGACAAAAAAATTAATTATTTGCTGTAAATTCTTTTTGAAACACGGGCTTTCTGTGCATCCAGGTTTTTCACTGTTTAGAAGCACATGCTAGACATGCATCTCCGAAAACATCTTTTCCCCAGATCTGGGGATACGTCTGTGTCTACTGCCCCCGTTGCAGAATTAGAAACATAGAAACATGACAGCAGAAAAAGACCACATGACCTATCTAGTCTGCCCTTCCATATCAACTGCAATAGTCCGCTTTTTACCTTTAGAGATCCTCTGTGTTTGTCCCATGTGTTTTTGATTTCAGATACTGTCCTTGTATCCACCCCCTCCACTGGCAGATTATTCCACACATCTACTACTTTTCCATAAAGAAATATTTCCACATATTTATTTACTAGCTTTTTTATAACGCCATCTTATATTTTTATACTCCTCAGTCTACTCCCTTTCACTCTCATGCTATGTCGCCTCATAAAAGAGCTTGCCTTCAAATGAAAGAGATCTTCGTGTGCATTTATGCCACGGAGGTATTTAAATGTCTCCATTGTATCGCCCCCTATCCTGCCTTTCCTCTAAAGTATACCTATAAGGATCTTTAAGTCTGTCCTCATTTGCTTCATAATGAAGACCATTAACCATTTTAGTAGCCACTTTTTGCACCGATTCCATCCTGTTTATATCCTTTTGAAAGTGCAGTCTCCAGAATTGCACACAGTACTCCAAATGAGGTTGCACCAGAGTCTGACACAGAGGCACTATCACCTTCTTTTTCTGCTGGCCATTCCTCTTCCTATACACCCAAGCATCCTTCTGGTTTTTCAGTCTCCTTTTCTATCTGTTTAGATACTTTAAGATGGTCAGACACAATTATGCCCAGGTCCCACTACTCTTTTGTGGACAGAAGTACGTCACCCCCTACATTGTATCACTCCTTTAGATTTTTGCAGCCCAAATGCATGACCCTATATTTTTTAGCATTAAATTTCAGTTACCAAATTCTAGACCATTATTCAAGCTTAGCTAGATCCCTCCTCATTTTATCTACAACTACCTGTGTATCTATTGAAGATTTTGGTATTATCCGCAAAAAAGCAAATCTTACCTGACAGCCCTTCTGCAATATCACTAACAAAGATAAGAACATAAGAACATAAGATATGCCATACTGGGTCAGACCAAGGTCCATCAAGCCCAGTATCCTGTTTCCAACAGTGGCCAATCTAGGTCATACATACCTATCAGTTTCCCCAAAAGACACAGATTCTGCAATGCTTGTACTAGGTCAAGCATTGATATCCTGGGTCCCTTCTTAATAATGGTTTATGGACCTTTCCTCCAGGAACTTGTCCAAACCTTTTTTAAACCCAGCTACACTAACAGCCTTTACTACATCCTCCGGTAACAAATTCCAGAGTTTGATTACACGTTGAGTGAAAAAATATTTTCTTTTATTAGTCTTAAATTGTTTACCCTGTAGCTTCATTGCATGTCCCCTAGTCTTCCTATATTCTGATAACGTAAACAGTCGATCTACGTTTACCCATTCCACTCCATTCATTAATTTATAGACTTCTATCATATCTCCCCTCAGCCATCTCTTTTCCAGGTTAAGGAGCCCTAACCTTTTTAGCCTTTCTTCATACGAGTATCCTTCCATCCCCTTTACCATTTTGGTGGCTCTTTCTCTGAACCTTTTCTAATAATGCTATATCCTTTTTAAGATACGGCGACCAGAATTGCACACAATATTCAAGGTGCGGTCTCACCATGGAACGGTATAGAGGCATTATAATATCTTTTGTTTTATTTTCCATTCCTTTCCTTATGATACCTAGCATTCTATTTGCTCTCTTGGCTGCCGCTGCACACTGGGCCGAGGGTTTTAACATGTTATCCACAATGATGCCTAAATCTTTTTCCGGGGTGGTGGTTCCTAATGTGGAACCTTGCATCGTGTAACCATAGTTTGGGTTGTTCTTCCCTAGGTGCATAACTTTGCACTTGTCCACATTAAATTTCATCTGCCATTTTGATGCCCAGTCTTCCAATTTATCAAGATCCTCTTGCAATTTTCCACAATCCTCTTGGGTTTTAACAACTTTAAATAGTTTTGTGTCATCTGAAAATTTGATAACCTCACTCGTTATTCCACTTTCTTTTTTTTTTCGTTTTCTTTTTCTTTTTTTTCTTTTATCTTTATTGAATTTATTAATATACACCAAGAGTAAATTAAGCGTACTCCGAATACAGAAATACCATAAATGCAAATACAAGCATCAAAGAAAAACAAATAAACATTGGTAAAGACCACTACATTAAACCTCAATAAGGTTACAAGAAACAAGAAAATTACATAGGAATAATATCCAAAGACGGCAAAACGGACATCTAATAGAGCTTAGATATTAAGTGTGGCAGCCGGTGCAGGATCCACCCCAACCCCTTCCTTACCCTCAAGAAACAACCTTAATTGCAGGGGTTCAAAGAAAAGAAACTGCTTAGTATTGTAAATGATTAAACATTTGCATGGAAATTTCAACTTAAACTGCGCCCCCAAGGCAAGAGAGCGCTGGCGCAAAGCCAGAAACTCCCTCCTCCTCTTTTGGGTATCCCTTGCTAGATCAGGAAATATCAATATCTTAGACCCCATAAATTGAGAAACATTCATCTTAAGGAAATATAACCGTAGAACAGAGTTCCGATCTGACTCAAAGGCAAGGACACCAGTAAGGTGGCTCTACTGGTTACCACGTCAAGCGAGCTCTCCAGAAAACCTGTAAGGTTCATCTGAGCCGGCCCCCCAGCCTCCACCGAAACTTTCCCACCAAACTCTTCTGAAGAGGAAATTGAGACATACTGAGCCCGAACAATAGGAGGCAAATTTCCAGAAGGCATAAGGAGAATTGCAGTGAAAAACCTGCGAACCAGCTCCATAGGATCCAACAGGGGAGATCTGGGAAAGTTCAACAAGTGCAAGTTGTTCCTCCTCGCTTGATTATCCAGGAATTCCAGACGTCTTGCCATGATCAAACTACCTTTAGCCTGGGTAGCCCCCAGGTCCTGCAACTCCTCAGTCCGGGTTTCCAATCGCGAGAGTCTCACAGCATGTCCATCTACTCTCGAGCTTTCAGCCAAACTCTGCATCTTCACCTGAGTTAAGTCCTTAGAAAGAACAGCCACAACAGGAAGGAGGGACTGCTGAAGGGAAGATATGGCATCCCACAAGCTCTCCATTGTCACCCTTGCCGGTTTTTCCAAAGCCTGCATCACAGAAGAAACCAGAGGCAGAGAAGGGGCTGAATCCACAGCATCTAGCCCACCGCTTACTACTGCCTTCTCCAACAGTTCTCCTCCTACTGGCAGAGCAGCGGGAGCACTCCCCCTCTGGTTCGGGGTGGCACCCCCCACTTTCCAGGTCATTTATGAATATGTCAAAAAGCAGCGGACCCAGCACAGATCCCTGGGGTACACCACTATTCACCTTTCTCCATTGGGAAAATTGGCCATTTAGCCCAACCCTCTGTTTTCTATCTTTTAACCAGTTCCTGATCCACAGTAGTACACTGCCTCCTATCCCATGACTCTTTAGTTTTGCCAAAAGTCTCTGATGAGGGACCTTGTCATAGGCTTTCTGAAAGTCCAGATACACTGTATCAACCAACTCACCTTTGTCCACCTGTTTATTCACACTTTCAAAAAAACATAACAGATTAGTAAGACAAGCTCTTCCTTGTCTAAAGCCATGTTGGCTGTCTGCCATTAGGCCATGACTATCTACATGCTGAGTAATTTTATTCTTTATGATGCATTCTACCATTTTTCCCGGTACTGACGTGAGGCTCTGTAGTTTCCCGGATCACCCCTCGAACCCTTTTTAAAAATTGGTGTTACATTGGCGATCCGCCAATCTTCAGGTATTAGAGATGATTTTAATGGTAGTTCACAGATTACTAATAGCAGGTCCGCAATCTCATATTTCAGTTCTTTCAACACCCTTGGATGTATACCATCCGGCCCAGGTGATTTGCTACTCTTCAGTTTATCTAATAGTTGTAATACATCTTCCCGATGTATCGATATTTCCTTCAATTCTTCTGCACCTTTAAATACCATTTCAGTCATGGGTAACATCCCTACATCTTCCTCAGTAAAGACCGAAGCAAAGAATTCATTCAGTCTCTCCACTATCGCCTTGTCGCCTCTTAGTGCCCCTTTAACTCTTCTATCATCTAATGGTCCAACTGACTCTCTCACAGGTTTTTTGCTACGAAGGTACTTGAAAAAATCTTTATTTCACGTTTTTTCTTCCGCAGTAAGCTTCTTCTCAAATTCTCTTTGCCTTCTTTATCAATGCCTTGCATTTGACCTGCCAGTGCTTGTGCTGTTTCCAGGTTTCATCATTTGGCTCTTTTTTCCATTTCCTGAAAGATGCTTTCTTGGCAACAACAGCCTCTCTGACCTCACCTTTAAACCATGCTGGCAGGTTTTTGGACTTCCTTCCACTTTTCTTAAAGCGTGGAATACAGCTGCTCTGGGCTTCCAAGATAGCATTTTTCAACAACACCCAAGCTTGATGTAAGTCTTTAACCTTTGCAACTGCTCCTTTTAGTTTTTTTTAAACTATTTTCTGCATTTTATCATAGTCTTCCTTTCGAAAGTTAAAAGGTAGTACTGTGGATTTCCTTACTATCCCTCCTCCACTAATTAAATCAATGGCGATCATGCTATTATCACTATTGCCAAGTGGCCCCAACACCCTTATCTCTTGCACTAGATCTGGTGTTCCACTAAGGACTAGATCTAATATGGCTTCCCCTCTCGTCGGTTCATGGACCAGCTGCTCCAAGAAGCAGTCATTTATGTCATCTAGGAACTTTATCTCCCTAGCATGTACTGCCGTGACACTGACCCAGTCGATACCGGGGTAATTGAAATCGCCCATTATTATTACCGCGCTGTAATGTTTATTAGCTTCCTTGATTTCTTTGAGCATTTCATCATCCATTTGTTCATTCTGGCCAGGTGGTCGATAGTACACCCCCACTGCCATCGCCTTCCCCTTTTTACATGGAATTTCAATCCATAGAGATTCTACAGCAAATTTTGTTTCCTGCAAAACTTTAATCCTTTCTGACTCAATGCCCTCTCTAACATAAAGCGCAACCCCTCCACCAATTTGATCAGCTCTATCATTACGATATCGTTTGTACCCAGGTATCACAGTGTCCCACTGGTTGTCCTCCTTCCATCATGTCTCTGATATTCCAATCACATCTAACCTCTCATTTAGTGCTATATATTCTAACTCTCCCATCTTATTTTTTAGACTTCTAGCATTTGCATACAAGCATTTTAGAGACTGTATTTTATTCATATTAATTTGGCTATTGGTAGACATGGGTAATTTGGGATCTTTAAGCTCTGTCTGCTCCACACTCGAGGGCATTTGGGCTATTTTACTCTTTTTTGGAACCTCTCTGCTTTTGGTAGTATCCTTCAAGGATACATTCTTCCGAACCATCTGCTCTTGGGCGACTGTCGGCTTTCCCCTATTATCTAGTTTAAAAGCTGCTCTATCTCCTTTTTAAAGGTTAATGCCAGCAGCCTGGTTCCATTCCGGTTAAGGTGAGGCCCATCCCTTCGGAAGAGCCCCTCCTTTCCCCAGAATGTACCCCAGTTCCTAACAAATCCAAACCCCTCATCTCTGCACCATTGTCTCATCCATGCATTGAGACTCCGGAGCTCTGCCTGCCTTTTGGGTCCTGCACGTGGAATGGGAAGCATTTCAGAGAAAGCTACTCTGGAAGTTCTGGATCTCAACTTCCCACCTAAAAGCCTAAATTTAGCCTCCAGAACCTCCCTACCACATTTTCCTATGTCATTGGTACCGACATGTACCAAGACAGCAGACTCCTCCCCAGCACTATCTAAGACCTTATCTATGTGGCTCGTGAGGTCCTCTACCTTCGCACCTGGCAGGCATGTTACCAGGCGATCCTCACGTCCACAAGCCACCCAGCTATCTACATGCCTAATGATTGAATCACCAACTATAACGGCTGTCCTAACCCTTCCCTCATGGGCACATGGCCCTGGAGAAACTTCCTCAGTGCGAGAGGGTTTTACATCACCTGGAGGACAGGTCCTAGTTACAGGATCACTTCCTGCCACACCAGGGTGATGCTCTCCTTTCACGTGACCTCTCTCCTCCATGGCAACAGGAATGCTGCTAGACTGGAGGTGGGACTTCAGGACTATATCCCTGTAGGTCTCGTCTATGTACCTCTCTGTCTTTCTTATGTTTTCCAAGTCTGCTACTCTAGCCTCTAGAGAACGGACTCGTTCCCTGAGAGCAAAGAGCTCATTGCACCTAGTGCACACGTAAGACCTCTCACCAACTGGGAGAAAATCATACATGTGACACTCAATGCAAAAGACTGGAAAGCCCCCATCCTGCTGCTGGACTGCTGTCTGCATCTTAGTTTTAAGTTTTTACTTACTAAGTTCTTTACTTACTAAGGGTTGCTATGGATATTTATACCAATAAAACTGTACCTAATACGTTTAATATACCTTATTCACCTGAAGCTTAATTAATCTCAGGTCCTTAGTGTATGTCTGATTTGGGTAACAAGCTTCACCTGAGAACACCTCCTGTCTTTTTTTTTTTTAATTTATGCAATTTTACAATAAATTCAAGAAGGTTTAAACAAAAAACACTTCTGAGAAACAGGGCAAACACATGAAATTATCTTGAAATCAAGATATAACAATATCAAAGCAAACAAAGGCATAAATTAATGTGCTAACCCACTCTAGTCCATTACAAAGGGGGGGGGGGGTCATCTCACAAAATAAATAGAATACAGAATAAAAGAAGAAAAGTTTGAAGTCTAAATCCAGACCAACAACTAACATGAGCCTAAGTGGAGACAATAGAGGATTCTAGGCGCCTAGCAGTTATAAAAGCAAGCAACTGAGAGGGCTCAAAGAATACATAAGATACAGACTGAAACTTAATCAAACATTTACACGGATGTTTCAGAAAAAACAGCCCGCCCAGCTGCAAGATCCCAGGACAGAGCAGTAGAAACTCTCTGCACCGTTTCTGGGTATCTCGTGCCAAGTCTGGATATATACGAACAGCTAAACCCCTAAACAGAAGCTTCCTTTTCCGGAAAAATAATTTCAACATCCACTCTTTATCAGATAATAGGGCAAAAGTTATTAATAAAGTGGAAGGCTCCTGAGAATCAAGACCTGAATTTTCCAATAAATCCGTAACATTGAGAGCCTCTCCTTGCACCAACCCACCCCCAGAACTCCCTGTATGGGGAACACGCCTAGCTTTGGGAAGATAATAAATTTTTACCAGAGGCGGAATCAGGTCAGGGGAGACTCCCAGTATCTCAGTTAAATATTCTTTAAACATATCTTTGGCAGAAATAGCAAAAACTCTAGGAAAATTAACGACCCTTAAATTATTCAAACGTGAAAAATTATCTAACTGTTCTAATTTAACCTGGACCGATGAAAAGTTCTTTTGAAAGGCTTCAGCTTGATCTTCTAAGCTTGTAATTCGCTTCCGTTCAACTTCAAGTTCCTTAGAGACTCCGGAGACCTTCTTCTCTAAGTCTGTCACAGTATCCATCGCAATCCCCACTTTAGTAGATAAAGATGTAACTTGTGAGAGTAAAACTTCTCCAAGGGAAACGATAGCATCCCAAATTGCTTCAAGTGTAAAATTTTTAGGACGTTGAAGAAAGAAAGCTCCATCCGGAGAGGACGTCGTTGCACTTGCCATCTCAAGCCGCTCAGAAACCTCTTGACACAGAGGAGAAAAAACCTTCCCTGTGCACTCAGCTCCACCAAAGGCCGATGGCAAAGGAGAGTGGGAAGAAACACCAACCCCACTCACCATTTCCTCCGCTCCGCTTTTTCCCGGCACTCGCGAGGTAGAACCCCCACCCGTCACAGCAGGGGGGGGAAACCTCCAGGAAGCCTTCAGGCAGCGAATCACCACGGAGGATCTTAGGCGCAGGGCTCAAAGCTGGGGAGAAGGATTTCACCGAGGCACCCACCGAGCACTCCGACTCCAATGACGCTGCCAGCCGGCAATCTCCACCAGCAAGGTCCGGATCCCGAGGAGCACGAACCACATAGGAGTCCAAGGGACCCGATACTGAAACAAGAGGCGTCGAGGTGAGAGCGGGCTGCAAGGGCTCCCGCCCAGCTTTCCCCTTACGCTTCTTCCCCATGAAAGAAACGGCGTGCTAACTCGGACACGACTCAAACCGCCATCTTGAAACTCCCCCACCTCCTGTCTTTTAAGATGTGTAAGTACCTATAAAGCTAAGATTATCCCAGGGGTGGGTGGGTGTGGGGAGGGAGGGAGGGAAATAACACTTATTAAAAGAGGGCTGCTACACAGTACCCTGTCCTGTGCTGCTGAGGTAAGCTATAATCTTATTTGATTTAAATTATAGCTCTTTGCTGCTGCTAGGCTCTAACGTATTATGAAATTTAAACTACAAGCTCTCTGCTGGGTTCTAAATTTAACCAGAAAGCTCTCTTTTGTGTTTTAAATTTAAACTAAAAATACTTTGCTGATACTAGGCCCTGAGTGACTATTAAATTAAAACTATAAGCTCTCTGCTGGGTATGAAATGTAACCAGAAAGTTCTCTTCTGTGTTTTAAATTTAAACTTAAACTGCTGCTACTAGTCCCTGACTGCTTTAACAGAAAATAGTGGTTTCACAGATTAAATAGCTTTAATAGAAAGAATTCCTTTCAGAAAATTCCCAGAAGTATATACTCACAATTGCAGATCTCTCTCCAGAAGTAACAGTCCCTTTTTCTAGTCCTTCAAGACTGAGGATCACAGAGCTCTGGTTGAGCTATTTATGCCTGTGTTGCTGAGGTAAGCTGTGACCAACTTCCTGGATGATTAACAGTCCTTGCTTGGATAGAAGGAGTCTTTCAAAATGGCCTTTTGAACTGCCACCTGGTGTTAACACCTTTTGAAAAGGTTTCACAGATCTCTTGCCCCCTAGAAGATTGTATTTGCTGCTCAAAGAGTACTGACCCTGTTTTGCCTTTTGTGCTAATCTGTATTCTTATTTGATTTAAATTATAGCTCTTTGCTGCTGCTAGGCTCTAACTTATTATGAAATTTAAACTACAAGCTCTCTGCTGGGTTCTAAATTTAACCAGAAAGCTCTCTTCTGTGTTTTAAATTTAAACTAAAAGTACTTTGCTGATGCTAGGCCCTGAGTGACTATTAAATTTAAACTACAGCTCTCTGCTGGGTTCCAAATTTAACCAGAAAGCTCTCTTCTGTGTTTTACATAGAAACATAGAAACATGATGACAGAAAAAGACCACATGGCCTATCTAGTCTGTCCTTCCATATCAACAACTACAGCAGTCCACTTTTTACCTTTAGAGATCCTCTGTGTTGGTCCCATGCTTTTTTGAATTCAGTTACTGTCCTCATCTCTACCACCTCCACTGGGAGACTATTCCATGGATCCACTACTCTTTCCGTAAAGAAATATTTCCGCATATCACTCCTGAATCTATCTCCCTTCACCCTCATCCCATGTCCCCTCGTAGCAGAACTTGCTTTCAATTGAAAGAGGCTCTCTCCCTGAACATTTATGCCACGGAGGTATTTAAACATCTCAATCATATCACCTCTACCCCGTCTTTCCTCTAAGGTGTACATATTAAGATCCTTAAGTCTGTCCTCATATGCTTTATAATGAAGCCCACTAATCATTTTAGTAGCCACCCTCTGCACCGACTCCATCCTGTTCACATCCTTTTGAAGGTGCGGTCTCCAGAATTGCACACTATACTCCAAATGAGGTCGCACCAAAGACTTATACAGAGGCATTATCACCTCCTTTTTTCTGCTAGCCATTCCTCTCCATATGCATCCAAGCATCCTTCTAGCTTTTGCCGTCGCCTTTTCTACCTGTTTAGCTACTTTAAGATCATCAGACACAACCACGCCTAGGTCCCGCTCTTCTTTAGTGGACAAAAGTACTTCACCTCCTATACTGTATTGCTCCCTTGGATTGCTGCAGCCCAAATGCACGACCTTACATTTTTTAACATTAAATCCCAGCTGCCGAATTCTAGACCATTCTTCAAGCTTAGCTAGATACCTCCTCATGTTATCTACCCCTTCCTGGGTGTCTACTCTATTGCAGATTTTGGTATCATCCGCAAAGAGGCAAACCTTACCCGACAGCCCTTCTGCTATATCACTAACAAAGATGTTAAAAAGAATCGAACCAAGGACAGATCCCTGGGGCACACCACTGGTAACATCCTTCTCCTCAGAGTGAGCTCCATTTACTTGTACTCTTTGTCGCCTCCCACCCAACCAATTTCTAACCCAAGCAGTAACTTTAGGGTCCATCCCTAGGGTGCTCAGTTTGTTTATAAGTCGCCTGTGAGGAACAGTGTCAAAGGCTTTACTGAAATCTAAATACACCACATCTAGGGCTCTCCCTCGGTCCAACTCCCTTGTCACCCAGTTAAAGAAATCAATCAGATTTGTCTGACAAGACCTGCCTCTGGTGAATCCATGCTGCCTCGGATCCTGTAATCCGCTGGACTCCAGAAACCTCACTATTTTCTCTTTCAGCAGCGTTTCCAATAATTTACTCACCACCGAAGTTAAACTAACCGGCCTGTAGTTTTCAACCACATCCTTACTTCTGCTTTTGTGTAAAGGCACCACATGAGCCTCTCTCCAGTCCTTTGGCACCACTCCCGACTCCAACGAGGCATTGAAAAGGTCAGTCAGTGGAGTTGCTAGAACATCCCCAAGTTTCCTCAGTATTCTAGGGTGTATCCCATCTGGTCCCATCGCTTTGTCTACTTTAAGTTGAGCTAGCTTCTCATGAACACAGTCTTCTGAAAATTGTTCAAGATGTCCCTCGCTTCTGTTCCTATTTGTGGGTGTTTTCTGAGGTCCTGCTCCTGGTTCTTCAACTGTGAACACAGAACAAAAATATTTGTTAAGCAATTCCGCTTTATCCTCATCAGCTTCTACATATTCCCCCCCCTGCACCCTTGAGTCTGACAATACCACTTTTGCCCTTCCTCTTCTCACTAATATATCTGAAAAATGTCTTATCCCCCCCATTTTATTGCATTGGCTATTTCCTCCTCCTTTTGAATCTTTGCCTTCTTGACTACTTTGCTAGCTTCTCTAAGTTTTTCCAAATACAGATGCCTGTCTTCGTCTCTCTGTGATCTCTTGTATTTCATGAAGGCCTCCCTCTTTTTCTTCACTTTTTCAGCTACTTCCTTCGAAAACCATAGCGGTCTCCTTTTCCTTTTGCCTTTATTTACCATTTTAACAAAAAGGTTGGTTGCCCTTAAAATACCCCCTTTCAGTTTTGCCCACTGTTTTTCTACATCCCCCAGCTGTTCCCATCCCACTAACGACTCCCTGAGGTATTGGTCCATCTTCGCAAAGTTAGTCTTCCTAAAGTCTAAGATCCTCACCTTGGAATGGATTCTAACAGCCCTAGTCCTAATACTGAACCACACCATCTGGTGATCACTGGATGCAAAATGATCTCCCACTACAACATCAGAAACACTTTCACCATTGGTATGCACCAAGTCCAGTATGGCCCCTTCACGTGTGGGGTCTATTACCAATTGCCTGAATAGTTCTCCCTGTAGAGAATCCAGGATCTTCTTACTTCTAGATGATACTGCAGCAGGAATGTGCCAATCAACATCTGGCATATTGAAATCTCCTATCAGTAGCACTTCCCCTTTCCTAGCAATGCTGCGTATGTCTTCAATTAACTCTCTGTCCACCTCCTCCTTTTGTGAGGGAGGTCTGTATATCACACCAATGCAAACAGATTTCTCTTTCCCTCTTTCTAGTTTAACCCACAATGCCTTCTCTCTCCCTTTTAAGCTCTGTAATTCCAACGCTTTAATAGTAGTTTTTACATATAGTGCCACTCCTCCTCCCCTTCTTCCTACCCTGTCCTTTCTGAATAAAGTATAGCCAGGTATAGTTACATCTCAATCATGGTTTTCTGTGAACCATGTTTCTGTAACTGCCACTAAATCCAAGTCAGCCACTCCCACCAAAGCTTCAACATCAGGGATCTTATTTCCCATGCTACGGGCATTTATACACACTGCTTTCCATATGTTACCCCTGTTACCCATTTCCATAAAGGTATTTAATGTATCACTTACCTGGGGGCTTTCACTTACCTGGGGGCTTTCTTCACCCATCCCCAACGAGTCTAGTTTAAAGCCCTCTTCAGTAGATTAGCCAGTCTACTACCGAAGATGCGTTGACCTTTCTTGGACAGATTTAAATTTAAACTAAAAATACTTTGCTGATACTAGGCCCTGAGTGACTATTAAATTAAAATTATAAGCTCTCTGCTGGGTATGAAATGTAACCAGAAAGTTCTCTTCTGTGTTTTAAATTTAAACTTAAACTGCTGCTACTAGGCCCTGACCGATTTAACAAAAAATAGTGGATTCACAGATTAAGTAGCTTTAATAGAAAGAATTCCTTTCAGAAAATTCCCAGAAGTATATACTCACAATTGCAGATCTCTCTCCAGAAGTAACAGTCCCTTTTTCTAGTCCTTCAAGACTGAGGATCACAGAGCTCTGGTTGAGCTATTTATGCCTGTGCTGCTGAGGTAAGCTGCTGAGGTAAGATGTTAAAAAGAATCGGACCAAGGGTAGATCCTGTGGCACACCACTGATAACTTCCTTCTCAGAGTGAGCTCCATTTACCTGTACCCTTTGTCGCCTCCCACTTAACCAATTTCTAACCCATTCAGTAACTTTAGGATCCATCCCTAGGGTGCTCAGTTCGTTTATAAGTCGCCTATGTGAAACAGTGTCAAAGGTTTTACTGAAATCTAAACACACCACATCTAGGGCTCTCTCTTGGTCCAACTCCCTGATCACCCAGTCAAAGAAATCAATCAGATTTATCTGACAACACCTGCCTCTGGTGAATCCATTCTGCATTGGATCCTGCAATCCATTGGACTCCAGAAACCTCACGGTACTCTCTTTTAGTAGCCTTTCCAATAATTTACTAACCACAAAGGTTAGACTAACCAGCCCGTAGTTCTCAATGTCATCCTTATAACCACTTTTGTGTAAAGGGATCACATGTGCCATTCTCCAGTCCTCTGACACCACTCCTACCTCAAAGAGACTTTGAAAAGGTCAGAGAGTGGAGCCACTATAACGTCCCCAAGTTCCCTCAGTATTCTTGGATGTTTCCCATCCAAACCCATGGCTTTGTCTACTTTTGTTTAACTAATTCCTCAAAAACAGTCTTCTGAATATCATTTGAGAAAAAATTAGGAAGTAACTGAAAAGGTGAAGAAAAAGAAGGAGGCCTTCATGAAATAAAGCAGAATTGGGGGAAGGACAGGGTAGGAAGAAGGGAAGGTGGACTGGCACTATATGTCAAAAGTAATCTTAAATATTTCACAGATGAACAGAAATATTTGTTAAGCAATTCTGCTTTATCCTCATCAGTTTCTGCACATTTCTCCCCTGCACCCTTGAGTCTGACAATACCACTTTGGTCCTTCCTCCTCTTACTAACATATCTGAAAAATGTCTTATCTCCGCATTTTATCGCATTGGTTCTTTCTTTTTTTTTTTTTTGTATCTTTGCTTTCCTAACTACTTTGCGAGCTTCTCTAAGTTTTTCCAAACATAGATGCTTGTCTTCCTCTCTCTGTGATCTCTTGTATTTCATGAAGGCCTCCCTCTTTTTCTTCACCTTTTCAGCTACTTCTTTTGAAAACCATAGTGTCTCCTTTTCCTTTTACCTTTATGTACCTTTCTAACAAAAAGGTTTGCTGCCCTTAAAATATCCCCTTTCAGTTTTGCCCACTGTTTTTCTATATCCCCCAGCTGTTCCCATCCCACTAATGACTCTTTGAGGTATTGTCCCATCTTGGAAAAGTTAATTTTCCTAATGTTTAAGACCCTCACATTTGAATGGATTTTATCTGCCCTAGTCCTAATACTGAACCATACCATCTGGTGATCATTGGATGCAAGAGGATGTCCCACTGTAACATCAGAAACACTTCCCCCATTGGTAAGCACACTAAATCCAGTATGTCCCCATCATGTGTGGGTTCTGTTACCAGTTGCCTGAATAGTTCTCCCTGTAGAGAATCCAGGATCCCCTTACTTCACAGTAGGAATATGCAAATTCACATCTGGCATATTGAAATCACCTATCAGTAGCACGTCTACTATCATGACAATATTATGTTTGTCTTCTATTAAATCTTCATCCACTTCTACTTCCTGTGAAGATCTGTATTTAACTCCAGTGCAAATGGATTTCCTTTCCCGCTTTCTAGTTTAATCCACAATGCTCATCGCTTCCTTTTAAGCCTTTCAATTCTATATCTTTAAGATTACTTTTGACATATAGTGCCAATCCACCTCCCCTTCTTCCTACCCTGTCCTTCCTGAGTAAAGTAGTTCCCGGTATATTTACATCCTAGTTCTGGTTGTCCATGAACCATGTCTCCGTAACCGCCACTAAATCCAAATCACCCTATTCCATTAAATCCTCAACATCTGGAATCCTTTTTCCCATGCTACAGGTATTTGTACACACCACTTTCCAGATGTTGCCCCTGTTACACTTTTCTACAGAAGTTTTTAATGTTTCACTTACCTGGGGGCTCTCTTCACCCTTCCCCAATGAATCTATTTTAAAGCCCTCTTCAATAGGTTAGCCAGTCTGCTGCTGAAGACACTTTTGGGCATGTTTACTAAAGTCCGCAAAATAGCGCCCCGCAAAATAGCGCACGGCAACGCGGCACTGAAACGCGCAGAAACGCATTTAAACGCCCCGCACATGTGCGTGTCACCCCCGCACAGGTACGCGGCTCACTAACGGGCCCCGTACAAGTGCGGCC
Organism: Ichthyophis bannanicus; assembly: GCA_033557465.1. NCBI lineage: Eukaryota > Metazoa > Chordata > Amphibia > Gymnophiona > Ichthyophiidae > Ichthyophis > Ichthyophis bannanicus. The sequence goes on along the minus strand of CM066035.1, from coordinate 137,096,214 downwards.
CGCAAATTTCCGATAGAGGCGTGGAACGGCGAAAGGAGGGCGGAGGAAGGCTCCGGAGGGGCGGAGGGACGGGGTCAATGGGTGGAGAGTGGGAGGGGAGAGGCTCCCCGCACAGTATCGGGCCCGAATTTGCATGTAAAAACTACCGCGAGTGAAACACTCGCGGTAGAAAGCATTTAAAGGGAAGAGAAACCATTTCCGTCAGCAATGTACAGGAAAACCGGGGAAACCAGCAAAACGTGAGCAGTGTGATACATGTGCACAGCACAAAAGTGCAAATACAAATAGAAAATGACCACAACAGAACTATTAAAAACAGTAATTCAGCTGGGGAACAGTTATAGTGATGGGCAAATACAGAAAACACACTCAGCAAAGCTCCAGAAAAAAGAAATGAACATTTGAAGGGTTTACGGAGCCGAGTCTCTTCCAAAAAACATTTCCTTTGTTTGGAGCTTTCCTGGGAGTGTTTGGTATGGTTGCCCATTAATATCACTGTTGCCCAGCGCGGTGATATCTTGTCCCCCATTTCCCGTAGCCATTTCCGGGGTTTTACGTGCACGTTGGTCACCAGACAGGGTGCATATGCCCACAGTAAAATTGCATAGAGCAGGGTTTGTGACTCCATTCTGCTAAGCTTACTACCTCCAGGGGCTGCACTGTTTCTGTGGCCATAGTGTGGTGCAGCAGACAGAGTCAGTACCTCTAGAACCAGAGGGTCAGAGGTTCAAAGCCCAGCTGGGGTACGTGCCAGCCCAATCCCTATATTTTACCCACCACTGAACACAGATAGCGCAGACACCCCTGTATTGCAGGGAACATAAGCATGGGGAGAGCACCCATATTGTACCCAACAACGCGCACACACACCACAACAATGGGCATTACCTACAGCCAAGTCACCCAAATGCAGTCCCGTACTGCCACATTGCAATCAGGTCATCTGCGTTTTCTGAGAGAAGCTCATGCCAGCATGTTGGCGGACGAGGACATGTGGTGCAGGGGGCAGTGGCTGCTAGCCACAGAAGACAGAGGCCCAGTCATGTGCAGGCTGGCACAGTCCACTGCAACACAGGCCCTACCGGATCCACAGTCATGGACATTCCAGGGAACTCACCCAATCTGTGGATACACAGTGGTGCAGTGCACACAGACACTGTATACAAGAGCAGAGGGTCACAGGTTCAAAGCCCAACTGGGGCAACCGCTAATCCTTTTCCCCCAATTAAACAGTGATAGTAAGGGCACACCTTTCCTGGGGAGGACATATGCAATGGCAATACGTCTATCTTTACCCCACTGAGCACACACACCATGAACAGGGCCAGTACCCAGAGAAGAATCACACAATGCAGTCCTGGTGGGGCACACACCAGTCAGGTCCCATGATGGCACTCATACAAATGCCTGTGCTGTATATCTATGCACCACACCCATGGTATGTAGATGTAGCTCATGCATATCCATGAGGGACAGCAGGAAAACCAGAACAGTGTGATGCAAACCTGGACTGGAGTTGGGAATCTGTGCCGTAAAGCAGCAGCCATCAGGGGCAGACACACCCACACCCACACCCACAGGCCTCATTGACCAATGTCTCCTGGAGAGGCAAACCATTGAACCCTGCACGTCCTACCAATGTCACCCTACACCTGAGGTATATGATACACAGCTCTGAGATGTTTGCTAGTTCCACACATACTGCTAGTTGACCCCATCCGAACAATCTGTTAGGTGTTTGCGGTGCGTGCTCCAGGCCTGGCCTCTGACGCTGTTTACCACCCTGGGGAGTGGCCACCAGCTGTACTGCCTACCATATCCATGCCTTGCCGTGCTCAGGAGCGGTCTTGGTGGGCAAGGCTGATTACCTTCTCAATAGTAGCACCATGATGGCATAGGTGTGGAAGTGTGTGTTTGTCTATACCGTGGGTGTTGGCAGCAAGCCCCTTCCACAGCCCACACTGCCAATGTGCATAATGAGGTGCACGGTACCATGGGTATAGCCAGGACAGGGTGGCCTGGGCAGGATGCATCTGCACCGGGCATAGGGCACTGGCAGGGACACTGTAGTGTCCGGCCACCACCTACACAGACAGGGTGGCCAAAGCATGTCCTTCTGGGAGATCACGCTCACCCTGACTGTGCAGTGATCACAGCATGGCTAGGCACCCCCATAGTGCTGTACAGTCTTTCTCTCATGTGATACATATGGGTATCTATTTGGGGCCCAGTCACTGAGTTATCTGCTTGCTGTGTATGCTGGCAGCCCAGTTCTGTGTGCATGTGTCTCCACTGGGAACATGCACTATGGACTAACCAGCAGACTGTTTGTAGATGGTATGTGGTTTGCTGGAATGGCTTGCAGGGTGCAGTTGGCTTGCTGCAGGGGAATACCTGGTGGTGGGGTGCAACCTACCATACCTGGTCATATGTTTGTCTGTTATTGTGTTATGGCTGTGTGTGGGGGGGTGTTCCTCAGCAGGACTGGGGTTGATGTTGCCCTCTACTGCCACCTTTGCAGGGAGGTAGAGTGTGGATCTCTTGATGGGGGACCATGTTTGTCTCTAGGGGCAGCCCAAGGGGGGGGAGGGGCTACGGCTGTGCCTGACTGGGATATCCATGGTGTTTGTGCAGAAACTAGCTATCTTACACATTAACACTGCTTTGGAACTCCCGCTTGGCCTCCATCAGCCATGGAAAGTGTTGTAGACCTGGTCCTGGGCGCCTCATTGTACACTCAGGGTGAGGCCAGAACCCGCACGATGTAACGTTGTGTAGCTACTTTGTGCCAGTAAAACACCCGGTCAGTGCCCCCTACCAGGCCGAGTTGCTGTGTGGGTGCACCCGGTAACGTCCCCCAACAGGGCCGAGGTGCTGTGGGGGTGCATTTCCCATCTTGTGTCCATCTGTGGACAGCTAATTTGCATGTGCAGTGCATCATGGGTACGTGTGGCCTAACCCTATCCTGTTTACCCTGGCATACTATCTGTGAGATGACGTGCAGGCTATCTGCAGCCAGCCAGGGGCTTCCATACAGCTATGGTTAGGTCACTGCCTGTGCAGCCAGAGGTGATGAGTTCAAACCCACATTGGGGTTCTGTGAGACAGGTGTTCAAAGCATATTTTTTTAGTTTACTGTACATATGTTGATGTCAGCAATAGCACCCTCAGTGTACTGTACCCATAAGGTGCCTCTGAGGGTGCTTTATGGGGCGCCCTATAGGGCACTGTATGGTTGCCATCCATATAGGGTGCACCATACATTATCCTGTGTCGCAACATACATGCTGCCCTATAGGGGACATTCTAGGGTGCCTTGGCAGACGGTGCACTGTAACATGTGCCTTATGGGCGGCCCTATATTAATATGCTGTGAGAGTGCGTTTGCTAGTAGTTATCATAAAACTAAAGTTATAGAGCCTCCTACAGCTCTCCCCAACATAAAACATACTGCCTCAGCTAGCCTTTTTCTCTGGGCTTTGTGAGGGATTGAACACATGGCCCCTGCACCATTGCTCAGTGTCTTCACCATTGTGCTGTGGCTCTGTTCCTGTGTTTGAGCAGCAGCGCGCAGCCTTGTAGCCATTGGCGCGCCGTCTTGTGGCGCACAAAATTACAATTAACAGCGCGCCGCATTCTGGCGCGTAACATTAACAGCGCCCAACATGGGCATGCCCCTTAAAATACTGCCTCAGCCAGCTGTCTTCAATGGGCACTGGGGGGAATTGAACCCATGATGCCTGCATGGGTGGTCAGTGTCTTAACCATTGTCCTATGGCTCCATTCCTGCTATTTGCACATCAGCGCGCCACTTATCCCTCCCACTATTGGGCTGCCCCCTCACACATCAGCGCGCCGCCTTCTGCCCACCGGCTCGCCGCCTTCTGTTGACCAATTTTATCGGTGCGCCGCCCTCTGCCGCCCAACCTTAACAGCGCGCCGCCCTCTGCCGCCCACAATAAACAGTGCGCCGTCTCATGCCGTTTAAGACAATAGGTGCGCCGCCTTCTGCCGCCCATAATCAATATGCCTCCTACACCACTTTTGCCCATAAAATTTGATGCCTCAGCTGGTCTTTTTTGTTGGGTGCAATGGGGGTTTGAACCCCTGGACCCTGCACCATAGGTCAATGTCTTCACCGTTGTACTACGGCTTTGTTGTTTGGTTGTGCAGCAGCGCCCCACTTAGCCTTCTCACGCGCTAATGTGGGACCCGCACATTAGCGCGACTCACAAACCTACGGTCCGTTTTTTTTCCTTTTTCTGCCTGGCCCGCCCACTCCTTATATGGCACCAGCACACTAACGGGGACCCGCACAGCAACGGACTTTAGTAAACATGCCTGTTTGACTCTTTTTGGACAGATGGACACCATCGCTGTGATCGTTATGACACCATCCACCCAGTCATGCATTCATCTCCAGGATATGAGCTTCTCTGCCTCTGCCTTTACCCTCAACAGAAAGGATTGAAGAGAACAACATTTGTGTACCTGTCTGCATCACCCTCTGTCCCAGAGCGATTAAGTCACATTTGATTTGCTTGGAGGGATTTCCAGCAGTATCATTTTTGCCAACATGGATGAGCAACATCGGTAGTCAGTAGGCTTGATGAGCCTCGGCAAACTCTCTGTAACATCTTGGATTTTGGCACCTGGCAGACAGCACATCTCTCTGGACATAAAATCTGGTCAGCAGATGGACATCTCAGCACTCCTTAGAAGAGAGTCACCAACCACCACTACCCTTCACTTCCCAGTGGTGACAGATTCTGCAACTTTGGGGTGATCAAGCTGTGGTACTTCCCTTTCCTCAGATGCTTCCACCTCCTCCACGTCCAGGGCTGCATATTGGTTCATCAATTCAAGGTTGGAGGAGTTGGAGTATTGATACTGCAGACTCTGGTGACTCGTGTCCAACCTTCTTCCTTCCATAGCCTCCCATCTTCACCTCTGTTGGAGAGCTTGGATGTTTTAAGAAGCATCTCATCAATGTAGCTCTCACTGTCCTGAATGCTTCTCAGCCTCACCACTTCTTTTCTGAGCTCCTCCACTTCTTTCCTGAGAGCCTCAGCATGCAGTCATCCTGCACATGGAACCAGTTCTTCAAATGGCATTGGGATCTTTGTCTGAAAGAGGCAGAAGCTGTAATGGGGAAACAGCTTTAGCAATAAGATTTTTTCCAGCCATTGTTTAGTTGATGGAGCTTTGGTACCTGTTGAAGTAAAAGAGAGAGACCTACCAAAGTCCCTACCTGTTCCTCAGCTGTCCTTTAAGAATAAAGCAGTTAACCTCTTTTAAGTGTGTTCTAACAATGCTGTTCTATGTCTCTGTGGTAGCTAATTGGGGACTTGCCCTATAAAGCAAGAAGGCTCACATGGGGTAGGTGGATGTTTGAGTGGGTAGGGAGAGACCTAACATCTGATGAGATCAGTGGCTTCAAAGAGTTAGCTGTGAATGGGTAGCTAGAACAAAGACAATAAAGTCTAACTAACAGAGCCTTTACCCTATAACTACAAGCAAACAAAATAAATTCCCCCTTTGCAGATTAGAAAACAGATTTAGCTTCTAAAAGTGAACATCAAAACCCCTTTAAGAATTAGCTTTTAAAAATGAACACAAAAACCCCTTTGAGAGCTTTCAGGCAGAGTATTACCTTACTTTGCAATGGAGTCTGTCAGGAACTGGGTTTACTTTAGACCCGTCTCATTTGTATGTGCCCACAGCCAGGACATACACGTTTTGGAATCATGCTTTTAGGGAAGAACAACCTAAACTATAGTTATACAATACAAGGTTCCACATTAAGAACCACAACCCAGGAAAAGTATTTAGGCGTCATCATGGAAAATATGTTGAAAGCTTCTGGCCAGTGTACAGCAGCGGCCAAGAAAGCAAATAGAATTCTAGGAATCATATGCAAAGGAATGGAGAACAAAACCAAGGATATTATAATGCCTCTCTATTGTTCCATGGTCAAACTGCAGCGTGAATATTGTGTGCAATTCTGGTCACCATTTCTTAAAAAGGATATAGCAGAATTTAAAAAGATACAGAGAAGAGCCAACAAAATGGTAAAGGGGATGGAAGTATAACCCTATGAGGAAAGGCTTAAAAGGTTAGGGCTTTTCAACTTGGAAAGCAGATGGCTGAGGGGAGATATGATAGAGGTCTATAAATTAATGGATGGAGTGGAACGGGTAAACGTACATCGGTTGTTTACTCCTTCAAAAAGTAGAAAGACCAGGGAACACTCAATGAACTACAATTTTACCCATTTAGGACTAATAAGGGAAAATATTCTTTCACTCAATGAGTAATTAAACTCTGGAATTTGTTACCGGATGATGTAGTAAAATCTGTTAGTTTAACAGGGTTAAAAAAGGTTTGGAGAAGTTCCTGGAGGAAAAGTCCATAAGCCATTATTAAAGAGGACCATGGAAATCCACTGCTTACCCCGGGATAAGCATTAAGGAACTTGTGTACCTTTTTGGTAACCTGACAGGTACTTGTGACCTGGACTGGCCACTGTTGGAAACAGGATACTGGGCTTGATGGACCTTGGTCTGACCCAGTATGGTATTTCGTATGTTATAGTGTGTTCTTAGGTTAGCAGTACAACCAAGTTTAAAACAGGGGGGATGCTAGGCTGTACCAAAAGAAGCGTAATCAACAGAAAAAAAAGATATTGATGATGCCTTTTTATAGACTGTGGGCAAGGCCTCCTTTGGAACACTAGATCTGATATGCAGCACGGGTGGTCAGTGTATAAAGTTAAGCACCCACTCCAGTTCTTAAATTTATATATATATATATATATATATATATATATATATATATACTAAGGATGTGCATTCATTTAAAACAAAATGGGAAATGTCAACAATATTTCCTGTTTTGTTTTGTATTGTTTTCAAATGAAAACAAAAGAAAAGAGGGTTCCACGCTATCATCTTTCTAGTTTTCTAATCGCCATTTTGCTTCATCTGACAGTAGTCTTTACTAACACAGAAGGAAAGCAAGGCAAGTCCTCCACAGACTCAGACTCAGACAGTGAAACAGAAAAAGTGGAGACGGAAATCAATTGTAAAAGTTAATAGTTAAATACTCCCTGATCTAGTTCATGCAGATTCTATCATATTTCTCTTCATCAGTAACCAAGGCAAGCATCACACTGGTACACTTGAAAGAGACTTTTTGAAACAAGATATGGCCAAAAGAAAAGACACGATCGTGCTTTAAAAAAATTTGAAAACATGTAGATAATAAATAATAAAGTGACTTGGCACAAAACAGAGAGAGACAAGAAGAGGAAAAAAAGGAGATAGGAAAAGGACCTTGAGAAGATAAAAAGCAGCACGCAATAAAGAGTTTTCCCTCTAGGCGCTTCGTTTCATTCTCAGTACCTGCCTCGGGAGAGAGGATGTTCCATTTTCCTGTCACTTTCGTAAAAAAGAATGTGGGGCTACTTTCTGCTTGAAGTAAATTTCAGAATCATCTTACTTGCTTGCCAAAACACAATGGAGATGGTTCTTTGAAGTTTAAAACCAGTTTAAAAACAAATCCTGATAAGGATATAATGGGTGAAAAACAGGCGTAGTGCAGATCAGTGTTGATCTTGTATTGCATTTGTACTATACACAAATCCAACTTTTATCACGTTTAGAGGACATGGTTTTCCACATCGTTTACATTTCTATAGGTGTCTTATTTTCTGGAACAGCCCATCCTGCCATCTACTATTCAGTGATCAGACAGAATTTATGATAGCTCTGGGGCTGAATAATTTGACCTGCTGATCTTGAGTTTTCATTTTATCCTTTTTTTTTGACACTGTGCTTTACAGAAGGCACATTCTTTTCTACTGGACATTGTTCAATCTTTTAATTTGCACAAATTAAGTCTTTGAATTATTCATCCATGCGTGCCTAATAAATGACTAATTTCACCAACAAATTAGATAATGTCCTCCTGTCAATGGTGGTGATAAATGTTCTGAATTATTTAAATTAATATTTAATAAAAAAGTGTAAAGGATTTCAATGTATTGTTTTAGCTCAATATATCCAGTGGACCAACTATATGGAAATGGAGGACAAAGTCATCCATTCTAGTTTGCAATTTAAATATAGATTTAACACTAAAACATAAGCACTCATAGGTGTCTCCCTCCTTATATCAGACTTACATTCCAAAGTTACATAATATGATAAATACAATAAAAACAACAGAACTAAGGTCAGTGGCAAAACCAGGCCATTGCTTTATTAACCAAACAATCCTATAACTCAACCAACCGTGAATACATAAATTATCACTCATGATCGCCATCCCACACCTCATCTAGAAGGTGACATCCTAGTCATGTGGTTACTCATGAAACTGCTGAATACACTTTATCCAACAACCTGCGGTGATGCAATGTGAAGGGTAGCGTTGTACAAGTTGAATATCTCCCAATCCTCCTCCTGCCCCAGGACACGGTGATAGCTCTCATGTCCCCTAGTTGCCCCAGGAGTAATCAGTATTCTTCAGTCCTTCCCCTCAAAGCTGTCAGATCTTGATAACCACACAACTTTCTGAAAAAACAACAACATATACTGCACATATTTAAAGAATGAAAAAAAAAATGTGCTTTTATTTACTTGTGGAAAATGAGATGCTTTTCTTCATTTATGTATCGAAAGGCAAAGCATTTGGTTGTGCAATGGAAAAAGCATGCATTTCAGCTGTTTCAATGAGCTTTCTCAGTCCAATGGAGACAAAGAACAGGAACATATTCCTTAGTTCAAATGATGGGGTGCCATGTACCTCAGCCAGGGCTGGCCCAAGGGTTTCTGCAGCCCTAGGCAGACCCTCTGTGTTGCCCTCCCCGAGGATTGCAGTGCTATCTGGCCACCATGCCACCCCAGCATCCATCTTCTCTCCTGGGGGGAGAGGGGGACATGACAATCCTCTGCTGCATTGGGCCTTAAAATGGTCATGCTGGCCCACAGCTTGCCACTACTGCCCCCCTCCAACGCAACTTGCTTTTGGAGGGGACAGGAGCGGCAGGCCATAACTGCATGCACAGGTGTTTTAAAGCCCACTGCAATGCTGAAGCGGTAATTCAGCTGCCGCTTCACGGGGAGGGGGGCCTAGAGATGCCACCTAGTGCGCCTAGTGGTAGTACACCAGGGATCTGCGCTGGGTCCGCTGCTTTTTAACATTCGTAAATGACATGGAAATGAGAATAACAAGTGAGATAATCAAATTTGCAGATGACACAAAACATTCAAAGTTGTTAAAACCCAAGAGGATTGTGAAAAGTTGCAAGAGGACCTTGATAAACTGGAAGACTGGGCATCCAAATGGCAGATGAAATTTAATGTAGACAAGTGTAAAGTTATGCACCTAGGAAAGCACAATCCAAACTATGGTTACACAATGTAAAGTACCACCTTAGAAACCACTAGCCAGGAAAAAGATTTCGGCGTCATCATGGATAACACGTTGAAACCCTCCACCCAGTGTGCAGCAGCAGCCATAAAAGCTAATAGAATGCTAGGAATCATAAGGAAAGGAATGGGGAATAAAAAAAAGGCTATTATAATGCCTCTGTATCGTTCCATGGTGCGACCGCAGCTTGAATATTGTGTGCAATTCTGGTCGCCGTATCTTAAAAAGGATATAGCATTATTAGAAATGGTACAGAGAAGAGCCACCAAAATGGTAAAGGGGATGGAAGGCTACCCCTATGAGGAGAGGCTAAAAAGGTTTGGGCTCTTCAACCTGGAAAAGAGACGGCTGAGGGGAGATATGATAGAGGTCTATAAATTAATGAATGGAGCAGAGCGGGTAAATGTAGATCGATTGTTTATGCCATCAAAATATTGAAAGACTAGGGGGCATGCAATGAAGCTACAGTGTAACCTATTTAAGACTAATAAGAGAAAATATTTTTTTACTCAGCATGTAATCAAACTCTGGAATGGGTTTTAAAAAAAGTTTGGACAAGTTCCTTGAGGAAAGGTCCATAAACCATTTTTAAAGGGGACCCAGGAAATCCACTGCTTCCCCCAATACAAGCATTGTGGAACTTGTGTCTTTTGGGGAAACTGCTAGGTACTTATGACCTAGATTGGCCACTGTTGGAAACAGGATGCTGGGCTTGATGGACCTTTGTCTGAACCAGTATGACATATCTTATGTTCTTATATTCTTAAGTGTAACTGATGTAGAGGAATCCATATACAAGCTATGTTGAAACCTCAGTAGAAGGAGTAGCCTAATGGTTGGGACAAGTTTTCTTGGGCCAGATGGCTGGGGGTTTGAATCCCACTGGAGGACAGCAATCTCAGGCTGGAGGGACTGGGGTTTCTAGTCCAAAGTGTTCCTTGTGGCCTTAGACAAGCCACTTAACCCTCTGTTGCCTCAGGTACATAACGTAGATTGTGAGCCCCTTTGGGGACAAGGGAAATATATACCATACCCGAATGTACACTGCTTTGACCTGGTGAAAAGCAGTATGTATGCATTGCTAAATAAAAATGTTGATTTAACATCTAATTTTATATGAGAACTCATGGAACGATGACTATCCACACTAACTGAGAGATTTCTGACAATGGTTAACAATGGAAGACAATAGAAACTCACAGGGGTATGTTTACAAAGCAGCGGTAGTAGTCTCCATGCAATATTGGAGCAGTGGACCCATTGAATTTAATGGGGCCACGGCTCCGATATCTCACAGAGGCCACTACCGCTGCTTTGTAAACATACTCCACAGTCAATGTAGTTGGGATATGTGTCAATTAAAATATAGGATGGTAAATGAAAATGACCTCAGTTTTCTTGAATTTTAAAATTATCTATTCACAGACATCCAGCCATTTTAGAAACCTGCCATTTACCTAATGAAATCAGAAAACATCCAATTTCTATTGTGAGAAACGTTTTCTCCAAGTAGATTTAAGAATACTGGTAGTCAATTCAAGCCTTCATTGATTCTGTTTGTCCACCATTAATGAGGCATTTTTATTCTAGAAACAATTAATCTAGCATTTCCCAGTAGTTTAATCCTCTCCATACAAAGGGTACAATAAACATATGAATTGGATCCGAAGGGAGAGGAAGCTACCATACACCTGAAGTGGGCCAGGTGGAAGCTGCATTCTGAGATCCCTTCCTCAGCACTCAGAGCTGCAGCAGCACAGGTGGTGCCCCCGCCCCCCCCCCCCCCCCGCTCCACCCACTGTCATCATTATTGGGTGACCCTGGGACGTATAAGACACTGGGACATGGCTGCAAGAGGGGTAAGAGATTTTTTTTCATCCCTTTCCTATTGGTGGCATAACTTTTTTATTGTTTCAGCTATGCTCCAAAGAATAAGGAAAGGTAAAGGCTCCAAGCAATCCTCTGCACAGAAGGGTCCTATGGATAAGCATGTGACTGTAATGTCTACATCTGAAGGGTCACTGGGTCATCAGCATTAGCTTCTCCTGAAACTGGAACTTCTTTAAGCTCTGGTGGCCCAAAAACGTCATCTCATCTTATTGGTTTGTTTCCTGAGCTAGGAGAAGCTGTCATCTCCACATGCTCTGCTCCCGATAAGGGGTTAGATAATGGTGGGATAGTCCCCTCCTCTGTAGACTCTATTAACGATGCTGTACCTGTTCCAGCTGCTCTTCTCCTGATTTGGCTTCTGCTTTGGTAGATTCACCTGCAGAGGAATCTATGTACAGGCTATGTTGAAACCTCAGTGGCAAAAATTTCCTCTGGTAATTTGAAAATCATAGACAATTGAGTAGCCTCAATTCAAGTGACTGGAATTACAGCAGAGACTTTAGAAAATATTATTCACTCTAAGAATTTAGGGCCTGATATTCATTTGTGACGGCTATGTGGTGCAAAGCCATTGCTGCTGAATTTTAACCCCCGATATTCAATCCGGGGCCATATCCAGCCACCCCGGCATTGAAATATCCAGGATTGCAGCACAGCTGCACACGGTGCAGAAGCTAACCATGCAGCGGCGATATTCAGGGGGTGGAAGACAGAAGCTTTTGCTGCACCTAACGTTTGCCGCTGAGGGATAACCAGGCAGTGGTTGAATATTGCTGCTGCACAGTTATCCCCAGGTACGTCTCCCGGAATGCCTCCGACACACTCCGATGCGAAGCGGTTAGCATCGGGGTATATAGCTGAATATCCCACTTATTTATTTATTTAGACATACTTGTATACCACCTTATTCTACAATCAAAGAGGTAACATCATATCACAATTGGGTTACAATCAACATGAGGGTATTTAACAACATTAAGACAACACAGGTTGAGGGTTACATTTATCATGATGGTGTCGTGAGTCTAGCTGGGTTGGTTAGGTATTGAGTTTGCAGTGGGGTGTACATTGCAGTCCCGCTCAGGTAGGGGATGTTGTGGTTCTGGTGAGGACTGTTGTCTATCTGCTCGTATGTTTCTGAGAAGAGCAGGGTTTTAAGGGCCTTGCGGAAGTCTGTGATGTCCTCTAATTCCCTTAGGCTCGTTGGGAGGGAGCTCCATATTATTGATGCCATTAGTGATGGCACTCTTCTTGATGTATTTTGTTTAGTCTTGTGATATCCTGAAGGTGTGCTGATCATGTTGTCATAATTGTTCCTTCTTGTTCTGTAACCGGGTAAGGCGGCATGTCACCTCTCGCCCCCCCCCCCCCCGCCCGGGCCCCACCCCCACTTTTCCCTTCCCCGACAGATTCATTTAACACAAATCACATGACAACCATTTGGGACTTAAACTGGTCGCAGCTTTAATAACCTTTTAAACATAATACAACATCAACACCTTTTTAACTCCCCCCCCCCCCAAGCAGAGCGAGCTCTCACCCGCCATGTTAGTAGCAAGGTGACGCCGCATCCGCTTCCCCCCCCCGGGCACAGGCCCGACATTTTCCACGCCCTCCCTCTTCCGGCTTCGCCATGCTATTAGCAAAAGCCTGAGGGGTTAACCGGGTCGGGGGTACCCCACCCCCGCCCTCATGCTTGCCACCGGCTCCGGACCCCGGAAACCTCCGGGATACCGCCAAAGCCCCCCCCCCCCTTCCAGCTGCAACAACCCCAAACCCCCCCCCAACCAAAGCTTCCCCAGCTAGGGTGGGCGGGCGGGACGTCCGGAGCCTCCAGCCTTGACCCAGCAACTGCCGATGCAGAACTGGGTCCCCGCGCCACCCACCCCACCCCCCTCCCCCGCTGCCGGGTCCTAGCCTCTCCATTGGCTCCCGGGCGTTTTAAACGCCGCGGGGAGCCAATGAGGCGCCCGGCCGCGCGGGCACCAACGAGCCGCGCGCCGCCGAAACCGAGGGGGGGGGCGAACGGCCCGCCACCCCCCCGGTTAGGAGCGGCCACGCGGACGGGGCCCGCGGACTTACTGTAACCGGGTAAGGCGGCATGTCACCTCTCGCCCCCCCCCCCCGCCCGGGCCCCACCCCCACTTTTCCCTTCCCCGACAGATTCATTTAACACAAATCACATGACAACCATTTGGGACTTAAACTGGTCGCAGCTTTAATAACCTTTTAAACATAATACAACATCAACACCTTTTTAACTCCCCCTCCCCCAAGCAGAGCGAGTTCTCACCCGCCATGTTAGTAGCAAGGTGACGCCGCATCCGCTTCCCCCCCCGGGCACAGGCCCGACATTTTCCACGCCCTCCCTCTTCCGGCTTCGCCATGCTATTAGCAAAAGCCTGAGGGGTTAACCGGGTCGGGGGTACCCCACCCCCGCCCTCATGCTTGCCACCGGCTCCGGACCCCGGAAACCTCCGGGATCCCGCCACCGGCTCAGGTCAGCCACGACCAGAGCCGCCCCCCAAAGGTAAGCTGCGACCAGCCCTCGCCCCCAGCGGAATACCTTCCAAGGCCTCCTGCCAATCGTTAAGCAATAAATCTAGCCCTATCGGGGACAAGTGCACCCCATCCGGCCTATAGAGGCCTGGGCAGTCCACGTCCACCCAAGGGTGAAAAATTTGACAGCCCCCTCGCTGGCCCACCCACCGGCCAATTTGACGGTTAATTTTGGTCAGACCCCTTGACCACCGTCGCTGAGCTCTACAGGACGGCCTTGGAATGATATCCGACCATAGCAAAATTACATCCGGAAACATCCCCAAAACCACCCCAAAGTCCTTGATAGCTGCTCGAATCAACTGCCGGCAAGTCCATGAAGCGAGATCATTGCCACCTAAGTGGAGCAGCAACACGTCCGGGGCGCCGCTGGTACGCTGGAGGTGCCGAAGCAAAGGCAGGAGTTGGATCCACCGGAGTCCGCGCTCGCCCAGCCATGTGATCGTCACCGCCCGCTCAGAAAGTCCTAAGTTCAGCCCCACTGGGCGCATCGCTGCTCGCCGCCCAGCCAGAAGACAAAGGAGTGGCCAAGAATCCAGCAGCTTCCACGCTCCACACCTGAAAGACAAAGAATAGCCCGTTAGAGCCCCCCCCCCACTCCCCTACAAACGCACATAGCTGTGGAAAGCTCCCGACCGCCAACGCCCTATGCGCTGAATCTCCGGATCGGGCAGCCCGGCCACCGCCGCACTGGTCGCCGCCCCGATCCGGAAGGAATGGGGGGCGAAGGCACCCGGGTTCTCGCCTATCTGTCGCAATGCTAGCCGCAGCACTGCGGTAAATTGAAAACGCGTAAGAACCCGCTCGTCTTGATGGATAAAAAGGCTACCGCCAACCCTCGGACGAACGCTTAAGTACGCTTGCAGTAACGCGACCGGACACGAGGGGGAACCCTGAACCGCTGCCAAGTCCACCCAGATACCTTTTCCCGCCTGATCCGTCTTAGAACGGGCAAGGCGGATACGAACCCTACTCCCGAGCAAGTGCACGTGATGCACATGCACCTCCCTCCCATTGTGAAGCCGACCCGACTCCGCAACCAGCTCGCCCACCCGAAATGCGCCGAAAAAGGCTAACGAAAAAACGGCCTGAAAAAGCACCCCTTCATAGTAGGAGGACACCACCTGCGGCAAGACCCCGCATAACCGACGCAGTAAGTCATGAGTAATCGGACGCCGCCAATCCCCAAGCGAGGGGCTGGCCCGCTCCCAACCCCGCAACACTGTACGCGGTAAAAATCCCCCTCCCGCCCCCCCCACCCGAGAGCCCGTGCGAAAAAGGCAAACCCTGCTAAGTTCTTCCGGACCGTGGTCCGTGACAGGCCCTGCCCCTTAGCCGCCGCCACATACTGACCCAGAAGCAGATCCGACGCTGGCCCAGGACGCCAGCCATGTAGCAGCAAGAAGGACACCACACTGCAGTAGCCACGTTGATACGCGTCCCAAGTCGCCGAGGAGACGGACTTCCGCAACAGCTCGATCATGGCTGTAGGCCAATCCGCCATAAATGCTCCGGGACCGCAGATCCCATGTCGTCCGCATCCGGGGCCAAGGTCCGAAACAGCGCCCACTTGAAACGGGAAAGAGCATCGGCAATCAGGTTATGACTCCCAGGAATATGACGAGCCCTAATCACTAAATTCAACTGTAAGCATGACAAGACCACCCGCCGCATCAGGTCGGCTACCGACTGACATCTCGGGGAATAGTTATTGATGACCGACACTACTGCCTCGTTGTCGCACCACCAGCGCACTCTGCGATTGCAGAGTCTGTCCGGCCACAACGACAGGACCACTAAAATGGGAAACAACTCGAGGAAGGTAATATTCCTCGTAAGCCCCACCGCTCGCCAAGATTGAGGCCAGCCTTCCGCACACCATGCGCCCCCAAAATAAATCCCCAACCCGGAACTTCCTGCGGCATCGGTATACAACTGCAGATCCGCAGAAGTCACTTCTGGGTCTCGCAGCACCGTGGTACCATTAAAGTCACGAAGAAATTCGTCCCAAATCCGCAGGTCCGCCCGCAAGCTGCGGGATATCCGAATCCGATGATGCGGCCTAAAGACGCCCGCAGTAGCTGCGGACAACCGGCGCAAGAACACTCTCCCCATCGGGATCACCCGACACGCAAAATTCAGGGACCCTACCAAAGACTGCATCTCCCGCAGCGTTAGCTTACGAGAACCCAGCGCGTTGGAGACCAACACCCGCAGACCCGTAACTTTCTCCGCAGGCAAGCGGGCCACCAACGCCACGGAATCCAGCTCCACTCCCAAAAAGGTAAGAGTAGTCGCCGGACCCGCCGTCTTATCAGATGCCAATGGAACCCCCCACACGCGGGCCAATTGGACAAACCCATCCAACAAAGCCTTGCACTGCCCCGTATGTGCCGGCCCGACGAAGAGGAAGTCATCTAAGTAATGCACTACCGAGCCGCATCCCACCCAGTCCACGAATGCCCAGTGTAAAAAGGAGCTAAACTGTTCGAAATACGCACAGGAAATCGAACAGCCCATAGGCATGCATTTGTCGAAGTAAAATTGCCCTTCGAAGCAAAATCCCAACAAAGGGAAAGCAGAAGGGTGCACCGGCAATAAACGGAAAGCGGATTCAATATCCACTTTGGACATCAAGCACCCTGGCCCACAGGCACGTACAAGCTCAACAGCCTCATCAAAGGATGCGTAACGCACGGCACACAAAACCTTGGGAATGTGATCATTAACGGAGGAACCAATAGGAAAAGAAAGATTATGTATCAGGCGATACTTCCCCGGCTCCTTCTTTGGAATGATACCCAATGGAGAAACCACACACTCCGCAAAAGGGGGCTCTCCGAAAGGGCCTGCCACCCTACCTAAGGCCAACTCAATCGCCAACTTGTCCCGTACCAGCTGCGCGAAACGCCGCACCGAAGGCGAATTCCGCGCCTTGTGCACCCCTACACTGCCCACCACCGGTATGGGAAACCCCTCCTTAAACCCACATTCCAATAGACCGCTGACCTGTCGCTTCGGATACTTCTTAAGCCACGGGCCTAACCCATCAATCGCAACCGGGGTGGGGGCCACACTCCAAACGTCCCTATTACTTGTGGCTGGGGGCCGACACGCCCCCGCCACTCTTCTTGACACACTTGAGAGCGGGGTGACCCCCATTACAGACGGAACAGGCGTGCCGGAATTTGCAATCCGGAAAGGGGCAGGACGACTTGTTGTAGCGCCAACACAAGTCCCCTGCTCCCCCCCCCCGGGAGTTCTGGGCGAAACTTGGGGCACGCCCGATCGAAAGGGCCGATCCGCCCGCGTAGGGGTGACTAGTCCACCTCTTTGCCCACCCATACTCCCCCCGCCCGGTCTGATCGCCATCTGCGTTAGCCACAGATTAATGTCCTGGGTCCCCCACGACAACAGGCGATTCTCCTCCATCTTATCACGAAATTTCTCATCATAGTTGAGCCAAGCCCAACCGTCATGAGTCTGTGAGGCCTCCAGTATGGAATCCGCGTAAGCCAACAGCATACCGTACTGTTCCGGATGCGAATGACCCCACACACTGGCCAAGCGCAAGAAAGACCGAGTCCAATTAACCACATTCCGGGACACTCTCTTGACCCTACCCGCCTTTTCGTCCTCCTTACGCTTCCGTCGGCTATCCCCCGACCGTTTTCGACCTTCGAGTAAGCGGAAAATATCCACGTAACAACGTTTTAAAATCTTTTTCCGCAGTGTCTTTGGCACCCCCTCCCATAACTCCGAGAAAAACGCCACCGAAGGAACCGAACCCGCCTGTCCCACACCGACCTCCCCCCCAGCGGCTCGCGGACTCCCGGCCAAGTCGTCTGACACCGAGCTGGACGAAGACACAGAAGTTGAAGAGGAGGAGGACCCCGAACGCCGCCGCCGGTGACCAGAACACCGCCTGCGCTTGGTCGATCGCTTCCTACCCCCTTTCCCTGCCCTCCCCCTAGCAGCCAACTCACCTGCCACTGGTGCTGCTACCTCGGAAGACCCGCCCGGCTCCTGCGGCGCCAACGCAGATGCATCCGCTCCTCCACCGCTTCCAACAGACACGGGGTCTTCACTTGTGCTCGCCCTCCCGGCGTCCAGCTGTCCAGCCGGAGCCCCCGACGGATGTCCCAAGTAGTGCCAGCCAGTCGAAACCTGCGGAGAAAAAACAGGGAAAGGCGAAGGAACACCCGCCCCCGGCCAAGGCGGCTGCCACGCCCCTAGCCATTCCGCGCGGGACGAGCCTTGACCCCCGCCCTGCCAATGCGCCCACATGGGGGAATAGGCAGCCCCAGCCGGAGCCGATCCACCCCCCGGACTCGCGGCGTCCAACACCACAGTGGTCGACTGAGGAGCCGCTCCTTCACCCACCCCCGGGGGACCTGTAGCCACCCCCGAGCCACCAGGGGCCTCTCCCCGCCCCAAAGCACCCCTAGCCGGGGCCGGTGACCTACCACGCCGGCCCCCAGCTGACCGGCCAGCCGAGACCCCTCTACTCGCCCGCCCCCCAGGCCTGGTGACAGGGCGAGTACCATGATCAGATGCTGGGCCACGGCTCGGAGCCCTGCCTCTGGCCCCTCTGCCAAGAGGAGTCGAGCGCCCCAACGGAGCAGGATCACCTCTCTGAAGACCAGCCGGCTTAGCCTTCCCAGGCCCGTGGCGCTCACCGGAACCCCCCTTCTTCCCTCCCCCGGCCATGGCTAAAGAATGGGCCGGAGGCAAGCTGGAAACTGCTTGCACAAGGGTAGCTCACTTGGTGACTACAGATTCAGGGAAAGTAATAATTTAGAAGGAAACATAAGTAGATATTTATTTATTTTTTTTTTTTAAAGCTAAAGACAAGCTAGGTTTGAACCCACAACCTCCTAAATAAGAAACAGCACTCTAAAAGCTGAGCCACCAGTCAGTGAGGCAGGTGTAAGGGGACAAAGACCACAATATTAAAATAACACTTGCCTGAAGAGCCAGGAGCCTCCCGACTCCCCCGCCGCTGGATCGCCGCCCCCGGAGCTCAACAGACGGTGCCGCTCCGCGTGCAGACTCACGCTGCTACCCCAGGCCCGCTCGAGCAACAAGGATCGCGCGCCGCAAGCCCGCACACGTCCGGAGCCTCCAGCCTTGACCCAGCAACTGCCGATGCAGAGCTGGGTCCCCGCGCCACCCACCCCACCCCCCTCCCCCGCTGCCGGGTCCTAGCCTCTCCATTGGCTCCCGGGCGTTTTAAACGCCGCGGGGAGCCAATGAGGCGCCCGGCCGCGTGGGCACCAACGAGCCGCGTGCCGCCGAAACCGAGGGGGGGGGCGAACGGCCCGCCACCCCCCCGGTTAGGAGCGGCCACGCGGACGGGGCCCGCGGCCTTACTGTTACTGATATTCCTTGTTACAATTTCTTGTAATACATCCGCTGAAAGATGGTGGATGATCTTGAAGATGAACAAGATTATTTTAAATTTTGCTCTGGCTACCATTGGTAGCCAGTGTAGGTGCTGTAAGATAGGGGTGATGTGTTCTGATCTTGGGGTGTCAGTGATGATGCGTGCTGTAGTGTTTTGCACCATTTTAAGTGAGTGTAAGGTCTGCTGGGGGAGGCCTTGATATAGAGAATTTCCATAATCAATCAGTGGTGAGATGAGTGCTTGGCAAACTGTGCGGAAGTGGTCCTGGCGGAGTAGTAGTTTTATCTTTCTTATGGTTCTCAAACATTGATAGGCCTTGTTTGCGGTTTTGGCGATATGAGATTTCATATTTAGAGCTCTGTCCATTGTGATGCCCAAGTACCTAACTTCATCTTTGACTATTATAAGTTTGTTTAGAATGCTGATATTCTGTGGTGGAATGAAGCTAGTATTCCTGGTGACGAACATTGCCTCAGTTTTATCATAGTTGACCGTCAGGTTATTGTCTGTGAGCCAGACATTCATGTCTTCAAGGCATTTAGTTATTGTAGTGGTGTTAAGTGTTAGTAGATTGATTGGAGCATACACCATGATGTCGTCAGCATATATGTGATAGTGGAGTTTGTGTCGTCTGATGATGTTGCATATGGGTTGGATGTAAATATTGAAAAGCATTGATGAAAGGGCAGATCCCTTAGGTATTCCTTGTGTTGCGGGGAACTGTAATGATTTCTTTTGGGTGCATTTGACTTGCTGTGTACCGTCTTCCAGGTACGATGTGAACCATTTCAGAGTGTTCTTGTGCAATCCTATCTGTTGCAGGCGCTGTAGTAATCTAGCGTGGGACACTGTGTCAAAGGCTGCTGAAATGTCTATGAATACTAGCAGGAATCCATTCTTTATATTATCTTTACCTCTTATGAGGTTGTCAAAGAGCGAAGTGAGTAATGTTTCCACACCATGCCGTGGTTTAAATCCATGCTGATGAATGTCCAGTGGGGCATTTATGTCAATGTGGTCCTGCCTACAGCTCTGTAAACCATGTAAATGCCTTTGAATATTGGCCCATACTTATTATGACGGGTAAGGGTGCACACCAGAGTATTTTGACCTTCTGAACTCTAGAGGGAGCTCCAGCATGTGGTTAGGATCCCTAGCAGATGCTAGGGAGAAACTGGGTGTATCCTGGGATAGTGACAGCTGTGGCTGGGATGCTATTACTACTACTACTACTCCTAAACATTTGTACAGCATTACAAGGGGTACACAGCGCTGCACAGACTTATGTAAAAGATGATCCCTGCTCATCGGAGTTGAGAGAGACAACACAGTAGCTGTAGACATGGGATACAGCTAGAGGAAATGGTAAGGAAACACAAAGGACATCAGGTGAGTCAAGATCCGAAAGCAGCAGCGAAGAAGTGAGTTTTCAACCTGGATTTGAAAAGGGTCAGAGAAGGCACCTGACACACAGACTCAGGTAGTTTGTTCCAGGCATAAGGAGCAGCAAGGTAAAAGCAGCAAAGTCTGGAGCTGGCAATAAAAGAGAAGGGCAAAGATAGGAGCAATTTGCCAGAGGAATGGAGTTCCCGAGGGAGAGATAAGAGAGGAAAGGTAGTGAGGAGCTGCAGAGTGAATGCACTCATAGGTCTGCAGAAGTTTGAACTGGATGCAGAAATGGATAGGAAGCCAATGAAGAAACTTGAGAAGAGGGGTAATATGAGCATGACGAGGCTGGCAGAAGATTAGCTGCGCAGCAAGTGTTGAACAGATTGAAGGGGAAAGAGATGACTCAGAGGGAGACCAGCAAGGAGCAGGTTACAGTAGTCTAGATGAGAGGTGACTGAGGAATGGATAAGTTTCTTAGTAGTGTGTTCAGGAAGGAACAGGCGAATTTTGAGAATGTTGTAGAGAAAGAAATAGCAGGTTTTAGCTATCATTTATTTATTTATTTAGCTGTATTTATATACCACTTTTCACCGGGTCAAAGCGGTGTTACATAGGGGGTGGGGGAATTAAGTACAAGGGGGGACCATCACCGAGGAGGCAACATTGATGATTTTGACATAGGACAGACTTTGGACATAGAACAGACGTTGGACATAAACAGATGTTGGACATAGACAGGTTAGAGTAGCTTTGAGTTAGAGGTTCATTGTGGGTGAGATCAGGGGTTTGTGGGTTTTTCGGTGGGATTCGAGTTGAAGTATTCCTGGAAAAGGATGGTTTTTAGCTGTTTTAGCATTGTTTCTGAGATAGCTCGGTAGAGAGTTCCATAAGGATGGAGCATAAAGTTCGAAGGCTCGATTGCAGGTCCGTTGCGAGCATTTGGTTCTTTTGTGAGGGACGGTGAGGGAAATGCTGGAGGCTATCAGTTAGGTGTGTGTGAAGAAGGAGAGAGAGGAGTCAAAGACAACCCCAAGGTTGCGAGCTGAAGAGCAGAGTTATCCACAGAGACTGAGAAAGGAGAGAGGAGGTTTTAGGGGGAAAAATAAGAAGCTCAGTTTTAGACATGTTCAATTTCAAGCAACGGTGAGACATCCAAGCAGCAATATCAGAAAGGCAGGCAGAGATCTGGGCCTGGATTGCCAGAGAGATTTCAGGTGTAGAGAGGTAGATCTGGGCGTCATCAGCATAAAGATAGCACTGAAAGCCATGGGAAGAGATGAGAGCACCAAGGGATTGGGTATAGAGAGAGAAAAGGAGTGGACCCAAGACCGATCCTTGAGGTACACCAACTGAGAGTGGGATAGCAGTAGAGGAGGATCCACCAGATCAAACATCGAAAGAGCGATAGAAGAGATAAGAAGAGAACTAGGATAGCACAGAGCCCTTAAAAACAAGCGAGGACAAGGTATCAAGGAGAAAGTTGTGGTCAACAGTGTCAAAAGCAGCAGAAAGGTCAAGAAAGATGAGGATCGAGTAAAGGCTCTTGGATTTTGCCAGGTACGGATCACTGGAGACTTTGGCAAGAGCCATTTTGGTAGAATGTAAAGGATGAAAGCTAGATTGTAGAGGATCCAGAAGGGCTTGAGAGGAGAGGCCCAGAAAAGAAGCAGTTGCAACTTGCCAAGCTGGGGCAGATGACTTATTGCATTGCAAAGGTAAAGGGGAATCCTCCAGGCTAGAAGCCTCCCCAAAAGACCTGCTGGTTTGCCACAGGAAGTCCTAGCACAGTAACTAGGAGGGAACTCCTGAACACTAAAGGTTTGTGAACTTCTGGGACTGAAGACAAGCAGGAGTTAAGCCAGAATATCCCTCACTTGGTTTGCAGCTTGTCATGCTTTGAGGGCTTGTGTGCATCAGTGATGCTGAGGGTTAAGCTATCGGTAGTTTAACTACTGCCAGGGTCTCCCAAGATGTACAGGTCTCAGTTAAGGTGCCACACCAAGACAAACGACCCATCTGGGCAGCAGCAGAATAGGACAGTGTTGGTGGCAGGGGATCACATTTCTGTGACAACAGAAACAACCCTAAAATTAAGCTGCATGGAAGAAAGGTCTGGCAATCTACTTCCATATCTTGCCACGAAAACCCAGTGGATAATCACAACAAAACAAATTGCACTATAGTGCTGGAAGATGAGACTCCCAGGTCAGAAGGCACTCAACTGGCTACTGGAGAGGAACTGAAGACTTTTCAGAGTAAAGCCAGCATTTATGATGTGGTTGGATCAAAGCCCTCGGTACGTCTGACTGCTGATGTAGATGCGCATGAAATGAGAGTCCAAAGCTGCAAAGATGTCATACATATTGGGACATGGAATGTACAAAGCATAAACCAAGGGAAGTTGGAGGTGGTCAAGAATAAAATGGAACGTGTACAACTCAATCTGTTTGGGTGTCAGCGAACTGAAATGGACTGGCATCGGACACTTTGCATCTGATGATCACATGGTCTACTATGCTGGAAATGAAAGACAAAGAAGAAATGGTGTTGCGTTTATAATTAGAAACTTGCAAGAACTGTAATAAAATACAATGCAATCAGTGAATGTTTAATTTCTATTTGTCTATGAGGAATGCCTATCAACACAACTATAATTCAAGTATATGTCCCAACAACAGCTGCAGAACAGGATGAAATTGATGAGTTCTATGAACAAGTGTAAGCTGAAATTGACAAAACATGCAAACAGGATATCCTGATAATCATGGGTGACTGAAACACAAAAGTTGGCAACAAAGAAGAAGGCAAAATGGTTGGAAAATATGGATTTGGCAAAAGAAATGAAGCTGGAGAAAGACTGATAGAATTCTGCAAGACCAACGATCTATTCATCTCAAACACCTTCTTCTACCACACAAGCAGTGCCTGTACACATGGACTTCACCCAATGGATTGTACAACAATCAAATTGACTATATCTGTGGAAGTCAATGATGGAAAAGCTCAATAACATCAACAAAAACAAAACCTGGAGCTGACCGTGGTACAGATCACCAACTACTAGTATGCAAACTCAAGCTAAAGAAAAAGAGCAAGCCACTCATGAATGTAGCAAAATATGACCTTGAGAATATACCACCGGAATTTAAAGAATGCCTGCAAAATCGATTTGCTGCTTTAAATACAAATCACAGAGCTCTAGAAGAGTTATGGGATGACATCAAGAAGATTGTGTTGGAAGAAAGCAGGAAGTCTTTATTATTTATTTATTTATTAACATTTCTTATATACCGCACTATTCGACATCAGCGCGGTTTACATGGAACAGAAACATCCGACAAATTGCATATGTCTGGTCATTACAATTAACAGGATAATAGGTGAAAAAGCAAAAATGGTCAAAACGGATGACCAAAGAAACTCTGAAAGTTGCTTAGAAATGCAGAGAAACTAAAGCCAGAGGAGAAAGAGAGGCAATCGCAGAACTCAATAGAGATTTCCAACGTGCAGCAAGACAAGACAAGGAGAAGTACTACAATGACGCATGCAAGGAAATAGAAGCAGAAACTATTAGAGGAAGAACAAGATCGGCTTTCCTAAAGTTACGCGAGTTAAAGAAAAAATTCCAGCCTCGAATTGGAATTTTACAATATGCTCAAAGATCAATGTTGAATAATGCTGAGAAGATCAAGAAAAGGTGGAAAGAATATACAGAATTTTTATATGATAAAGATCAAGTGGACCAACAGCCGTTTCAACCTGTACCTTATGATCCGGAACCATTGGTGATGAAAGAAGAAGTCAAAGCAGCATTGAAAGCCTTATCAAAGAACAGAGCACCAGGCATTGATGGAATTCCCATTGAAGTATTACAGCAATCTGATGCAGCTGTTACCATACTTAAAGGGCTCTGCTAGGAAATTTGGAAGACAACATCATGGCCAACTGACTGGAAAAGATCTGTGTTTATACCAATAATAAAGAAAGGTGTTCCAACTGACTGTGGAAATTATCACACAATTGCTCTGATCCCACATACCAACAAGATTTTACTGAAGATTATTCAACAGAGACTACACGAATACCTAGAACAGGAAATACCCGAAGTACAAGCAGGGTTCAGGAAAGGGCGAAGAACGAGAGACATAATCGTGGATGTGAGATGGATCCTTGAAAAGATTAAAGAATACCAAAGGGATATCTATTTGCGCTTTATTGACCATAGCAAGGCTTTTGACTGTGTAAACCATGAGAAACTCTAGACCACATTAAGAAGCCTGGGTATACCAGAACACCTGATACCTGATCGTTCTCTTGCACAATCTTTACATAGATCAAGAAGCAACAGTTCAAACAGAACAAGGAGAGACAGAATGGTTTAAAATCAACAAAGGTGCATGACAAGGCTGCATACTTTCCCCCTACCTGTTTAATTTATATGCAGAACAAATAATCAGAGAAGCAGGACTGTATGAAGACAACAGAGGTGTGAAGATTGGTGGAGACTCATCAACAATCTTCAATATGCTGATGATATTACATTACTTGATGAAAGTGAAGACTATCTGAAACATTTGCTTCTCAAGATCAAGGAACATAGTCTTAAAAGGGGCTTGCACCTTAATGTAAAGAAGACAAAGATCATGACAACTGGCAAAAAGAATAAGTTCATCGTTGATGGAGAAGAAATTGAAATAGTGGACAACTTTAACCTACTTGGATCAACCATCAATAAAGAAGCAACAAGAAGTCAAGAAATCCGATGATGAATTGCTCTTGGCAAAATGGCTATGAAGGACCTAGACAAGATTCTCAAGAGCAGAGATGTCTCTCTCCATACAAAGATTCTACTTGTTCAAGCCATGGCATTTTCAATAACGTCATATGTATGCAAAAGTTGGACAGTGAAAAAGATAGAGAGGAAGAAAATTGATGCCTTTGAATTATGGTGCTGGTGATGAATACTGTGTATACCATGGACTGCCCGAAGAGCAAACCAGTCAGTACTAGAGGAGAG
Organism: Ichthyophis bannanicus; assembly: GCA_033557465.1. Taxonomy (NCBI): domain Eukaryota; kingdom Metazoa; phylum Chordata; class Amphibia; order Gymnophiona; family Ichthyophiidae; genus Ichthyophis; species Ichthyophis bannanicus. Next base: position 137,070,517 of record CM066035.1, on the reverse strand, counting down.
GAGTTCAAATCTAAGCTTTCTTTAGCAGCTCAGATGACAAGACTTTGACTTTCATACTTTGGACACATCATGTGAAGAGAGAGATAGAGAAAGACATCATTCTTGGCAAGGTAGAAGGTCAACAAAAAAAAGGAAGGCCAGCAATGAGATGGATCGATACAATAACAGCAGCTACAGGTGCCAGTCTGTCAACAATGAGCTGCTTGACTGAAGACTGAACACAATTTAGGACAATTATCCAGAGGGTCGCCATGAGTCACACCGACTCGATGGCACTTAACAACAACAGGCCGGTATATAAGTTTGCTCTGTTAATGTATTGTGAGGACTGTGTACTCTGTAAGAGAGCTAGTGAATGAAAGCTAGCTAAAGTGGGAATCAAGACCAAGGAGATTTCCAAGGGAATGGAATGCCTTTGTGTTAAGATAAATCTGCTGTAAACAAGGCACTTCTAAGTGTTTCTTGGTTAAATTGGTTTTCTGCAAACAAGAAGTAGTTATACCTGTGAAGTTAACAGTGTCTTCTGGAAGTAAGAAATTGTTACACACAATTGGGAGCCAAAACCAGAGCCAAAGTTACTCTTAAATGGAAAACCTGGACTGGATCAGCTTGCTCTTGGGCTCTGCTCAAGAAGCCAGAAAAGCTTGTTATATGTCTTTGAGGATGAGGAGCTGAATGCTTGGATATTAACAGTACTGTTCACTATCCTACTTACCTATTGGGCTTGCGCTGATCCAGTAACCTTGAACACAAACTGTGAACTCAATGGACTTTTCTAGCTTGTCAGTAGAACAGACTGAGCACCACTTTTAAGTTTTGGTAGCCAGAAGTTCACATAACGAAAGTCCCTTGGAATGGGTGTAGGTTTAAAACTGTTCGGTTTCAGACAGGCAGCTGCTTGTGATTATACTTATTCACCTGCAAGAGTTATCTTTCAGAAAGTCAGCCTGATTTTGTGTGATTATTGTTTTAAAAGGTATCCTGACAATGAAATAGTGTGTATTATCCATAAATGTAAAGCCTCTGGTATTTTCTTTGCTGAAAAGGTACCAGATTAGAAGGCATAAAAGTGCTTTATAACTTTAAATGCTAATCCATATGCCTGAAACCGACCCACAGCACCCCCTAGCACTAGTATTTCTCTATTGTCACCAGAGATATTGTTTACCTTAAAGAAATTTCACTGTGTCTAATGCAGATGAGTTGAGGTTGGTCAGTTGTAATTACTTACCGAAGAATGTCCTTGGGGATAGTCATATTAGAGAAATTAAAGATGAAAATGACGATGATTTCTCCATGCTAGACTTACCCACTTTTCTTGAGACCTCACAGGATAATAATACTTCCCAAGTTACCCTTTTGATCTCCTTATTTTCAAAGCTGGACAAGAGTATGATTTTCATCCTTGCTGGAGGAGAAAGGATGCTTCCTTCTCTGGCCAACCTGTGCAGTTTTTTCTAGATGTTTCCAGAGCTACACAGACTAGAAGGAAGAGCTTTCTCCATTTGGGCTTTGGGAACATCTTTCTTCCTGAAGTAACCTTGCAAGTCATTTCAGGGTCTGAGTTATATTTTTTATGTTCCAACATATTTGCAACAATGAGGAATGGTCGAGATTAAGTCTTATTTCTATTAAGTTGTCTTTTAATGGAAGAGATGGTCAGTAGTGATATAGTAAGTGCTGGACATAACTATATATATAGCTTAGATTTCTTTTATTTCTGAAAATGTTTCTTTTCCTCTTTCTCTAGTAATGTGGGTTAGAATTAGAGCCTTTGTGGCATGTTTATTAAAGTGTGTTACCAGATACTGCCAAGGATGCGCCTCAGTAAAAATTACTGTATGCTGAAAATACAGCCGCAACTTAAAATCCCACACTGTGCGGCTTGGGGCGGAGAATCGGCAGTTCTTGGGTGGAGCATCTGCATTGCGGGTAGCGTGGGCATTATTGGCAAATGTTCCCTGTCGATGTGGCACTTTGTGCAGGTGCACTTACCAGCACCTCAATGGGTGGCGTTACGTGCACCCATACAGATCGCAGAAAAGACAATGAGCATAAGGGTGGCGCAATACCCACAGTAATGCTGGGCATGTTTCTATTTACTTGCACTAGTCAAGTGTCACCGCCTTGCAGAGTGACGCTTAGGGGTATGTTTACTAAGCGGTCTTAACGTGCGCCTGGCGATAGTGTGCAGGATGCCATAAAAGGAGTGGGCGTTTCGGTCTTAAGGTAGCAAAACGGAATTATCACGCGATAACGCGTGCTGCGCACATTATCGGGCGAAACGCCGCTAAGCACGTTAACGCGCAATAATCTTAAGTAGGCGCGCAAACATGCAAACATAGAAGCAGAGGTGTAGCACAATGGTTAATACACTGACTGATGGTACAGGGGTCATGAGTTTGATCCCCCAGTGTGCCTAATGCATAAGGCTGGTTGAGGCATTACCCTTTACGTTTAGGTAGTGATTTTTGAGGCATTTTACTTTTATTTTAATTAGTGCTGCCAGCAAACACACCCTCATGATGGCGTAACCTAAGGTGCCGCATAAGGCACCCTATAACGCACTCCATAGGGCACATTATAAAGTGCACTGTCCGCCAAGGCACCCTATAATGTCCCCTATAGGACACCTTATAAGGAGCTTGATAGGGCGCCTTATAAGGCACCCTATAAAGCGCCCTATAAGGCGCCCCATAAGGCGCCTTATGGGGCGCCTTATGAGGCACCTTAAGGTTACAGTACTCTGAGGGTGTTTTTGCTGGCAGCACTAATGTACATCCTACTCACCCACAAAGCCATCCACCAAACACAGAACACCCAGCTCCGCACCCTGTTGACTCGTCAAGCCCACGGCAAAACAACCAGACAGGCCTCCAACAACTCCCTCACCGTCCCTCAGCGGTGGGGAGAGGGGGGAGGGGGGAGGGGGAGGGTATTTGGACCCATAGGCAGATTATGTACCACCACACAACCCACCCTCTGGGGCTCAGGGTGGGAAACAGGATCACCCACCAATATCCACATTCTACCTCCCTGCAATGGTAGCAGTAGAGGGGACCATCACTCCCAGTCCTGCTGGGGAACAGACACCCTACAGGGCAGGCAATACAGACCTGTACACATCCATAAAGCAATAGCAGACAGACAGTAGGCCTGGAAATGCTCAGCTGTCCCCCACCACTATCTGACATTCTGCAGCAGCAAGCCTCCAGCCGCTGCACCTTGCAAGGTGTTTCAGCAAGACACATACTAGCTGCAGACAGTCTGCTAGCTAGTCCATAGTGCATGGACCTGGAGGAGATGCGTGTACCCAGAACTGGGATGTCAGCATACACACCAAGCAGATAAGTCAGTGATTGAGTCCCAAAAGGGACCCATAAATATCAATGGGGAGGAGGGGGAGGGGGGAGGGGAGGGGGAGGGTGTTTGGACCCATAGACAGATTATGTACCACCACACAACCCACCCTCTGGGGCTCAGGGTGGGAAACAGGATCACCCACCAATAGATCCACATTCTACCTCCCTGCAATGGTAGCAGTAGAGGGGACCATCACTCCCAGTCCTGCTGGGGAACAGACACCCTACAGGGCAGGCAATACAGACCTGTACACATCCATAAAGCAATAGCAGACAGACAGTAGGCCTGGAAATGCTCAGCTGTCCCCCACCACTATCTGACATTCTGCAGCAGCAAGCCTCCAGCCGCTGCACCTTGCAAGGTGTTTCAGCAAGACACATACTAGCTGCAGACAGTCTGCTAGCTAGTCCATAGTGCATGGTCCTGGAGGAGATGCGTGTACCCAGAACTGGGATGTCAGCATACACACCAAGCAGATAAGTCAGTGATTGAGTCCCAAAAGGGACCCATAAATATCACACGAGAGAAATACTATATAGCACTATGGGGGAACCTAGCCATGCCGTGGTCACTGCTCAGTCAGGGTGAGAGTGACCTCCCAGCAGGACATGCTGTGGCCACGCTGTCCATGCAGGTGGTGGCCGGGCACTACAATGTCCGAGCCATTGCCCTGTGCAGGTGCGGCCAGACCAGGCCACCCTATCCAGGCTATTCCCAGAGTACCTTGCTCCTCATTATGCACATTGGCAGGCCAATACTGGCAACAGTGCTAGCAGTGTGGGCTGTGGAGGGTGTTGGCAGCCACCACACACTGGATAGACAGACACACACTCCACACACCTATGTTAGCATTGTGCAACTATAGAGGTGTTTGGCAGCCCTGGCCACCACACACGTCCTGGGCACAGTGCAGGCATGGCTATGGTACATAATACTGTTAGGGTCACTCTGTCAGACACCAGACCTGAGGCACACTCCACAGACATCAGAAAGGTTGCTATGATGCAGCTCAATCAGCCAATTGTGCTTAACGTAGGAATTGCTATATGCCAGTTATCATAGCAACCTTTTTGATAGCTGTGTACAGTTGTCCCATGTTTAGGGTGGCATTGCTAAGGTATGTAAGTGCTAGTATGGGGAGATGCACGCAGGTCCCAACATCCTGCCTCTCCAGGAGGCTTGGGATAATGGAGCCTGTGGGTGCGGGTGTGTCTGCCCCTGTTGGCTGCTGCTCTAGGGCACAGGTTCCCAACTCCAGTCCTGGAGGGCCAAACACTGGTTCGGGTTTTCATGCTGTCCCTAATGAATATGCATGAGATATATCTGCATATCATGGGGGCAGTGCATAGCAATGCAGCACAGCCACATTTATTAGAGACAGCATGGAACCTGAATGGTGTTTGGCCCTCCAGGACTGCATTTGGGAGACTCTGCTCTAGGTAATGCGCATGTTTATGGTGTCTGTGCTCTGTAGGGTAAAATGTAGGTGTTTTGGGCATGTCTACGTCATCTGCACTACAGGTTCTGTCTGTATTAGCACGTTGTAGTAGTGGGTAAAATATGGGGGCTGGGTTGGCAGGAACCACAGCTGGGACTTGAACCTGTGAACTTCTGCTCCTGAACACACTGGCTGTGTGCACTGCACCACCGTGTTGCCACAGAGACAGTGCATTCCCTGGGGATACCATGACTGTTCGTCAGACAGGGCCTGTCTGTTGCAGGGCTACAACCTACACAGGGCTAGGCCTCGGTCTGCTCTGGGCAGCTGCCACTGCCCCCTCCACCACCAGTACCCCTCTGCCACCCTGCTGACATGCCCGTCTGCTGGTGGTGCTGGTGGAGCGCAGTCTCAGGCCATCTATTGTGTGGGTAGGCGGCTGCCTATGGTGCAGGTTCTGGGGTAGGGGTGCCTGTATAGATGTCCACGCTTCCCCCCAGCACTGCCGGCCAATGTTCTGTGCCCTTGGGGGTACCTGCTGGGTACTATCCCCTGTGACACTGTGGGAAGCATACTTGTGCCCATGCTGGGCCCTCATCAGTTGCTGTCTGGCTGCTCTACTGTTTCAGCATTCCTATGGGCCACCTAGGCATCACCCTAGTCCGCACTGTGGCCCAGCTGCAGCACAGCATGTGCCATCTGCAGCCCTCTGTGACCCCTTTCCCAGCATCTGTCCAGTTGCCCATTCCGACATGCCCACCCTGCTGTTGTGGAACATGTGCACGCCATAGGAAACCTTCCAATGGAGAGGGAAACCCTGATCAGCGCTATTTCACTGTGGGATCATTCACATTGTATGGGAATGGAGCGTAGACCCTTCCAAAATTCATATCCTTTTTTTGGAGCTTTCTTGGGAGTGTTTTTTGACGTTTCCCATTAATATCACTATTGCCCAGCTTGGTTATGTTTTTTTTATATTTTGTTGGGGTCATTTTCAATGTTTATTTGCCCTTTTGTTCCGTGCACATGTATCACACTTATCACTTTTTTGTAGGTTTCCTTGATTTTGCTGTACATTGCTGACAAAAATGGTTTCTCTTCCCTTTAAATCAGCTCTAACGCCAGGGTTTCACTGGCGTTAGTTTTCAGCCTCGGATTTCACAGCGTTAGTGTGCAGAGAGCCTCTCCCCTCCCACTCTCCGCCCACTGACCCCTTCTCTCCGCCCTTGGGGAGCCTTCCTCCGCCCTCCGGGAGCCTTTCCCCGCCTTCAGCGCTCGCTTGCGCCGCTGTGCACGTTATCGTGCGATAAGGTACCTGTGCGCCTGAAAAAGCGCCATTATCGCGTGATAAGGTACCTTATCGCGCAATAACGTCACAGAGCGCACATTAAGACGGTTTAGTAAACATACCCCTTAGTAAACATGCCCCTTCGTGTTGTTGATTTTGTTTTTGTGAGATGCTAAAATCTTTTGCATTTCTTGTAAATCGGTAATTTTCAATTTAAAAAAATGATTTGGATCCCAGGTTTCTGTGGCATAGTACCTACCTACTATACAGTTACACGTGCTAACTACACACAAGACACTTAACAGCTCATATATGATGTCCAGCAAATTTTGTGCCAGAGCAAAACTTGTTCTAAAGCTTAGTTTCTCAATGTTTAGTTTCTCAGTGCAAGCTGCATAAAATTATGTGTTATCAATTGTAGAATTACCACCCAGTGTGTATCCCTTTATGCTAGATAATTACCATGTTACTAAGTAATCATTTCTCTCTGCAATTTACATTGTGCTTTTAACATATCTGATTTCCCATTTTTCATATATATGCATTTTTATCTAAAGAAGTAATTTGGGTCTGTAACTGTCAATGCAATTTGATAATCTTTGAATGAAGATGTAGGCCTTTTTTATGAATAGCTACATAATTAATGTAAGGTCAGAGCAAATAAGCTGATGCGCCCTTCCTTCACAAAACAGCCAGTGCAAAGTTGTATCAAAGACTCATGAGTAATCAACTTCACTTTGCTGAGGTTTTCTTGTAAGGAAATTCAGTTCACATTTACTACTTGCACAGGAGTTCTTAAAACCAGACTTTCCTTTGGAGGTCTGGTTGTTCCTTTTGTTCTCTTAGTCTGGACTACATTCTGTAGTTTCAAAAGATTTTATTCATAAAAGGAATGATGACCCCTTGTGTTGGCCTGAATAGCTTCTCCATGTTCCAGCACTATGTATATGGGAACTCAAGATGAAGGGGAGTGTTGAAGAGCTTTGTGTAAGGTCGAAACTATTAAACACCAGGCATCTGATATCACTGGTCAACAAATCCCTACAAAAGTCATGTTACTGAAATAAAAATAGTCATTTCTTATCAATTTTTATATGCTGAACACGAATATGACAATGAAATTGCAAAGTTGGCTCTAGTTTCTCTGTAATCTACAAGAATTGATGTTTACATCACGAAATGCATGTCAATAATAAATATAATAGGCCTTCGGTTAATACCTGTAAAAAAACAAGTCATAGACTACTTCTTAGATTTCTTCGCCTGTCTCTTGTACAGCTGTTCGGGAGCTTCTCTGGGGAGTGTCCAGCAGTAGTCAGCCAGCATTGTAGTGGACCATTTTCCCTGGTATCTTTGCTCCATCGTTGCGATATCCTGGTGAAAACATTCGCCCTGTTCATCATAGAAACATAGAAATATGACGACAGAAAAAGACCACATGGCCTATTTAGTCTGTCCTTCCATATCAACAACTACAACAGTCCACTTTTTACCTTTAGAAATCCTCTGTGTTGGTCCCATGCTTTTTTGAATTCAGTTACTGTCCTCACCTCTACCACCTCCACTGGGAGACTATTCCACGGATCCACTACTCTTTCCGTAAAGAAATATTTCCGCATATCACTCCTGAATCTATCTCCCTTCACCCTCATCCCATGTCCCCTCATAGCAGAACTTGCTTTCAATTGAAAGAGGCTCTCTCCCTGAACATTTATGCCACGGAGGTATTTAAACATCTCAATCATATCACCTCTATCCCGCCTTTCCTCATTAACCATACCACAGTTGTCAGGAAAGAAATTAAGATGAGAATCGAGGAAATGGATCTTTAGAGACATATTGCAGCCAAGTGTCTGATACTGCATCAGCATGTCTTCTACTAGTTCCTTGTAGTTTTCTGCCCTAACATTCCCGAGAACGTTTGTTGACACTAGGCGAAAAGCATTCCATGCTTGTTTTGCATCACCCTGCAGCAAGTTGTTGGACCAGTCATCTTTGAAGAGCTCTCGAATCTGAGGTCCCACAAAACCCCCTCTTTAATCTTTGCTTCACTGAGTCGAGGGAACCTTTCATGCAGGTATTGGAAAGCTGGCGAAGTGCGGTCCATGGCCTTCACGAAGTTTTTCAGCAAACCTAGTTTGATGTGAAGGGGTGGTAGCAGGATTTTGTGAGCCTCAACCAGAGCTGGGGGCTGGATATTCCTCTCTCCAACTGTTACATTTTGTCTGCGATTCCATTCCTTCCGCATGTAGTGCCAATCCCTTGCTCGGCTATCCCACTCACATATGAAACACATGTATTTTATATATCCCTGCTGCAGTCCCATTAAAAGGGCAACAACCTTCAAGTCACAATAGAGGTGCCAGCTGTACTTGTTATAGTTAATGGAAGTCAGTAGATGCTTTAAGTTATCGTATGTCTCTTTCATGTGGACAGCATGTGCTACTGGAATAGATGGAAGACGGTTTCCATTGTTCAAAAGCACAGCCTTCAGACTCAATTTCAAAGAGTCTATAAATTGTCTCCAGTCTTGTGGGTCATGAGTGATTTTTAAGGCATTCATGAGGCTTTCAATATCGGAACAGAATACCAGATTACTTTCCTTTCCGATTGCATATAGTACACTGCTGACGTCAGATGGCTTCAGCAGCCGTCTGGCAGTAGTATTGCATTGCATCAGAAAATGATGCAATCAACTCTGGATGATGTGTGCATGCTGGTATTATGCAATGTGATGCAATATTACATCATTCACGGCATATTTGGGATGTTGTTGATGCCCTACTGGATAAATTTACATGGTAAAACGGCAAAAATGAACTACATGCAATATCTTCAGAACGAGAGCCAATACAATTCTTTTAATGTTATATTTGTGTTCAGCTCACCAAGATACTACAGATTAGGGCCTTTTAAAGTCAGTAACGATTTCACCAGTGTATTCAAAGGGATTAACACGGTTAGCAGACCTTCCCTTTTTTACTTTTTTTATTTTTTCACTTTCACATTTTATAATTCTCAAGATTTAAGGAAAAATGTCATTGCTTACAGCAATGTAATAAAAGGAGAAAAATTAAAAAATTCAGAAACATGTCATACAATGCACATTAGCGCTCCACAAGCAGACCTTCTAACCATGTTAATCCTATTAGCCATGTTAGTGGCCTCTGAATATCCACAGATGCTGCCACAGTACATCCCGATATTAAAAGAAATAAAGAACAGCTCAAGCCCAGAAGAATGGGAAGTCAGTGCATGCACTGTAGGGGGCGGTGTGCGGTATGCACACGGCTGAATGAGCCAATGTGGTGGTTTAAGCCTGGGGCGCGAGAATATGGTGTTTTTCATGGTGCAGTTTATATTTTACTTTTGGGCGTACTCCTGCAGCTAAAATAAAACCTTCCAAATTTAATGTAGAGAGCCTTTAGAACTGACATGAGCTCAGAATTATTTTAAGTGCCAGTGCCTATTTGTTGGGAGTGCTTCAGGAACTATTTGCTCTTGAGGATACAGAATAATTCTTTTCCCTTATTGTTAGAACTCTAACATCTAATCGTTATTGTGACAGTGGGAATGTGACCTCATTTGGATGTTTGTGAAGAATGTAAGTGTGTGAAAGAGACCGAAGTCCTTCAGAGATTTATTTTAAAGGAGAAAACAAAGTTTATTTGAATCATATGACAGTGAATTGTGTGATTGTGGAGTGAAAAGGACTTTTTCCAAAAAGCTATGTGGATGTGAAGGAAAGACAAACAGCTTGAACCTTTGAAGGATTCATTCCTTTATTTAAGCGTCTAGTAATTTGTCAGCCTACATGAGCCTTGTTTCAGCTGGGGCTGAAAGTTTTAATTTAGCAGCTGCTTGTGCTGAAGCTATTTTTTTTCCTGGAAAAAGTGACGTTTCTTCTGGGGAGACTCGCAGCAGATTATTCTAAAAAGGGGAGGAAAAAAACACCCTGGGGTATGTTTACTAAACTGCGGTAATGTCATTTGCATTAGGTTCCGTGGTAAAGGTACAGATGCCCATATAAAGGCGTGGGCGGGGCATAATTATGGCAAGCATGTCAGGTAACGCGCGTTATAAGACACGTTATTAGGCACAGTACAAGGCACATACCTTAACGTGCCTTGTACTGTGCCCAATAAGGTGCCTTGTAACGTGCCTTATAACGCGCCTTATTTATTTATTTTATTTTATTTATTTACAGTCTCTTTTATACCACACTATTCAACATCAGTGTGGTTTACATGAAACAGAATGACTAGCACAGTGCAGCAAGCTAATCTGTGTTTACAAAGAACAGGTACTAAAACTTGGATAAAACTGGGGTAACTATTTACATCTAGGCGACACATCATGTCGTGTCAAAAGTAATCGTAGTCATGGATGGCTTGCAGGTATGTTGTTGTGGCTTACTAGATGGGGGAGGGGGCTATTGGAGTGCTGTCTTCCAGATAGTATTTGAGGAAGAGGTGGTGCTTCAATGCCTTCCTAAACTGGGTTAGGTCAGGGATTGCCCGGATGCTGGGTGGTAGGGTGTTCCAGCATCTAGGTGCACAGAATCTGAAAGCCCTTTTTGCTGTTGCATGGGTGCATTGGGTTATTGCCTTCGGGATTACCAGTGTGTTGACTGCTGCAGATCTTCTGGACCTATTGGGGGACATGGTTTGGATAAGTTCTGCTAGTGATGTGGAGGAGAGCCCATTGATGGCCTTGAAAGTCAGCAGTAGGGTTTTGAAAACGAGTCTGCCATGTATAGGGAGCTAGTGGAGATGTTTCAGGATGGGCGTAACATGGTCACTCCTAGAAGCCCCATGTAGAACTCTCACCGCGGCATTCATCGCGAGTTGGAGCAGGTTCAGGGTGGATTGTGGGAGCCCTTGTAGGATTGCATTAGCGTAATCAAAGTGCGGTATAATCAATGCTTGATAGATTGTCCGGAAGTCATCCGGCTTTAGTAGGAAGCATAAGTGCCTGAGTGTTCAGATTTTGTGGTAGATTGCTCTTGCTATGTTGCTTATGTGCACCTTCATGTCTAGTCTTATAACGTGCCTTGTACTGTGCCCAATAAGGTGCCTTGTAACGTGCTTACTTAGGAGCCTTATAACGCCTTATAAGGATTGCTGGCAACTGTGGTGAGGGTACTATGGGCTGGCAGCATGGATCTGCAAAGATATGACTGTCACAGGCAAGCAAAATATCTGCCTTAGACAGGAGGGAACAATGAGGAATTGAATCCATGACCTCCACCTAGAACGTCAGTTTACTAACCAGTAGGCTATACCTCTATGGCCTGTTGCACAGCAATGGCTGGGTACAGAAGGACTGCAGGTCACTGCACAAACCGTCTGCTCTGTGTGCCAAGATAGGGTAACCCCACCAGCACCCATGATGCATTGCACATGCAGAACAGCAGCCTACAGCTGACCACCAAATGGGGTTGCACCTCTCTGGTACTGCAGCGTGTTAAGACGGACTGACAGTGCGTAATATTGGCACAGACTAGCTACAGACCATGCCATTCTGCAGGCTCCATGTTCACCCTGAGGGATAGGATGGGCGCCCAGCACTTAGGTCCACAGTACATGTGGTACTAGAAATAGGTCCTGCTGCACATCCCCAGCACTGCCAGGTGCTCCCCAGGTGTTCCCAGCAGTGCAACTGAAGGTACATCTGTTCCAGCTGTGTTCTGCAGTCACATGTGGCCCTGTAGGACCAGACACCACCTAGATTAGTGTGTACCTGGTGTTACAGTCTGGCTGCCATGGGTACCTGTTATCAGGGCAGTGGGGTGTCTAGACTTGCATGAGGGCGATGCAGCACTGCCACTATGGGTCTAAGTGATATATGCTATATACCCCAATCACTCCTTTTGTAGATGAGGGTGTGGTGGGACAGGTGCCTGCACCCTACAGAATGGCTACAGTACCAGCAACCACAGTTCTGCTGGCAGATGACAGCCCTCCAGGGCTGCTGGGCCAGTGCCATACCTGTGACCATTGCAGACCAGCAGTGATGCTTGGGGTAGGCAGGGGAAGGCTAAACTGCCCCACGCCACAGTCTGCCATTCATCAACAGACAGCAGAGTCAGACTGCACCTGCAGCATCCTACAAGGTGTTCCAACCATACACAGGTGAACTGCAGACAGCCCACTAACCAGTCCATAGTGCATGCTCACAGAGGAATCCTGTGCACTGACACCAAGCAAGTATCCCTGTGATTGGGCCCCAGAACTGGGAACACACAGGTAGCACTGGAAACAAATAATATGTAGCACTATGGGGGAACATAGACATGCCATGGTCACTGCTCGGTCAGAGTGAGAGTGACCCCCCCCCCCCAGCATGACATGCTGTGGCCAACCTGTCCATGCAGGTGGTGGTTGAGCACTACAGTGTCTCAGCCATTGCCCTCCACCCTCTGCAGATGCATCCTGGCCAATCCGCCCTGTCTGGGCCATACCCACAATACCTTGCTCCTCATTATGCACATTTGCAGGCTGGAAGCAGTGTGAGCAATGTGGGCTCAGTGAGGTGTTGGCAGACACAAAACAATGGAGAGACATATGCACACTCCCACACCTATCTCAGCATTGTGCAGAGATGGAGGTGGTTGACAACCCTACCCGCCGCACTGGTTCTGATCACAGTGCCAACATTGCTAATCTGTGCAGGGGGTAGTAGTAGTGCTCTGGTGATAACTGCAGTTCTGTGTTGGGGCTAACAGCCTGACACTCCATGAAGCTGTGGATAGTGGAGCCCTTGTGAGTAGGTGTCCATACCCCTGTGCACCACTGTGTTGGGGTTTGCCCATGTTGTTGTTGTGGCTGCATTGTGGGCTAAAACTATGGGGAGATGCTCTGCAGGATCCACAGATGGAACCTGAACCTCTGACCCTCTGCTCTTGGACATGCTAGCTGGGTGAACTGCACCACAGTTGTCCCTGGGGCTACCCTTACGTTCCTCGGCCAGACCTCTTCTGTTGCACTACACACCACGTACTGGTACAGGGCATGGCCTAGGTCCACTGCAGGTGGGTGCCACTGCTCCCTCCAGCACAATCACCCACCCCCTCTGCCATGCCACCATGACCATATGCTGTCGGTGCCGGTGGTGCGCCATCCCAGGCCATCCAGGGGGCAGGTAGGCGGCTGCCTAAGGTGTGGGTTCTGGGGTAGGGGTGCCTACATAGATGTCCACGCTTCCCCAGGCACCGCCTGTCAATGTTATGTGCCCCTTGGGATACCTGCTGGGTAATGTCTCCTGGATGGGACACTGTAGGACACAGACTCATGGGCATGTCTGACCCTGGTCAGTTGCTGTCTTGCTGGTTTCCATTTTCTGCATTCCTATGTGCCACCTCAGCAACCACCTAGTCCACCCTGTGCCCCAGTAGCCCCCACTACATGTCCCGCCTGCAGCCCCCATGCCCCATTTGCACCATCACCATAGTGACCTTTCATACCTGGGCACTATGCTGTTGCTGCAAATGGAGCACTACTATCACCTTTCTTGGGCTCCCTGTCTATGCTGTACATTGCTGACACTGAAATAGTTTCTCTCTCTTGCAAATGTGTGCTAACGCCAGGTTTTCAGTTGCGTTAGGATTCAGCCCTTAATTTTGCCGTGTTAGTGTGAAAGGGGCCTCTCCCCGCCCACCCCCCCGTCCATTGACCCCTTCTCTCCACCCTTTTCTGGACTTACAGCAGCCGGGAACATTAAGGCGCGTTATGTAACGTTACATAACGCACCTTAACTTAGCTGCTGCTATGTTACCACAGTTTAGTAAACATACCCCCCTATGTTAAGGGCTGCTAGCCTGTGAGATTGCTGAGAGAGAAGTGCTGTGGAAACTCAATGTTGGTTTTAAAGAAAATTGCTGGATGGAGTGTTGCAGAAAAATTTAAGCTGAAAAGCTTTGCCTAGCAAGCTCTGGATTTAGCTGCCGTTTTCTCAGTTGCTGAGAATTTAAAACTGCTGGTTTTTAAAAACACTTGTATCTTGCTAATTCTGCTGCTGTTCTGAAGGTTAAAGATGTTCAAGCCTGAAACAAAAAACAGTACTAATATTTTCTGGACCTGTCTGCACAAATGAAACTTCTCAGAGTGAAGATATTTTAAAGGGACTGATCTGAGTGTGACATGTGTGCATTAATGTACACAACAGCGGATGAGTACTAGCTATTAGCTAGGGCTACAGAATTATATGTATATATTTGTTTTTCAATTAGCTAGGTTCCTGATTCCTGTTGCTGTGCAACAGCAAGAAGTATTAGTAGCTATCATAGCTACTGTACAAAAGCTGGTACTAGGAGGGAGATAATTCGCTCCTATTTGTTAAAGCTAGGTGGTAGGCTTAAAAATTGATCATCGCTGGATCTGAATGTCGACCAGACCTGAGAGGACCTGCTTTGACCAGACTCAGACCAGGATAGGAATTCCTTGGGCTCCTATGCAAAACAGTTATAACCAAGGAAGATAAGTAGCACAACTACCTTTAAGAACTGTGACACTCTCACTTTAATTTTATATGGGCTCAATACAAAACACTATTAAGTCTAAATGAGTGAAAGAAAAATAAAACAAAGGAAAAGGGAAATCAGAATATAAACTTACTTGAAACCTGAAAAAAGAAAAAATGTTTCAGCTAAATTAGACATTTTTTTAATTTAAAAGTATTTGCTTAAAATATTTATGTTAAGACTTACCTGTTTGGAAAAGAGGTATATTTCCTTTCTGTACTTTGATTCTGTAAAACAGATTTAAAAAAGACTCAGAAAGAATCACTTCTTGAAGTGTTCAAGGAGTTAATAGCCATTAACATTTTAGATAGATACTTATCTGACTTATTGGGCCATGCTTACTAAAGTGTGTTAGTCTTTGCAGCTAACGTGGAGCAATAGTTGCAAAAGTCCCACAGTATCAGCAAAAGATCCACAGTATTTGCAGGGGATGTTTGCACTTACTGTGGAGACCCGCGATCTCTACTTCAGCCGAAAGCGAGGTAAGTCCCGCGGTGCCCGCTGATGTACAGTAAGTGCAAAGGGAGGACAGGTAGCAATTGTGTGGATGCTCTTACTAGCTCTGTCCCCCTGATCACTACTAATTCTCCCCCCTCCACAGGCTCCAATTAGGTCCCCCTACCTGTCAACATTGCTGGTGCCACAGGTGTACTGATCCACAGCACTTACAATGTCAACTATGTGGTGCCTCCCTTCAGCACCAGCCCCTCTCCCAACAGCTCCCAATCCTCATAGAGAATTGTCCAAAGGGATCAGTGCACTCCCAACACATGAATAACTCCCAGCTAGTCAGTTGGGCCCCCTAACCCTAACTCATGATACAAAAAAAAACCCTGGTTAGCAAGTTGGGCCACCTAACCCTATCCCCATATCATTGCCTTTAAATCCCTAGTAGTCTAGTGACCACTAGGGGCAGGAATAGGGAGGACCACTCCTGCCCCCATCCTCGCTACACTTCAAAATGGGGGTGATCACGTGGTCTCAGAGGACCACTCCTGATCTCCTCATTGGTATTCAGAGGACCACATCTGCTACAGTGGCCACTAGACTACCAGGGATTTAAAGGTAATAACATGGAGGGATCAGTGGAGTGGGGGTTCCCTTAGGCTGACTGGTTAGTTGGGAATTTGAGTATTGAAGGGGGAAGGAAGGGAGAGAGGGCCAACTGACTAGCCAGGATTTTATTTTGGATCATGGGGGGGGGGGGGGGTTAGGAGTCCCAATTCCCTAGCTGGGAGTTCTTTGGGTTTCAGGGGTGCACCGATCTCCCCCAGACAGTTCCCTAAGAGGACCTGGAGCTGTCCAGGGAGGATCGGTGCTGAAGAGGGGGAGGCTGCTTGTTTTACCTTGTTGGTGCCACGGATGATGTTGGTTACTGATGTACCCTGGTCGGACCATAAACTTATCACTTTCCAGATACCCTCCAGCGATAGACAGCGGCATAATAACCGAAAGTTTAAATGTACAGCTAGAACATCAACAAGAAGCTTTCGCCCATTTAACAGAGAATTCATCCTCTCTGAGACCCATTCTCTCCTCAGCAAAACCACATCTGATCCTGACGAACTAGTCTCCTCCTGGAATCTCAACCTCAATGCCATCTCACAACGCCCACAATCCAATAACACATCAAGGAGAATAAGAAGCACTGCCCCATGGTTCTCTCATGACCTGAGATCTTCTCTCACACATCTACGCAGGCTTGAAAAGAAATGGCGCCGATCGCTCTCCACGGAAGATCTGACTGCCTACCAACTCCACCTATCAATGCACAGAGAAGCAATCACAATTAAAATGAAACAATACCACACCGACACTCTGAAGAGATCCTTGAACAAACCAAGGGATCTTTTCAACTTGGTCCAATCCCTCTCGAAGGAACCATCTCCTGAACAACACGAGGATATTCACCCACAAAAATTTGCTGATTACTTACAATCAAAGATCGTACAGACTGACAAAATCGCAACAGCCTCGTTTCAAGAACCAACCGGCTTAACCCCCCTACTAAAGTTCTCCACACCATCCAGAAAAAGTATTGAAGATACAATAGCTTCTCTCAACACCTCCACAGCGCAAACTGACCCTTGCTCAGATTTTTGGGTTAAGGAACTACGCAGTGAGTTCAGTCCACTCATCGCAAAACTGATAAACCTTTCCTTCACAACTGGTTCCTTCCCCACAGCACTCAAACAAACCTCCATTAGGCCCTTATTAAAGAACCCCAAACTAGACCCCTAAAGGGTTGATTCTTACAGGCCAATAGCTAGTATTCCACTCCTAGCAAAGATAATTGAGAAAGAGGTTCAGAGGCAAATTCAGGATCATATAGATTCTGCAGCTCCCCTAGATCTTTGCCAACACGGGTTCAGAGAGTATCATGGAGTTGAGACCCTACTCACCTTCCTATTCAACAATATAATCACAGGCATTGATAACATCTGACAAGGCTTTGTGCTCATCTTCTTAGACATTGCTGCGGCATTCGATTCGGTACATCATGAGCTTCTCCTCGGGCGACTAAAAGAGAAGGGAATCTGCAATACTGCGCTCGAATGGTGCAAGTCCTATTTAGATGGACGATGGCAATATGTCAAATCCGGATCAGAAGAATCAAAACAATTCCATCAAACACAAGGTGCGCCTCAAGGGTCCTCTCTATCATCTCTCCTTTTCAATATATACATGCAACCCATCTGCAATATCATCAGATCATTTAACGTGAGCTGTTTGTTATATGCGGATGACATACTCTTATACATGCCGTTCTCAACAGTTCAAATGGACCTTACACCATTGGTGGAGTGTTTTAATGCGGTATCAGATTGGTTACAATCCCAAAACCTCCGCATCCAGCACAAGAAAACGGAGGTGCTGTTCATCTCGAGAGACCCCGACTTTACTCCGCCATCCCATGTAAGAGTCAAGGAAGCAGAATTGCAAACCAAAGAAACAAGAAAATACCTTGGTGTCACCCTAGACCAACATCTGGACATGAAATCTCACATAAGCAACATAGTCAAAGCTATTTATTTCAAAATCCGTTCACTCAGGCATCCGCGCTCCCTACTGGACCCTGATGATTTCCGAACCATATACCAAGTTCTAATCTTACCCCACTTTGACTTTGCTAATTCCATCTTACAAGGTCTCCCTCAATCTACACTGAACCCGTTACAACTGGCCATGAATGCCACAGCAAGGGTCCTCCACGGAGCCTCTAGAAGTGACCATGTGACTCCCATTCTAAAACAGCTTCACTGGCTCCCTATACATGGAAGGATTATCTTTAAAACTTTACTCCTCTCATTCAAGACCATCAATCGCCTCTCTTCCACGGCACTTACGGAGCTCATTCACACAGTGCCCCCCAACAGATCCAGAAGGGCAACAGCCCTAAACCTGCTAATAACCCCGAAGGCCTTGACCAAATGCAACAGTACAACTGCAAATAGGGCTTTCAGTCTCTATGTCCCCAAATGTTGGGATGCACTACATCCAGACATTCGATCCATTGTAGACCTATCTCAATTCAGGAAGGCAATCAAATTTCACCTCTTCCTCCAATACTACCCAGCCAGCAATGGAATCTAAGTAACCCCACCTAAGAAGATATCCATTCTTAGTGTTGATATATTCCTAACCTCCAAATGATTATTGCATTTGACATAGCTCTTTGTAAATATTATTTCATGTATATAGTTCAACCCTGTTAGCCAAGTTGATACTCCTGTTCTATGTAAAACCAAACTGACTGTTGTCTTGGTCGTTCTGTTATATTGTAAACCGCGCTGATATTGAATACTGCGGTATATAAGCAACTGTAATAAATAAAATAAATAAATAAATCTGTACATCCACAGCATTGACAATGTTGACAGGCCGGGGGACCCGATTGGAGCCTGGGAGGGGGATTGGCTCCTGTCATTGCAGCTGCTACCGATCGAAGGCAGCCATGATGCAACCAGGCTGCAGCAAACGTCACCTCTTGAGGTGGCATTAACTGCAGCCATGATTGGGCCATTTTTGGCAGCCATTGCTTGAAATATTTTCTTGTGATGGCTGCCAAAAATCAGCACACCTACTCCCCCACCCTGATCCCACCTCCCCCTAACATGAAATGCAGATATCACAGAAAAGTGCCTACAGTATCTGCATTTTTATGTTAGCTGCTACTGCTGGGTGTTATTTTCATATTAGCCCTGTGGTAGCAGCTAACATGGTTTAGTAAAGATGCCCCACTGAGTTCTTGAAAGCTCTTGCAGCTCTGTTAAGAGAAAAAAATTGAAATTAATTTAATACAATATTGTGTCTAGGTAGTTTAACACTGAATTGGTTTTGTTTAATTGATTTGACTACAGTCAGAAAATGTGTAATTTACTAATTTATCTTTTTACATAAACATTTTAAGATATTTGAAATCTTGAATGCTGCTGTTTTTTTTATCCATTGGTGTAAAGTGTAACATCATACTGACCTATATTCCAGTGATTGAGTCCTGATTTAATTTCCCCTCCTTCTGTTGTTGATTCTCTTAATTCTCAGAGGATTAATAGCAAGATGTGACTAGGGTTCTATGTAGTTTCCACCCTGTTGGAGTCACAGTCCAAAGCACTACCATGGCTCATGACTACACTTTAACCATCATTCTTATACATTCAATGTTAAAACCGTTTGCAAAATATAATTTGCACAAATGCAATTCAAAAACTTCCTTTGGGCTCAATTCGAACTTAAAAGACGCCACATACCTTGATGCTGCAAATGCCTTCCTCTTACTGAACTGGCAACTTGCCAAGTTGAAAAAACGCCGCGCATGCGGCTCGCCTGCTGAACTTGCGTTCTTATACCCCTGTTCTCCACCCTATCAGTGACGTATTGTTCAACTTGTCATTTGACACTTTGTACTAGCAATCAGCAGAGCTGGTGTAACTCTCCCATCGGTTCTCATAGACATGATCCCCAATCAATTTGACTATTGACTATTGACACAAGAAAAAGCAACAATGGGGGGAGGGCAGGAGAACAAATGCTGGACAACAGGGGGCAGGAGAACAAATGCTGGACAACAGGGGGGACAGCAGTACAAATGCTGGAGAATGGGAGGGGCAGGAGGATAAAGGGTGGACAAAAAGGGAAGGGAGAGGAGGGCAAATGCTGGACAAGAGGGGGAGGGACAGGAGGGCAAATGCTGGAGAAAGGGGGGCAGGAGGAAAAATGCTGGACAATGGGGGAGGGGCAGGAGAACAAATGCTGGACAACAGGGGGCAGGAGGACAAATGCTGGACAATGGGGGAGGGGAGGGACAGGAGGGAAAATGCTGGACAATGGAGGGAGGGACAGGATGACAAATGCTGGCCAATGGAGGGGGCAGGAGGGCAAATGCTGGCAAACGGGGGAGAGACAGGAGGACAAATGCTGGCAAACAGCAGGAGGGACAGGAGGACAAATGATGGATAGCAGGGGGAGGGACAAGAGTACAAATGCTGGACAACAGGGGGAAGAAGCAGAAAGACAAATTCTGGATAACAGGGGGGAGGGACAGGAGGACAAATGCTGGTAAACAGGGGGAGGCATAGGAAAACAAATGCTGGACAATGCGAGGGAAGCAGGAAGATAAATGCTGAACAACAGGGAGTGGGGAAGCATGAAGATAAATGCTGGACCACTGCCAGCACTACCCAGTAAGTTGGATAAATGTGGCAGGGGGCACTGGACGTCAGGAGGGTTCCGTCTCTAGCCACCCACTCCCTGCTCCCCATTCAGGATGGCCTGCGGAGCACCATCGGCCCGGTGGAGAGCCTGCCCAAAGGACATGCTGCTCCCATGGGAAGAAGACTGTGTGAGGCTGCAATCGCTACTCATAATCTTGTGTCCCATGGGCAGGCTCTCCAGTAGGCCCCCAGTGCTCCGCAGGTCATACTGAATGGGGAGTGGAGGTGGGCAGCTGGCGACAGCGCCCTCCTGACGTCTGCTCCTGCAGAAAGGCTCTGGGCAGCAGTCATGGCTTACACAGTCCCTGCCCACAGGACATGCTGCTCCCATAGGCAGAAGGGTGAGGGAGGCAGTAATCGTGGCCCAGAGGAGCAGAGCCTTCCCGTGGGAGCAGCATGTCCTGCGGGCAGGGGCTGTGCAAAGCCAATTGCATCCTGCCTCTCTGGGCTGGGATCACGGCTTGCACAGCCCCTGCCCATGAGACATGCTGCTCTGTGGGCAGGCTCTGCCCTTTGCACATACAAGAGGTGGACATGGGGGAGCATTGAAGGGAGGAGTGCACATGAGGGGGCATTGGGAGGTGGACACGGATGGGCACAGGGAATCAGAAGGGAGATGCTGGGTGCAAGGGGAAAATAGGGATGCAGCGGGGATAAGATTGAGGTGGGAGGCTAGGGAGATAGAGATACTGGACATGGATACTGGATAGAGAGAAGCAAGGAGGGGAGAGGGAGTGATGATGTTGGCAGGGGGTTCTGGGACACAAGGGGAAAATGCTGGTCTTGGGGAGAGGGGGCAGAGGGGAGATGCTGGACACGGGGTAATAAGGGGAGAAGGAAATGCTGGACGGAGATGGGGTAGATGCTGGTTGCAGGGGGATAGGAAGGGAGAGGGCAGACATGGAAGGAAAGAGAGAGCAGAGGTACTGGATGGAGAGAAAGAGAGAACCAGAGTGAGAGAGACTGGGATGGGGGGTGAGAGATGTTAGATATGGAGGGGAAGAAAGAGTGAGCAAAAAACTAGGGAATAATGGACCAGGGAAGAAGAGCTGGGGAATGGAAAGACTGGGGTGACGTTTGAAATGCAGTAGGTAGATGCGTAAAACAGAGGGAGATTGAGAACTGTATAGTAAGGAGTACTGAAATCTGGATGGACAGAGAGAGAGAGAAATAAATGGAAGTAAACTAAAAGGAAAAAAAAATCAATATCCAAGATGGAAGGAAGAAAACAAAAGGAGAGACAAGAAATGGCAGATGGACTAGAGACCGTAGAAATGGAACTAAGAGAAGACAGAAGAAAGCAGAAGCCTCAGATCGGGACCAGCATGATCAGAGAATAAAATGGTCAGACAATAAAGGTAGAAAACATACTTTCATTTTCAATTTAGTGATTGAACTTTGCACAAAGTTTATATTTTACACAGTATGGAGAACTGCATCTCTTTTATTTCTCTGGTGTTGCTCCTCATGTAGAGTCTGGCTTCTTGAGATTTTAGTTTAATTTTTATCTACATATTTTCATTTTTACTTTAGGTTGTGGTCTCTTATTCTGTACTTGGTGAGGGTCTGTGTTCTGAGTGTGTGACTGAGGCCAGGCATTCTGTTAACATGGTGTTTGTACTGGATCTGCACTGTAGTAATTTCACTTGTTCAGCACAATCCAATCCATCCTTTGAAATCATGGCTTCCAGGATTAGTTTTCACATTTTATATCTTCCGTCCTCATCAATAATCTGATCATAGCAAAATAAATCTGATGTGAAGATACTTATAATGGTTTGATGGGGGGGGGCATGTGAGTGACTTTTCATAATCAAATTTAATGTTATTATATTTGTTTTATTGTAACATCTATTGTACTAAATTGCATGGATTTTAGGATTTTAGATGGGTGGCATATACATTTTAAAATAAAGTATACTACATTTATGCAAATTATGCCGCAATGAATCTCCGTACATGGCTCTGCATCACCCTCATGCTGTCCCTAGGAGGAAGCAGACAGGGGGGCACTGGGAGGTAGAGGAAAGCAGAAACCTCAGATTAGGAGATTAGGACCAGCATATTCAGAGAATAAAATGGTCAGACAATAAAGGTAGAAGAGAATTTTATTTTTAGTTTAATGATTGGACTTGGTGCTATCTTTATATTTTATAAAGTACGGGAAACACATCTCTTTCTATTTCTATGGTGTTGCATTATATGCAGAATCTGACTTCTTGGGGTTGCAGTATAATTTTTATCTACATATGTTTATTTTTAGGTTATGGTCATTTATTCTGTACTTGATGAAGGTCTGTGTTCTGAGTTTGTGCCCAAGACCAGGTGTTCTGTTAACATGGAGTTTGTACATAGGGACCTATGCTGTAGTAATCTGAATTGTTCAGCGTTTCAAATAGTTGTAGGATGTTCCATGGCCCACTTGCAGTATTTCAAGTGATGCTTTTTTTGTGTAGGCTCTTTATGTGAGTTTTAGAAGTTGTGCTGGTATGGTATGGTAGATTTGCTCTACAGATCCTCATGACTTTGATGTAGGATATTGTATTAGTTCACAATATGCTTGGTACTTGAGAATGTTTGTTACTGTCAGTGAGATGATCAGAATCAGAATTTTTTTTGCAAAATATATGTTCAACAAGAAAAAGCAAGAACCATAGTGCAGTTTATAACAACCAAATAAAAATGAGCTATAATTTGGTATTATAAACTGTGCTGTGGTTTTCATTCTTCCTTTTAGTTCTTTGGTGTGCGAACATCTTGCATTTCCTCCACATTGTCTAATCTGCGTTTTGGTTTGGTTCGGTCCCTGACTGGAGTTTTGAGAAAGCCCCTCCTCCCCCACTCCAGGGGGCACCATCTCATCCCTTGCCTCAGGCAGCAGATTGCTTTGAGCCACTCCTGGATGTCTAGGAATAGCCTAATGGTTAGAATAGTAGGCTAGGAGCAGAGATTTGAATCCCACTACTGCTCCCAGTGATCTTGGGCAAGTCACATAACTCTCCTTCTTCTCTGTACCCTCTGGATGTTTTATGGCCAAAACAAGCACTTTCCAGATGTTTAGTCATGCCTGGAACAGATGTAAACTTAGACAGCCCCGAATGCTTCTGAAATTGAGCAGGGATGTCTAAGCCCACGCACCACTCCAGACGCTTCTCCACCATGCCTCCCCCCTACTTGGGTGTCCCTGCACCTGAGGCAACTTTAAGACATTTGCAAAATGGCTCTGGAGACGTCTTCATGGTTTAGACATCTGCGTTGACATTTTTGGATGTTCAAATCACAATTAAGGCTTTTAAAATGTAAAAGTAAAACCCAAAATATTAATAAGTATGAAGATGGTGGCTGGATTAAGAACAATGTATGATTTTTACTATATCTTTTTAAATTTTTAGCCTCTATCCCTAGGACTACATGCCCAGCTGCTGCTTAAAAAATGAGCTTTCTTCTCATTTCCCTTTTCTGTCTGTCTTTCCCTGAATCCAATTCACCTATTGAGATTTAAATTTCTCATGGAAACTCCTGGCCGTTTCTAAACCAAACATGAGATAAGCGAATGTTTAAAATACTCTCCACTATAAGATGATGAAAGAATGGAAAGTAGCTACTAGGGTTGAAGCCCTGATGACTGGAGCTACTGTTCACAAGTTTCAAACTTGTGCTAATTCGACTGTTTGGTAAATTTGAAAAGCAAATAAATCTTTTGACTTTAGCTAATATCTTTAATTAATCTATCCGTGAAACAGCCACAATCTGAATCAAAGTCTGCCTCATGTGGATTCAAAGGTTCATCTGGACAAATGGAAATGAAAATAATTCTCAAGTAAATGACTTCATAAAACAATTCCTCTGTATCAAATCAAAGCCCACGTTTAAGCCAACGTAGCTCTGTGGATGCGAGTCCTTCTTTGACCAGAGCAATCGCACAGGTCTCACATGATGTCTCAGACAGCTGACATGTAATACTGCAACAATGGAATTAAGAGTATGCTCTTCCAGGTCGTTGCTTTTCACTTGGCACTTTTACAGGCTGTGAATTCTGATATTCTGAGGCCACCTACTGTTTACTTTGAAGCGCAGCACCGGGATTGTGCAGAGACACGAATCAGTTCTTGAACTAATACTGAGCGCTGCAGGGCATATATCCTTCATTAGAAAGGCAAAGTGGTAAGTACTATGACAAGCTGACAGGCCTGTAATGTTGCATATAATGAATCTCATTGAAGCTCTTTGTCATATTAATTAACATTTAATAGGTGTTTAAAGAAACAACATATTTTCCTTAGGTTATTCAGTATCTCCAGGAAAAAGCAGGAATGTAGTCTTCACATATGGGGTATTGTGGTACCGACAGAGCCTGCGCGGGAACGCTCCCCAGGGTCCAATAGGAAAGCTTTTGGGAGCATCCCACTGCACCTGCATCGCTGCCTTTCCGCCCTTCCAACTCTCCCTCTTCAGTTTTTCATTTTCCGCAGAGCCAACAGGCAGCAAACCCTGTCACCGCAGAAAATGTTCTTTTTGTGGTCGCGTCTGCCTTCATCGTCAATGCCTATACTGGTACCACCGGTCTTTTCTTTATTTTCTTTACTTCTTTTCCTAAAAAAAAAAGGAAAAATTATTTCTGTTAGAGGGTCTGTCCCCTCGTGGTGCTAAGTGCCATTTTGGGCACTAGGCCCTATTTTCTTCCAGAATGGAGAAACCATCTAGTGGTTTCAAAAATTGTTCAAAGTGTAACGGTACAATTTCTGCTACCGACACCCATGATTGGTGTCTCAAATGTTTAGGTCCTGACCATGGACCATCGGAGTGTCTCCTTTGTAGAAAGATGACCAAGAAAGGCCTGCAGAACAGAGCTGCAAAACTCGGCACCCTCTTTGCCGCAGATGCGATATCTATTGCATCTACGTCTTCCAGGGCTTCATCTTCCTCCCATGGATCTCAGGTAACTAAACCCAGGTCTTCCAAGACCGGCCGGCCCTCAAAGGGTAGATCTCCTTCAAAGCATCAAGATGTTAATAGCATTATCCTCAAGGAAAATACACCAGCAAAACAGCCCCGGCGGGAGGCTCCGGCCTCCAAAGCATTAACCGGGCTCCAAGATGTTTCCAAAGCTTCCACCTCTGGAGAACTCTTGGTGCCATGTTCTGGTGTCGTGGCCTGCTCCGCCGGTACCGACATCCAGACATTGGCAGGCTCCATAGATCAATGTATCCTGGCCATCGAGCACAGCCTTGCGGCTCTCTTAGCAGCCTCAGCCGCTCCAGGCGGTTCCGCCGTCATCGATACCGATACCGGTACCAACTGCACCTGCGTCAACCAATGCGCCTTGTTCCTTGCTTCCCCCCATGCCAGCCCTTGAATCAGTGTCTGGTATTGAGACAGTCTGATGTTGACTTCGATCGATACCGGCGTCAAGCAATGCGAGAACACCCGACACGGAGATACTTTGAGTCCTCTGATCCCGATGACTCTGACAATTCCGTCGATACCGGAGTGATTCTTCCGGAGGATCCCTCTCCTTCTCCTCAGCCTAGGATGTCTCCTCTGGAGAACATGTCCTTTCAGGATTTCATACAGGATGTAGCACGGGAACTCTCGATCACTGTAACTCCTGAGAAGGAACTGAGAGCAGAAGAATTAGAAATTCTTCAATACCCGGCAGCTCCAAAGGAGGCTGCTGCCCTTCCAATTCACCAAATCTTACATGACCTCATGTTAAGGATTTGGGAAACACCTTTAACGGTGTCTCCACACTCTCAGAGACTCGATACCATGTACCGAGTTCCACAATGCCCTGGCTTTCAGAAAACGCAATTACCACACCATTCAATGGTAGTGGAATTGCGATGCATAGGATCAAGAGTGCTAAAACGCACTCTTCTAATCCTCCAGGCCGTGAAGCGAGGACACTCAATGCCTTTGGGCGTCGTTGCTTTCAATCCTCGATGCTATCAGCCAGGATTAGTTCTTATATTCTTTATATGGGAATGTTCTTTAAGGAGGTTAGAAGAGATCTGGAGCTCATGGGCCCACTTCTCCCCGAGGATAAAAGGGCAGACTTTCTCACTCTGGTTAAACATGCCCAGAATGTGTCTAAGTTTATGAACCGTGCAACCTTTGTTTTCATTGAGTGCATTAGCAGAACTTCTGGTATTTCCATCGGTGCAAGTCGCATTGCCTGGCTTCAGGCATCTGATTTAGAACAATGGGTGCAAGACAAGCTTGAGAACATTCCTTGCACAGGAGAAAAGCTCTTTGGCAAGGATTGGCAAGACAAGGCTAATCAGCTTGAGTCTGAAAATACCACCTTGAACAGATAAGGGCCACAGCCAACCCAGCTAAGAAAAAGTCAGTTAAGAAACCCTTTTTCAACAAGAAAAATAAATTCTACCCATATTACACCCAGGCTGTCCACTGCCCAGTTCATGCTTCCCAAAAGGGACAGCAGCAACCCAGACAACAAAGGAAGGCCCAAGTCCCCAGAGCTCAGCCAGCTCAGCAGACACAGCATCCTCAGGGTCTTTGACTCCTTCCTAGAGAACTTAGTCATTGTGCCCCTGAAAAGTCCAGAGCCTCTTACCATCCCAGGCAGACTCTGTCATTTTGCCGACAGATGGCAACAAATAACAATGGAGCACTGGGTTCTCTCCATTGTAACAGAGGGGTACAAACTACATTTTCACAATATGCCCCCTCCCACCATCACAAGACAGTTCAATTCTCAAGGCCCTTTCACCACTCTCTTGTGTCAAGAGGTCACCTTACTACTTGCTCAAGGGGCAATAGAAGAGGTGCCCATATCCCAACAGGGCATGGGTTTCTACTTCCTCATTCCAAAGAAGACAGGGGGATACCGGCCCATATTGGACCTCAGGGAACTGAACAAATATCTGTTCCGAGAAAAATTCAAGATGATCTCCCTCGGAACACTTCTTCCCTACATTCAGTCAGGATTGGCTATGTTCTCTACATCTAAAGGATGCATACACTCATATTCTCATCCATACAGATCACAGGAAATTTCTTTGATTCTTATTCCAGGGAAGACATTACCAGTACAGGGTTTTGCCCTTCGGACTGGCTTCTGCCCCAAGAGTCTTCACAAAATGCATGGCAGTAGTAGCAGCATTCCTGAGAATTCTGGGGATATTCGTCTTCCCCTACTTAGACGACTGGCTCATCCGAGCATCAACAGCTCCAGAGGCCAGCTCCGCTCTCTCCTGCACAATGCAAATCCTGCAGTACTTGGGATTGGTCATAAACTTCCCAAAATCCCATCTCATTACGTCTCAGTCCCAAGAATTCATAGGGGCTCTTCTAGACACAAGGCAGTCAAGGGCTTTCCTGCCACAGCCGCGTTGTTTTCGAATAATCCAGCTGGCCTCTCAAACAGCTATGAGGACTTTGCTAACTGCTCGAGAAATGCTTCAACTGCTGGGGCATATGGCATCCACTGTCCATGTGGCTCCCTATGCTCGCCTTCACATGCGAGCAGCCCAGTGGACCCTTACCTCTCAGTGGACACAGGCCTCGGGTTGCCTGAAGGACAAAATCAGGAACTCGACACGTCTCATTTTGTCCCTACAATGGTGGCAATCGCTGGAAAACCTTCTAGTAGGATCCCCTTTTCAGCAGCCACTGCATCAAGCCACCTTGACAACGGATGCATCCAAGTTAGGCTGGGGGGCTCATTTGGGCAATCTCTCCACTCAAGGTCTCTGGACCAAGCAGTAAGCTTGTCTTCATATAAACATCCTGGAACTCAGAGCCATCTTCTATGCTCTTCAGGTTTTTCAGACTCACCTGAGCTATAAGACTGTTCTGATCCAGACTGACAATCAGGTAGCCATGTTCTACGTGAACAAACAGGGTGGGATGGGCTCTCAAGAATTGTGCAATGAAGCTCTACGCCTCTGGGCATTTGGCAGTCATCTTCAAATCCACCTTCTAGCGATGTATCTACTAGGCACACAAAATCTCTTGGCAGACAAGCTCAGTCGAGTCTTGCTGCCACACGAGTGGTCTCTTCATCCAGAGCAAACCGCTCGAGTATTTAAAATCTGGGGAACTCCAGAAATAGACCTCTTTGCAAGTCCTCAGAATGCCAGACTTCCCCGGTTCTGTTCCAGAATTCCGGCTCAGAACTGTCAGGCAAGGGATGCCTTTCACCTCCAGTGGGGTCAGGACTTCCTCTATGCCTTCCCACCCATTCCCCTCATTTCCAAAACTCTGCTCAAGCTTCAGAGAGACAGGGCCCATTTGATCCTCATAGCCCCATGCTGGCCACAAACATGGTATCCTCTGCTTCTACATCTCTCTCAAGCAAGGCCTCTGGAGTTGGGATGTTCTTCAGATCTTCTTTCCCAGGAGAACGGGACGCTATTGCACCCGAATCCTCAGTCTCTACACCTCAGGGCATGGCTGCTGAGAGCTTAGAACTCCAGGATATCAACCTTTCTCAACAGGTTAAGGATATCCTTTTAGCTTCAAGAAAACCTTCCACAAGGCGAGCCTACGCCTGTAAGTGTAAAAGGTTTTCCATCTGGTGTTCAAAAAAGGACCTTAATCCCTTTTTCAGTGCCAGTGGAGGCGTTACTGGAGTATCTCCTCCATTTATCATCCTCTCGTCTTAAGACCAATTCAGTAAGGATCCACCTTAGTGCCATTGCAGCTTTCCACAAGCCCTTGGATGGACAACCTATTTCCTCTCAACCACTTGTAGCAAGGTTCATGAGAGGTCTACTCTTGACTAAACCTCCCATTAAGCCACCACCCGTGGCATGGGATTTGAATCTTGTCCTTGGGCAGCTCATGAAACCGCCCTTCGAATCCTTAGCCACTATGTCTCTAAAGTTTCTTTCTTGGAAAGTCATCTTCCTGATTGCTCTCGCTTCTGCAAGACGCATCAGTGAGCTCCAGGCTTTAGTGGCTGATCCTCCTTACACAAGATTCCACCATGATAAAGTAGTTCTTAGGACTCACCCTCACTTTATGCCAAAGGTGGTTTCGCCTTTTCATTTAAACCAAATCAGTTTACCTTCCTGTATTCTTCCCTAGGCCTCACGCCTCCAGTGCAGAAAGGAATCTTCATACTCTGGATTGTAAAAGAGCCTTGGCTTTTTACCTTCAGAGAACTAAGCAACATAGGAAAGCTTCCCAGCTTTTTGTTGCTTTTGACTCTAGTCATCTTGGATTACCAGTTTCCAAGCGAACTTTGTCTAAATGGATTTCAAATTGCATATCCTTTACATATGAGAGCAAGGGAATTTCTCTCGAAGATCATGTCACAGCTCACAATGTGAGAGCTCAGTATCCATTGATGACATTTGTAGAACAGCCACTTGGGCTTCGGTACACACCTTTGCAGCCCACTACTGCTTAGACAAGGAATCCTGTCGGGATGCCTCATTTGGACAAGCTGTTCTCCAGCATCTCTTTCAGACTTAGAACAACTCCTACCCACCATCCTTGGTTTTGATGCCAGAGATCCATGGGAGGCAGCATGACCCATCTCAACCTGGGTTTCGCAGCCTCTGGGGTCATCTCCCTGGCATCTTTCAGCTGGGGAGTCCCCATATATGAAGACTACATTCCCGCTTGTTCCTGGAGATAGCATAGTTACTCACCTGTAACAGGTGATCTCTGGGAACAGCAGGAATTGAGTCTTCACAATCCACCTACCTCCCCTAGGAGTTGTCTCTCTCTCTATCTCCTTTTCTCCTTTGCCTCAGCTATAAACTCAACTGAAGAGGGAGAGTTGGAAGGGTGGGAAGGCAGCGACGCAGGCGCAGTGGGATGCTCCCAAAAGCTTTCCTATTGGATGCTGGGGAGCGTTTCCACGCAGGCTCCGTTAGTACCGATGATACCCCATATGTGAAGACTCAATTCCTGCAGTTTCCGGAGATTACCTGTTACAGGTGAGTAACTATGCTTTATTAGCAGAAAAGTTTTGAAAAATTACAGAAATTAGGTAAGACCTTAAAGCATGACTTCTACAAGGGGTAGATTGGGGTGTCAAACAGCAAACCAGAAGGCCACATGTTTTCAGGATAGCCCTAATGAATACACATGATGTATTTGCATACAGTATATGTCGTGAAAATTCATTAGGGTACCCTGAAATCCTGCTCGTTTGCGGACCTCCAGGTTTGCAGATTGATACCCCTGGTGTAGAACATCTGATCCTATCAAAACCTGGTTCTATTAAGGGCTTTATTGAGGTAGCCTATCCAAAGCTGTTAAATACCTCAGTGACTTAATTATCCACATGCTTGTTGACAAAATAGCACAGTAACATTGTATACAATGGCAGATAAAGACCATCATGGTCCATCTAGTCTGCCCAGCAAGATGGCAAGAGTAAGTGCACCTGCCGCTCATGCAGGTCACGCCTCCACATGTCTTTGTTTAGGGGTGTATCCACCGCTCCATGTAGGTCACTCCTATTTGTTGAGATAGCAGAGACAGTTAAGGTTCTTTTGATTTTATCCTGTTGCTATAAAGGGATCCATTATTTTTGTCCCATGCCATTTTGAATTCTCTTACCCTCCACCAAAGCATCACCCCGATACCCCTCCCAGCCCCCCCCCAAATTTGATCATGTTATGATCACACTGGTCAACATGAAAATAATCATCACAAATAATTTCATGTGTATTAGCTAACCTATGATGAATAATGTTCAAAACCGGTTTTGGTTTTTTTGCATCACATCAGGTCTGAAAGGTGATGGAGTCGGAGGTTTTGCTGTACTAGCCAAATTGGCATAAACTGTGTCAGTGATTACTCTACCAATATTGATTTGCATTTATTTTGTTTTTCAGGTTAATTATTTTGATTATGTATTTGGTAATAACACTGAAGAAATCATCAGAAATAAAATAATCATGCCAAGACAGTGTAGAAATCATTCCAATGTTTTTTGTTATGTTTCTGGTTCATTTGCTACCGTATCTCAATGTCATTCCATAACGTCAGATCTTCGCAAAATGTGCAAGTTATATTTTGGATGACCACTGGGTGACCAGGATAAGCCGTGAGTGCCTCAAATCATTTGCACTGCCTGTGAAAATGGATCACATGATCGGTTAAATGGAAGGAAAACAGTGATTTATTTTATTTATTTATTTATTTAGCTGTATTTATATCCCGCTTTTCACTGGGTCAAAGCGGTCAATTGGGAGATACATTTAACACGAGGGGATATGACACACATACGCTAATACTTACAGGGAACATGGGCAATGGAGGGTTAAGTGGCTTGCCCAAGACCACAAGGAGTGCCTATAGGACTAGAAATCCCAGTCCCTCCGGCCTGAGATTGCTGTTCCCAGGTGGGACTTGAACCCCCGGCCCTCCGGCCTGAAGTACCTTGTCCTAACCACTAGGCCACTCCTCCCTCCTACAGCAAGTGATGCCACTTGCTGTAGGAGGCCACTAGGCCACTCCTCCTGGTACAGCAAGTGATGCCACTTGCTGTACCAATGATATGGAGGGAGTCAAGAAATCATCGTGATGACCGCTATTTTTGTCTGGTTAATATCACAGGTTTCTCTGCAAAGAACAAGCACAACAGTGTGTGTCCAAATCTTATGTCTGCAATGTGACCAGTCCCACATGACGAAAAACGTCCTGTTCCAGTTCCTCCACAGACGAAATGGAGTTAGATGAAGGTGCAAGTGGCATCCAACCTAAAGAGTCAGACGATGCAAACTAAGTGCCAGATGAAAACGATGGCAACCTAGAGAAATTCAGCCAAGAAGAACTTAGTGATCTTATATGAGACTTGGCACTCTCAAAAGATAAAGCAGAACTCCTTGCTTCAAGGCTGAGGGAAAAGAACTTACTTCAAAAGAATGTTCTCATTTGCTATTATTGCACGCACAATCATAATTTAGCGACGCTCTTTAAAGTAGACAGTCCAATGTGTTATTGCAACAATTTTGACAGGCTTTTTGGAGCCCTCTCACAGATACACAGACAGTCAGAATGGCTCTTATTCATTGATTCTTCAATAAAAAGCCTCAAAACCGTTCTTATTCATAATGGCAATGTAAAGTCATCTATTCCAATTGTACACTTTGTCCACCTCAAGGCGACATATGATAATCTGCAGATATTGCTCCAATCTATATGCTATGACTATTACCAGTGGAAGATTTGCAGGGATCATAAGGTTATTGGCATGCCGATGGGCATGCAAGGTGGATTTACCAAATATTGCTGTTTTCTCTGCCTTTGGAACAGTCGTGTTGTCAAAGATCATTATACTGTTCACGACTGGCCTTTAAGAACTGCCTATCCAGGAAGCAGCAGTGTTAGTCATGTTCCATTAGTCGATCCAGCAAACATTATGCTTCCTCCTTTGCATATAAAACCGGCTTTAATAACAAATTTAGTGAAAAGAATGGCGCAAACAAATTCAAAAGGATTTCAGTATCTTGTTTCTAAATTTCCAAAGATCACTGCTGCAAAACTGAAAGAAGGCATTTTTGTGGAGTCACAAATAAGACAAGTGATAGAGGATGAAGAATCTGAAAAATGTCTGGATGCTTTGGAACGTGAAGCATGGCAAGCCTTTAAGTGGATCTGTGAAAACTTTCTGGGTAATCACAAATCGCCAAATTGTGTTGATGAGTACAGAGATTACTTGATGCATATCGTAAACTTGGTTGTCGCACGTCATTGAAAATGCACTTCATGCACTCACATCTTCACTTTTTTCCACCAAACCTGGGTGAAGTGAGTGACGAACAAGGTGAGAGGTTTCACCAAGACATTGAGACCATGGAAAAAGTTACCAAGGAGTCCGGGACGAGAGCATGATGGCAGATTACTGCTGGATATTGTATCATGACAATCCTGACAAACTTCACAGTAGAAAGTTTTCTGTAAAACACTTTTAGTGTGTTGCCTACATGCAAACATGTCAGATATAGTTATTAGCACGTGTGACATCTGACTTTTTCAATGTTTACGATATGTAACATTTTACAGAAACGTCTATGGTTGATATCTCTAAACCCCTATGTGCTAGAGGAAAACTAATTGCAGATTTAGAATCAGCTTGAAAAACAGCTTTAGGAAAACCTGATTTCACTTCTGATGAAGAAAAAAATTATGTTGGTGTAAACCAGTGTCATTATTGCCAAGTGGCCCAAACACTTTTTGATAAAATGTCAAGAAGCAGTTGTTCGTCAAAAAATGAATTAGATCATCTTTAAGCTCTGACATTTAAGTTAGGGTGATGTAAGGGATTTTGCCCAGTTTCTGCATTTGTTTTAATTTGCTTTATCTCTCATGTTTATTTTGTAGTATTTGGCTCAAACTTTTCCAGTAGCAGTTGAAAGGGTGAGGTCTGGTAGGTATTTCCCTGTCCCCAGAGGGTCTACAATCTAATATTGTACCTGAGGCAATGGAGGGTTAAGTGACTTGCCAAGGCCAGAAGAAGAGTCAGTGGGATTCAAACCCTTGTCTTGCTGATCCCAGGTTAATGCCCTAACCACTAGGCCACTCTTCCATATGATGGAGTAGGTGTTGACCTCTTTTTCTTTTTTCTTTTATTTTGTATTAATGCTCATTCCTTTTCCTGTAAAAGATGACTGTCTTTTGAGTTTTCTTTTTGTTGTAAAATCTAAATAAAACCTGATGAACATAAAGTTATAAAAAAGAATTCAAACACTACTGTTTGAAGTTAACCTGTATAACATAATGACTTTTACAGTACATTCATACTTGCAGACCAAATTCTTCTCTCAGTAAGTTTAACAATGTCAATTATCAAAGTTTTTCGACACTCTAGGAGGATAATTTTTATAAAGGCAATATATATACTGTATGTAAAATGCATCTTACTACTACTACTAACTATATGTGTAGCACTACAAGGCATGCGTACAGAGGCATACAAGAGGCAATCCATGCTCTTAAGAGCTTACAGTCTAGTCAAGACAGACAACACAAGTGGGTACTAGGATATGTTTAGGGAAACGGTAAGGAAACATGCAGGAGGCGAACAGTGTACAAGTATACATGAGGACAAGAACATGCGCACCTGTCCTGACTGGTATAGGTATGTTCTGGGTTAGAATTTGGGCAAAGCGTGTGGGGTCACGAATTATGTATATGCGTTACAAGATGTACACATTTGAATGTATTGTATACTCATTCATTTACATCAGCTCTCAAGCAGGCATAAGGTCACTCAGGGTCAGTGCAAGGAGATGAGGCGCCCTGAGTGACCCCACCATCCCTCTCAAGCTTCAGTGCCATGGGGCTGTTTGCTTCCGCCACTCTCCGACAACTTCCCATGCAAACAGGAAGTTGGCATCGAGAGCTGGAGAAGGGCAGAAGCAAACAGCCCCACGATGCTGAAGCTTGCAGGTAAGCACCACGGAGCTGTTTATAGCTATTGCTGTCACTGGCATCCAAGAGAGGGGTGACAGCAATGGCAGTGAGTGCCCTCAGAGGGCCAGCGCTCTAGGCCACTGCCTAGTTCGCCTAATGGTAGCGCTGGGCCTGGGTGCACTTCTTCAGTTTAGACAAGATTGCTGCAAAATTTGCTTTAGTCTTTTATACAGACACATAGGTGCTATTTGTCTTTATAAAATAGGCTGCAAATAGGCAACTTTTAATAAAATTACCCTATAAATTGGCAGCATGGGATGAAAATTAAGCTGCTTACCTTGTGGAAGCAGATAAAAATAAGAACATCCATTTAGATTTTTTAAATTCAGATCTAATCTAGCTTTGAAAAGGAGCCCTTCTTCCAGTCCTTTCAGTGACTACGAGTCTCCCAACTTATCACAGTAGCAGCAAGAGGCCTCTAGCGAAGGAAGTAGAATCTACAAGAATCTTAAAGGGACCTCAGCATTACAATGGGAGAAATCATAATAGGGTTATATTGCCATAGACCCTTTCTAAGTCATTTGCCCATTTTTCATATCTTCAGTTTACTTGCAGCTTTCTGTAGCGGACAAAACTATGAAAATAACGCAAAATATATCACAACACAACAGGTTTCTATGAAAGGAAAATCTTGTCCAACAAATTTGACTTGAATTTCTTACTAGATGAGGGATGTATAATAACATTGCATGTCCCCTGATCACAGGTCCCCCTATTGCATACTGTACCTCCATCGCAGGTCCTCTCATAACATATCCCCCTCAACATAGGTCCTCCCCTATTCACATACCACCTCCAATCATAGATCCCCCCCTCAGCTCAATATCTTGCACCCCTACCCCTAATTGAACATCACTTACCAAAAGGCATTCCTGGTAGTCTAGTGAATAGGGCAGTGGGATTCCCCTCTGCTCTTGTACTTATGATCAGGTGTTAGTTGTGATCGGGTATGAAGGATCAAACCAGAGGGATAGGACATGGATTGGGGACTTATTGTTTGGCCATGATTTATTTTTACTTTGGTTTGGGCAGCAGCCAAGCTACCTGACTACCGCTTGTGTGGGTGCACTTAATGCCACTTTACCCGCAGCCATGGCAGTTAGTGCATGGTAGCATACTGCGTGCTGTCTGTCGACGATCACTACACCTTACCTCCACCATAACTGGCCTGTTCCTGCTTCAATCCACACTAAGCAGTTAAATTGGGATTTTTGCTTTATGGCTATGTTTATTGCACCCTAACTATTAGCACTGGCCCACATTAATAGTTGGGGTACGTTATATCCCATGCTAACTGCTTATAGCACTTTGGTAAACATCCCTCGCATTGTTTAATGGGACCAAGCCAACATGGCTTTAGCCAAGGGAAGTCTTGCCTCACCAGTCTGCTCAATTTTTTTGAAGGTACAAATAAAAATGGATAAAGGTGAGCCAGTTGATATAATGTATCTGGATTTTCAGAAAGCATTGGACAAAGTCCCCCATGAGAGACTCCTGAGGAAAATAAAATATAATGAGATAGGAGACAATGCGATGTCATGGTTTACGAATTGGTTAAAAGAAATAGTCCATTTTTTCAATGGAGAAAAGTGAAGTACTCCAGGATGTGTCCTGTACCACTGCTTTTAATGTTTAAAAATGTCATCGAAGTAGGAACAACAAGTGAAGTGATCAAATTTGGAGATGACAAAAAATTATTCAGTTAGTAAATCACAAGAGCTTATGAGACTGAGAGATTGAGCACCCGAATAAAAGATGAAATTTAATATGGACAAATCCAAACTGATGTGCTTAAGAAAGAATAACTCAAACTATAACTACACAGTGGAAGATCCATCAGGAAAAGGATCTATATTGTATTATGGGCAATACGTAAAAGCCTCTGCTCAGTGTGCTGCCTTGGGTAAGAAAGCAAATAGCAGGTTAGAATTTAATAGGAAAGAAAAACAGAATAAAACAGAGAATATCATAATGACCTCTGCATTGCTCCATGGTGCGACCACACCTTGAGCATTGTGTGCAATTCTGGTTGTCGCATCTCAACAAAGATACGGCAGAATTAGAAAACATACAGAGAAAGGTGAACCAAATAATAAAGGAGATGGAATAACTCCCCTGTGAGAAAAGACTAAAGAGGTTAAAGCTTTTCGGTTTAGAAAAGAGATGGCAGAGAGGAGATGAGACAGAGTTTTATAACATAATGAGTAGAAAAATTCGGCATTGCAATGAAATTACTAAGTAGTACATTAAAACAAATCAGAGAAAAATATTTTTTCAGACTCATAATTAAGCTCTGGAATTTCTTGCTGGAGGTTATGAAGGATATAATAAGAGCAGCTAGCACTGCTGGGTGTGAAAAAGGTTTGGATGC
Source organism: Ichthyophis bannanicus (assembly GCA_033557465.1). Lineage (NCBI taxonomy): Eukaryota > Metazoa > Chordata > Amphibia > Gymnophiona > Ichthyophiidae > Ichthyophis > Ichthyophis bannanicus. The sequence continues at coordinate 137,033,419 of CM066035.1, read as the reverse complement.
GTTCCTGGAGGAGAAGTCCATAAGCCATTATTAAGGTGGACTTGGTGAAATACAAGTGATGTACCACGTTATCAACTCCAGTCACTTGCACTACCACCCAGTGCAAAAAGGTGCTTAAAAGCTCAAAAGAGGCCCAAGTCAAAGAACAACCCATGGACATGTTCCTGTCAAAGTAAAAATCATCCTAAAACTCAAAACAATCAAAACAAGGAAAACAATCAGGATGCACAGGCAATAAATGAAAAGCAGAATCAATATCCACCTTAGCTATCCAAGCACCTCTCCCACAATACTGCAACAACGGAGCCACTATATCAAACGAAGCATATCGCACTGAACAGAACTCCTGTGGAACAAAATCATTAACTGAGTCACCATCTTGAAAAGACAATTTATGAATGAGCCTGCACTTACCAGGAATAACTGCCAGAGGCGGTACAATCATGTCTGGGAAAGGAGGAGAGCTAAATGGACCCACCACCGTGCTCATGTCTAACATGACATCCAACTTAGCACAATCTACTCATGGCACATAGTTAAAGTACACTGATCCCCCTCAAAGTCCTTCAAAAGACCCCTCATATGAAATCACAAAACCTAAGTGAAATCCCCTGAAGATCCTCAGTGCCTTACCTTTCCCCCTAGATGTATCCCATGTCTACAGCTACTGTGTAGTCTGTCTTGACTAGATTGTAAGCTCTGATGAGCAGGGACTGTCTTTTAAATGTGTCCATGCAGCTCTGTGTATGTCTTGTAGCGCTATACAAATGTTCAGTAGTAGTAGTATCAGAGTCTGGATACCTCAGCAACCAAGGCACCATGGAACTCACGCACACTGGGGTCTTGGCCCTACTGAAAAAAATATTGCTTACTATTTCCAACACCTGCTTCCCACTTTGGATACTTGCAAGCTGGATGATGTCTGGCACAGGTTCAGCACAGGTGCTTAAATCGACAGTCAAAGGTACAGGTCTCCCTGTTAAATCGCCCACACACATCAAAAGGTCCCCCAGACTGCTTAGCGCCACTGATTCTGACTCTGGAGGAACAAAAATTAAAGTTCAGTCCTGTTCCTGACTTAGTCCTCCAGACAAACCCCTCACCTATATAACCCACTATGGGGTCTATTCTGTACTGTGAATAGCAGGGATGAATGTCTTGTTGGGATGTCCATTCCCACTATTTGCCCCCTTCCATCCCCGGCAAAAGCCTCCCATATGAACAAGGAGTTTGTATGGGGAGGGGGTGTTGCAGAGGCAAAGTGAGGGTGGGCAATGGGTGGTCCAAGACCCCGGATATACAGGGCCAATTCTGAAGTCGGCCCTGTATGTCAGGGGCCTCAGATCTAGACGGGGGACTTATTCCATCTCCGAGGTAGAGTAAGTCCTGCTGGACATCAGGGGATGGCAGGCCTGGGCAGCGGCAGAGAGGTGAGAGGGTGCATGGGGTTCCCCGCAGCTCAACCCTAGTCATGGAAGGCCAGATTGGGGATCGGGCTGTGTGGAACGAAGATTGTGGTCGGTGGCCGGGAATCACGGCTCCTAAATGGAGCTGTTAGCCAGGCAGGGGTCTGTATGTGCAGGTTGATCTGAATTGGGTCCCAGCCTGCACTACAGACCTAAATCCAATTCAGATCCTACAGGGCACATCTTGCCTCCGCGGGATCAGAATCGGGTCTGCCTCTGTGCATCCCGATTCCGATCAGGTGCACAGGGGCCTGGACGCACCCAACAGAATTGCCTCCACATGCCTTATTTGTCATCTTTGTTAACCACAAATTCATATCCTGAGTTCCCCAAGACATGAACTTCTTCTCCTCCATTTTATTTCTAAAGTGCTCATCGTAGTTGAGCCAAGCCCAACTCTCATAATCCTTATGTGTCTCTACAATCATGTCCACATATGCCAACAATGAACCATACTGAGATGGGTCATAGTGGCCAACCACACTAGCCAAGTGAAAGAAATACTGAACCCAATTCAACATGGTCTGAGACACTCTACGCCCTTGACCCTGAAACCTCTCCTCCTTATTCTTTCCATCCCTCATATGTTCCCCTGTGACCTTTTAATAAACAAAAAATATCAATAAACTTTCAATGCCGAATCATATTCCTATAAGACTTTGCCACTCCTTCCCATAATTCAGTGTCACTAATGCCAGTGCTCCCCTATTGTCCTGCCATCTTACATCTGCCAATGAGGAAGTCAAAGGCGATGAACTAGATGAAGACAATGAAGAAGATGATCTTGCTCTCTTGGACCTATTGTGTTTGCGCTTATGCTTCTTTAACTCCTTAGACACATTTTCCCACCACTTACCACTGCTCCCCCACACTCCTAGTCCAGCTGCCCCACCCATGCACTGACCGCACATGGACTCTCCCTCTTATCCGCACCCATATCAGCAACCCTGCTTCATACTGACCCACCACCAGACACAGGTTCTACTAGGTACAACCACTTCCACCAGACTCTGCAAAAACGGTTATGCTGAAGGGGCTGTAGGTCTACCCAGTAGCACACTCCACCAAGCCTCTCTCTGCAAGTGAACAACGTTCAAGCCGCATGCATACCCTCCAGATCTGCTCTTGCTGCCTCGACCAATAGCTTCATAAGAAAACAAGGGTAGAGCCGGGGGCGGAGCTTGCCGCGATCGGAAATGTCTGCCTGAAAGTCCCGCTCCTGCTCGTGCTTAAAGAATCCTGCACATTATCCCCCCTAATATCAATAGTTGGCTTGCAAACTGGTAGGAATCGTTGCTAAAGATGTCCTCTCTCAAACCTGCGAGGCTGGAATTCATGCCAGCAACGGGGCATGCAGTTAAATGCACTAAACAAGAAGCGGTGTCCACACTAAAGATGGCGGCGGAGAAAGATACCATAGAAGGAGTGCGTGAAATTCTACAAGAGCTCAGGGTAGTGAAAGAGATGATCGCGTCCAATAATGAGTCACTCACACAGCTACAAGAGGATATGCAAGAAGTCAAAGAACGGCTTGCCGGAGAAAGCGAACGTATGCATGATATAGAAACAGTAGTTGAGAGACATGAAGTGCTTTTGGCTGAGATGGGCCCATTGAACAAGCGCATAATAGCGATGGAGGAGCAAATGGAAGATCACAGCAATCGTGCTCGACGGAATAATATTCGTATTACTGGAATACCAGAGGGTCGAGAAGGACTGGACCCCATAGCCTACCTACAAAAATGGATTCCGGAAGTATTGCAACTCACTTTTGACACGCAGGTTGAGCTAGAAAGGGCCCATCGAGTGCCGATGCACACTTCTGGGAAACGACAACACCCACGGCACATAATTATCAAGATATTGCGATATCAGCAAGTGCTTAAGATCATGCAGGCAGCTAAACAGAGAGCTGGCATCCAGATAGATGGATCCAAAATTGCCTTTTTTTCGGACTTATGTAAGAGAACGGTGGAGAGACGCAAGGCCCTGTTGGACTGCAGGCCACAACTCCAGAAACTGCAAGCGAGATATGGCCTCTACTATCCTGCTAGGATGAGAGTCACACTGGGAAACAGCACGCGCACTTTTGATAATGGCGAAAGCCTCCGATCCTATCTTCAAAATTATGAGCAAATGGAAGTAGGGACTTAGAATGTCAGTGAATGCTCATGCTCAATGTGCAATGTTAATCAATGCTATTGGATGACATCTCATACCAAATTGCGGTAATGTTAATATACTGAATAGGAACTGCATGGGGAATTTTGTATTAGACGCTATCATTAGATAGAAGGTCGGGGGGGTGAATGTGACTGTACCTTGAATTAAGATGAAGTCAGGATGGGAAGGAGTGGGAACTGAAAGCAGCGGAGTAGAAGGAGGGCGGGTCGGGTTCCACCATTCAAGTAACTAAGTTAGATGCTGACCGCATGACGATCAGATCTGGTGTTTTTCATAATGTTATAAATTTACTGTTTAATTGTGTGCAAGTGACGAGTACCACCTCTAGGAAGAAGAACGGTAGCCGTAATGGGTAGCGAGAGATTGAGAGTGGTATCCCTCAATGTGCAAGGGATAAACAATCCGGCCAAATGGAAAAAAATGTTAAACTATTGCAAGAAATTGAAGGCAGATGTGGTCTATATTCAGGAAACCCATCTGACACTGTCTGAATCCCACAAGGTGGCTGGAGAGGGTTATCAGAATATACTATCAGCGCCAGCTCTCAAGCGGAAAGGATTTTCTTAATATTAGTGCGAATGGCGCTAAAGCCGAGTGTCGAAGACACGGCGACCGACCTTGAGGGGCATTGGGCCAAAGCGAGAGTGCGGATAGCAGATAAAGAATATACTCTTATGACTGTCTACGGCCCGAATCACGATGATCCAGTATTTTATGAGTGGATAGCTCAGGAGGTATTGATGATCAGAGCCACGAATGTAATACTTGGAGGTGACTTTAATCTCATTCAAGATCCGCTGATCGATCGGACACCCTACAAACAACAGCACAAACCGCGATCCAGCAAGAAGCTACTGAGCATGATGGAAACACTTGGATTAGTGGATCCGTGGCGGCTTTTGCATCCCGTGGAGAGGGACTACACCTTCTATTCTATGCCACATAACACACAGACACGAATCGATTATTTTTTGATCTCTAAGACCTTAGTGCCTCAGCTTCTAACAGCAGATATCTCTGCTAAAACAGTCTCAGACCATGCGGCAATAAGGATGGACATCCGTTCCGAGCAAGCAGGGAAGACCGCGCCTAGATGGCAACTTGACCGTACATGGCTCAATAATGGTGAATTTCTTGAGTTTCTGTGTCCAGCAATTTCAAACTACTTTGAGCATAATGCATTGCACGACACCCCAACCTGGGCGTGGTGGGAAGCATTTAAAGCCACCATACGGGGCTGCATAACATCACATGGTATCCGCAAGAAAAAAGAAGCGACAACACAGCTGACCAACTTAGAACAGGAGATACGCGCAGGAGAATGGATTCTATCTAAGCGATCTGAAGCGCTTATTCTACTTCGACTACAGAAACTGAGATACCAGTACAACTCTATTCTTAATGATGAAGCGAGTAAACAGATTCAAACTCAGCAGGGAGTGTACTACCATGAAAGCAACAGGGCAAGTGCACTCTTGGCTCGAGCAATACGGGCCAAAAGCATCAAATCACATATCACTGGTCTGCAGGACGCCGATGGGAAAATACACAGACGGGATGAAGATATACTGAAAGTGTGCGAGGAATTCTACTCGCAACTATACCAAACCGAAGGAGTCTTCACTGAAGATGGTGTTGTTAACTTCGTAACGGGATTGGTGGGCCCCAAATTAGCGAAAGTACAGCAACTTCAATTATCGGAGAGAATAACATGTGCTGAAATACAGCTAGCAATGCGTCAGCTTGCTAAAGGAAAGGCGTGTGGACCAGATGGCTTACCAGTTGAGTTTTATGTAGCTTTCTCTCAAGAACTGCTTCCCGAATTGCATACATACTACACGGAACTCAAAAGAGAATGTCCAGTGGTTGGATCGTTAGCGGCTGCTACAATAGTCATACACCCTAAGCCAGGGCGAGATGACCAGAAAATAGAGAACTATCGACCAATCTCGCTTCTTAATTCGGACTACAAGATCTACGCTAAAGTTCTAACTAATCGTCTAAGTACAGTAATGGAAACTCTGGTCCAACCTGACCAATGTGGTTTTATGCCGGGCAGGGCTACAACTGATAACGGACGTCTGCTGGCACATGTGTTGTGGCGAACTTCTCAACTAGCAGAACCAGTGGTGGGTCTTGCCCTTGACGCTGAGAAAGCCTTCGACCGTGTAGAACTTCCCTACCTATTTCGGGTGATGCAGTGGTTTGGAATACCTGAAGAATTCCTGACTAGTGTTCGGGTGATTTATTCCCAGCCCACAGTGCGGATAGCGGCAAACAGTGGACTCTCTTCTGAATTCACTCTGTCAAGAGACACAAGACAGGGATGCCCCTTATCGCCCCTACTATTCAATTTGGCAATGGAACCGTTACTGATGAAAATTCGGCAATCCCCAAATATTGAGGGTGTGCGCCTAGGGAACTCTCAGATCAAACTATCAGCATATGCGGATGACCTCCTGCTTTTTCTACATCCTAAATCATTGGAAACTGCAATGGCTGTCATCTCTGAGTATTCTGGTGTATCTGGATATAAGCTGAACTTATCCAAAACTACTATCATACCCTTCAACGATCACGTCTCTAGAACGCTTCTACATAGTTACCCGTTTAAAATTGAAGATACATCGTTTAAATATCTTGGAGTGACATATGGAATTACCCTACAGGATACTGTTCGAAGGTCCATGGGTCAGTGTGAAAGCATAGTAGAATACATAAATAAATGGTCCCCGCTGAACTTGACCTGGTGGGGCAGAGGGGAAACTATCAAAATGGTCATTGTGCCTAAAGTCTGCTATATACTCAATATGGTGCCGAAGCTATTTGAGAGAAAATTCTATACGAGAATTGAAAAAATGTTAATATCCTTTCTTTGGCGCAACAAGCCGCCTTGTATCGCGACATGGAAGCTTAAATCCCCAAAGACCAGAGGTGGAATACATTTCCATGACTTTTACTGGTACCACATGGCATCCCTTCTAAAACAGGGTACTCAGTGGAGCGAAGAAAATGTTGAAGAAGGGGCCCCGGTCTGGTTAAGAATAGAGAATGCCTTGAGCCAGCCGGTCCCGCTGTGGATGCGCTTAGGTGCGGAATATGGAAGTGTTGGACCTGACAATGAGATCATGCGAGACACCCAACAGATCAACTGATCAAACAGCATATGGGTGTCGATCTTGAATTTTCAGAATCCACTACATTATGGTACAACGAAAAATTCAAGATTGAAGGTCGCAGCTTCCTATGGGTATCCTGGCTACGGTTCGGTATCTACAATTTAGGACAACTGGTGTTCAATAAAGCTTACAAGTCCTTTCAATCCCTGCAACGAGAATATAACTTGCCCAACTGTTGCCTTTATCAATGGTGCTAACTGAGACACTGTTTGAGTAAGGCTGGAGTCCTACCTGTAGCGTTGGGCAGGGAATGCCCTTTTCATCAAGAAATTCAGGAATTTAAGGTAGGATCGAAACTCCTCTCCAGGTTCGTAGGAATTCTCAGAGATGGAGGGAAGAGACATTGCACAGGTTTGCAAAGGGTGTGGGAAACTGAGACGGGAAGAATGACGGACCCCAATATGTGGGAGGAGCTATGGCAACTGCAGAGGAGGCTAACAAGATCAGCCTCGCTCAATCAAATGTTATATTTTCTGGCTCATCGTGCCTATTTCACGCCTGCCCGCATAGCAAAATGGAGTGAGAATACTGATGCAAACTGCTGGTCCTGTAGGACGGACACTGGTACCCTGGCCCATATGATATACTTTTGCCCTGCACTTCGAGAATATTGGCAAAGAGTTTGGACCCGAATCTCACAATTGTTAGAACTCAACACAGAACTGACATATCGTATTGTGATTTACAAGTCATTGGCTGGAGTGCCAACGTTGCAAATGCATAATACTGCTATTTTTGACTTGCTACTAAGTCTTGCCCTGAAGGCTATATTGAATCACTGGATGAACTTTGAGGGCCTGACTGTGGTATACTGGTAGAACCTTGTCTGCTATCACCGGGCCTGTGAGAAAGCTTATGCAACACGATACCCTTCTTTCCTCTCACAGTTGAAAAAATGGGATGCCCTCAGCATGTAAGCATCATGCTAGAGTTAGGTGGCTGGTTCTCATGGAGATGGTGCTCATCACTGAAGGATGTTTATCTGCATAGTTCTCTTTTTATTTTCTTGTTTCTCTAGTTCTAGAATCTAATACTAGAATTCTATGCTACTTAATAGGATGGCATGCCAGATGCAGATGTATATGAACAGGAAGGTGATTAATGGGTGAACTGGTATTATTGTAAGTATAGTACTGTAGAAATTGTGCATGTAGTCCTATTGTTTTATTTACTGTTTATTAAAATTGTAAAATAAAGAATTAAAAAAAAAAGAAAACAAGGGTAGAGCCAATCCCAACCTCATCCAGTCCACCAACTTAACGCCTTTGTTCCTGCCTATTGTGCCTCTTCTGCACCTCCGTCATATTACCCTTAGTGCACCCAACTCAGCTCTGGAACCCCACTTACATTGGGCAAAGCATACTACACCGCTCTGCCCTTCCATCAAGTTTGAATATGATAAGATTTCTTATTTGATTGAATTTTATATATCAACTATCCATTGCAGTTTGTTGTAATTGCATCCTTTTTCAGGAAAGGAATTCACAAGAAAGAATTTTACAGGAAACAAATACTGTATTATATTAAGGACAACAGATATCGTAATATATGTGTAAAAGTTAAAGTCTTCCATTAAAGCTTGATCTAAAATTCATAATGTTTACCTAGTACAAGCTGTCATAAAATCTTTCCTGTGGAGAAACCTTTTTTGTATCCTGCTCCATTTATAAAACCAACCATAGGAAATAGCACAGCATGACATGATTTCTTTATTCCAAGATATTTTACTGGAACACAAGAGATTAAAGTTTGTTTAATGCCAAATTGGGGATGGAACAAAGACTGTTGCATAGATATTGATCACTGTGCATTTGAGTTGACTGGTTCTGAAGACATCACGCAGCATGGAGGCTGCAAGGACAGAGATGAAAATCAGCCTTCTGAAAGTTTAGTTATTTAACATGTTTTTTTCAGTCAAAGCGGTTTACATTGTACCTTAAACTTGGTAATATACATTGATAACTTGGATTTTTCTGACGCTACGTGACTTGCCCAAGGACACAAGGAGTGCTAGTGGGAATCATACCCTTGTGGCTTGATTCCCAAGCCAGGGCTCTAACCATTAGGCTACTCCTCCACTCCAGTTAGCAGACTGAAGAAACTGCTACACCCACAGAACAAGCCTTTGGTCAGGCCTGAGGCCAGCTTTGCAGTCTAATCATTGCCACTGCCAAGTACCAGTTTCCACTACATCTGTTAAGTGTTTTAGTGTCTTCACTAGGATTATGTGAGGCCATCTTAGAAATGACCCTGCTGCTAAAAGACATCCATTTCTGTATGATCTTCATGCTTAGGAATGAGACATTGGCCACATGTCCCACTAGCAGACAAACTTCACTAGGATGCTATAAACCAGTGGTTCTTAACCTGGGTTCGATCAAACCCTAGAGGTTCGGTGAGTCAGTCTCAGGGATTCGGCGGAGGTCAAGACACAAGACACGCACCCGACTCATATGATTCGTGATGACACGCCCCGCTTGGCCATCATTGGCTGCAGGTGATCACGCTACATTGCTTGGCCAATCTGTGCTGCAGGGAATTTGGTGCACTCAGTAGTCGACTTGTGACTGTCGTGATGGTATGTCGTGTGATTTCTTTCTTAATATTTTAATCCATGCTAACTATGTCGAGCAAAAAAAGAAAGTGCCCTGATCACAGCTCCTTTTGAGCCATTGAAGCGCCCTACTTTGAAGGATTTGACATTCAAGACTGTCTTCTTGGTTGCAATTTTTTCCGCAAGGCAGATCTCCGAGCTGCAGGCTCTTTCTTGCTGAGATCCTTATCTGTACTTTTCAACTGAGGCAGTTTCAGTTTGGCCTATACCTACCTCCTTGACTAAAGTGCTCTCTCCCTTTCACATGAACCAATTCTCTAAGCAGCAGTGCTGGGGAATGGATAAGGATCTTTGCCCTGTGGATGTCCAGAGGGTGCTGCTCTGGTACTTGGAGGTTGCAAATTCATTTTATAGCTCAGACGATCTTTTTTTGCTGTTGGCCACCGACTCGCCCTTGCATGGGCCAGCAAAGTTGACTTTGGGGTGCTGGATTAAGGAGGCTATTGCTTCAGCATATCTGTTATGGAACTGGGTGGTTCCGGAGGGTTTGTGCAGCCATTCTACCCAAGCACAAGCGTTCTTGTGGGCGGGGCGGAGCGCAGCTCGGTGGCCCTTACAGACATTTGCCAGGCAGCAACGTGGGCATCTCTTTCCATTTTTATCAAGCATTACCACTTGGATGTCCATGCATGGGTGGACACAGCCTTTGGCTCAAGAGTTTTGTGAGCTGCTGTGTCATCTTCCCACCCAGTGGTGTAGCTTTGGGACATCCCACTTGACGTACCAGATAATGGACTTTCCTTGAGTCTTGCTAGACCAGTCCAGGGTCCGCCCCTGAAATTGTATTGCTCTGTTTTTTTCTGCTGCGGTACCCTTAGGCACGCCATGATTTTATACTTTCTTTATCTTTATTTAAAACTTGATAGACCGCCAAAACCAAAAAAGGCATGCGGTGGTTTACATTAAAATTGGAAACTGCTGAAAAGAAAAAGGAAACAGAAAGGAACGCCAATTTTTGATAGGAAAGAGACAGCAGCAAGGGAGGAGGCCAGAATAAGGCAATGAGAGAAGAAAGAAATACCATTAAGTATCGGCAGGGGGAGGGGGAGGAAGATCGAAAGCTGTGCAAAAGAGATGGGTCTTTAGCTTAGCCTTGAAAGAGGGGTAAGAGAGTTCCAGGCAAAGAGCTGACGGTAGGGAGTTCCAAAGGCGGGGACCAATGAAGAAGGCAGAGGAGCGTGTAGTTTCAAGATGTGCCTGGGAAGGGGACGGTAGAAATAGCCGGTTGGCATGGACTGACCTAAGGGCTTTTGAGGGACAATGAAAATGGACTAAATCAGAGAGATAAAGTGGAACACCGGTATGTAGAGATCTGTGCACAAAGGTAAGGATCTTGTATTAGATTTGAAAAGGAATGGGCAGCCAGTGTAAGCGAATAAGAAGAGGAGTGACATGAGCGAAGCAGGAGGAGTGTGTCAGAAGACAGGCAGCAGTGTGGTGAACCAGTTGAGTTGGGTGAGAGGAAGCCCAGCTAAAGATGCATTACAGTAATCTAAACGAGAGACGACAAGAGAAAGAAGCAGTGTGGTCAGAGATGAGGGGGAGAGAAAAGAACGAACAGCGCGGAGTTGCCACAGTGTGTAGAAGGAACGTTGAACAACAGAAGAAATGTGGTCCTTGAAGGCTAATGCCGAGTCCAAGGTGACAATGAGATGGCGCAGTGAGGAAAGAAGAGGATGGGGGGGGTCAGCAGACAGGGATGGGGTGAGGGTGGGGATAGGGGCACCAGCAGTGAACCATATAGCTGAAGTCTTCGACAAATTGATGTGAAGGAAGTTTTCTGAGAACCAGGAAGAGACAGAAGAGAGACAGACGTTGAGGGGACCAATATCAGGTGAAAGCGAGCTAGTGTGAAAGAGAAGAATAATATCATCGGCGTAATAATACGCCGAGATACCATGCTGCTGGATAAGCAGAGCGAGGGGGGCCAGGAAAATGTTAAACAGAAGGGGAGCTAGCACGGAACCCTGAGGGACACCACAGTGCAGAGGGGTTGAGGGAGAGGAATCCGAGCCAGAGAGTACTGAGAAGGACCAATCGAAAAGAAAGGAGTGGAACCAGCGAAGAACTGAGCCTGAGAGACCAATAGAGACAAGCCATGATAAGAGCGTGCGGTGATCGACAACATCGAAAGCAGCAGACAGATCGAGAGAGACAGCTATAGATATGGAACCACGGTCGTGAGCAACATGCAATTCATTAAGAAAAGAAATAAGAATAGATTCAGTGCTATGACCAGGACGTAAACCAGATTGACGGGGGTGAAGAACCAGAGAAGCTTCAAGATGAGTGGAGAGCTGAGAGAAAACCAACCGCTCTAGAAGTTTGGACAGAAAGGGAAGGTTAGAAATAGGGCGCCAGTTCGAGGGTTTAGAGGGGTCCAAGGAAGCTTTCTTCAGAATGGGACGAATCAAGGCATGTTTCCAACGTGAAGGGAAGGACCCAGACATCAAGCTAGTGTTGAAGATAGAAAGAATCAGGGGAAGCAGGGCTGGTGAGGACTCAGAGAACCATTGTGAGGGAATAGGGTCAGAAGGGCAGGTGGTTTTCCGAGTAGCTTTGAGGACCATGGTCAGTTCTGAAAGAGTGATAGGTTGGAAAGCAGACCAACAGTGAGAAAGGGGAGGGATACTCAAGGAGGTTGGGACGCAGAGGGGAGAGGGGGAGAGAGGGGGCGGAGGGGAGAGAGGGGGGGGAGGGGAAAGAGGGAGGGGGCAGGCCGGGAAGAGATGTCGAATAGTTTGAATCTTGGAGGCAAAATGTGAAGCCAAAATGGAGGGGGCAGGATTGGTGGAGGAAATGCTAGAGGCAGTGGTACCGGGGACGGGGGGAAGTGAGAGAGTGGAAAGGGAATGAAGAATACAGTATAATTGCCATGTGGAGTTCTCAGAAGAAGAGATGAGCTTGTCAAAGTGGTTTTTCTTAGCAGAATTAAGAAGAGAGCGGTAATGGGAATGGCAATAGCGGAGGTGCGACAAGGTGGCTGGGGTAGGGTTCTTACGCCAACGGCGCAGAGCCCGGCGGAGGTGGGCTCGATGGAGTAATAGGCCTGGGTAAAACCAGGGAGAGGTGGGACGATGCCGGGTAATAGGGAGAGACTGCAGAGGAGCGACCTTGTCTAAGGCCGACGAAAGAGTGGAATCCCAGCATTGAGCCTGGAGATCCACTGGCAATAAATGAAAGTCAGTAGGAAAGAGCTCATCCGAAGGCGGAAACTGATGAAGCGAATTGGGGGTAAGGCGACGGACTGGGCGATTTGGGGGCAGAGCTGAAGAGGAGGGAAAGGGAAAAATGGATGCAAAGATGATCAGACCAGGGGAGGGGCAAGGCAGAGAAGGAAGAAGGGATAATGAGTGAAGGCTGGCGAGCAATAACTAAATCTAATGTGTGACCTGCAGAATGAGTGGGAATATGAACAAATTGTTGAAAGGAAAGATCAGAGAGCAGAGAAAGAAAAGAGTGATCACGCTGAGTGGTAGGAGCGTCGATATGGACGTTGAAATCGCCTAATAACAGGAGATGTGGATACCTAAGGGAGGCCTCGGACATGGTTGACAGAACAGAATCCCACTGAGGGGAGGACAATGCTGGGGGAGCATAAAGAAGGAGCAGGTGAATAGGGGTCGGAGTTCCCAGACGGAGCAGCAGGGTCTCAGAATAGGAGAAAGGAAGAGGGAGAATCTCGCACAGGGGGAGGGAGGAGCGAAAAATCACCGCGACCCCCCCCACCGGTCCTACCCTGGCAAGACGTCGGAAAGGAGGAGTATCCCGGGGGAAGACAGCGACTGAGGAGGGGCTCCTCTCCCTCCCTGAGCCAGGTCTCTGAGAGGAACAAAATATCCAAAGAGTGCTGTAATATGAGGTCCTGAATGAGCACGGACTTGGACCGGAGGGAGCGACAGTTTATCAGGGCCACTTGGAGAAGGAGAAGCTGCGTAAGAGAAGGGGAGGGGGCACAGGGGAGAGGAGAAGCAGAGAACGATAAAGAAGGAGAACAAGGAATGAGATTGGGGGAGGGATGCAGGGCAGAATGTGTGCACTCGGACGGGGGGCGGGGGCAGAGGCCTCCAGCCCCACAGGACAGGGATAACGGACATAGTGGAAAGAAACAGCTGAAGGGCCAGTAGAGCAAGAAGCAGTAAGACCTGAGGACAGGCAGAAAAACAATTTCTAGCGCTTAAAGAACAAAAAACGCTGACAGAATCTTGAAGGTCGGTTTCAAAGGAGTAGCGAAGCTTGCAGGACGCCGGATCGCAGGACTCACCCCAAGGAGCTCGCCCAAGGAGCACGTCCTGCTCCTTGGGCGCGCTCCTGCGGCACGCGCCATGGAACGCCGCACTAGAGGTGTTTAAATGCAGGATGACAACTTCCTGGAGCAGGGAGCAGCCAATAGAAGTACCTGTGGGAGGGGCAGCAAAAAGATGTAGGTAACAGCAGGCAGGCAGGCAGGCAGGCGAGACAGCTGAGCAAACAGCATACAACAGCAAGCAGGCAAGAGCAGCAGATTAAGGCAGCAGACAGGAGCAGCAGTAATACACCTAAAACACTGCACTAGAGGTGTTTAAATGCAGGATGACAACTTCCTGGAGCAGGGAGCAGCCAATAGAAGTACCTGTGGGAGGGGCAGCAAAAAGATGTTGGTAACAGCAGGCAGGCAGGCAGGACAGCTGAGCAAACAGCATACAACAGTAAGCAGGCAAGAGCAGCAGATTAAGGCAGCAGACAGGAGCATGGTCTGCAGGCTCAACTTCTATGGACAGCTTTCTGTTTCTACTTTCCTGTACCATAGTTTGTTATTATTGATTACTTATTGTTGCCCACATTTGATGTTGTGTGAGGCTTGCTTTGTATCTCACATATACTTTGGGGTGAATGCTGATGGGACCTCTGGTGGCTGAACCGGATAGAGGAGTGATGTAATTGAAACCTGGGCTTTTCATCTGTTCTTTGTCTCCACCAATCTGCTGGTAGGGGAACACAACCCACTTGACTGGACTGGTCTAGCAGGACTGAAGGAAAAGTCAAAACTGGTAAGTAAAATGTCACCATTTTATCCATTTATTGTAATAGCGAGCTATCTTTGGGGCATAGCCAAAATGGAGTCGGCAATTATCTATTTAGCAGCTGCTAAATGGATATGTTATACATTTACTATAGGCCTGCCAAATAGCAGGACTAAATAAATGGCTGGTCGCCAGTGCATTTACTGTTTATACATGTTTTCAATGGCACAACTTAAATGGATAGTGCTATCAATGGGCATAGTTTTGGGGGCGAGGGGGCAATGTCCCCCCCCCCCAACACTGCAAGCTGGCATTTATTTGAAAGGGAAAGGCTACATGGGCCCTAGCACTTCCAAATTTTAAATCCCCTCCAGCTGCTGCTGCCATAGCATCTTGCCACTTTGTTGCCTACTCCCCTGCCCTTCTCCCAAATCAATAACTTCCCCTCTCAAATCTCCCTTCCTGCTATGGTTCCTTTTCCTCAATGGGACAGTGACAGCAAAAGAAGAAACAGTAACTAGCACCATGGAGACAATGCATCTACTGTGCTAGTAAAGGCTCTGATGCATCTCTCCCCCGTGATGTGCACTACATGTTGCCATAGAGGTGGGAGGCACAGAGCCTCCAAAAGCATGGGGTCATGAGAAGGCTCCATGAAGCGCATTACTGTTTCTTCCTTTGCCATTACTGCCTTGCCAAGAAGGAGCCGCTGCAGGAAGGAGGTTTGTGAGGGAAAGATGCTGGGCCTAGGGGAAGGAGAGAGAGAGGAAAGATGATTAACCTGACTTTGGGAAGAGGAGATGTTGGACTTAGTGGAGTGGGAAGGGAGGATGGGGGAGTAGCCTAATGGTTCTAGAGGTGGGCTGAGAACCAAGAAGCCCAGTTTCCATCCCACTGCTGCTCCTTGTGATCTTGAGCAAGTCACCTAACTCTTCATTGTTTCATGTACAAACTTAGATTGTACGCCCTCGAAGGGTTAGGAAAATACCTATTGTATTTGAAGGTAGCTCACCTTGACATATTCTTGAAACAGGCATGATCTAAATCCAATAGTATATTCCCTTTCCTACGTGAGGGGAGAGGAGATTCTGGACCTGCTGGGGGGAAAAGGGGAGGGAGAAGGAGAGATACTATACTGGGTTGGGGGAGAGGGCAGGGAAAAGGAGATATGCTGGCCGTGGTGTGGAAGGAGATGGTATACCTGGTGGGGCTGAAGGGGAAAAGAGAAGGGGGATGCTGGACCTGGTAGGGGGAAAGGAGAGGGAGTGGTGAGATGCTGGTCCAAGTGAGGGGAAGGGGATAGAGAATAGGAAAGATGCTGGGCCTGGTGAGGGAAGTGGGAAATGTTGTACCTGGTGGGGGAAGGGTGACAATGTGCTAAGAGGGAGAGTGAGTGTTCTGGGGGACGGCTGGAGAGGTAGGTAGGGAAGATAGTGTACCGAGGGAGGAAGGGGGGGGGCATGTGCCAGGAGGGTTGAAAGAGTGAGTAATATCGGGAGAGATATAGCAGAAGAGTAAGAATATGCTAGGAGGAAGGAGGGTAAGAAACAGGATAGAGGGGAGTAAAGGAAGGGGGGAATGAGAGAGAAGAGATGGTTTGAGAAAGAGAAGACGAAAGGAGGGAGAGAAGAAAGATGGGAAAAGGCGGGAAACAGGGAAGGAGAAAAGGAAGAAGAGCTCAGAAGTGTGGGGAGGAGTGATGAGTGTGAAGACACAAGTGGATAGAGAAGGAAGGAAAAAGTGGTGTGAAGGAAGATGAGGTGACAGATGAGGGAATTAATGGGAGATGGAGAAGAGAGGAGCAAGGGATGTGTGAACCTGAGAGCAGAGGGTGAGGAAAATAGACGACTATAGGTAGGATGAACATAAGAAAAAGGGAAAAATAGATATTGATCACTGTGCATTTGAGTTGACTGGTTCTGAAGACATCACGCAGCATGGAGACTGCAAGGACAGAGATGAAAATCAGCCTTCTGAAAGTTTAGTTATTTAACATGTTTTTTTCAGTCAAAGCGGTTTACATTGTACCTTAAACTTGGTAATATACATTGATAACTTGGATTTTTCTGACGCTACGTGACTTGCCCAAGGACACAAGGAGTGCTAGTGGGAATCATACCCTTGTGGCTTGATTCCCAAGCCAGGGCTCTAACCATTAGGCTACTCCTCCACTCCAGTTAGCAGACTGAAGAAACTGCTACACACACAGAACAAGCCTTTGGTCAGGCCTGAGGCCAGCTTTGCAGTCTAATCATTGCCACTGCCAAGTACCAGTTTCCACTACACCTGTTAAGTGTTTTAGTGTCTTCACTAGGATTATGTGAGGCCATCTTAGAAATGACCCTGCTGCTAAAAGACATCCATTTCTGTATGATCTTCATGCTTAGGAATGAGACATTGGCCACATGTCCCACTAGCAGACACACTTCACTAGGATGCTATAAACCAGTGGTTCTTAACCTGGGTTCGATCAAACCCTAGAGGTTCGGTGAGTCAGTCTCAGGGATTCGGCGGAGGTCAAGACACAAGACACGCACCCGACTCATATGATTCGTGATGACACGCCCCGCTTGGCCATCATTGGCTGCAGGTGATCACGCTACATTGCTTGGCCAATCTGTGCTGCAGGGAATTTGGTGCACTCAGTAGTCGACTTGTGACTGTCGTGATGGTATGTCGTGTGATTTCTTTCTTAATATTTTAATCCATGCTAACTATGTCGAGCAAAAAAAGAAAGTGGTCGGACGAATGTGTACAACATGGATTCGCATATATAACAGAACGTGATGGGAGTCAGTGTCCTATCTGCATGATTTGCAATGCCAAGTTAAGCAATTCTAGTCTAGTACCGGCAAAACTAAAGGAACACTTCCTTAACCTGCATGGAGATGGGGAATACAAGAACAGAACGCTTGCTGAATTCAAAGTGAAGAGAGCCAGATTTGATGAAAAGGCTACTCTGCCTGCTCTCGGCTTTGTACCCATCAACAAACCGATCCTCACAGCATCGTACGAAGTTGCTTACCTGATCGCAAAACAGGGAAAACCACACACCATTGGTGAAACACTCATAAAACCAGCTGTGTTGAAGATGGCGAATCTGATGCTGGGAAAAGCGACCGAAGTTTAATTATCCCAAATTCTTCTTTCAAATGACACCATCAGCGACAGAATAGAGGACATGAGCAAAGACATCTTGGCTCAAGTAGTTGCAGATCTGATTTCAAGCCCGGCAAAATTCAGCCTCCAACTCGACGAGACCACAGACGTTTCTAATCTAAGTCAGCTTGCTGTATTTGTGCGCTATGTGAAAGACGACATGATAAAGGAAGGTTTTTTATTTTGTAAGCCTCTTACAATAACAACTAAGGCAGCCGATGTGAAGAAACTTGTGGATGACTTCTTCAGAGACAACAATCTTTCGTGGGATATGGTTTCTGCAATTTGTACGGACGGAGCTCCAGTCATGTTGGGAAGAAAGTCTGGTTTTGGTGCGCTAGTGAAAGCCGATGCACCACACATCATTGTTACGCATTGTATTCTGCACAGTCATGCGTTGGCAACAAATACCTTGCCTCCAGAAATGATAGAAGTATTAAAAATTGTAGTGGAATGTGTGAACTATGTGCGAAATAGTGCACTGAGGCACCGCATCTTCAGTGAGCTGTGTAAAGAAATGGGTTCTGAATTCGAGGTACTTCTGTACCATTCTAACGTTCTGTGGTTATCCCAGGGACAGGTGCTGAATCGTGTTTTTGCCATGCGTGTGGAATTAGCCCTGTTTTTGCAAGAGTACCAACATTGTCATGCAGATTGCTTCAAAAATTCTAAGTTCATTCTCATTTTAGCTTACATGGCTGATATATTCGCATCTCTCAATCATCTCAATCAGCAGATGCAGGGTGGTGGAGTCAACATCATCGAAGCGGAAGAAAACCTGAAGGCTTTTCAAAAAAAGCTAACGTTATGGAAACAACGAACAGAGAACGATAACTTCGCAAACTTTCCCCTGCTGAACGACTGTGTAAGTAAGATTGAAGATGTGTCTGGAATCGGAGACATTTCTGTACCCACGGAACTGAAGCAAGCAATTGCCACGCACTTAGATGAGCTTGCAAAGTCTCTCGACGGATACTTCCCTACAAGAGAGTCATATCCAGCATGGGTGAGACAGCTGTTCACGTTTGGTGTATTTGACAGGAGTGAATGAAACTATTTGATCACTTTAAGGGCTGTGCTCTTCAACTTTAGCATGAATGATCCTATATTCATTATTCTGATACTTATTTTATGGCATCATGATTCGATTTGAGGGACTCCACAACTACATTATGAAGAGACTAGCAAGATACTAGGGCTGTGCATATTCAGTTTATTTGGGTGCCTAAAAGTTTAGGGGGAGATATTCAGGGGCAGCGGCTAGCTGCCACTGCTGAAACATATCTGACCACATGGCAGGAAGCTAACCCGAAAGCAGAGATATACAGCCACTGCCCAGTTAGCTTCCACTGCCCAGTTAGCTTTCATCGCCTTACCATAACCAGGCAGTGGCTCAGTATTGCCACTGCCCAGTTATGGCCGGGTGCCACCCACGGACTGCCCTGATGCTAACCGGTTAGTATTGAGGCATGCAGCGTTGGCACCCGAATAGAGGGATTTACGTAGTTAACGGGTCTATTAACCACGTTAACCCTTTGAATAGCCCTCCCTTAAAGTGGCTTTATAACGCAGACCACTAACCATTTTAGTAGCCACCCTCTGTACTGACTCCAGCCTGTTTATGTCCTTTTGAAGGTGTGGTCTCCAGAACTGCACACAATACTCCAAATGAGGTCGCACCAGAGACTTATACAGAGGCGCTATCACCTCCTTTCTTCTGCTGGTCGTTCTTCTCTCTATGTACCCAAGCATCCTTCTAGCTTTCGCCATTGCCTTTTCTATCTGTTTAGCTACTTTAAGAACATCATATACAATCATGCCTAGATCCCACTTTTCTTTTGTGGACAGACAGAAGTACTCCCCCCCATACTATATCACTGCCTTGGATTGCTGCAGCCCAAATGCATGACCCTGCATTTTTTAACATTAAATCTCAGCTGCCAAATTCTAGACCATACTTCAAGCTTAGCGAGATCCCTCTTCATGTTATCCGCTTCCTGGATGTCTACTCTATTGCAGATTTTTGTATCATCTGCAAACAGGCAAACCTTACCCGACAGCCCTTCCACAATATCACTAACAAAGATGTTAAAAAGAATCGGATCAAGGAGAGATCTCTGGGCACACCACTGGTAACCTCTTTCTCCTCAGAGTGAGCTCCATTTACCTGTATCCTCTGTCGCCTCCCACTCAACCAATTTCTAACCCAAGCAGTAACTTTAGGGTCCATCCCTAGGGTGCTCAGTTTGTTTTTAAATCGTCTGTGAGGAACGGTGTCAAAGGCTTTACTGAAATCTATATACACCACATCTAGGGCTCTCCCTCGGTCCAGCTTCGGCGCCTCCAACTAGTTCAGAATACAGCTGCACGTTTGCTTACTTATTCCTCCCCCCGTGACCACATTACTCCCCTCCTTCTCCGTTTGCACTGGCTTCCACTTAACTTCCGGTTTCATTACAAAATACTCATACTCACCCACAAAGCATTGCACACTGGCTCTCCTCAGTATCTAGCCGATTCCATCCATCTACAACCTTCCCCCCGTCTTCTTCGCTCAGCACATGGTTACCATCTCTATCTTCCTGCCCCATCCTCAGCTCACTTAGAAACAACACGTCACTCTGCCTTTTACTTCCTGGCCCCAGCCCTCTGGAATTCACTCCCATTTGCCTTCCGCACCAAATTATCCTTTCAAAGATTTAAGTGCCTGCTCAAGACCCATCTGTTTCAGCAGGCCTTTGATCTCCCAGACCCTTAAGACCAGTCTTTCCATCAATACCTTCCTTAACGTAATTCTTTCCTGCTCTTGCCTTTTTCTGCTTCTTTCTGTCCTGTCTAAATAATGGCATTCCTTTCCCTTTCCTGCTTTTGTTGATTGATTATATTGTACACCGCCCTGACGCACATGCTTGGGCGGTATATCAAGCAGTAAATAAAGATAAAAGATAAAGATCTCCCTGGTCACCCAGTCAAAGAAATCAATCATGTTTGTCTGACAAGACCTGCCTCTGGTGAATCCATGCTGCCTCCAATCCTGTAATCCATTGGACTCCAGAAACCTTACTATTTTCTCTTTCAGCAGCGCTTCCAATAATTTACTCACCATCGAAGTTAAACTAACCGACCTGTAGTTTTCAACCACATCCTTACTTCCGCTTTTGTGTAAAGGGACCACATATGCCTCTCTCCAGTCCTTTGACACCACTCCAGTCTCCAATGAGGCATTGAAAAGATCAGTCAGTGAGCTGCTAGAATGTCCCCAAGTTCCCTCAGTATTCTAGGGTGTATCCCATCCGGTCCCATCACTTTCTCTACTTTAAATATAGCTAGTTTCTCACAAACACAGTCTTCTGAAAATTGTTCAAGATGCCCCTTGCTTCTGTTCCTGTTTGTGGGTGTTTTCTGAGGTCCTTCTCCTGGTTCTTCTGTGAACACTGAATAGAAATATTTGTTAAGCAATTCCACTTTATCCTCATCAGTTTCTACATATTCCTCCCCTGCACCCTTGAGTCTGACAATACCACATTTGCCCTTCCTCTTCTCACTAACATATCTGAAAAATGTCTTATCCCCCTATTTTATTGCATTGGCTACTTCCTCCTGTTTTTAAATCTTTGCTTTCCTGACTACTTTGCTGGCTTCTCTAAGTTTTTCCAAATATCGATGCCTGTCTTCCTCTCTCTGTGTTCTCTTGTATTTCATGAAGGTCTCCCCCTTTTTCTTCACCTTTTCAGATACTTTTTCGAAAACCATAGCAGTTTCCTTTTCATTTTACCTTTATTTACTATTTAAACAAAAAGGTTGGTTGCACTTAAAAAATCCCCCTTCAGTTTTGCCCAGTTTTTCTACATCCCCCAGCTGTTCCCATCCTGCTAACGACTCCCTAAGGTATTGTCCCTTCTTTGTAAAGTCAGTTTTCCTAATCCAAGACCCTCACTTTTGAATGGATTTTAGCAGCCCTAGTCCTAATACTGAACCACTCCATCTGGTGATCACTGAATGCAAAATGATATCCCATTATAACATCAGAAACATTTTTACCATTGGTAAGCACTAAGTTCAGTATGACCACTTTACATGTGTGTTCTGTTACAGGTTGCCTAAATAGTTCTTCATGTACAGAATTCAGGATCTCCTTATTTCTAGATGACGCTGCATCAGGGATGTGCCAATCAACATATGGCATATTGAAATCCCCGATCAGTAGCACGTCCCCTTTCCTGGCAATGCTGCATATGTCTTCAATTAACTCTCCGTCCACTTCTTTTCCCTGTGAGGGAGGTCTGTATATCACACCAATGCAAATAGATTTCTTTTTCCCTCTTTCTGGTTTAACCCACAGTGCCACCTCTCTCCCTTTTAAGCCCTGTATTTCCATAGCATTAATATTATTTTTTACATATAGTGCCACTCCTCCCCTTCTTCCTACCCTGTCCTTTCTGAACAAAGTATAGCCTGCTATAAGTTACATCCCAGTCATGGTTGTCCATGAACCATGTCTGTTACTGCCGCTAAATCCAAGTCAGCCTCTCCCATTAATGCCTCAACATCTTATTTCCCATGCTACAGGCATTTATACACATTGCTTTCCATATGTTGCCCCTTTTACCTATTTCCATAAAAATATTTAATGTTTCACTTACCTGGGGGCTTTCTGTACCCTATGAGGAGAGGCTAAAAAGGCTAGGGGGTCTTCAACCTGAAAAAGAGACAGCTGAGGGAGATATGATAGAGGTCTATAAATTTATAAATGGAATAGAACTGGTAAACGTAGATCGATTGTTTACGCAAGGAAGATATAGAAAGACTAGGGTGCATGCAATGCAGCTACAGTGTAACCAATTTAAGACTAATAAGAGAAAATATTTTTTCACTCATTGCATTATCAAACTCTGGAATTCATAACCGGAGGATGTAGTAAAAGCTGTTAGTGAAGCTGGGATTAAAAAAAGGTTGGACAAGTTCCTGGAGGAAAGGTCCATAAACCATTATTAAAAGGGACCTGGGAAATCCACTGCTTGCCCCATTACAAGCATTGTGGAACCTGTGTCTTTTGGGGAAACTGCTAGGTACTTGTGACCTAGATTGGCCACTGTTGGAAATAGGATACTGGGCATGATGGACCTTGGTCTGACCCAGTATGGCATATCTTATTCTTATGTATATTATGCACTGGACCGTACCAAGCTAGAAATGTGCTCTATGCGACTAACAAATCTGATGCCCCTCTGTGCCCCAAACAGGTGCAGTAACTCACTCTTTTTGAGCTTCCTGGAAGCCAGTGATATCAGCACCCTTTCTGTACTTACACCCTGTGCAGCCATACCTCTCACACAGTTCTTGGTACGGCCTTCTGCAGCACCATGGGTGTAGTTTACCTGCTTTGTTTGGGGGAAAGGGGAAGAGCAAGGGATAGGGAGTTTAGATTAGGAGTGGGGAGGGGGACTTCCCCATTCCCTCTTATTCTCTTCTGCTCCTGATACTCACGCACACATTCTTTATCACTCTCTATCGCACCCCCACCCCCAAACCCACTTTCCCTCTTGTTCAGTGACACAATAAAATATTTTCAAAACTTTGTATTTCTTGATAGTCTTTTCTTCCTTTATGCTTTATTATTCTTTTATTTAGATTTGTTTATATTTCTTTAGACTTTCCATATTAATTCATTTTTGTCCATTTTTCCACATTCCCTCTCCCCTCTGATTTCTTTTTCTTGTTACCCATTTTATTCACTCAGCATTTCCTCTAGATTTTCCATCCTGTTATTGTTCTTTTGCTTAGGATATAGGTTCAATTTCTATTTTTCCCTTTTTCTTATGTTCATCCTACCTATAGTCGTCTATTTTCCTCACCCTCTGCTCTCAGGTTCACACATCCCTTGCTCCTCTCTTCTCCATCTCCCATTAATTCCCTCATCTGTCACCTCATCTTCCTTCACACCACTTTTTCCTTCCTTCTCTATCCACTTGTGTCTTCACACTCATCACTCCTCCCCACACTTCTGAGCTCTTCTTCCTTTTCTCCTTCCCTGTTTCCCGCCTTTTCCCATCTTTCTTCTCTCCCTCCTTTCGTCTTCTCTTTCTCAAACCATCTCTTCTCTCTCATTCCCCCCTTCCTTTACTCCCCTCTATCCTGTTTCTTACCCTCCTTCCTCCTAGCATATTCTTACTCTTCTGCTATATCTCTCCCGATATTACTCACTCTTTCAAACCTCCTGGCACATGCCCCCCCCCTTCCTCCCTCGTTACACTATCTTCCCTACCTACCTCTCCAGCCGTCCCCCAGAACACTCACTCTCCCTCTTAGCACATTGTCACCCTTCCCCCACCAGGTACAACATTTCCCACTTCCCTCACCAGGCCCAGCATCTTTCCTATTCTCTATCCCCTTCCCCTCACTTGGACCAGCATCTCACCACTCCCTCTCCTTTCCCCCTACCAGGTCCAGCATCCCCCTTCTCTTTTCCCCTTCAGCCCCACCAGGTATACCATCTCCTTCCACACCACGGCCAGCATATCTCCTTTTCCCTGCCCTCTCCCCCAACCCAGTATAGTATCTCTCCTTCTCCCTCCCCTTTTCCCCCCAGCAGGTCCAGAATCTCCTCTCCCCTCACGTAGGAAAGGGAATATACTATTGGATTTAGATCATGCCTGTTTCAAGAATATGTCAAGGTGAGCTACCTTCAAATACAATAGGTATTTTCCTAACCCTTCGAGGGCGTACAATCTAAGTTTGTACATGAAACAATGAAGAGTTAGGTGACTTGCTCAAGATCACAAGGAGCAGCAGTGGGATGGAAACTGGGCTTCTTGGTTCTCAGCCCACCTCTAGAACCATTAGGCTACTCCCCCATCCTCCCTTCCCACTCCACTAAGTCCAACATCTCCTCTTCCCAAAGTCAGGTTAATCATCTTTCCTCTCTCTCTCCTTCCCCTAGGCCCAGCATCTTTCCCTCACAAACCTCCTTCCTGCAGCGGCTCCTTCTTGGCAAGGCAGTAATGGCAAAGGAAGAAACAGTAATGCGCTTCATGGAGCCTTCTCATGACCCCATGCTTTTGGAGGCTCTGTGCCTCCCACCTCTATGGCAACATGTAGTGCACATCACGGGGGAGAGATGCATCAGAGCCTTTACTAGCACAGTAGATGCATTGTCTCCATGGTGCTAGTTACTGTTTCTTCTTTTGCTGTCACTGTCCCATTGAGGAAAAGGAACCATAGCAGGAAGGGAGATTTGAGAGGGGAAGTTATTGATTTGGGAGAAGGGCAGGGGAGTAGGCAACAAAGTGGCAAGATGCTATGGCAGCAGCAGCTGGAGGGGATTTAAAATTTGGAAGTGCTAGGGCCCATGTAGCCTTTCCCTTTCAAATAAATGCCAGCTTGCAGTGTTGGGGGGGGGGGGGACATTGCCCCCTCGCCCCCAAAACTATGCCCATTGATAGCACTATCCATTTAAGTTGTGCCATTGAAAACATGTATAAACAGTAAATGCACTGGCGACCAGCCATTTATTTAGTCCTGCTATTTGGCAGGCCTATAGTAAATGTATAACATATCCATTTAGCAGCTGCTAAATAGATAATTGCCGACTCCATTTTGGCTATGCCCCAAAGATAGCTCGCTATTACAATAAATGGATAAAATGGTGACATTTTACTTACCAGTTTTGACTTTTCCTTCAGTCCTGCTAGACCAGTCCAGTCAAGTGGGTTGTGTTCCCCTACCAGCAGATTGGTGGAGACAAAGAACAGATGAAAAGCCCAGGTTTCAATTACATCACTCCTCTATCCGGTTCAGCCACCAGAGGTCCCATCAGCATTCACCCCAAAGTATATGTGAGATACAAAGCAAGCCTCACACAACATCAAATGTGGGCAACAATGAGTAATCAATAATAACAAACTATGGTACAGGAAAGTAGAAACAGAAAGCTGTCCATAGAAGTTGAGCCTGCAGACCATGCTCCTGTCTGCTGCCTTAATCTGCTGCTCTTGCCTGCTTACTGTTGTATGCTGTTTGCTCAGCTGTCCTGCCTGCCTGCCTGCTGTTACCAACATCTTTTTGCTGCCCCTCCCACAGGTACTTCTATTGGCTGCTCCCTGCTCCAGGAAGTTGTCATCCTGCATTTAAACACCTCTAGTGCAGTGTTTTAGGTGTATTACTGCTGCTCCTGTCTGCTGCCTTAATCTGCTGCTCTTGCCTGCTTGCTGTTGTATGCTGTTTGCTCAGCTGTCTCGCCTGCCTGCCTGCCTGCCTGCTGTTACCGACATCTTTTTGCTGCCCCTCCCACAGGTACTTCTATTGGCTGCTCCCTGCTCCAGGAAGTTGTCATCCTGCATTTAAACACCTCTAGTGCGGCGTTCCATGGCGCGTGCCGCAGGAGCGCGCCCAAGGAGCAGGACGTGCTCCTTGGGCGAGCTCCTTGGGGTGAGTCCTGCGATCCGGCGTCCTGCAAGCTTCGCTACTCCTTTGAAATCGACCTTCAAGATTCTGTCAGCGTTTTTTGTTCTTTAAGCGCTAGAAATTGTTTTTCTGCCTGTCCTCAGGTCTTACTGCTTCTTGCTCTACTGGCCCTTCAGCTGTTTCTTTCCACTATGTCCGTTATCCCTGTCCTGTGGGGCTGGAGGCCTCTGCCCCCTCCCCCCTTCCTATTGCACACATTCTGCCCTGCATCCCTCCCCCAATCTCATTCCTTGTTCTCCTTCTTTATCGTTCTCTGCTTCTCCTCTCCCCTGTGCCCCCTCCCCTTCTCTTACGCAGCTTCTCCTTCTCCAAGTGGCCCTGATAAACTGTCGCTCCCTCCGGTCCAAGTCCGTGCTCATTCAGGACCTCATATTACAGCACTCTTTGGATATTTTGTTCCTCTCAGAGACCTGGCTCAGGGAGGGAGAGGAGCCCCTCCTCAGTCACTGTCTTCCCCCGGGATACTCCTCCTTTCCGACGTCTTGCCAGGGTAGGACCGGTGGGGGGGGGTCGCGGTGATTTTTCGCTCCTCCCTCCCCCTGTGCGAGATTCTCCCTCTTCCTTTCTCCTATTCTGAGACCCTGCTGCTCCGTCTGGGAACTCCGACCCCTATTCACCTGCTCCTTCTTTATGCTCCCCCAGCATTGTCCTCCCCTCAGTGGGATTCTGTTCTGTCAACCATGTCCGAGGCCTCCCTTAGGTATCCACATCTCCTGTTATTAGGCGATTTCAACGTCCATATCGACGCTCCTACCACTCAGCGTGATCACTCTTTTCTTTCTCTGCTCTCTGATCTTTCCTTTCAACAATTTGTTCATATTCCCACTCATTCTGCAGGTCACACATTAGATTTAGTTATTGCTCGCCAGCCTTCACTCATTATCCCTTCTTCCTTCTCTGCCTTGCCCCTCCCCTGGTCTGATCATCTTTGCATCCATTTTTCCCTTTCCCTCCTCTTCAGCTCTGCCCCCAAATCGCCCAGTCCGTCGCCTTACCCCCAATTCGCTTCATCAGTTTCCGCCTTCGGATGAGCTCTTTCCTACTGACTTTCATTTATTGCCAGTGGATCTCCAGGCTCAATGCTGGGATTCCACTCTTTCGTCGGCCTTAGACAAGGTCGCTCCTCTGCAGTCTCTCCCTATTACCCGGCATCGTCCCACCTCTCCCTGGTTTTACCCAGGCCTATTACTCCATCGAGCCCACCTCCGCCGGGCTCTGCGCCATTGGCGTAAGAACCCCACCCCAGCCACCTTGTCGCACCTCCGCTATTGCCATTCCCATTACCGCTCTCTTCTTAATTCTGCTAAGAAAAACCACTTTGACAAGCTCATCTCTTCTTCTGAGAACTCCACATGGCAATTATACTGTATTCTTCATTCCCTTTCCACTCTCTCACTTCCCCCCGTCCCCGGTACCACTGCCTCTAGCATTTCCTCCACCAATCCTGCCCCCTCCATTTTGGCTTCACATTTTGCCTCCAAGGTTCAAACTATTCGACATCTCTTCCCGGCCTGCCCCCTCCCTCTTTCCCCTCCCCCCCCCTCTCTCCCCTCCGCCCCCTCTCTCCCCTTCTCCCCTCTGCGTCCCAACCTCCTTGAGTATCCCTCCCCTTTCTCACTGTTGGTCTGCTTTCCAACCTATCACTCTTTCAGAACTGACCATGGTCCTCAAAGCTACTCGGAAAACCACCTGCCCTTCTGACCCTATTCCCTCACAATGGTTCTCTGAGTCCTCACCAGCCCTGCTTCCCCTGATTCTTTCTATCTTCAACACTAGCTTGATGTCTGGGTCCTTCCCTTCACGTTGGAAACATGCCTTGATTCGTCCCATTCTGAAGAAAGCTTCCTTGGACCCCTCTAAACCCTCGAACTGGCGCCCTATTTCTAACCTTCCCTTTCTGTCCAAACTTCTAGAGCGGTTGGTTTTCTCTCAGCTCTCCACTCATCTTGAAGCTTCTCTGGTTCTTCACCCCCGTCAATCTGGTTTACGTCCTGGTCATAGCACCGAATCTATTCTTATTTCTTTTCTTAATGAATTGCATGTTGCTCACGACCGTGGTTCCATATCTATAGCTGTCTCTCTCGATCTGTCTGCTGCTTTCGATGTTGTCGATCACCGCACGCTCTTATCATGGCTTGTCTCTATTGGTCTCTCAGGCTCAGTTCTTCGCTGGTTCCACTCCTTTCTTTTCGATTGGTCCTTCTCAGTACTCTCTGGCTCGGATTCCTCTCCCTCAACCCCTCTGCACTGTGGTGTCCCTCAGGGTTCCGTGCTAGCTCCCCTTCTGTTTAACATTTTCCTGGCTCCCCTCGCTCTGCTTATCCAGCAGCATGGTATCTCGGCGTATTATTACGCCGATGATATTATTCTTCTCTTTCACACTAGCTCGCTTTCACCTGATATTGGTCCCCTCAACGTCTGTCTCTCTTCTGTCTCTTCCTGGTTCTCAGAAAACTTCCTTCACATCAATTTGTCGAAGACTTCAGCTATATGGTTCACTGCTGGTGCCCCTATCCCCACCCTCACCCCATCCCTGTCTGCTGACCCCCCCATCCTCTTCTTTCCTCACTGCGCCATCTCATTGTCACCTTG
This sequence comes from Ichthyophis bannanicus, assembly GCA_033557465.1. Classification (NCBI taxonomy): domain Eukaryota; kingdom Metazoa; phylum Chordata; class Amphibia; order Gymnophiona; family Ichthyophiidae; genus Ichthyophis; species Ichthyophis bannanicus. The sequence continues at coordinate 137,004,759 of CM066035.1, read as the reverse complement.
GACTCGGCATTAACCTTCAAGGACCACATTTCTTCTGTTGTTCAACGTTCCTTCTACACACTGCGGCAACTCCGCGCTGTTCGTTCTTTTCTCTCCCCCTCATCTCTGACCACACTGCTTCTTTCTCTTGTCGTCTCTCGTTTAGATTACTGTAATGCATCTTTAGCTGGGCTTCCTCTCACCCAACTCAACTGGTTCACCACACTGCTGCCTGTCTTCTGACACACTCCTCCTGCTTCGCTCATGTCACTCCTCTTCTTATTCGCTTACACTGGCTGCCCATTCCTTTTCAAATCTAATACAAGATCCTTACCTTTGTGCACAGATCTCTACATACCGGTGTTCCACTTTATCTCTCTGATTTAGTCCATTTTCATTGTCCCTCAAAAGCCCTTAGGTCAGTCCATGCCAACCGGCTATTTCTACCGTCCCCTTCCCAGGCACATCTTGAAACTACACGCTCCTCTGCCTTCTTCATTGGTCCCCGCCTTTGGAACTCCCTACCGTCAGCTCTTTGCCTGGAACTCTCTTACCCCTCTTTCAAGGCTAAGCTAAAGACCCATCTCTTTTGCACAGCTTTCGATCTTCCTCCCCCTCCCCCTGCCGATACTTAATGGTATTTCTTTCTTCTCTCATTGCCTTATTCTGGCCTCCTCCCTTGCTGCCGTCTCTTTCCTATCAAAAATTGGCGTTCCTTTCTGTTTCCTTTTTCTTTTCAGCAGTTTCCAATTTTAATGTAAACCACCGCATGCCTTTTTTGGTTTTGGCGGTCTATCAAGTTTTAAATAAAGATAAAGAAAGTATAAAATCATGGCGTGCCTAAGGGTACCGCAGCAGAAAAAAACAGAGCAATACAATTTCAGGGGCGGACCCTGGACTGGTCTAGCAGGACTCAAGGAAAGTCCATTATCTGGTACGTAAAATGTCACCTTCCATATTTTCCTTCTAGACCAGTCAAGTGGGATGTCCCAAAGCTACACCACTGGGTGGGAAGATGACACAGCAGCTCACAAAACTCTTGAGCCAAAGGCCGTGTCCACCCATGCATGGACATCCAAGTGGTAATGCTTGATAAAAATGGAAAGAGATGCCCACGTTGCTGCCTGGCAAATGTCTGTAAGGGCCACCGAGCTGCGCTCCGCCCTGCCCACAAGAACGCTTGTGCTTGGGTAGAATGGCTGCACAAACCCTCCGGAACCACCCAGTTCCATAACAGATATGCTGAAGCAATAGCCTCCTTAATCCAGCACCCCAAAGTCAACTTTGCTGGCCCATGCAAGGGCGAGTCGGTGGCCAACAGCAAAAAAAGATCATCTGAGCTATAAAATGAATTTGCAACCTCCAAGTACCAGAGCAGCACCCTCTGGACATCCACAGGGCAAAGATCCTTATCCATTCCCCAGCACTGCTGCTTAGAGAATTGGTTCATGTGAAAGGGAGAGAGCACTTTAGTCAAGGAGGTAGGTATAGGCCAAACTGAAACTGCCTCAGTTGAAAAGTACAGATAAGGATCTCAGCAAGAAAGAGCCTGCAGCTCGGAGATCTGCCTTGCGGAAAAAATTGCAACCAAGAAGACAGTCTTGAATGTCAAATCCTTCAAAGTAGGGCGCTTCAATGGCTCAAAAGGAGCTGTGATCAGGGCCCTGAGCACCAGAGATAGATTCCAGGAAGAAATTACAGACCAAAGGGGGGGGGGGACGCAAACGTCAAACCCTTGGTATTACATCTGTAAATAGACTGTAAATAGTTTCCTTTGTTATCCAAGTTCCTTCCCTTGTTATCTGTAAACTCATGCTTGTTATTGTACTGAGACCTTTGTTCTGTGTAAACCGCGCTGATGCTGAATAGTGCGGTATATAAGAGAATGTAAATAAATAAATAAATAAAAAAGGAAAATGTTGAGGTGCAAGGTTAAGGAGTTTCCTGCCACTGGACCCCAGAAATAGGCCAAAGCTGCCACCTGAACCTTCAGGGAACTAAGTGAGAGGCCCTTGTCTAGGGCCATCCTGCAGAAAGGCCAACAAAGAGGACACCTTGGCCGCCTCAGGCGCCAAGTGCCACAGGCCTGCACTAGCGCTCAAAGAGGCACAATAGCCATACCTATGCTATCTTGGTAGACCTCTTCCAGGCACCAAGTATAGTAGATATTATTACTGGAGAGTGGCCCTTACACACTAGCAGTCTCCTTTCAAGAGCTATGCTGTAAGCAAGAAGGGAGCCAGGTCCTCCAGGATGATTGGTCCCTGCTGCAATAGCCTCTGAGATTGGGGCAGCTGTAGAGTTGGAGCTTGAAGGAGCCTCATCAGGTCTCCAAACCACGCTCTCCTCAGCCAATCTGGTGCCACCAGAACAATCCTGCCCAGGTGGCACTCTATACACCGAATCACATGCCCCACCAGGAGCCAGAGGAAACACATATAGCAGCCATTGCCTAGGTCAGGGCATGGGCGCCCTCAGACCCTATCTTCATGTGGCGACTAAAGAAGTGGCCCACTTGGAATTGGAGCGGATTGCCATCAGATCTATTTTGGGGCAATCCCAGCAGCACAGAATCAACTGAAATGCTTCTTGACTCAACTCCCACTTGCAGGGATTCGGGGATTGCCGGCTGAGGAAGTCTGCTTCCACATTGTCCACTCCAACAATACGTTGATGCAACAAGGCTAGGGGGTTCTTCTCTGCTCAGACAAACAGGAGATCCATCTCCAGGGCCACTCCGATGCTTCTTGTGCCGCCCTGCTGATTGATGTAAGCCGCCACTGTGGCACTGTCTGAAAACACTTGAACCTCCTGGCCCATGACCAAGGGCCAGAAATGCAGAAGAGCCAACCTGATGGCCCTTGCCTCAAAACAGTTAATGGACCATATCTCTTTCCTGAGGTTCCAAATACCTTGAGCCGTACGATCTCGGCAATGGGCTCCTCAGTCCAAAAGACTGGCATCCTTCGTCTAGCGGAACTCCCTTCCTCAGATGACAAGGCTGCCACCACCATCGCAGTCTGGACTTAATCATCAACAGGACTGGGAGCCTGTGGTCAAACTCCTGAGAACTCGGGGCCCATTAAGTCAAAAAGGATTGTTGGCAGGAAAACTCTGCCCACTCGAATGCTGAAATGTGCTCCCAGAAACTCTAAGGACTGGATAGACAAAAGCTGGCTCTTTTCCCGATTGATCACCCAGCTGAGGCTTTCTAAAAAGGAAACCACTTGGATGTCACCCGAGATGCTTCTGACAGGGAATGGGTCCAGATGAGCCAGTCGTCCAGATAGGGATGGACACAGATCCCTTGGGACTACAGTGCCGCAGCCACCACCACCATGACCTTGGAGAATGTTCTTGGGGTGGTGGAGAGCCTGAAAGGAAGGGCAGCAAACTGATAGTGAGAGCCAAGCACAGCAAAGTGCAGATACCTCTGCTGATCCTCCCAGATTGGGATATGAAATATGCCACAGCTAGATCCAAAGACGACAAAAATTCTCCTCGGTGCACTACTTGAATCATGGAGCGGAAAGTTTCCATCTGAAAGTGCAGAATGCACAAGCACTCATTGACCCCTTTTAGGTCCAGGATGGGCTGGATGGAACAGTCCTTCTTTGGTCTCACAACGTAGATGGAGTATCTGCCTTGTCACACTCGTTTG